>JARHVA010000185.1:1555000-2755000 GCA_037957365.1 Torreya grandis
GTGATGACATATCCATGGTGGATAGTGTTCTTCCTTCTGTCGAGCCCCTACTAAAAGATGAGATTCTACCCAACCTTAGTTCTCTTATTGTAGATTCTACTTCCATCCCTATTCAGGATGTTGCTTTTCTAGAGCCACTACATACTAGCATTTTAGAGGACTTTGCTATTTTCAGTGAGAGTACACATATTGAGAGCTTAGACAACTCATATGTACTTGTGGATATTCATATTATAGAGTTGTGTGCTTCATATGCATTATCATCTTCAGTTTTGATGGTTGTCGAGCCTTGTTCTCCTCTTTCCATGGACATTCTTGTAGTGAATATTTCATGTGTATATTCTTCTCTAGTTGTTCTCTCCCATTCATTATATGCTTCTTCATTACCATCTTCTATAGTTAGTCTTGTGATACCTGATCAAAATTTGGCACATTCGAGCATTAGCAGGGAGACATTTGAACATTTTCCAGAGATCTACATCATGATTCCTACACACATTCCAATTGAGTGGAAATTCAACAGTTTGACAGCTTAGGTTTTCTTTGTTCTGAAATGAAGAGACAACATTTGTTGTAGAGGGATCTACTACAACATTCACCATGTGACATTATGTGATTACCTTCTCTCTCTTCTTTGTTGAGGCATGTATCCTTCATGCATTGTAGGATATTAGGGATCATCGTTATGTACTTGGAGAGCTGATTGTTTTAGCATCATCTTTTCGGGGGCCTTCTAGCCTCTTCACTTCTTTTATGTATTTTTTTTGGGGGAAAGTTTTTCCTGTAGGATTTCTCAAAATTTCTACTTTATGAGAGATTGTTATGTACTTGGGTACCTCGTCAAGTCTCATTATTGGGACCCAATTCTCTAGCCCACCTAAGCTACACTGAAAGGGGGGTATTGGTGTAGACTTTTATCCTACATGTTTTGTCTACATAGTTCATTATGCTTGTTTAGCGTCTTACAGGCCATTTGGGCCATTTGGGAAGATTAGTCCTACATTCACTGGAATGTGGGGTTTCCCTCTCTCTCCCACCTATATATGTACCTCTTTCCCTTTGTATTCATATCAAAAAGCTAATGAGGAATGTTTATGAATTATTGCTCTTTGCACTTTCTCTCTCATCTATTTCATAGTGTTCGTGTGTGCATTCGATCTTGTTGAGAGGTCTTGGAGAAATATGACAAATACCACCATTCAATTTAGAATACTTGAAAACCTATATATCAACCCTTTTTTAACCTTGGCATGATCCTTGATGCTTTTGAAATGACCAAATCATTATTTTTAGGGTTTTAGCTAAGTTTGCCAAAATCAAACCTTTGATCTTGGGTTTTGTCAAAATTGAGCTATCCAATTTTAATCGTTAGTACCTTATGGGTCCCTTGATCCCTATCCTCATACTCATTGGTATTTTGTGCCTTGTTTGTCAGCTTTTTTGCCTTTTTGATTGTTAACTTGCATGCCAATATATCTTAATTTAAATTCAAGAAGTTTATATATGGATAAGCATGCTAATGTATTTAAGGGAGATCCACTTAAAAGGGGAAGATCCCATGAGATATTGCACTTTGATTTCTATTAATGTCGTTGATATCTATTAAAGTGTATTCACCCTTTGTACCAAAAGTTGAATGATTAATGAAAGAGCATATAAAATATACTATATTCTTGTATCTTATACACAAGGATAAAGACCATGATTTTCATATTGTTGACCATTTTGGTCTTGCAGGCCAAAATTGGTCTCCTTCTTTCCCTGTTATTCTGAGCCAGTTCGATTTTGGTTGCACAAGTCTTTCGACAGAAGATGAACCAGTTCAAAGAATGCAAGGGGTTTTACAAAGCTTCTTTAGACATTTTATTTGAAGAAATTCACAAGGAAAGACAGCTAAAATTATTCAAGACACTTTTCCTTAAGGTTGGAAAAGTGGTTCAACGTCGGGGTTCAACGGCATGATCTTTCCAAGAGTTAAGAATTTTTTAACTTTGAATCATTGAACCATTAAACCGTTGAACCATTATTGGTTCAATCGGTTGCTTCAATCAAATGGTTCAAACAGTTGGTTCAATCTTTTGGTTTAATCAGTCAGTTCAAGTGATCGGTTCAATCAGCTTGGTTCAAAGAGTTGGTTCAAATAAATGATTCAAAGCAGTTGGTTCAAGTAGCAAATTAAATGAGCATAACATAGTATTGAACCATTGAACTGTTGAACTGTTGAACCATTGTTGATTCAATCAGTTGGTTCAACCGGTTGGTTCAATTGAACGGTTCAATCAAAAGGTTCAAGGGAGTCTCCCAAAGCTCGAAGGACAAGTGCCCTTGCAGAAGGTAGTCAGGCAAAAGAAGGACCTTTGTAACTTTTTTGAAAGGCAATTTTGGAGACCAAGTGGCCTTGCGGAGGGCAGGGAACACTTGCAAAGGGATCAAAGAGAAGGCCGAAAGGGTAAGTTTTTCTTCGAAAAAGTGAACAAGGTAGAAAAGTTGGAATTCCTGCGGATTTGTTCAAGGCAAGAGATGGAGAATTTCTTCGAACAAAATGCCCGAAGGAATTCCTTCAGACATTTTGTTCGAAGAAATTCATAAGGCAAAAAAAAAAGTCTTTTGGGAAGATTTTTTGCGGCAAAAGATAGGACAAATTCTTTTGGACAAAAAGTCCAAAGGAATTCGCCTGACAGAAAGTCTGAAGGGAGAAACCCAAAGGAATTCACCCGGGGAAAAGCCCGATGGAAAAAAGGTAAGCAAAAAGGGCATAAAGGAAACATATCCTTCAGACATTTTGTTCGAAGGATGTGACCACCAAAAGGAGCCCGAAGGACCCTGAAGGGTAGGTACCCTTTGCGGGGGACTCTCAGCTAAAAATAAAAGGACACTTCTCCAAAGCTAAAGGGACACCTCCCCTTTGGGAAAGATCAAACAAGAAAGCCGAAGGAATTGCTAAGGGGTGACGGGCCCATGGACGTCAAAGTTGGGCACCATGAACTAGCCGTTGGCTTTCAAATGGTGACGAGCCTACGAACGTCAATTTTACGATAATGAAATAGCTGTTGATCTTTAAAGGCATGAGCGTAGAACCGAATGCATTCAAAGGCCTTAAGGCCAAAAAGAAGAACCGCTGAGAGAAGAGCCCAAGGAGCCAACAAAGTTGGGAAGATAGCCCTAAGTGCTCAAATTCTAGGAAAAGACAAAATTAGGAAGAGCCAAAGCTGGGAAAGGACAAAAGTCAAGTGAACTCAGTGACCCACCAAAAAGGGAGCTCAAAGAGCCAAGCACAGAAACAGACAAAATAGCCCAGGGGGCAACGGGGAGGTGAGTTATTCCTGCAGTTGGAACAGTCTCCACCAAGTGGTCATCAAGGAGCGCAAACAGTGAACGGTGCGACCTATTTTCTCCACTTTGCATTGATGAGTTGACAAACCACATGAATATCTTGAAGGAGCAGTCTTGTTACAAAAAAAGAGGCACGGCCCATGCTTTCACATTAATGTTTGAACGCCGAAGTCAAGACTGACAGCCAACACAACATTCTCTATCAAGCGGCTTCCTCTTCCCAATGCTCGGAATGCACATGGGCCACTTGTAAAAGAGCACCAAAAGGCCTCTTTCTTCTTCTATATATTGAAAACTTCTCATTTGAGAAGAGATCTCTTGGCTTGTAAGGCATCTCTTGGCTTGTAAGGCAGAGCTCTGTCAAAATTTACCTTGAATCAAAGACATAGCATTTTTACCTCCATTTGAGCTTGCCCTTTTGTATATGTCTATGTTTTAATTTTGTGTTAAGTCATTTTCCTTTATGCTTTCACATAATGATTCCAGCATGTCTAGTGTATTGTGAAGTTTCTTCTTTTGCAGGTCTGCCAGAAGTGTCTACAGCAGAGTATAGGAGTATGTGAACAGGCCACCATAATGTGTCTTTGAACACCTCTGGTAGTTCTTCCTCCTTGTATCTCCACCGACCCCTAGCTCACTAATGTAGAAGAGTCCCTCATATCAAATGAAGTGTATGCCAGCTTGTTCTTGGTGAAAAGTGTATGCTTAAGATAATTAGATCAACTTTTTTAGTGTATCACCGTTTAGTTTAGGTTCTATTTTCAGCATCCTTCTCCCTTTTCACCCCCCCCATTGTTAGCAGTAGAAAATATAGGACCTCAGAGATACATCAAAGGGAGATAGCCCTTATCTAGAGACTCTCCCCTCAGTTTTGCCAGACCCACATGCAAGAAATGAGTTTCCATTTTGACACGTGGAAAACAAGAGCTCAGCTTCCTGTCAAGGGTGCAATCCACCGCGTCAACAGTTTTTAGCACACCCAGTGGGACTCTGTTTTAACACTCAAAAAAGTTCCAGGATTGGTGTTGGTCCTGTTACAATAGAACGAACCATTAATATAGCATCTAGCCTTTAATTAGGCGATTGTGCGACAATTTTTGTCCAAAGAGTTGAAGAATTTTTGTGTGTCCTTCAACCAACTAGCCTTTGGAGGCTTTTTTCATCAACACCAATGGCGACTCTGAGTTGAATCAGCTGGTTAAGCAGTTCTGGTGCCACCAAGAAATCACATTTTTTGTATGTATAATCCCATTACCCAGCATCATGGGCCTTTTATTCCTTCATTTAGCTTTGATCAAGCTCAGGTTGTTCATGGAATCACCTCAAACAGCTCTCCTAGTTGCCCTTCAACAATAAGGGAAGTAATGTTGGAGTTTGAGAAGCAAGTGATGGAGATAGACAGATTGGATGAGCAGTATAGATATCAACAAGAGCTTATGTACAAGGAGTGTTTATTTAGGCAAGCTCAGGGCTTGTAATCCATGGAGGAAGAGGTAGCAAAATTGAAGAGTCCATTCACTCAAGGCAGTCAGCCTTGTGTGCCCCCTCTTATTCTAAAGAAAGCCCCCTCTTATACACCAAATCCTTTCTACTAGATAGCACTTGCTCACTCTAGCTCATCTGATGCATTAATCACTCCTGCTCTTAACCCCTTACGCCTAGCTTTTAAACATCAAAGGGCATTAGAGAACCCTCTCATGGAAATGAACCTTCTCAATTCCTTAGAATGTGAATCCTCCTTTGAAGGAAATACTATGAACCAACACATCTCTCTTGAAGCAGCTCTCCCTGTGCATGAGCAGACCCTTCCTAGTCTTCCTCAACCTCCTCAGGTCTCTCAACATGATGTCCATATTCTGAGTTAGAGGAGTGCCTATCATGAACCGGCTCGGGACCTTGAAGAAGACGAAGCTGCTCCTACTCATCATGATGATGCTTGTGACCTCCAAGAAAGGCTCTTTCAAGAAAATCTAGCCAGGTGAATTGCAGAGTTGGAGTCCAGAATGAGGTTCCTCAGCCAATGTGTGATGGATGATTCAGACCAAACAATAGAATCTATACCTGAACACACCCCATCTACACACCTCCAAGAGAGCTATCAGGGCACATCTGACATAGATAAAGTGCTGGCCAAATTGAAGGAGGAGAATCATTCGATTCTAGCTCAAGGACTGCCTCTTCTTCCACTTGGGTTTAATCTTCAACCTTCCAGTTCATCCCTTCTCAGAGAGGAACCTGTTTTGAAAGAAGCAAGTGAGGAAGAGAAGATCCAATTTGCAGCTTCCTAGGAGGCTATCATGAGCAACAATGAAGATGAAATCATCATGGATGCTCCTTTTGAAGACATCATCAACGATGGAGAAGATGCAGGTCATGCATACATGCGGATGTTCCAGCAATATGAAGAAGAAAGTAAGCATGGTGACCTCTCTCCTCCCTTGTTTGATGAACTTCCTTGTTGCTTTGATGAGGAGAATGACTATGCCATGGAGCCTGAGTTGGAGGAGGATCAGGAGGATGTCTTTGAACAACTAGAGACTCTGATCCTTGAGCAGGAAAAGGAGAAGCTTAACTATTTTGAGGAAAGCTTTGAAGAAGAGAGCCTTGAATAAGAAGGTGATGTTCTGTGGGATGAGCACTCAGTTTGTGATCTCATTTCATAAATCACAACAGACACCCTTCTTCAAGAAAGCCATGAAGGAGTAGAGGATGAGTTTGACAGGGTCTTCAATGAGGCAAAAGGGAACAGGTCAAATCATGGTGCACTGCAAAGGGACTATGCATATCAAAGTGCTTATGGTGATGAGCCAATAGCCATCGATTTCTTGGTGAAACATGCCAACATGAAGGACCAACATTCGACAGGCTTCCAAGAACAAGAAGAGTACATATATGTTAGGAGCATGTTTGACTCTGATCCACTCGGATGCAAGCCAATCGAGGTGGCAGGCAAGAGGATCAGGTCACTAAATCTCCATTCCATCCAGCCACTTGTCTGGCATCATAAGTTTTCTTGCCATAGAGACTTAAAAAGTTTTCCCTTTGATCCAGGAGGGAGGCAAATATACCTGGTTAGCTGTATATAGTAGTTTGCTTTCAATTTTTTCTCCCTATTTTCCCTAAGTGTTGTTTGCACAAGTAGTGTTTTTAGCCTTACATGTGTTTTACTTTGTGTTTGGGGTAAAAGCTTCATGATTGATTCTTAGATCTATCGGGGCTATTGCTAACTTGTTTCAAAGTTGCATTTTGACTCTGTGCCCAATGGACTTTAAAGCAACTGGCTTCTAAGCATAGTAGGCATGCTTCCCCTAGGAATCACCAAATTGTTGACCATTTTGGTCTTGCAGGCCAAAATCGGTCTCCTTCTTTCCCTGCTATTCTGAGCCAGCTCAATTTTGGTTACACAAGTCTTTCGATAGAATATGAACCAGTTCAAAGAATGTAAGGGGTTTTACAAAGCTTCTTCGGACATTTTGTCCAAAGAAATTCACAAGGAAAGAGAGCTAAAATGATTCAAGACACTTTTCCTTAAGGTTGGAAAAGTGGTGCAACGTCGGGGTTCAACGACATGATCTTTCCAAGAGTTAAGAATTTTTTAACTTTGAATCATTGAACCATTGAACCGTTGAACTGTTGAACCATTGTTGGTTCAATCGGTTGGTTCAATCAAATGGTTCAAACAATTGGTTCAATTGGTTGGTTCAATCAAATGGTTCGAACAATTGGTTCAATCTTTTGGTTCAATCAGTCCATTCAAGTGATTGGTTCAGTTGGCTTGGTTCAAAGAGTTGGTTCAAAGTGGTTGGTTCAAGCAACAAATTGAATGAGCAAAACATAGTATTGAACCATTGAACCATTGAACCGTTGAACCATTGTTGGTTCAATCGGTTGGTTCAATCGAACGGTTCAATCAGAATGTTCAAGGGAGTCTCCCAAAGCCCGAAGGACAAGTTCCCTTACGGAGGGCAGTCAGGCAAAAGAAGGACCTTTGTAACTTTTCTGAAAGGCAATTTTGGAGATCAAGTGCCCTTGCCTCTGGCAGGGAACACTTGCAAAGGGATCAAAGAGAAGGCTGAAAGGGTAAGTTTTTCTTTGGAAAAGTGAACAAGGCAAAAAAGTTGAAATTCCTTCAGATTTTTTCAAGGCAAGAGATGGAGAATTTCTTCAGACAAAATGCCCAAAGGAATTCCTTCGGACATTTTGTCTGAAGAAATTCATAAGGCAAAAAAACAATGTCTTTCAGGAAGATTTTCCACAGTAAAAGATATGACAAATTCTTTCGGACAAAAAGTTTGAAGGAATTCCTTCAGACATTTTGTCCAAAGGAATTCGCCCAACAGAACTCTTAAGGGAGAAACCCAAAGGAATTCACCCGGGGAAAAGCCCGACGAAAAAAAGGTAAGCGGAAAGGGCATAAAGGAAACATATCCTTCAGACATTTTATCTGAAGGATGTGACCACCAAAAGGATCCCGAAGGACCCCAAAGGGCAGGTACCCTTTGCGGGGGACTCTCAGCCAAAAACAAAGGGACACTTCTCCAAAGCTGAAGGGACACCTCCCCTTTAGGAAGGATCAAACAAGAAAGCCGAAGGAATTGCCAAGGGGTGACAGGCCCATGGACATCAAAGTTGGGCACCATGAACTCGCCGTTGGCTTTCAAATGGCGACGGGCCCACAAACGTCAATTTTACGGCAATGAAATAGCCGTTGATCTTTAAAGGCTTGAGCGCGGACCCGAATGCATTCAAAGGCCTTAAGGCCAAAAAGAAGAACCACTGAGAGAAGAGCCCAAAGAGCCAGCAAAGTTGGGAAGATAACCCCGAGAGCTCAAATTCCAGGAAAAGACAAAACCAGGAAGAGACCAAGCTGGGAAAGGACAAAAGTCAAGAGTGAACTCATCGACCCGCCAAAAAAGGAGCCCAAAGAGCCAAGTGTAGAAATAGACACAACAACCCAGGTGGCAAAAGAGATGTGAGTTATTCTTGCAGTTGGATAGTCTCTGCCAAGTGGTCATCAAGGAGCGCAAACAGTGAACGACGCGACCTATTTTCTCCACTTTGTATTGATGAGCAGACAAACTACGTGAATATCTTGAAAGAGCAGTCTTGTTGCAGAAAAAGAGGCACGGCTCATGCTTTCACATTAATGTTTGAATGCCAAAGTCAAGACTGACAACCAACACAACATTCTCTATCAAGCGGCTTCCTCTTCCCAATGCTCGGAACGCACATGCGCCACTTGTAAAAGAGCGCCAAAAGGCCTCTTTCTTCCTCTATATATTGAAAACTTCTCATTTGAGAAGAGATCTCTTGGCTTGTAAGGCATCTCTTGGCTTGTAAGGTGGAGCTCTGTCGAAATTTACCTTGAATCAAAGACATCATTTTTACCTCCATTTGAGCTTGCACTTTCGTATATGTCTATGTTTTCATTTTGTGTCAAGTCATTTTCCTTTATGATTTCACATAATGATTCCAGCATGTCTAGTGTATTGTGAAGTTTCTTCTTTTGCAGGTTTGTCAGAAGTGTCTACAACAGAGTATAGGCATATGTGAACAGGGCGCCATAGTGTCTTTGAACACCTCTGGTAGTTCTTCCTCCCTGTATCTCCATGGACCCCTAGCTCACTAATGTAGAAGAGTCCCTCATATCAAATGAGTGTATCCCAGCTTGTTCTTGGTAGAAAGTGTATGTTCAAGCTAAGTAGATCAACTTTTTTGGTGTATCACCGTTTAATTTAGGTTCTATTTTCAGCATCCTTCTTCCTTTTCACCCCCCATTGTTAGTAGTAGAAAATCCAGGACCTTAGAGATACATAAAAGGGAGCTAGCCTTTGTCTAGAGACTCTCCCCTCAGTTTTGCCAGACCCATAGGCAAGAGAGGAGTTTCCATTTTGACGCGTGGAAGACAAGAGCTCACCCTCCTGTCAAGGCTGCAATCCACCACGTCAACACATATTGCATTAGACTGCTTGTTAGACTTTATGATTATTGATTACCAAAATGTCTACAAACATGGGCCTTGCTAAGTTAAGCTCCTCATAATTACCCCCATTTTTTATGTTCTTGCAAGGTCTTTTGAAATGGATTAGGTCTTGGAGAAATGAGAGAATTCTAGAAGATTTGCAACCCAATTTGACAATCTAGGAGAGGTTTTTGATTAGTAGACACAAACAAAGATGCTTGCAAAATTTTAGGAGGTTATAACATAATACGATCAAAATCGAACCTCATTACCAAAGCTAAACCTTAGCTCACCAAGAACAATTGTACAATTTTGGTCAATAGCCAAAATCAAGCAGTTCAATTTCGATATTTTTATGTGACTTCTTTAATTTACATCAATTGTTTGGGTTTACTCCGACACTTCTTTTAAACCAATTTTTAGTTATTTTCAATTTCTGATACTACACCAATAAATAAAAAACTAGAGATTTCTATAAGAACTCTTTTCATCAATTCCAAACATTCTCATTTCTTAATTATTACACAATTCAAATATATTTTATTGCTATATTATCTTTTTTTTTAAAGATTTAAGTTATACAACCCCTTTTTATGATAAGTGAAGTAACCATTAACCACTTTTCTCTAAAACAAAACCATATCATTTAAAAAAAGACAAAACCAAACCATTTTAAAAATAACATCACCTTTGAATATTATATAAATATTCAAAGATCTTATATTTTCCCAATCCAATATGTAACATTACAATTTTTTTTTTTTTCAAAACGCTATAGAAAATTTTAATATTCAAAGATCTTATATTTTCCCAATCCAATATGTAACATTACAATTTTGTTTTTTTTCAAAACGCTATATAAAATTTTAATGCTCAACATTTCAAATCCTCTTTCATGATCTTTCATCGAGAAATAACAATCACATAAAAGAACTTAAAACATTGAACATCATAATTTCACACAATTTTTAAAAACAATATATTTTTGGAGAAAAGCAAAATCACACTTTCATAATAATTAGGCCTATAGACATAACCTACGATCACAGGGGGTTGGAGCAAGAGTGTCATAATGTGATATGTCAACATCAGACCTAGGCACCACTGAGTATTTTATTGCGAAGGCAGGGCACTTGAGTTCTTGTTGAATTGGACGATCCTTGTGTTTTTCTATCGGCTCTCCGTCCTTCGATTAACTTGAAATGTACCTGGTTTATGATGCTGTCTGCTTTATTTTGTTGTTGCTATTTCCTTGTCAGCCTTGATGCAGTCCTTGCTCACACTACACGGATTGAGGACAATGTACAACAGTAAGTTATCATTCACTTCAATGCCTATTGATTTTCATTTTAGAGTTCTTCATAAATTAGATTAGATCAGAGCGTATTTGCATTTTCTTTTTCGACGAATCCCTTTGCTGGTTGAATAAATAATCTACAGATAACATAGTTGAGCTCATACACCAGAAGACCTCAATCATAGAACCCAACAAACCATCACCACACACCAAATGTTTCACAATCAAAAGCATTTATCATGCATGGCTGAGAGTCTGCGTCCCCTACATGGTTGTGCCTGGACAAGCTCCACCTTCAGGAGCGTGCAGATCTAGGCCATAGTAGGAGTGGGTCCTTTGACCTATCCCACAGTACCCCATTACACGTGAATGGCACAAACGAATATTTGTTCTACCCATGCCCTTTGTGTACTCCCGATGTGGTCAATTCTGATGCCACTAGCAATGTAAACCTCCCTCACGGTGCTCGGTTCTGTCTGGATAGGGGGACTGGAAAATGATGACATCTACGTTTTTAGCCATGAAGACAAGGACCCCCGATTAACCTCTCAAGAAAATTTTAAATTACTTGTCTGCCAAGCATCAATACAATCTAGACGCCCACTTAACTTCTGAAGAAAATCTTCAATATTTTCCTGCAGAGCATCAATGCAATCCAGTTTTGTATTTTACGAAGGCAAGGTGTTTTACCCCATTTTGCACCAGAACTACATTATCCAGGCTTGCACGGGTGCCCTCTTGCACTGCTTTCTTCTCCTGAATGCGTTCCAAGGCAGAGTTAAAGTTTTCTTATCTGTAATTTGATCCCTCAAATTACTATTGGAAGATTTCTCACTGAAAACCAAGGGGACACTCTACAGCAGGGGCGGAATATAGCATTTCCAGTCTCAGCAGCTCCCTCACCATAATATTTACCAAATCCAGCCAGATCTACACGAGGCCGGCCTGTATAAGTTCTATTTGGGTTGGCTCTGTTTTTTTAATTTAATTAAATTAATTTTTTCATTTTTAAAGTATTCACCAAAAAAACACCCAGAGGTTTTTTATATTATATAATATTAAATATATTAACATTTTATATTATGTTAATAACGTTTTTCTGTGTATTTGTCACCTTCGTATATTTATAAAATTATGTGATGTAAAAATTACAACTTGTGTTCACTTATTGAAGAAACAATTTTGATTCCGTTCAGCCTAATTGGTTATAATTGGCCCATTACCCTCTTTCTCTATGTTGTCTGTGCTTGATCTGTCTGTCTGGTTCCTTATTACTTTGCCTTTACCTCATCTATATCAATCTTTTCAATCAGACCTCCGTTAGGTCTTTATCAATAGGTCTCTTGTAGGTCTGCTACTCCCTTTTTTATCCACTAGGTCTACTTACCTTTTGTCCTATCAATAGATCATTCTTTCATATTGGTCTTAGCAAGACCAATGACCTTATTCAAGGTTTAGACAGGAATCTCTATTCATTCAACTTTCCTCTCTTAAGTCTTATACAAACTCTGATCAATCTCTTATGGGAACCTTACAGAATTTTGTCTCTACGTATGACAGTGCTCTAGACTTTTGAGCTAGGCTTATTCCACTTGTTCTTGAGATTTAATCACAATTTAAACTACTCAAACATGTTTAGAGTCTCACTAAATATCTCTATCGTTATCAAACATTATACAATCCAACAAACACCGTATACCTTCTCATGATCTTAAAACCTCAAGAGAGCAAACCCAAGCAATTGTCTTAACTCTGCTCTAAGTCTTACCACTCGGCCTGTCTGACTTAGTCATGAATAACTTTAGATTTAATCAATTTTATACCTTCAAACCAAGTGGATCATGTTTATAATTACTTATAGCAGGTGTGTATAAAATTTCAGAAGGTTTGGACTTACCAAACTCAAGAAAATCCCAAAACTCAGACGTACACCTTGTCAAGAAGGTCTAGTTAAAGACTGCTGACTTGTATTTTGGCTATAACTCCCTTGTTATCCAACCAATCGAGCTCTAACCCGATTCATTGGATTCTTGACTCCAAGGCACACCTACTGTCTAATTTTTTGAAATTTTCATTGGTTAACTTTAGCGATACAGTCGTTTTTCCAAGCGTGCCCTAGTTCTGATTCTACACAGGCCGAGAGCTATAATTGAATGTAATTCAGGATTTATGGAAAACCAAAGATTTTTTCCATTTGTATTGAGACCTACACAAGTTCATGAAACTCTGTCATCTATCATAATCCTCAGATCATACATAAAATATGAATAACAACCTCATTCTTATGACTGTCACAGACTATGCATGAATTTCCAGACCCGAGAGCATATGCGTTGATAATTTCTCAGGATTTTAAGCTCTTCAAAGTTTCTATTGCACTCATTCAAGGCCTATACAAGTTTATTTAACCCTCTACAACATTCTATCACCTTCATACAATAAGAAACATGTAGAAATATGCCTTTATACATTGACTGTATTGTCAAATGCTCTGTTTCAGACAGTTAAGAATCCAAAAATCCTTACCAAGTATGAATTAAGATAAAATAACCATCAGATGAACTCGCATCATCAAGAAATCGGAGAACACCTGTATAATCATCACAATCCTTTTACCATCATGGAAGATCAAAGTTTTTACATACAAACCCCTCCTAATCTTTATGGTAGACCTTCATTTACAGACCTTTACTCTAAGTACAGACCTCTCTAACCTAGTCTCTTATCATCCCTCTTCTTGATACGTGTGGATAGCTTTTTATTAAGCTTCCTCCTGAATAAGTTTGAAACTTATCATTCTCAACTCATTGCTTAATCATAGCTTTAGGGTATAAGGAAGACCAAAATCTTCTCAACCACTTACCTTAACATTGCATTGTGCTAGTTTTAGCCTTTCTCCAATGTAGGCTTATGCTTCTAGATGAATGATGAGCTGTTTTACATTTACCTAGGTGTAAAAAGATGTTTACAACATAGTAGCAATCCTTTAGGACCCTCTTCCAAGGGTTCATACCTTTACAACTAACTACAAGGGCTTACGAGCCTTATTATATCATTTAAATATTCAAATATGACTTTTGGTAGGAAGTGCCAAATATAAAATTCTATCTACTTATGCACCCTCACATGACCAAAATAGACTTCTTTTGTATCCTATAACCTATCAAGACCTCTTACAAGGTACAATGAGGTATGACCAGCTTCTTATTGTTCATCCCATGATTCACCACACTCATATAGACTATTATGTACAAAATTTACATGATTAGACTAATGCTCCTGCACCAGACTTCCGGGCTAAAAAAAATTCATGAGCCCCTGCTTATTAGCTCCTTGATATGCCCAGTTGTCACTAAGTATCTTTACTTGGTCGTCTTTCTCAATCAATTTCTCATACAAGTGGACATGTTCTTTATTCCCACACTTATATCTCTTCTTCCTTACTGCTTTCATCCATGCTTCACCAGCAAACAAAATCAACTCATTAATGAAATCAAAACTTCTTCTATACCTTTGAGGCATTTTCCATTCTTGTGTACTGGTTGTATGCTGCCTATGCTGCCAACTGTCACAATGAACTCTAAATAGTTCATCATCTTCTGCCTTCATGCTATTCTTATCTTCACTCAGCTGCTTATCTACTTGTTCATGATCTATTTTGCTCAAAAATTTTTCCCTTTGTTTTATTTACATTAGCTTGTATTTGACTTTTTCTATCTAACTTATCTATGGACTCAAGAACCTTGTTGTCAACTGTCAACAATGATACTGCTACAAATTTAACTTGTTCTTCATATGTTACTTTCTCATCTTCTTTACCTCTGTTTATGCTACCTGGTCTTCAAGCTTAGTCATCTTGATTTCTTCATACAATGTTTCCTTTGTGGAATTCTGCATCTTCTTTTGCTTATTTTCTTGACTATATCTGCTCCTTGTCCTTGAATTTTTCTTACTTGAGATACGATTGCTTCAAACCAAGTGTCTATCTCCTCCTTTGTTACCTGCCTTACCATTTTCTTTTATAGTTTGTGAGGATCTAATCCATATTCTTTTTCTTCTTTAATTGCTTCATAAAATTTGAAATCTGACTTCTTATTATCACATACTTGTCTTTGGCTTTGTTCTTTACCTTGTTGCTTGTTATCTTCTTGCTCTATAACTGCTGCAACTGATTGCTGTTCATTGTCCTCATCTTTGTCATCTTTTGCATCCTCTTGAGTGAGGATTACCTCTGTTTCCACCAGCTCTTGATTGATGAACAATTGATTTTCTTGGTTCTCTTTGAATGTTAAGGCCCTACATTGAGCCTTTCCTCATTCTTGTATTTGACTAGGCACTACTTCATGAAGTGCTTCTTTTTCTTGATCTATGAGCCTACTCTTTGGCTCAAAAGCTTCACCTCCATCAACAACTTGCTGACCTGCATACAAAACATTGAAGGAAATATCAGCTGTAAAAAATTGAAGCCATATGGTCCCTTGAATGTCTACTTGCTGCTGTTCATCTGCTACATCAGAATATTCTAACATCTCTCCTTCTTTAGGGTAACATATGTTAATCTCCATCTCATCTTCAAGGTGCTGATCACCTTCATGTTGACTGTTAATCTGAAACTTATCCTTAAGCTCTTTATGCTTGAGCTTATCTTCCTGCTTATACTGCAACTTTACTTCTTTCTTCATTCTTTTTAAGGCAACTTGTAGCTTTTGCTGCCTCCTTCTCTCTACCAGTAGCTTCACAGGCCACTTCACTCTTTTCCTTAACTCTATGCCAACTTCTTGGCTTCCTGTTGTTCCTATACACTCCATTAGGAACTGTACCATTGTCAATCTCTCCTTTATCTTATTTATTTCTTTTCGGACTTCCATCTCAGTCATCACACTATCTTTTTCCTTGCCGTGGTTCCTCTTTCTCAGTAATCTTTCCATCTCTCTCTCTTATGCCTCACCTAAGTCTATCTCACCTTAGTCTTTTGGCATACTATTCAAGTCTTCCTCCTTGGAACTATCTCTAGAGCTTCATTAAGCTCTTTACTTTCCTCAAGCCTTACTAGGCTTAGGACTGCTGAACCATCTATAACTTCCCTTTTTCACTTTTCCTGTAACAAATACACTACAATCTCATTAGCTTTCAAACAATTTCATAACTTCATACTTTTCCCGAAGAGCTTCTGTTCTCTGATACCAAAAATGATGTTAACATTACAACTTGCATTCACTTATTGAAGAAACAATTTTGATTCTGTTCAGCCTAATTTGTTATAATTGGCCCATTCCCCTCTTTCTCTATGTTGTCTGTGCTTGATCCGACTGTCTGGTTCCTTATTACTTTGCCTTTACCTCATCTATATCAATCTTCTCAATTAGACCTCTTTTAGGTCTTTATCAACAGGTCTCTTTTAGGTCTGCTACTCCCTTTTTTATCCACTAGGTCTACATACCTTTTGTCTTATCAAGAGATCATTCTTTCATATTGGTCTTAGCAAGACCAATGACCTTATTAAAGGTTTAGACAGGAGTCTCTATTCATTCAACTTTCCTCTCTTAAGTCTTATACAAACTCTGATCAATCTCTTATGGAAACCTTACAGAATTTTATCCCTACGTATGACAATGCTCTAGACTTTTGAACCAGGCTTATTCCACTTGTTCTTGAGATTTTAATCACAATTTAAACTACTCAAACATGTTTAGAGTTTCACTAAATATCTCCATCCTTATCAAACATTATACAATCCAACAAACACCATATTCCTTCTCATGATCTTAAAACCTCAAGAGAGCAAACCCAAGCAATTGTCTTAACTCTGCTCGAAGTCTTACCACTCAGCCTGTCTGACTTAGTCATGAATAACTTTAGATTTAATCAATTTTATACCTTCAAACCAAGTGGATCATGCTTTTAATTACTTATAGCAGGTGTATATAAAATTTCAGAAGGTTTGGACTTACCAAACTCAAGAAAATCCCAAAACTCAGACCTACTCCTTGTCAAGAAGGTCTAGTTAAAGACTGCTGACCTGTATTTTGGCTATAACTCCCTTGATATCCAACCAATCGAGCTCTAACCGGATTCATTGGATTCCTAACTCCAAGGCGCACCTACTGTCAAATTTTTAGAATTTTTGACTGGTTAACTTTCAAGATACAGTCATTTTTTCAAGCGTGCCCTGGTTCTGATTTTACACAGGCCGAGAGCTGTAATTGAATGTAACTCAGGATTTATGGAAAACCAAAGACTTCTTCCACTTGTATTGAGACCTACACAAGTTCATGAAACTCTGTCATCTATCATAATCCTCAGATCATACATAAAATATGAATAAAAACCTCATTCTTATGACTGTCATAGACTATGCATGAATTTCCAGACCCAAGAGCATATGTTTTGATAATTTCTCAGGATTTTAAGCTCTTCAAAGTTTCTATTGCACTCATTCAAGGCCTATACAAGTTTATTTAACACTCTCCAACATTCGATCACCTTCATACAACAAGAAACACATAGAAATATGCCTTTATACATTGACTGTATTGTCACATACTCTGTTTCAGACAGTTAGCAATCCAAAAATCCTTACAAAGTATGAATTAAGATAAAATAGCCATCAGATGAACTCGCATCATCAAGGAACAGGAGAACACCTCAATAATCATCACAATCCTTTTACCATTCATGGAATATCAAAGTTTTTACATACAAACCCTTGCTAATCTTTATGGTAGACCTTCATTTACAGACCTTTACTCTAAGTACAGACCTCTCTAACCTAGTCTCTTATCATCCCTCTTCTTGATACGTGTGGATAGCTTTTTATTAAGCTTCCTCCTGAATAAGTTTGAAACTTATCATTCTCAACCTATGTTGCAGGAAACGCCCTCTCCCTCCCAGGCCCCCCCCCCGCCCCGCCAAACGTCTCTTGTTTGGAGACGCCCCTAGCATGGGGACGTCTCGGGCACGCCCAAAGGCGTCCGTAACAGTGCCGGAAACTTCCGGCACTATTCTAGACGCCTCTGGGCATGCTCGAGCATCTCCGCTGGGGGTAGTTAAAAAAATTCAAAAAAACATTGAAAAACCCTAAAAACTAGTGTCTGCAGACTTCTTTTTGCTCGAAGGCGACTTGGCAAGGAAGAGGCGGCCTTGCACGAGGGGCGAGTAGGAAGAGGGCCTGCGTGAGCTATGGTGGGTCGATAATTTAAAACCATTTCATTCTTCATCCGCATCTCTACAAACACACTACATTAGTATGTGTCATTCATCTGTAGTGAATGCCACCTCTGAAGCCCTCTCCCATTAGTCGCATGAATTGCCAAACCCTTGTGATGGTCTCACACAACTATCAATTTTCCTATTTGTATTTGGAAAAACTACCACAGTTTTGATTTGATGCGGGCAAGGCATCGTTTTATGTTTTTTTTTAATAATTAATAATTTTGTTTTATGTTTTAATATTTTATATTTATAATTTATTTATTTTATTTTTATGATTTATTAAGTTTTTAATTTTTTTAAAATTTGGTTTTAATTTATTTTATTTTATGTTTTTTTCTTTAATAATTTATGATTTTGTTTTATGTTTTATATTTATAATTTAAATTTTTTTTTTAATATTATTTATAATTTTTTTAATTATGTTTTTTTTAAAAAATATTATATTTTTTAAATATTTTATGTTTTTATGTTTTTATAACGTTCGAATTTAATGGCGATTTTTTTTTTCAATTTTTATTCGAACTGAATTTTACCTGTCGAATTCGTACTCGAACTTGAACCTTGTAGTCTCGAATTAAATGTAGTCTCAAAGTAATGATTATGAATGAACAAATACTATGTATTTTCAAGTGTTTTACTAAAAAATTAGTAATATACTAACATGCATTGTTTATATATATATATATATATATATATATATATATATATATATAATGACGTACCCATGGCGTATCCAAATCAAGGATCTAGAGAAATGGCATATGCACGTACCCGAGTCGTACTCGTACTCGTACTTGTATCCAAACAACATAGTTCTATCATAGCTTTAGGGTATAAGGAAGACCAAAGTCTTCTCAACCACTTACCTTAACATAGCATGTGCTAGTTTTAGCCTTTCTACAACGCAGGCTTATGCTTCTAGATGAATGATGAGCTGTTTTACATTTACATAGGTGTAAAAAGACGTTTACAACATAGTAACAATCCTTTAGAACCCTTTCCTAAGGTTTCATACCGTTACAACTAGCTACAAGGGCTTACAAGCCTTATTATATCATTTAAATATTCAAATATGACTTTTGGTGGGAAATGCCAAATATAAAATTTTATTTGCTTATGCACCCTCACATGACCAAAATAGACTTCTTTTGCATCCTGTAACCTATCAAGACCTCTTTCAAGGTACAATGAGGGCGTCTTATTGTTCATCCCATGATTCATCAAACTCATATTGACTATTATGTACAAAATTTACATGATTAGACTGATGGTCCTGCATCATTATGTTTACACACACCCACATATAATGATCACACACACACATATATACACGTATGTGTATATATTCCGTACTGGATTTAAAAAAAAAAAGCTGTTAACGGACAAGGTTTTGAAATGGAGCTTAAATTAAGATCACATGAAAGACAATTTGGCTTGGAGGTATGAGATAAGTTTTTCTTATCATTTTTATAAGGCAAGTTAGTAATTTCAGCCAAATTTTTTTCATTTTCATAAGCTTTTCTTGTAATTAGTATAGAGTGTAGAATGGCCTCATGTTTGTCAGTAATTTCTGGAAGATCATCCCCAAAATCTAGGGAATGAGTTGATGACAGGTAGAACATCACATCACAGCCCCAAAAAATGAACTATTCTCTCTAAAAATGTAGAATACAAGGATTATCAATAAGTCTGCAGCTGTTATGGTGTGTGTCTATATATATATATATTAATATATTATTGGTTGTTTTAAGATTTCGATTGCCTGCATTGATGATACATTTGTGCATGTTGGGATTAGGAGTAATTTAAAGTTTTAAGGGGGAATTCACAGTACGAGTTGTGCTTAGTTATCTGCTGTTTGAGTTCAGTCTGATAGCATGTCTGGAGGCACAGCTTGGCCCAACCTTCTACTTACCCATTTACGGCAGTGTTTTAGAAGAGGATATAGTGTATCTTTTTTAATTGATTATCGCTTTTGAGCGGGGCTAAAACCGGATCTGGGACACAACAGGGACCGCAGTCCCCAGGAACCATTAAACCAACATAAACGGCCGCCATCGGCCACTGAAAACACGAAGTCAACTCATTAAAAGAAGACAAGTTTTACATAATCCACGAAGAAACTATCATAAAAACTAGTGAACCAAACATTTGCCAAATACCTTACAAGCCATCGCTCCCATGACTGAGTAACCAATGCCTCTCCTGTGCCTACTGAAAATTGTATCCGAAAATCTGTGGGTGTCGAAACCCCTTTTTTCCATCTGTTGGGGTGCTTTCCCTTCACCTACCTAAAACTCTTCGTCTAACAAAAAAACCCGAACCTTACCTGCCTCTAACCCATCTCTTTTGCTGTTACAGTCTTTTGACATGCTCCACAATTTAGCCACTCCACGTTTTCCATTGTGGGATCAAGTGAACCATCCTTTGAACAAGTCACACTGCTCATAACCTCCCTAGGAGTATTTTGTTCTGCTTTATGCTAAACAGCAGCCAAAGATGAAGATGGCTCAGGTTCTGGGGCTACATTCCTTACTTTTGGAATCCATTTCTGACGGTTTGCATAAAGCTGTCCCTGAACTTTGGGGAGGGAACATGCTGCAATTTCGTGTCCCACCCTGTCTGGAGGCACAGCTTGGCCCAACCTTCTACTTACCCATTTACGGCAGTGTTTTAGAAGAGGATATAGTGTATCTTTTTTAATTGATTATCGCTTTTGAGCGGGGCTAAAACCGGATCTGGGACACAACAGGGACCGCAGTCCCCAGGAACCATTAAACCAACATAAAAGGCCACCATCGGCCACTGAAAACACGAAGTCAACTCATTAAAAGAAGACAAGTTTTACATAATCCACGAAGAAACTATCATAAAAACTAGTGAACCAAACATTTGCCAAATACCTTACAAGGTTCCATCGCTCCCATGACTGAGTAACCAATGCCTTTCCTTTGCCTACTGAAAATTGTATCCGAAAATCTGTGGGTGTCCAAACTTCTTCTTCCATCTGTTGGGGTGCTTTCCCTTCACCCACCTAAAACTCTTCGTCTAACAAAAAAACCCGAACCTTACCTGCCTCTAACCCATCTCTTTTGCTGTTAGTCTTTTGACATGCTCCACAATTTAGCCACTCCACGTTTTCCATCGTGGGATCAAGTGAACCATCCTTTGAACAAGTCACACTGCTCATAACCTCCCTAGGAGTATTTTATTCTGCTTTATGCTAAACAGTAGCCAAAGATGAAGATGGCTCAGGTTCTGGGGCTACATTCCTTACTTTTGGAATCCATTTCTGACGGTTTGCATAAAGCTGTCCCTGAACTTTGGGGAGGGAACATCCTGCAATTTCGTGTCCCACCCTGTGACACCGAAAACTTCTCAAGTGAAACCCTTCAAGATCCACATGCTGAAGCCACTGCCCATGCTTGGAATTGGAGGAGATCTGAACAGAATTAAAAACTGGTTAAGGGTCTAAAAAAATGCAAACTCTAGCAAAATTAGACTGCAATCCATTTGCTACTGGGTCAATCCTGACAAACTTGCCCACCTTTTCTGATATCATTTCGACGGAGGCTGGATTTCTTAATGCTAAAAGAAGGTGATACAATCGAATCCAAATGGGAATCCTGTCGGACTTTTCTGTTGTAGGATTAATAAATACGTTGCCAAGGGCAAAGAATCAGCCCAATACTGTCACGGAACCAAGGGCCCTCAGCCCAAACAAAAACGTGCTCTTCCCTGGAAAGAAACTTGATTAAAAAGAACCCGTTTTAAAGCACAGATAAGCTAGGGCACCCAATGTCCTTCCATAGTGTTTTCATCCAGTGAGAAATTTCTGGTAAAGTTGGCTGCTTGCCCAAAAATCTTCCCACAAGAGAGCAGCCCTCCATTTCCATTGCAAACTGATATACGCTGTCCTCTGGGAGACACAGCTCCACCACCTCTTTCGCCATTTGTAACGGGATATCCCCTAAAAGAAGCTCTGATCCAAGACCCTGGTCTCCCTGAAGATGAATAGAAGAAAACCCTTCCGAGTCTCCCCACCAAGCACACCTATCTGTGAGCTACAATCCATATCGGATGGCCCTGTTGAAATAGAGTCCAAGTTTTGAGTCTCGGTGGAAGCCCTAATATCTGCACCATCGGGTCTGCATGGAATCGGCACAGGGGACAGAAGAGGGTAAACAAGAAGAATTTTCTTCCTGCAAAAATCGCTGCACCCATGGAAGGGGTTGTGGGCATTCCACAAAGATGCTGTTTTTACTCGCACCTGCTGCCAAAACCACCTCTCTGCCACCATCAACCACCGGGTCTTTCCCCAAAGTACCCTTTACATCAACAGTCCTGACATTCCATGTCCTAACCATTGATTTAAGAGAGCAACCATTCCGTGATCACAGGTTTAATTTACTTCCCTTTGGACTCCCGAATGGAGAAACTCTGTTGCTTCCCCTCACCTCGCCTCTGCTGCTCCTGTTAGCCATTTCTGCTTGAGCCGGAGGAAGGGGTTTGGAAGACAGCTTTGCCGGGAGACTCTGAGCTGGTGCTGCCGCCCGAATCTTCCTGGCTGAAACTGGTTTTTCTGGTGACACAAAAGCAAGCTGCGTAACGCCGTCATTATCGTCTCCAAGCAGATCGAAAGGATTTACTGTAGCCATTCAGAAGAGGATATAGTAGCATCCACAGCAGAAGAAAGATATCTGCAACAAAAAACAAGTGTAGTGGAACTATGAACTTTTAGCAACAATAGAAGATCTTATCAAATTACAGAGGATGCACTATAACTGATGATCCAACATAGACAAATTCAAAATGGCATGGGTCTTCAAGGAAAGGGCTGTCATTTGTAAATTCATGGTCTTGCTTCCATTCCCCAAAATTTAAAAGATTGTATACAGGATGTATTGGACCTCCACCAGGGGCAAAATGAAGTTCATGATATGGAAGGGTATATTTTACAACACTATTTGCTGCTAAAGAAGACTGGGAAGTCATTCTTCAAAGAGGGTCGTGAATGAACACAATGGGGTTAGTTTTAGCTTTTAGGATATTTGTTTTGTTTTTTGTGTGTCATTAGGACCAGCATGACTTGTGAGCCAAGTCAGCTGAGTCGAGTGAGTCAGAATTCATTTTGTCTGACAAGGACTTGGAGTCGCCAATGCTTACCAAGACTTGTCGAGTTTGTCTACTACAAAGAACAAGCATGATAATCTCAAGACATAAAGTCACATGGTATAAAATAGATACGGTCTTGTTGAAGGAAACAAAAGTTCAGTATGATTAACTTGTAAGTTGTATATTCAAATAAAGATATTTGGCCACATGTATATCGTGAAGAGCAAAAATTTCCACTAGTCAATAATACACAGAAGACATTGGAATGGGAAGGAGGATTCAAAACCCTGATGGAAAAGTTACTCAAGACCTTCAGAATCTTTGTACTGAATCGGATCAACCAAAGATCAAGTCCATAATTTTTTCCAAAGATACATCTCAAGAGCCATAAAAGAGGCACACACACTCTAGAACTCTTTAAAAATATTTGAAGAAGAATTACATGAATCTGGATTCTTTATGTCCGTAGATAAGGCATCGGGTCTCATTATGTCCATAGATAAGGCACCAGGATCTGATGGCTTACCCAATTATTTTTTCAGAAATGTAGGGAAATAATTGAAGAATCTCCCTTTTCATGTTAGAAAAATCTAGAAGGATGCAAAGAATTCTCTTTGAATTAAACTTCACCAACACAGTTTGGTTCTAAAAAAGGAGCAATCAGGGAATCCAGAACATTAATAACCGATCTCACTTTGCAATACATCATATAATAATAAAATGATCACAAAGATTATTTTTTATATTTGATTACTGGAGACTGGTCCTCCCTTTCACTATACAACATTTCTTGGTTGAGAAGCTAACTAAATCTTTACACTTTCATTGGAGTGCTGAATCATAGAAAACCAACTCTGCCATTTTACACTTGCTGCATTAATACAGAGGCCATGCCTGCTAGGTTTTGAACTGTTTATCATTATGGAAATAACTGCCCCACCATACTGCTAGAATCACCCGATTGAAAAGTCATCTTAAATAATCAATAAGGGTCCAATCCCCTCTACAATAGGAAGAAAAATTCTTAACAGTTATAATAGTTCGGAACTAGGCCACTCTTTAAATCGAACTCACAATCTAGGAATGCAGATAAAACTGGACATGAACAGAGCATTTGGTAGAAGCCACTGGAATGTCATGTGCAAAACAGTAACTTTCTAATTTGTAGTGTTTTAAGACACTAACAATGGCCTTCAGATCATCATGGATACTTAGACACATGGTCCTCTGTTGGCTTATCTATTGGTCATATTGGCAGAAGCCACGAGTAAGGCTCTGCAATATGTTACTCATGGCTTCTGCAACATGTTAGAGAGTTATAAAACCTATAAGGGTTACAGGTAATGATACAAAGGCAAATCGATCAACAAAACCTTCACATGGCTAGTAATGATGCAAATGCAGATCCTATATAATGATGTGATGCAGAAGAAGGGATTTACAGGGCCATCAAAGTTGCGCTGTGCAAAGTAGATGCAGAAACTATTGACTGCCTCCCAATCCATCGCACCTATTATTCTATTGAGATCTGGCAGGTTATGTATTCAGGGTTTGGTGATGCTTTGAGGAGTTGGCAAGATGTTATGCAAATGTCAAAGAAAAGACTGTCAAATATTTAGAGCATAACACTGAATCACCTATGTTTATATCCCCCTTTATTTGAATCTGGTCTATCTGGTTAGAAATAAAGCAATAATTATTCAAAGAAAAAGTGTGATCTGCAGAATATTTTTTGAATCATGTGTGTGTCAATATCAACGTTACTGGTTCGTGGCCCCAGGCATGCGTTTGAAAGCCAGGGGTGAACCCGGTGCTGGTGCGGGGTCTGGTGCGTAGCCCCAATGCCCAAGGTTCGCCCTTGGGTGTTGGGGCTATGCACCCGTAGTCGCCGGCGCCCAAAAACTGGGAAAAACGTTTTTTTTTTTCACCAAACCCAATGCATTGAAATAATAAAAAACATCTTAACCCTAAAAGACAAAAACAAAAGCATATGTCAACACAAATGAGAAGAATAAAGTGACAAAAGGAAAAACACTTGCTTCTTATTTTTCTAAATTTCTCATTACATACTTCAACTCCATTGCTGCTGCAGGTTTGAATCTTCATCAAGCGTCATTCTAGTCATTTGCCTACGGTGATTGAGGAGCCATTTGCTATAAAGGTAAGTTTCTTAGTTTTATATTGTTTTATTTTATTTATTTTGTCATTTTAAAAATTTTTACTAGTTTCTAGCTGCTGCCCTAGGGTTTGTTTTGATTTTTTTTTAATTTTGTTTTTGTTTTTTTACTTCTAGTTATATATACTATTAGTCTATTACTACAATCAACAATGTCTCGTAGCTCTTCCTCCAATGGCCAAAAGCAACACAAAATGGACTCGACACATGCACTATTGTGGAAATATACAACACTGTAGACCAAGTTTTAGGTGGTGGGGCCTATATTTGGAAATGCAATATTTGTGATTCTTAGTTCACAAGCTCATATTTTAGGATGAAAGCACATTTATGTCACATTCCTGAACGCAGAATCAAATTTTGCACGGGGAAGACTAACTCTCCATTGCCACATTAAAAAATCCTTGAATTCATCAAGGAACAAGAAGATGCAGAGGCCGCACATGCCATGAGACTCAGTCACCCTCTAGCAAAGAAAGGCAAGGGATTAGGGTAGCCGCCTGTTTCCCCAAGTTCTACTGGCGGTTCTTCGGTTGTGCCTGTTGGAAGACATCCATTTTTGGGAGCAGCCCCTATGCAAGAAGAGGCTTCTCTTTCAGTTACAAATAAAAGAACAAGAGGACCATTGGATAAGTCTTTTCAAAACGAGAGCAGGAAGATTGCGGATCAAAAAATTGCACGATGCATATATGCAAATGGATTGTCCTTCAATGTGGTTCGATCACCATATTGGCAAGAAATGGTGAGAACAATCAATGAGGCCCCAAAAGATTACAAAGGCCCAGGGTTTGAAAAAGTCCGCACCACTTTATTAGCGAAAGAGAGAAAAATTGTTGAAGATTCTTTGAAGCCAATCAAAGATTCATGGGCTGAATCAGGTGTCTCCATCGTTTCTGATGGATGGAAAGATGCAAGAAACAGGGCTTTGATCAATGTGCTTGCAATATGCCCTAAAGGGGCAATGTTTTTGAAGGCCATTGATTGTGAGGGGTGTGTGAAGGATGCGGAGTTCATTGCCAACATCCTCATCGAATCCATTGAGGTAGTTGGACCTGAAAATGTTATCCAAGTTATAACGGTTAATGCCAAAAATTGCAATGTTGCGGGGATGTTGGTGGAGGTGAGATATAGACACATTTTTTGGACACCTTGTGCTGTCCACTCAATCAACCTCATGTTGCAAAAAATGGGGAAGCAAATTGACTGGATCAAACAAGTGTATGATGAAGCCGAGCAAATTCAAATATTCGTCACCAACCATCAACACTCTCAAGCTATTTTCAGATCCTTCTTGACATTGGACTTGTTGAAGGTATTTTTATTTTAGTTTTAAAATTATAACTTTTTTATTTTTTAAACTAGTACTTCATACTTGTATAACTATATTTATTATTTTTAATAATTTATGTTTGTAATAGGTTGCTCCGACTAGATTTGCTTCTCACACAATCGTCTTGAGACGACTTATACTAGTGCGCCAAGCACTTAGCAATATGGTCATCAGCAACTTGTGGGGTGTATGGAGGGAGGCGAGCAAAGAGTGGGCCCAAAGAGTGAAAAACTTGATCCTAGATGATGATTGGTGGGCCCGTGTAGATTATTTATTTTCATTGAGCGCATCATGAGTATGATCCGTTTTGCTGACATGGATCGGCCATGTTTGGGAGAAATATATGATGGCATAGACTCAATGATTGAGAAAATAAAATTCATCATTAATGAAAAAGAGCAAGATCTTGAGGAGAAATTTTTCAAACAAGTGCATTCTATCCTTGTTTGTTAAGCGGTGGAACAAAATGACCACCCCGTTACATCTCCTTGCCTTTGCATTGACTCCTCGTTTCTATAGACGGAGATCCTTTCTTTGCCGAGGAGGGTGCCACCATATAGGGATGTCGAAGTCGCTGAAGGGTACAAATTGGCAATGTCTAGGATATTCCTTGATCCTGAAATAGAAGACTTGGTTACAAGCGAGTTTGGGGCTTTCATTACCTCCCAAGGTCATAGTCTTGGTGATCTTTGGGACAAATACAAGAAGGATGGTCCTATGTGGTGGTACCTTCATGGCCAAGGATCACCGAACCTCCAACCTCTTGCAATCAAGATCTTGTCACAGGGAAGTTTTGTATTTTTTAAGTTTTTAAATTTATTATATAAATTTTTAAGTTTTGCTTTTTCTTTTTCTTTTAAAAATTTTAAATTTATGTTTAAATTTGAATATAGGCTGCAAGTTCATCTTCTTGTGAGCGGAATTGGAGCACATATCACTTCATTCACTCACAAAAGTGCAACAAGATCGCAGCTAAAAAGGCCGAGGAGTTGGTCTACATACATACACTTTAATTTGCGTCTTTTATCACACAAGAACCCAGAGTACAAGGAGGGGATGTCAAAGCATTGGGATATAGATCCAGAGGTTGTTGACTTGGATGCTAGCATATTCCGCTTTTCATTAGATGACACAGACAGTCCTTTGGGTTCGAGGACACAAAACGTAGCTAGCAGGAGTGGCAGTGCAGATAGTCCATGTGGTTCTACTTCTAATGAACCACAACATCATGATGATGTTGATGCTTTCGATGAAGAGCAATATCAATATGACTATGAAAATTGACTTTTATAGTTTGAACTTTGAACTTTGATGTATCTTGTAATTAATTACAGTCACATGATAATTTTTGATATTTGAATCTTGATATTTGATAATAGATATTCATATTTTAATATATATGATTTTCATTTATCATTTTATCATTTTTGTTTAATTATTATTCATTAATGGCTGTACTTATAGTTATAGTTATCATTTATGATTTTAAAATGATCAACTTATCATGATTCATTTATGATTTGACTCAGTTATCTCTATCTGTTTAGTGGTTAATGACAATGACACTAATTTCCTATGTATCAGGGTAGAATTTCTATATTTTTTATTTTTTTATATATTTTTTGTATGGACAAACCCAATAACGAACCCAGGGGAAAAAAAAATCATCGTACTGGCGAACTGGGTTCTTCGAACCTGCACCAGAACCAAAAACAAACCAGTAACATTGGTCAATATAAATTAGACACTTAAAGCTTAGCAATTGGTTGATGTGGAACAAGTGTCATGCTAAGTAGACGAACCTGATATTGGTATGGATATGGATACGGGAATTGGATACATGGATAATGTGATCTTTTTTTGGGCTTAGATACATTTTTTGATATGGTCGTGCAAAAATATATAAAAAAATATTAAAAATTTAGCCATATAAGCAAAATTAACCACATAATATGCATAGAGGAAACAAGATAAGTTAAATAACCGCAAAACATACTAATAATCAATAATGCAATGTCAAATGTCATAATATTCAATGGTCAAACTTAGATTAGTCTTAGAACAAGTACATAGTGCAAATATCATGATGTATGGACAAAAATAAGGACAAAGCATATCCATTATTAACTATATTCATATTGGTCTTCAATGTCTTCATTGAAAGCATCATGATGTGGTTCATTAGAACCACAAGCTACTAGCTCCACTTTGCAAGTCGTGTGAAGCACCATCTAGCTACCATGTCGAGCAATGAAAGGTAGGCAACGAAAACATTCAAGTTAGTAGTCTCTGGGTTCACATCCCAACAGTTTGTTGCCCCTTGCTTGTAATCATCTTGTTTGTTTGTAAGGAGATGCAAGTTGGAACACACATAGACCAAATCCTCCACCTTTTTCGCTGCCAACTTGTTACGCTTAACTGAGTGGATAAAGGTGTATGTACCTTAGTTTTGTTTAGCTAAGGAGGAACCTGCAACTTATTGAGGCAAGCCGCAAAGTCAATTAAAATTTATAAAAGTAAAAAGTTAAAACAAAATGTCGAAAAGAAGAGTAAAGAGTTAAAAACATTAGGATCTTGCTCTTTGGCATTTATGATGGACTTAATCTTCTCAATCATTGAATCAATTTCATCATAAATCTCATCCAAACATGGATGATCCATATCCACAAATCTCAACATACTCACGAGGGACTCAATAAAACTAAGCAAATACTCACACCCATCCATTGGAAACGATGGACACCCTGTTTCGATCCACGAATCCTCGGTAGACTTTAATGCATCTTCAACATGTTTTCTTGATTTTGCTAACAAGGTGGTTAGCACCTTTTCATACCCTGGGTAGTGAATCCTTTAGGGGCTTCATTGATAGATCTCACCACATCCCCTTAGTATGGTAATCTAACAACATTAAATCGCAGTCCACATGCGTAAACACAACATGCAATTTTCTGCTTTGCTATGTCATTGGATTCATTTTGGAATGCCTTTTCCAATGGGCTTGCATCTTTTGTTCTCTTGCGACTGAGAGGTGAATCCTCTTCCTTTGTGGCCGCAACGGATATAGAAAGAAATGGGTGTGATGGGGTCGTGATATTAGCATGAGAAGGAACAACAGGGGGCTCAATAGATGTAGATCATTTCTTTCCCAAAGGATGCTTCGATCTTAGGGCAACTGAGGCATCTGCTTCTTCTTGCTCTTTGATATATGCAAGGATCTTTGCATGTGGCAAGCCCTTTCTTGGCTTTCCATTTATGTTTGGCCCACCACAAACTTTGATTCCAGAATGAGGAATCACACACAAATGAGTTTTTATTCGACCATATGAGCTCTTACATTTAACGTTACACTCTTGAGCAAACCCAAATGTAACACCCTCCACTTGGTAGCTGTTCTATCATCGTCACATACTTCCAAAGGGGCGCTCACGGATCGGTTTTTGAAGGCTGTCCTTTGGCCCACCGAAATAGCACTTTCAAAGCGAGACATTTTAGCAAATCCCTATAGTGCTTGGTTAAAAAATAATAATATGGCTACTAAAATTCAAGGCTTTTGGCATTTGGCATTTGTTAAAAGAATGTTTTCTAAAAAATAACAAAAAAAAGTTAAAACTAGTTACAAACATTTTTAAGTTCGTAACTAAAGGAAAAAAAACCACAAAACTGAAAACTTACCTTAAATAACAGTCCTCTTCGCTGCAAGCTCCTTCAACCCCTTGGCATCAAATAGGTAGTTGTAATAGCGTAGGATTAGCAAAAGGAAGGAGTTTCAGTCCTAAGCAATTGAAAAAATGAAGGTGAGAGAACAAATGTGCATTGAGAATTAAAAATGCAATGAAAGATAAATGTCTTGTTTTCTTTCGATAAAATGAGTGTGAAATTTGCTTTTAGGGTTGCCCTTATACTTTATTTTATTCTTAATTGTTTTTTGAAGTCCATATTTGACTTTTCATAAAGTGAAATTGAAAAAAAAAAAAAAAAAAGACGCCCTGTCTACATGATTGTCCTGAATATGTCCAGGGTCCTGCAGGGGACCTGCAGATACACCCAGATACCTCCACGTATCCAGGCATATCTGCAGGTCCCCTGTAGGATCCTGGACGTATCTAGGGCATATCTTGTAGGGATCTGGATCTGATACGTTTCCTATCAGGGTCCCGGGACCTGCAGAGGAGAATCCGGCTTCATGGTATTTTTCGAAACTTTTTCAACAATTCCAGATTTTCAGATATTTTTGCCCTCCCAAACGTATCCAGATTTCCATATTTGGTAAGTATGCTCAACATTTCATCTCACTGGTAGACAAACTGTTGAATGCCTTTCTACACCACAACCTTGTGCCCCGCCTCTCTCTGCAGGTTACAGCATGATTGGCCATATAATATTGTTTTTTCACAATAGCTTAGAACTTTTCAACTTTTGACTTGAAGGTTTATTTCCTCAAACCTCATTCTATTATTGACAGTCTCTATTCCGATCGCATTCATCTTTGAGTCATTTGATTGCGAGAGTGTCAAAGCTTGGAGATGTAAACAAACACTTGCATATCAAACATGTTCAAATGTCAGAAATTTTACCAGCTTGCAGAATAATTACTGATTTGTTTGAAGAATTCAATGGTTAGAATCTTGAACTGAAGAGCAAGTTTTTCCCTTGACCATTGTTTCTGAAAAAGTGCAGCTATATTTGATATTGTAAATCATTCAAGGAGTTTTTCAGTATTGTAATGCACAAGAAGGGACAGTGTGAATTGACCACATAGGTTTTAAATGTTATATTGGTTATACCTAGGGTTTGTAAAAATGTCAGGAAATATAGTACAAACTTTTATATGGTGTATTTCTCTGTATATGTGCTGGATTTCTGTGCACATTTGATGATGCTTATGTTCTTTTACACAAAGGGTGGGTGTTTGGAATTAGTATTTATTTTAATACCTACAAGGAAGATTAACAAAAAGTATACTTCTTCCCATTTTCTTTTTTAATCTATCCTGCATTGCTTGTATGGATTAGGTTCTATTAAAAGAATCAGTAGGTTTACTAGTCTCTTCTGGACTGTGCAGATCGAGAGCAAAGGTACTAAATGTTGGGGAGGAGCTGACCCGAGAAGTTATCCCATTACACATGGGCCAGTCCGTTTATGAATTATATGGGTTAAAAGCATCGAGGTGGTATGAAGTGAAGATTTCGTATCCTGCTTCTGTATGTACTGACCCTACACCCTTCTGCCTTATTGGCAACCAAACAACTTCTACTTTGAGGGATGAAGTGCACTGATTTTTAAATTCATTTTAAATATAGCAACTTCCTTAATGAAAGGATACTGAATCTTTCTAGTCAACATAGCAATGTGACAGATACCAGCCAGATTTTCTATTGCAATTGTACAAGATAATTCTACCAAGGGTTTCAATCTGGGAAGAAGATTGCTGAACACAGAGAAGCGGATATTCAAGGTAGACAATATTGTGCTGGTAAACACACAAAATTTTACTGAAATATTAATGCTTTTTCACTTAAGTTTTAACTTTTCTTCATAGCTTGCATGTTTTATTAATTTATTTCTTTGCAGGAAGTTTCTGGATGTGGTAGGAGTTTTGCATTTGTGTCAGTAGAGCCAGCAGGTATTGTTGCAAAATCTCATTTGAAAGAGCAAGAATTTGTGATATTTAACATTGGTAAGTGAAACATGTTCTCTGCTAGTGTTTGCCATAAAAGTTCTGTTACAGTATCCTGTATTTAAGGAAATTGTAGTACAATCTAGGTTATCATAAATATATCTTATATCTTAGTTGCATATACTAATATTACTGGTCATTATATTACAAGGCTCTTCCAATTTGTTTAATCTTAAAGTGATTGTTGTTTTTTGTTCCTTTAATTTGAGTGTTTTTAATCTTGGATGCAGTCTGTGATGAGTTATTCTTTGGAATTCCAAGTCAAGCATGGCATGTGGGCTTTTTTGTAGTCTTTGGCATTGTCATCAGCTGTTTTATTCCGATTTTTCTACCCCCCGAGTTGCTTCCGGGGAAAAATAGCAAGGAATTTATGAAGCGAATCTCCTAGATTTTTCATAGTTCAGATTGAATGAAATCTATGAAGATTATTGAAATGAGACGGTCATGTTAAAAAATGTGTTCACATTTTTAGGCTTATTCTGGTTAGACTTCAATATTGGGTGTAGACTGAGTGCTGAAATATTTTCAGTCTGACAGTTGCAGGCTTTAGCCAATATGTGCTGCACTGTATGATAAATTCAGAGGGTTGCCCAATAGATAAATTATTGTTTCAAAGTGTAAAATGTTTAAATAATTTCCGTTTATATCATTTTATGATTTGACATTGTTATAACGATGAGAGTCAGAGATGTTTGAGGATATCCTCAGCAATGCAAACTCTTTGCTTTCTTAGCAAATACGTACTGATTTAATGCAAACAAGCAAAGCTCTTTCAAATTATTGTAGTTTTCTTCAAAAAGGACTCGGTTGTTTAAGACTTTCGAAGCTACGATAACGATGCCAAAGTTGCAACTATGAATGGGAAGATATGGAAACAGATGACCACAACTTCAACATCAATTGTTTTTTTGGAGCAGAGGCATTGACCACCATTTCTGCATTCAATTTTTTGGATATAGATAGACTTGTCTTTCTGTTCCAACATATTATTATTTGCTGGATTCGGTGCTGAATTCTTGAAATAGCAATATTAAATTGTAAATATGGTGATAACTTTGTCAGTTTATATATTCCAAAGTTGTTACTGACGACTTTGTGGTTTTGTGGTCAGGATTAGTAAATCGTTAAAATGAATTTTACTTCCTAACACTGAATAATTAGCTATCAATAGGTTAAATTATTGGGTATAATACTATTATCATATATACTTTAAAAGAAGTTTCTTTTGCTTATAAAAGGAAACAATTTTGTCATGATCTGTCTCCTAGAATTTAATAATTCCTAGACTCCTGATGATGTCATGATCTGCCTATCATTGATTTTGTACGCTCGAAGAGATCTCCTTGGCCTTTGGTTCATGTTTGAGCTGCCTAAGCACTAGTTGCAAGTCTTTTTAGATGATGTGTCTGATTTGGAGTTGTATGGGTTGAATATCACAAATGGTATTCGGTTGTTCTGCTTCATTATTTGTGGCACGCCCCGCATTTAAAGTGAACAAGATAAACACATCATTGCTCGATATGCCTATAGAACCACATTCTCACCTGTTGTATATTTCCTTTTGAGGCGTCCTCGATATTTTCTTGACATGACATGGTGGTGGTGGGACGGTGGCCCATCTAGGCTCTGGGGTGATGGCAACATTGCAGCCTTGATAATGGTGTTAAATTTTACGTGTAGGAGTGATACTCTCTTGGGTCCCTTGTGCAAATAGATGGCTTCAATCAGGTAGCACCAAGAATTATCCTAATATTGGCCCAAATTTGTTTCCAAGATCTCTCTCTTTGGAACTCCTTGTTATTCTATTGCGTTATGTTGATATACAATGAAAAATGGAGCTATGTTTCAGAGAATTTGTGGGGCTGGTTTTGGAAAGGCTTTCTCTGCTAGGGCAAGAATACGTGCTTTGGCATTGGGTAATCCTCTGTTTCCTCATTGCTCCAGATATATATACCCTGCCGCTTTCTTTTGGTGTTGGGCATTGAAATAACATGTCATTGATGTTTGCTTCCAGCTGGTATCAAAATATGCAGCGCGCTCTTCCCTTTGTTTGGAAAGTATCAAAGGTTAGAAATTTTTGCTTCACTACAAGCTAAAGGGAGGATTTTATTTTGGGTCAAGTGTAAAATGTCATTGCAATGCTACAGTCTTGTTGGTCATTTTTATTTTGATAAATGATATGATCATATCCTTGTTATGCTGGAGCATTATACTTGCAGGAAGGCTCCAAGGATTCGTCTTGGTATGTTTTTGATGTCATTACGTCTTGTCCACCTGCCTAAATGCGCACAACTGCTCAGTTAACATGTTTATGTATCTTGTCATGGCGGGTCTGACGGAGGAAGTTACTGCTCCTCGTACTCGCTTGCTACGAGTATTGAATGCCAAAAATTGTTTGGGCATAATACATGGTACATTGAAGGAACAACAGTTTGCCTTTTCATCCACGGGCACAACTTTCAATGGCATTAGTAAACTCATCAACACGCTGGATGCCACTTGCGTGCTATGGTTTTACAGCGACATCAAATAGTACAGAGAGAGAAAATAGTATGTGTTGAAGGCATTTATGGATTATAACAATAATTTATTGGATTTTATTAGATCTTATCTTTGTTAAAACTTTTTTCTCAGTTTTGGTTATATTTTGACAGGTTGGAAGCTTTTTTCGTGGGACATTAGGGTTTGAGTGTTCATGGGAACCAGCATACATTTTTACTTGGCAATGTAACATCCTTAACGGGGACGTCCATATTGGATTTTTTTTAATGTTCTTACCCTAGGAAATTCATTCCATTATGCCCCTTTTTGTAACACACTTTCTATTATTGATTATCGTTTTATGTTATTGGTTTGCAGGGCCTTTATATGTTTTTTTTTGGTATTGAGGGAAATAAATGGGCATTTTTCATAGTTTTTATAGATATTTGGATGGTTTCAAGATCTTATTTTCCCGTGGTTGAGACTATTTTTTCTATATTTGGGGGTTTTTATTTTTGCCAGAATTTGTTCTTTTGTAAATGAGGAGGATTGGGATTTCAGTTCAATTATTTTGAGGCATAGCTGGCATAAATTCCCTGCTTAGCATGTTTTCTTTGCTTTGTTTTACAGAGCAGAATGCAAATTTGTAAAGCCTTAGTGTTTGCGAGTTGAGTAGCTTTGCTGGGCTGAAATTTTGGGCAAATACAGCTAAATTTATTTCTGGTTTTGCTCTGCCTTGTTTCAGAAAGTTTTTTTGTGTGTATGGATCAAACATCGTGGAACTTTGCCAGATTTAGCGTATCAAGTGTTTAACTGTGGCTATCTTACTGGGTATCTGTCACTTTGGGGGGAATATTTGCCGAATTTAGTGTTGCAGGTATTTAACTGTGGCTATAATGTGTATGTTATGAGTTTAGAGACTTTTCTTTCACCTACATTTATGATGTTGGAATTTCCTTTATCATTTAGTAGGATTAAAATGGTTCGCTAAACTGCAAAATGCTGATGTTGCTTCGGCAATTTACTGTTTGTACCGTGCATTTTCCCTTTTGGCAGCATTGACATTCTCGAGTTTTTTTTGCAATTTGTGGGTATTTTCTATTATTTACATATATTCGCCCCTTGGGGTTTGAGTGTATCTCAAAATTTGGGGAAAGGAAATCTTCTTGTTTCTGCTCAACTGTGGTTTAGCGAGCATTTGTCATGGAGAGCATGTTCTACACCCCACAACATGGTAGGAAACTATCTTCTACATCTCCCCCACCAATACAGACATTAAGATTAGACAGAGAAAGGACTCGTAGGGGTGAATCTAGAGTGGTGGAGGACCTTTCCAATCGATTTGACAAGGACAAAGGATTTAATGTGCAAGTAATCTTGAGATGCATGTACGATAATGTACCTTTGTTTTCCATGCCTTCTCAATTTTCATTACTACCAAATTCTATTTATCGATGTTGCATCATTACTATCTGGGTGTCCAACTTTTCAGATGCTTCTATTAGCCAAAACTTCAAGTCAATCAATGCAGGTGGTCGTGTATCTTTGTTATGTTGGTGTTCAATGCTTCAGATGGTTATCTTTGCCAAAATCTGAGTTCATTAATGAAAATAGTCATGGTTAATTGTGTTTTGCTGGTGTTAATTTTTCAAATAATTCTCTAGACCGAATTTTCAAGTCATTTAACAAAGATGATAATGGATCATTGTTAAGTGGGTGGTCAATCCTTCAGATGGTTCTCTTTGCCAAAATTTTAGATCATGTTAAAAATATGGTTATGCATCATTGTTATGTTGGTAATTTCGAAGTTACCTTGTGCTAGTGACGTTATTAAAATCATTCATTCATCTGAAACAAAATTATAATTTATACTTAATTCTTCTGGTTAGAGACCTCTTTGACGGGCACTGAACCATGCTGCCATTAAATTTGACATTTGATCTTGCTCGTCAAGTGATTTTTTTACGAGGGATATCCATCAACATCAACACTGCCCTTCAAAAACTAAAACAGTTCATCTTTAAACAAGGAAACACACAAGACTGAATACGTATTTACTATAATCCTTGACAATTTTTGACAGTTCAGTCAAAATTTCTCCTTTCATCTTATACGGTTTTTTGGAAATTTCCACCTTATTTCACTGTTAAGAATGTTCATACGACTGTCAAATTTAAGGAAAATTGATTGTATTTTACTGTTAAAAAATGTTTATATACATTATAACCTTTGATTAGGAGCTGTTAAGTTTAGGTGAACACTAAGTTGTGCAAATAACTGGTGCACCAAATGGTGTGGATTTGTGTAATGAAGATTGCTTTCTTATTTATAGTGTGCGCTTAACTTGGCTCAAATAACTGGTATATGGAGTGTACATACATTCCAAACCATGTGAAACAAACCTGTACATTGGAGATTTATACCCCTTTAGTGTTTGCCCTAATTTATTGAAATGTTTAAATTAACTCAAACTACGGTGTACGGAGTGGAATGGTGTAGATTCATGGATGTATGTACATCATTGGGTATACTAGGTTTTTTTTTCCACTTTAGTATTGGGTGTTTGCCTAATTATTTGTAGCCAATGTGATTTGATAGATTATCATTTTTAAATTCCTTGCTCGTAAATAATTGTTTTATTATGATTATTCATTTATTGTTGCCGTTCAAATGATGGAACAATGTTTCCAAAGTTTCCCCTTATTTCAATTTTAAGAAAACATTGATTCCGGAATGCAGAATTTGTTTCTATTTTTTGTTATAATCATACTGGCGTTGCAAAATTTTGTTTTTATTTCTAGTTATGGGTACTTTGGGATGAGGTACCGTCTTGAAGAGTCAGGGCATGACTTGAGCCTGTGCTAGCTATTATAATTCTGTATAATTTTAACCACTGCTCTCAATTATTGAATTAGAACACTGGAACATGCGCTGTCTTAGAACTGATGATTGAATGTTGAGTTGGATTTGAGCTCAATCCCTTTTAGATGAGAATGTTAAACTGGTGCCTTATACCAACTTGGCCATCTCCACCACTGATAGACTTTACAGAATGTTAATGGAATGTTTTAGATGGGTGAGGGTTTAAATTTGACAGTACATCCTACCCGGTCAGGTAAAATTTCCATGATGGTTTTCTGTTCAACGTTTCCCTTCAAATGCTAGGAAAGTGCATTGTAAATGATGATAGAATTCTAAGAAATATATATATATATATATATATATATATATATATATATATATATGCATTTTAATAAACATCCTTTAGGATAGTAAACAGCTTTTGGAAGCCTTGTTATAAAAAAATCTGAAATGAAACATCGATGGTTATAAAATTTGTTATTACAAGCCTTTCAAGAAACTTTTCACTATCCTTATGTTTTATGGAAGCCTTAAAACTTTGATTCTGTAGGATTTTAGATGGTCATTCAAAATTACTTTCCTACCTTTTTAGGGAGTCCACCTGCTGGTTTCACATATAAGGTGGTATGAACTGGCCCTTAATTGGGTTATAGTAAACTTTGTTCTCTATTTGATTCTTACACCTATCTATGCTTTCTGATCATTTTTAACAGTAAGGTTGAATTCTATGAGGTGCTATTCCTCGTCCTTCCCAAGCTATTTTGTCCACCTGCTTAACCTGAATTTTTCCCATACATAATTTTTTATTTCCCGTTTACCATTTGGGCATTCTCGAAAGTTGATGTTCAAACCACTTATTCACTTGAAATGACGCCATTCCTTACACCACTTTTTTCTCCCTCCTCTAGGCAAATCCCTGGTGCATTGAATGGTGTGGACCAAAAAATTGCTTTATAATTTATTGACATTCTTAAATTGGTGTAAATTTCTGGTGTAAATTCATTTCAATATCAAGTTTACGGAATGTTGTAACAAATGGTTTAGCTTCATTTCAAATTGTTTGGGGTCAATTTACGTCATTCCGTACACCAAGGATTTACACCATTTTAACATTCGCCCTAATTTCTTAATGTCATGGTAAACAAGACCAGGTGGAAATATGAATATAAATGTAGAGGCTAATGATTAAATTTGTAGGGTGGCCTCAAATTACAAGACAATCCTTGGCTATTGACATGAAGAGATTGCAAATTTACCCTACAATTTGCAATCGCTTCATATCAATATCTTTATAGTCTCGTTGAGATATGAAGATACATCAAGACAATAAAGACTAGTGATTGAATTGTATGTTTCAAATGAAATTGAAAAAAAACTACTCCACATGGAAATTTAAAGTTGCCCTTAATTTGAAAGCGAAATTAGAATTTATACCTTTGCTGGTTAGAGACATCTTTGAAGGGCGAAGAAGGGTATGGGATTTATAGAATTTATTTTTAATTTATCTCTTAGATGTTGGATTCAATCAGTAGTGAGATATTAACCCACCAGGGGTCATATTTGACGGTCAACGCTTTAAATTTGGTATGATGGGATTTGCCCAACATTGCCCTTCAAATGCTACAAGGGTTAAGGTCAAAAGAAAGTAACATCAAAGAATAAACATATTTTGATTCTAACTCTTAAGAAAAATTTGATTGTATTTTACAATAAAGTGTAAATGTAGCTATACAACATTAAATTTAACCCTTGATTAGGGATTGCTAAGTTTAGGGGGACACTAAGGTGGCACAAATTTATGATGTACGAAATGGTGTAGATTTGTGCAACAAAGATTGCTTTCCAATTTATTAAATTGGCTCAAATATCTGGTGCATGGATCGTGTAGATTCATCCCGATTGTGTGAAACAATTTTGCACATTAGAGAATTTCACCACTTTAGTGTTTGCTAAATTTATTGATATGTTACGAAAGATGAGGTTTGATAATCATGTAGATTTGTAGGTGTATTTGTGTCTACATCCAAGTCTATATTGTAGATTTCCATGTCTCCCATGTCTATAGTAATATAGTAAAGGCTAGAGGAGATATTAATAGGTTTGAATCCCCCACAATTGGAATCATTTTGAGGTGCTACTCAACCTACACACAACACCACAATTTATAGATTCTCAATGCACAATCACCCATAATACATATGTAGAGTGCACAAGTGAGCCATTACCAAGTACACTATTAGGTAACCAACATATAGCCTTCAACATTATTCTACACCATGCCCAAAAAAACACAGATTCCACCATTGAGGATGATTATACAAGGAACAATCTTACTTGATTATTAGTATCAAATGTACCCATAATGGACTTGTAGGGGGAACCATTTCCGACCTACTTCTCACTCCAACCCATGTCACAACATTTAACATAAATGCATTAACAATACATTCAATGCTATGCATTCCTATCCATGAACACATCGAATATGTGCTCATCGATGAAATGAGCTTCATAGGCCCAAAGATGCTTAGCAATATATATAGTTGATTGTTGAGATGTTTCCTCAACATAACAACAAAGCTTTTGTAGTTGCTTAGTTATACTTGTTGGTTACCTGCGACAACTTCCCCTTGTAAATGACATAGTAATGTATGCATGAAAGTCATTTGGCCACACCCTTGGACAAACATTCAACACAATAGTAACATTACACAAATTTTTGTCAACAAGGATGCACGACAAATCAGCTACTTTTCATAAATTTACTGACTAACATTAGAAATACAAACCCAACAAAAAAAATTGGAAGATGTTCATTTCAAGAACATCATCCTTCAAATAGTTCACATTATCTACCACCTAGATTCAAACCCACCCGTTCCCCTTACACCCCCTTCCCCTTTCATGAGAACTATAGCAATGACATCCCCTATCCCCTTGAGTATTTAAGAATATATCAGCATCTCAATGCAGAACCAAACAAATGGCAAGACAAATCATTAACTCCATTGTTTAAGACTGACACCCTTGCTCCCCTCTCGAACACATTTACAGTTTACGGAAACAACTTGTAGCTAGACTCAATAATACAAGAGGCTAAACAAACAAAAGTCATATTTCAAAGATGCAACAATTTTTGGGCAACAAATCAACCATAGCAAGAGCCAAATCATATTCCCAAATACAGCGAAATGAATAGTTCATTTTAACAGATAGTCCATTTTACAGTTACTATCACAGTCCCAAATGCCCTATATACTCAGTTTAGATTTGCAAAAAAATTTAACAAATAGTCCATTTTACAATTACTAACACAGGACTCCCAAGCCTGGTAACTTTATCTTATCCCAACACAAATAATACAAAGCATCTATAATCAGGGACAAATTATTTTGGCAAATTAGAGATGGGAGACAAACCAATGTTTTTGATGATAATTGGCAATGGCATTCACCACTAGCAGACAATCCTCAATGGGTTGAACTTAGGCTTTTGTTTCACCAGAAACACTACAAAAATGTTTGAGGTTGTACATCAAGCACAATGATGCTTACTTTATTTATAACCACAACTACAAGAAAACGGAATCATAATCTTTTTCAATAATTCATTGAGACAGATTTCAAATCAGTAGTGAGCAATCTATTTCATTGACAAAGCAGATGATCATATGAAGCCCATGGCGTAAAACTAGTAGTTGCTTCGATGGTGCAAGGAATGGTGAGAGAGATTTGTCTATCTTTTAATTTTTTTATTAAGTGCTTAAGAGTGTGACGTAGGTGAGTAGTAGTAAAGGGCAAAACAAATTTTGTGAAATGCATTTTTGTGTGTTTATTGAGAAAATTTACATTTGTTGTAAATGTTGTGGAAGAGGTATTATATATATATATATATATATATATATATAATTCTTCATTTTTGCATAGCAGTGAAATGTAAATGAAAGGTTGATATACAAATCGTACAACAAACATACTCTTGGTAGGGTAGTGAAGGTCAATCCATGATGATTAATGTTATGAATATCTATTGTTACTTTATTGAGAGTCATTTTTTGTGCTTTATGTATGGTTACAACCCATACCATTTTGATAGCTATTTGGCGGCAAAATAGATTCAACTACATTATGATTGTGTTCAATTACAACCATATATTACTAAATTAATTTCTAGAGTAGCCATTTAATCAATGAGTGGTACCATATTATCGCTACCAATAGGTGTCTCACAAAATCAACCAGAGACATAAATATCTTCTCGAGCTATGTAACATACTTGTGAAGGTACAATCCCTTAACACAACCTAAGTTTCATTATGTGATGTACTAGCAGTTGACCCAAAGATGCAAGTTACATTGGAAAGGATATAATCCCAACTATCACAAAGGGTAATTGTTGCCAAATGCCCTTCAAAATGACATGGACTCTAACTATATATAAAGCATAGAGAATGACTCTCAATAAGGCAACAATTGATATTGGCAACATAGATTGTCAAGGCTTGACCTTCACTGCAGTATAAGAGTATCTTCGTTGTATGACTTGCATATCTCCTTTACATTTACATTCGACTGCTACGCAAAAATGCAAGATAATAAATATGTAACACTTAGAAAATAAGAAGAGAGAAGACATGTGACAAAATCTCTACTGCAACATTTAAAAAATAATTAAACTTACTCAACAAACTCAATAAAATAAATTGACAAACAATTTTTATATTTTACTATTAATCAATCACATAACACTCACTTGCATTTAAAAAAAAATATATATCCCAAATAAATAAATAAAATGCTCCTCCTGGCATACATAGTGGCATTTGTGACATCAAGAGTATGTTCTGATGCTATAGCTCATGCATTTTGCAAAAGAGGCAAGAAACTTGTAAGTCATGATATTACAACAGATTTGCATATGCAAAAGGGGAGATTTATTTAAATGAAAACTGATTTACTTAGCTTGAATAGAGCCCAGACTCACACACCAAGCTTTGAATTTTGTCCTAGGTGAGATCAAATTTAAAAATGCCTAGGTCATTAACAATTCTTGTCTGGATTATTTTTAGGTGGCACACGAAAGCCATGCATTACACACACACACACACACACATGCGTCTTAATAGTGCACAGTGATGCAAGGGAGGAAATACACTTGGCTAAACAACTAATTGAATGCTTTGATTGATGTAATTTTGTGAATCTTGAGAGATTTTCCCATATTCTGTCGGTTACATTTTTGAATGTTGAGCTGCTTTGCATTTAATATTCTTCCTTAAAGTTATAATGCAGTCTCTCATTATTGTCTTGCATCTTTGTGTTCAGTTATGATGCATGTAAGTCTTCAACAAAATACCAAACCGGGGTGCTTGGCAAGACACAACTGGTTGACTTATTGTAGCCTCTCTCAAGTATAGGTTTTTTCTTGCTTGGCATAGAACATGCTATTTGTGTGTTTTGATCTTAGGTTAATGAACTTGTAAATGTAATTGTGAGTCCTCACCAAAACACCAAACTGGGGTGCTTGTCAAGGCACTTGAAACTTATAGCTTATTGTAGCCTCTCTCAAGTGGAGTTTTTTCTTGTTTAGTATAGAACATGCCATTTGTGGGGTTTGATCTCAGGGCAATGAACTTGTAAATGTAAGTCCTCACCAAAACACCAAACCGGAGTGCTTGGCAAGGCACTTACAACCTATTGACCATTTTTAGCCTCTCTCAAATAGAGGTTTTTTCTTGCTTGGCATAGAACATTCCATTTGTGGGTTTTGATCTTAGGGTAATAAACTTGTAAATGTAAGTCCTCACCAAAACACCAAATTGGGGTGCTTAAAAAAAACACCAAACTAGGGTGCTTTAAAAAAACATCAAACTGGGGTGCTTGGCAAGGCACTCACAACTTATTGATTACTATAGCCTCTCTCAAGTAGAGGTTTTTTCTTGCTTGGCATAGAACATGCCATTCGTAGGTTTTGATCTCAAAGCAATAAACTTGTAAATGTAAGTCCTCACCAAAACACCAAACTGGGATGCTTAAAAAAAAAACCAAACCGGGATGCTTAAAAAAAAATCAAACTAGGGTGCTTGGCAAGGCACTTACAACTTATTGACGTATTGTAGTCTCTTTCAAGCAGAGGTTTTTTTAACTTGGCATAGAACATGCCATTTGTGGGTGTTGATCTCAGGTCAATGAACTTGTAAATGTAAGTCCTCACCAAAACACCAAACTGAGGTACTTAAAAAATATCAAATTGGGGTGCTTGGCAAGGAACTTACAACTTATTGACTTATTGTAGCCTCTCTCAAGCGGAGGTTTTTTCTTGCTTGGCATAGAACATGCCATTTGTGGGTTTTTGATGCAAGAGCATCATAAGAACTTGTACATTTTTGTCTAAAGTGTCTCATTGGGTCTGTAAGAAGCATGTCTAAAGCTTCATTATGTAATAAATTGGATATTATAAGGTCTTTTATAGTGTATTTAAGTCATTATGAAAGATTACAAAGCCATAGGTGGTCCAAGAAGTCTTATATATGTTTTCCCTCCAAATCTAGCTATTCAAATGTTTACATTTATAACTAAGAGTTTGAGTTATTTTAAAAGGGAGGTGTCCTTGTGTAAATGGACCTAATCATGTGCAATAAATGTTTATCCTTTATTCAATGTAAAGTCCATCTTTATACCTCAGTCGAGAACACTTCTAAGAGAACACTTCCAACGTAGGAGGAAGAAAAAAGGCATATTTGGGCAAGTAGTTGAGTTGTTGAAAGTTTTTAGGAGTAGAAAGTCAAGTTTAGTATATTGTTGCAAAGTGATGAACTCCATACCATGTAAATAGGAACCAAATCAAGGAATAAATAAGGATAAAAGCACGTTGCAGGTCTTGTTGAAGGGTTGTTGATAGTTGATGGTTGGTGGTAAAAAGGATATGCCATGAGGCAGAGGTCTGTTTTGAAAAAATCTATGAATTTCCAAAAATAAACAACAGCTTATGATCCTTTGGATGTGTTCTCAGACTCCTTTTCAAGTGTAATTTCATGTCCCTATGGCTATTTGATCTCACTCTATGTGATTGTCATGATTTTAGGACTCTAATTTTTAAAACAGGGTATTTCACATAACACAGTTTGATAGAAAGGTGTACCTTTACGTACTTTTTATCTCTTAAACATCGAAAAGTGATGGACAGTAGTCGAGAAACTTGTTTAGGTACTGTTTTAAAGCAAGGAGAACCTTTGCAAACTTCAAAACCCTAAGATTTTATGTAATTCCTGCTCTCAAGTTTGTGTCTTTTAGGACTGTATTGACAGTTAGTAAGAAAAGTTGTATTTTGGTGCATTGGGGATTTGATCAAGCATAAGAGTGCCTTGGAAGAGTAAGGAAGAGTCTGGTAGAACCCAATCTAAGTGGAATTATTCTTTGACAAGCTATAAGGTTCAAATTAGGCCTCTAGTACTGCTCTCGGCCTATACCCTGTTATGAAACCCTAGAAAACACTGAAACCTCCATAACTTGTGAACTATCCAACCAGATGAATTTGAAATTTTAAAGGGAGCAAAGTGGAAATGTGTGTGAACTGTTAGAGGTGAATTTAGATTGAATGGGGGTCTAAATAAGGAGAAAGATGAGTTTCAGGGTCTACAGACTTGCCAAAACACAGTTAAAACACCTATTAACCTAAGTTGTATCTATTCCAAGAGTATGAAGGTGGATCAAGGTGTCTATTAGGTGGAGGTAGTTATTTTTTAGGTGATGAGAGTGATTCTAATGTTTTTAGGTGTCTTGAGAGGGAGATACAAGGAAAGCTCAGTGAATAGGTCTTTCACAGTCCAAGAAACCCTGCAATTTGAGTGTTTGGTCAAGTTTAAGGATTAAATAGTGGTGAGAAATTGTTAGTGAGTTGGACTAGTGTATGTTGAGTCTAATAACTTTTCAAGATATTTAAACTTAGGAGTAAAGAGATGAAGTTCGAAAGGCAAGTTCTTGCCTAGAGAAAGAATATTGTTCGAGAGATTAGGTATGAACACAAGTTTGCAGTTTGGCTGCATAAGCCTAGGAACAAACTCGAGATAGATAAGAAGCTTAAGGCAGGAGAAAAGGAGTCATTTTTGTGTATGGATGGAGAAGAACTAGCTTGTAGAGGAAGTCTTCAAACTGTTTTCAAAAGCTAATCATTCCATGTTTCAGGATATAGTCTAATGATCAGTTTTGCAAAGTTATGTAACAGGTCTAAAAGGCGAATTGTGTATCTTGTGGACAGGGATCAGAAAAGTAAAAATAAAGTGTGTAAAGATGGTTTGTGCCATGGATCTAATGAGGAGCATTACATGTATCCTTCCATCTCATTGAAGACTTATTTTGATAGGATTAAGAAAAGTTGGTTAGCTAAAGAGGGAAGGACTAGAACATGTTTCTTGTTATGCATAGTATTGATATGGATGAATGAATATTTTGAATGTTCAAGTTGTTTTTGTTTTGAATTAGTTTCCCTCTAAGAAAAGGGTGGTAGATCAGAGAAGACTTGGTACTATATAAAGAAGGATATAAGCTTAGTTCATTTTTAGAAGACCTATACCAATAATTCAGATTGGTATAGGTGAGAAAGAAGTATATAGTGAACTCTTTACAAGTGTATTTACATCAAGTCAGAGAATTGGGACAATAAGACCTAGAAGAGGTCTATTCAAATCAGAATTGGTCATGAATAGTGTGAGTAGATAGTCTATCTGCATCATTTGTCATAAGTTTGGGTAAGTGGATAAGGCCACTTGCATGAGTTTTGATCTCAGGTCAATGACTTGTAAATGTAAGTCCTCACCAAAACGCCAAACTGAGGTGCTTGGCAAGGCACTTACAACTTATTGACTTATTGTAGCCTCTCTCAAATGGAGGTTTTTTCTTGCTTGGCATAGAACATGCCATTTGTGGTTTTGATCTCAGGTCAATGAACTTGCAAGTGTAAGTCCTCACCAAAACACCAAACCGGGGTGCTTGGCAAGTCACAACTTATTGACTTATTGCATCCTCTCTCAAGCGGAGGTTTTTTCTTGCTTGGCATAGCACATGCCATTTGTGGGTTTTGATCTCAGATCAATGAACTTGTAAATAAAACACCAAACCGGGGTTGCTTGGCAAGCCACTTGCAACTAATTGACTTATTGTAGCCTCTCTCAAGCGGAGGTTTTTTCTTGCTTGACATAGAACAAGCCATTTGCGAGTTTTGATCTTAGGTCAATGAAGTTGTAAATATAAGTCCTCACCAAAACACCAAACTGGAGTGCTTAAAAAAAATACTAAATCGGGGTGCTTGGCAAGACACAACTTATTGACGTATTGTAACCTCTCTCAAGTGGAGGTTTTTTCTTGCTTGGCATAGAACATGCCATTTGTGGGTTTTGATCTCAGGGCAATGAACTTGTAAATGTAAGTCCTCACCAAAACACCAAACCGGGGTGTTTGACAAGATACTTATTGACTTATTGTAGCCTCTCTCATGTGGAAGTTTTTTCTTGTGTGGCATAGAACATGCCATTTTTGGGTTTTGATCTCAGGGCAATGAACTTGTAAATTTAATTGCAAGTCCTCACAAAAACACTAAACCGGGTTGCTTAAAAAACACCAAACCAGGGTGCTTAAAAAATATTAAACTGGGGTGCTTGGCAAGACACACACAACTGATTGACTTACTGTAGCCTTATAACCTCTCTCGAGCGAAGGTTTTTTCTTGCTTAGCATAGAACATGCCATTTGTGAGTTTTGATCTCAGATCTCAAATACTATAAATGGGGTGAAATCAAAGTAGGAAAATTTAGTAAATGGTATAAACCGATCCAAGAAAAATAATAAGAAATAAATACAGATAGTCATCTTGCCATGCCAAATCCAGGTTATTCTTGTCAGTATACCATGTGCCAAGTTAAATCTGAAACACAATGAAACAGTCCAGATGGCTGGATAGAGTTTTTATTTTATTTTATTTTAGTCTTTCCTCTGTTAAAGCACAACTAACATCAAATGGTTTGATTTCACTGCAAACGTTTGGTAGAAATCCCTTCAATTTCTACATGTTTTTGGTAATTTTTTAATATTGGATGTGAGGTGAAATTTATAAAGAAAAACTAAATGATTATAATAAAAATATAGATTATATTTAGTCTCTTTCTTCTTCTATGAACTATACATATTTTGAAGGGTTTTGTTGAATAAATAATTGTCGTCAACAAAGTTTATTGTAGTGAGAGTCACCCTGCAATGTTGAATAAATAACTCTTTGCATAAAAGGTGATTGATGAAAAGTTAAAGGCATCAAGTTATTAATTGTCCTAACTTTTTACATTTTCTTATTTGAAATGTTTTAAATATAAAGTAATAATTCATTAAATACAGACATACAACTATCAAATTTAGTGTTTTGACATTTGTTTATTAAATTTGACGGTTATCCTTACCTGTTATGAAATTTTTTGATGATGGCTTTTTACTCAACATTGCCCTTCAAATGTTAGTATAGTTCATGGTAGAAGAAAGAAACATTGAAAATAATTTACATATTTATTATAATCTTTTAGGTTTTGTTTGATGGTCTGTCCAAAATTCACCTTGCATCTAACACAATCTACCAAGAAAAAGGATATGTATTTAAAGCTAAAAAATGCAAATACAGTCATACGGTCGTCAAATTTAGTGCCGGGTCTGTGTTATATTATATTTATCAAAAATAAAAGCCTTGCAATGGTTGCATATAACAAGTTACTCACAAAAACCAGTGTCAATCGCAACATCGGTACACAAGAGACATGCCACATTCTACAAAAGCTCCCTCTAATAGCTTGTAGCCGAACTTTTTTTTACCTTAAATGTTGGTAAACAAATATTCAAATGTATCATTCGAAGCATAGCCAAGGCAAGCCCAATGCCATCCTTCATTGATGCATATATAAATTGTCATTTTTTAAACACAATTTCACTCATTGAGGCTGCACAAACATGGTCTTTCAACAGTCAAAGGAAAAATACTCAGTGGAACGAGAAAAAGGCCCAAACAATTACACAATTCTGTCGTTATTTTTTAAATACAATTTCACTCATCGAGGCTGCACGAACATGGTCTTTCAACAGTAAAAGGAAAAATACTTAGTGGAGAGAGAAAAAGGCTCAAACAATTACATGATTCCTTCAATTAGGAAGCAATCTTTGCTAGATGCCTCTCAAAATGGCATTGCCTCTAACTGTACATAAAGTACAAGGGATGACTCTCAATAAGGCAACAATTGATATTGGGAACACCAGTCGTCAAGGTTTAACTTTTACTGCAATATCACGAGTATGCTGGTTGTATGGCATGCAAATCTCCCTTGCAATCACCTTTGAGTTGTATGCAAGAATGAAAGATAGTTAATATGTAAACCTCCGAAAACAAGAGAAATCAAGACTCAATGCAAAACCTCATCTACAACATTTACAACAATTGTGAATACTCTCCATAAACCATTACATTAGCATTATACGCACTTTGTTTCCTTCTCTGAAACTGATCCATTACTTTACACTTGCAAACATTTAACAAAACATCACTTTTATAAAATATAAAGTGACATCCTTCCCAGTGTAATTTACATCTTTAGACCACTGCTAGTATGTTAATAAGTTACAAAAGGTGCATATGTAGGCTTGTCCTTTCCCAAATTCAGGATGAATGGCTACTGATCTCATGTTTTAATAATTTGTGATATCTACAACAATGATCACCGAAAGTCCAGTAATCTATCCGGGCTCTTAGCTTTAAAAAAAATGTTATTTTTCTTTGGTTGCATCACATATAATTTCCTCACATGGGAAACTAGATGGGAAACTATATGCGTGCGCCTGAGTGCATACATATGTGTAAAATAAATATATAGAAAGATGATAATGAGAAAATTATGTGTGTGCACCTGCGTACATAAGTTAAATATACAGATAGATGGCAATGAATATACCAATATGGTACAAGAGGTGCATATGTAGGATTATAGCCCTACAAGAAGAGAGTGTCAATAACGAATTTATATTTTATTTTGGTTCATTACATATCTGCCCTTCAGAAGATGCTGCGTCCTCAAAGCATCAGGGAGGGATGAAAATCCACAAAAAACTGATTCTCCAAGGAAGCTGCTTCTGCTGGTTGATTTTACCGTTCTATTAGACAATCTGTAAATATTTTGAAACACAAATCTACCTTGTGTTTCAAGAATAACTTCATGTTTACTATGGCCCTTCTTTCTTTATCTGGTATTGGCAGCTCTGCCTGGATTGGTGAAAGCACATCCAATTTCTTTAAGCAAAAAGCATAGAAAATATCATAAATACATAGATTTCGTGTGTCTGCAACTTGTTTAATGATTTCAAGTTTTTTATCATTTTGTTTTAACGAGGTCTGTTTTAAGTGCACATATACACAATCTCCTTCCTAGAATTCTGTGTGATGTTGATATAAAATGGCGTTGCTTCATGTGATTATGTATATGTTTCAAATATTCCGTAAGAACTTGTACTACTTTTTAAGGATTCTTCCAAAAATCAAATTCAACTGAAGGAAATTTATCAATATTATGTAAAATTCCTTTATGTTTTGGAGGCTTGCAGCTTTTAAATTCTATAAGTGGCGTCATTTTGGCAGATATATGTTGTGATATACTACCTCTATTTGGCTAAGCAAAACCATTTAAACCACTGATTTTGTCAGTCTGACATAAAAGATCTGAGATAATACTCTTCATTTATTTACAATCTCAGTTTTGCTTTCAGTTGAGGAAAACATGTAGTATTCATGGTTAAGAGATATCCCTGTTTGTGGACACACATCTTCCTGAAATTACTTGTAAACAGAGGATCACAAATATTGCATTCAACATCTTGTGGCTTAAAGATGTCATGCCCACTCCCCAATATCAATGGTAATTAAAATGTCATTAACTATTATACTGAGTTTTTTCTGTACAGAGGTTATTACAAGATAAAATTGCTATATTTGAAACTCACCCTATCTAAACAACTTGGTATCCCATTTGTTGACTAAACCCACCCACCACCTACTCAAAGTTATTGTCCTCCTGTCATACCCACCTCACCCATCCCCTGGTCACATCCTTTGTGGGCTTCATACAACCATTCTACCATCAAATCTCACCCTTTATTGCTTGCATATTCAGTAGGATACAAACTAATTTTATACTATAAAAATATAGATATAGTCATATGACACTCAAATTTAAATTCATAGTTCATTTTAGTTTTTTAAATAATTTTTTTAAAAATTAAAAATAATATAGTATATTTTACTGTAAAAAATGTGGAGGTTACATTATTTTCAATTTGTTATAATTTAATATTATAATAATTTTGATTTCATTTTATAAAGTAATAGAAAAAATGTAAAAAAGAAAATGGACATAATTGATTTACAAATATTTTGTATTGATATTCTTATTTGATGTATATATAAATTCTTAAAATTTTGAATATTTATTTAAAGATTAATGCTATATATATTTGTGGAAAAACATTCTCAACTACTTGTCCAAGACATTAAAAATAAGAAGATATTTTCACAAGACAATATCAAATGGATAGAGATAAAATTGGATAATGGTCAAGTAGTTTAGAGGACTTTAAAAGTGGCGAAGAAAGTAATCCGATCCACAACACCACATTTATAATGATGAACACTCTCAAGTCCACACACACTAGAGAGTCCATTGAAAAATTGAATATTAAGTATAAATATTATTACATCTACAATTTAAAGTTAATCTTCATTGTTCAATTAATATTGTATGTGAAGGTAACTACTTTAATTTTAGGTTAATCTTCATTATTCAATTGTGATGTCTAATGTTCATATTTTGATTTTAGTCAATTAGGTTCTAATGTTCTTATGGGTTTAAGGATAAGCAAAATACACCTTTCTAAAAATATGAGAAGAAAATTCAAATAAAAGAGGGTTTTTCTAATTATGTTTGTTGTGAAAGCGGATATTGGGACGCATGGCGTTATGTATATTACATTACGATAATTGATTCCATGAAGATAGTCAAGGAGTAGTATGCTACGAGATGGAATGATCAAATGATAATAGGAGGACAATGTATGCCCCACACCTCTCCAAAAAATTGATTGATGATTAATTTAATAATATCAACCAAATGAAATGAGCGGCAAATGGATTTTCAAATTTAGGATTGGGCGGGACATCCCTAGAGGGGATCACGAGGATGGGGAAGGGGAAGGAATAAACCATTAAATTTGACAAGGGTAGGGGAAGGAATAAGCCATGGGAATAGATTTGCAAACCACAGATGGTAGAGAAGGAGCATGCAAAGGGTTCTAATATAGCTTTAGACAATGTAACTGTTGTCAATCAGACTTGCATCCTTGTGAAGGTAGTTTCAGGCCTTCACAGTCTGCGGAAACATGAAAACAATCTTACGATGTGGGTGACCTAATCAATGGATTGAATCTCTAGATTGTAAGGGTTAGCTCCCTTTGGTGTATCAATTAGGATCTTTGCTCTATGCTACAGACTGCTGAGAAAAGAGAGAGAAACTTGAATGGAAATCCTACCTAATGATAGTGATGCACTTGTATTTTTGGTTGATCCACTCAATTTGAGCTCCTAAAAACACTGATCTAGACAAGAAAAGGGCTAAAATTTCAACTCAAATTGACCACTATGTATAAGTATTTCATGAAAAGAATTTATCTGGTGATTAAAGTTTGAGGGAAATGATGGAATAGGCCTAATTTAAGGCACTAACTAACTACTTATATCCACTGTAAACTCAATGAACATACATCAAACACAGAACATGACTTGCATAAACTGATTAACTATGCTGCTAGGTAAGAATCAAGACTTGACAAGGAAGAGAAATTCTATCACTTATGCAAATCATTGACATGCATACACTATACCAACATTCTGAGAAATAAAAAAACAGTCCTATTAATCTGAAAAAATGTTACAAAATCAGTGTTTCATAGAATTTGATCTTGCCAAAAAAGAGATACAATTCAACGCTGAAAAGCCAATTTATATAAAAAAACATACACAAGCCAAAGATTGACGTTGAAAATAGAAGAGGAGATTAACTCCCACATTAACCAAGTCAAACTTGAGCTGTCAAAAGATACTGCAGTCTTCAAATAAACTTTATTTTTGTCTTATGCCTTGTATGAAAAAGACTTGGTGTTTGAAAAGGATGGTGGACCTATTTTGGACTAATTTGTTCTACACATGGAAAGCTACACCAATCTCCAAATAAAGAACTTTGCTTGAACTGCTTGAAACCAAGAGAACAATCTCCTTTGCATGAAATCAACGCTAATGCTGAACTTAGAATTTCATTTGAAATGATGGAATGTTGAAGCTTTCTTTTGCATGAAATCAACCACCAAAACTAAATTTACAACTCCGCTTGAACTGCGAGAAACGTTTGAAAGGTTCAGATTAACGAGAGTGCATGCATGAATTTCTGTGTTGAGCTCTCCAACGTTAAACTCCTTGAGTCCTTCATGCAAATGAGTCTCTGTTTTAGAACCGAAGGTGTCGTGTTTAAAACGGTTACACATCTTGCACATGTCTAATCTTGTTTTGGGCCACTTTGCATGCTGTAGAACGTGTTAATCTGTCTTGCATTTTGTTTTTGGTTCTTCGTTTCTATGTATTTCATGCTGTTGTTTCCCTTTGGCTTATCTTTTAGACCTTGCTTCTGTTCTTTCCCTTCAGGCTTATTGCCCATGGCTTTTCCCTTGGTTAACCTTCTGAAGGAATTCTTTCGGACAATTTGTCTAAACGAATTCCTTCAAACTTTTTGTCGTTTGAATTGTTTCGGGCCCGCCCATCTCCTTGTTAATTCCTCCGAACAAAAAGACCGAAGGAATTAGGTCTTGAACTTTTCCTTTGTCATTTTCCCACGGATAAATTATCCGTGGGAATTCTCTCAGGTTTTCTTTTGGCCTTCCCAAATTACCCTTCAGACTTTTGTAAAAGTCCTTTTCCAAAGGGCTAATAACCCTTCGGATTTTTATTTTGGACTTTCCCGAATGGCAGATGCCCTTCGGGTTTTCTGTAATGGACCTCACGGCCTTTCTGTTAAGTCTTTTTTTGAAGGGCACAAATCCTTCGATTTTTTTTGTTTTGAACTTTCTCGAAGGGAACATACCCTTTGGGATTCCTATAATTGATCCTTTTGCGGACTTTTCCTTCGGGTCATATCATCGGTCTATTTCCTGTGGAGCTTTTGTGATGATCCTTTCCTTCGGACAATTTATCCGAAGGAAATCTGTCTTCAGCCCCTTCTTTTGAATTGTCCCTCGGCATGTTTGGATTGCCCTTTGGGCTTTTGGAAATGTCCCTCGAGATTTTGAAAAAGGTCCTTCGAAAAAGTTTCCTTTTGGGACTTTGCAAATGGCCCTGTCAAAAATTTTGAAAATCCCTTCGAACTTCTTGAATTTGTCCCTTTGGACTTTGGAAAAAGGTCCTTTTGGCAGATAAAGTGCCCTTCGAGAAATTGTAAAAGGACCTCTTGCCCCTTTTAAATAGTCTTTCTTGCTTGGTCCTCATTGAAAATAAGGTACCCTTCGGAAGGTTAAAGTAAACCTTTTCTTTTGAAAAAGAAACCCCCCAGAATTTTGCAATGGTCCTCTTCGAAGGAAAAGAACCCTTCGGCAAAAATGAAATGATCCTTTGCTTTTGAAGATGCCATTCGGGTTTTCTGCTTGGACAATTCCCCTGAAGGAAAGTGACCATTTGGACTTGAACAATTCCTTCAGACTATTCTGAAATGGACCATTTAAAGACCCAAGGAAACCTCCATGATGCTTTTCCTCTCGAAAATCTCCTGAAAACCAAAGTGAATGCCTCAAAATCCCTGTTAACCATGAATCATTTTAAGAACTTTTCAGGACCAACAATTGACTCACAAGACAAAGGCATGATATGCAAAGTTTCGAATGGTAGGGGTGACAATTTGAACTATGGGGCAACATTGTCAACAGTAACATAAATCAAATTGGCTGAGCACTTTAGGAGAGTGATTGAAGACCTTAAGATGGGTGATAAGGCAAACAGATGCATAAATGCTGAAGTCCTTTCATCATATGGGCGGGGCAAAGAAGACTCTGAATGACAAGGCCCAAACAGAGGATCGCTTGCCTAAGAACTCTGAACTTTCATGGGCAAATAGAGTGGTTGGGAAGAAATCAATAGGAGTCACTGAGACACATGGTTTGAATGCCACATTGGAGGAAGGGATTTTATGTCTACCAATCCGTGATACAGTTATAGATCGTTCTCGGCTTAGATGGTCTAATGCCTTGTTTGGAAAGTTTCAGGGGAGAATATCCAATATTGACACCTTCAAAGATTGGGCTAAGGAAGTGGAAGCCCAAAGGACATGTTGAAATCTTAGCGTTGATTAATTTTGTTTTCTTATTTCCTTTTCTAATCAAGATGATTATTTTATTGTGTTTCTAGGAGGTCCTACATTCCTAGGGTAATCTCGCTTATCCCTTAATGGAATCCAGGAGTGGGTCTAGACAAAAAAATCTTCAACCAACTTCAAATCTAGGTCAAACTTCCAAGATTTTTTGTTAGAATTATGGGATGATGAGGTGTTGATGGGTATTGTAGATTATTTTGGTCAATTTCTCACCTTGGACCCACTCACTAAATATGGGAGAAGATTATTATTTGTTATAATCTCTATCATTGTTTCTTTGGACAAGGAGCTCCCAACTTATATCATGTCAAATTTTAGAGACAGATTTCCGCTGATTGAATATGAAAACTTACCTATTTTATGTTCAACATGTCAAAAGTTAGGACATGAATCATTTTCCTATAAACTCAGGAAGCAAGAAAATTCCAAGTGGAGGAGAAATGAGGGCCTCAAATAATCCCATGGCATGTCAAGATATAGGGGTAGATAGAATCCAATGACAAAAATAAGAAATAGAACCAGCCAAAGATCAAGGTGAAGCATTGGACATTGTTACACCAATTCTTAATCAAGAAGAAGAAAATGAAGGAAAGGATGAAGGTGAGCTATGGAGTTTGAATGCATTGAACCTAAGGCATCAAGAGGAAAGCAATGGTTGTAGGAGGATTCAATGATGGAGAAGGAGAAGCACTAGAAATGTCTTGGGGAGAGAAAGGGTTGTGAGTTGGAAGCCCAAGAGCAGGTTCATTATGTGGAGAACGAGGATGACCTGGAGAAACCATTGGTGGAGGAGCAAGAATTTATATATCTTGAGGAGGGAGAGATCAAAGTCTTGGAAATTCAAGATCAAAATCAACAAGAAGGGGATGAAAGGAATGTTACCATTGGTTTAGAGAAATAAATTGAAACTTAAAGCCTGTCTACGAAGATAGATGTTAGCAAGTTGAGGATTCTTGCTTTTTGGGAAGGATGTTTGTATAAGGAGTATGTTAAAAAGGAAATGTTGGTTATTGATATAGAAGACACCCACAAGGGAGGAGAGGAGGATGACATTTGGAATTTGGTGGCTAACAAAAAATCCAAATCCAAGAGAGCAATTCAGACAAGTGATAGAGTGAGTAGAGTACTATAATGAATAAGCTCACAAGATCCAGACCTAGATACTCAAGTAGTTATTATTAATAAGTGTTTTTCTTGGTTGACAGATGTGGGATAACATTTTGCAACCTTTATGTAGTGTTTTAGCTAGTTGTTTGTTGTTCTGAGGACCATTGGAGGGCTCATTGTTTGTTATTTTCTGCCCCTATTTAGTTATCATTAAGTTGATGGTTTGGTGTGTTCTAGGGAAGTTTTGCTGAAGTTTAATGTCCCATTGGTCATTTGGTCTATCTTTCAAACCAGTTTCTATATTATTTTTTCTTATTTAACCTTGATGGTCATCTTTCTCCATTTTTCTATAATCATGTTGTAAAAGGGTTAGGGCCCTTTCAAAAACCCCTTCTTTTACCCAATAACAACAAAAAAGATTGATTGATGATGTAACCCATCTTATTCAATTGGGTGTTCCAAATGATACTATATAACAAAGTCACCATTTAAATCATGATTCTACATCTAAAGACATCCACTTGATCAGATGAGATGTGGGAAACATATGGGTTAAACATAGATCAAAGAGGTGACAATTCAATGCAAACAACTCAACGAGTCTCAATGCATGGCATGTGCGACATATGGAATAATATTTGTGCTACAAAGACTTCTTGTTGAACTAGTCAAACCCTTCACTAAGTTTAGCCAAACACCATGTATGGACAACATGATGACCAAACATTCACTCAACTCCATGGACTAGACATTTTAAACAAATAAATATGGGGTATGTAATTGAGGCAAATAATCATTTGCGTTTTTGATATTATTATTTTTGAATAATTCTTATACATGTTTTTTTTTTTATAGTACCAATTATATATGTTGCTCGCATTTGATCGCCAATAAGGTAGGGTACTTGTATGGAAAATCCAGTCCCACAACATAGTGGGGGACATCTAATTTTAGTTGAGGCATGTTTTAGACATTGGGTGTGAACATCATATAGATTACAAAGTCAATGATTTTATGATGGATGTTAATATTATGGAAATTTATTCTACAAGGTATATTATATATATTTAGCAGCTATAAAAAATATCAATTTAATTTTCTATACATAGTGTATTAAATTGAGGGTCTAATTTTTCCAGGGTAGTGTTCCAATGTTGTTGTGATCTTTTGTATGTGGTGCATATGCATGGCATGGTTCAAACGTGTGTAATAAAATGAAATGTCAAAAAATGTTCGACATGCTTAGATACATCATTCACGAGACCAAAGATTGTCTAGTGGTGATGAATGACATAAAATATTTTTACCAAACCTATGGGTCGAAGGAGGGAATTTTTTTTGCTTATTTATAAAAGAATTGGGTTGATGGGGAGGGAAGAATTGGTGAACAATTAACTAATCCTTCTCATCACATCTCACACATGTTTACACTATGGCATTGGTTGTTTTGGTTTTCATTTTTAATAGAAATGTTTATGCTTACATCTTGTAGTTGCAACAATGTAAGCATGGTGCATCTACATTCCTAGACTTCCCCCATGCGAAGTAAAAAAACAATTATTTTATTAAACCATAATATTTGATTTAGGAACATCCGGATTCACTTGTAATCCTAATGTATGCATTAAATTATGCTCACCCCACTAATTATACTAATTTCCCACTAATTTAGTCTAATTCTTATATTTCCTAGCTTAACTAGTCAATAGCCTAAAAATCCTCATCTCATTTCTATATCTCGTAAACCTTTACCCCATTCTAAAGCCAATTAATTTCCCCATTAAAATGGCTAATAGATCCTATTACCTATTAACCTACTCCCTAAACCAACTAGCCAATTTAAAATTCATATTTATTCACGTACCACCCTAGCCACCCTACCACCCTAGCCATTCCTACATCTCTATGAACCCTAAACCTCATTAACTCCATCTAAACCCCCCATTATCCCCTAAACTAATTGAAAAGCCTCTAGAACTAGAGAAGCTCCTCTAATACTCTAGAAGTCTCTAAACTAGAGACTTCTAAACAATTTTTAAATTCTCCTAAAATTCCCTCCATTATTCTATAAAAGGCCATGCTTGAGCCATGGCCAAGACATCTAGAAAGCTTCTAACTCATGAATCTCGAAAAATCATAAAGCCTCCATGTCCAATTACCAAGAGAGCCTCAAATCTATGTCCATGAATCAATCATCAACAAACATTGATCAAACGTCACTATGTTAAATTTTTGAGTCTACATGCAATCAACCATCCGTTTGAACATCCTAGAAGGAGGTTAGTTGAAACGAAGAATTTGGTAAGGTTTCTTATCTTACGATTATGCTTTGTTTCCATAATCCTTCCTATTATGTAATTTGATGTTTGAGTTTAAATTGCATAGTTATGGTAATTTAATTTAAATAGCTCAAATTTCATCTTACAAACTGGTGACCACGGTGGGATGGAGCATTTTACTCATTTTGTTTCATTGTTAATTAATATTTTTCAATCTCCTTGCATTTGATTTCAATATTAAATTTTAATTTATAAATTCTGATAATAGTAATAGGTTTGATTCTGTATAAAAAAATTGTTGATCAGTGGTAAATATCCGCGTGATATTCTTAAATTTTGCATGCATCTTCCATTTTTTGACTCGTTAGAAAAATGAAACTTTATTTCCTCTGCTAAAAGTTAGTTCTCAGATGACTGCATAACCATTTTAAAATTTTGTTGAGTATGTTTTTGGTGTGCATATAGCGGATTGGATAACTTTTTGAAATCTTTTGCAGACTTAGAGGTGAAATCTAATATATTTATATATAGTTTGTTCATATCCTACAAAAGCTGTAATATATATCATGGTTTTACGTCCCTTGAACATACTTGTATATATCATGGTTTGCAAAAAGCTGTAGTGTATATATTTCACATGAGTATCTAGTCTATTTTAGACATCGACGCCTTGAAGGCTCCCTGCAAACAAGTGCATATATAACTACCTGCATTTTATTTATTTATTTTTTTCTCTGAGGCTCTATTCATTGGTCTTGTGTAGGCATCCACATTTTGCATACATGACTACCAAGCCGCTGGCAACTCCAACATCTGGCAAGAATTAGATCGATTTAATAGATATCCTTGCTTCGTTTTGAAGCCCCCATTTTAACGAACGCTGGAGGAGGATTGGCAGAGGTTGTGGCGTTTGGATCTATGACCTGCCCAGTGGCATTTTAGTCCAAATTTCGAAGGCTTTTCCTGAGCATAGCCTGCAACCATCACAAGGTAATATTTCTTTGAGATAATCTACCAAAACGGTCCGTGTTTTGGTTAAAGCCGCTGTAGGAAGTGCGTTTCTTGAAAACCTATTTTGAACCCCGCCTCAAAATCTCATTTCCATGTATAAGGATGCTGGCAAAATGCCAGGTTTGGCTGTTTATACCTACCAATCTGCATTCATAACTTCCAACGCATTTTCCAGCAACCCATTCTGCACATGCCCTGCAACCTCCGCACCATTCAGACCCACGGCCTTCACCCCGCTCAAGCTCCAAAATAATCTCACCCTTTCCAGCTAGCAAAAGTGAACCAATCAGGTCGAACACCTGTTTATTGCATTAGGTAAAATAGCACGGGTGCAAACCGAATCCCATTAGTGATTTGGACAAACACTTGGTACCTTTGAGCTGATAGCCACCTGGATTCGAACCCCCTCTGTCCAAAAATCTTTTCCATTATGCTTTGATAGATGTATATGCCGTGCCCAGATCATTCGGTGCAATTATCCCAGTCCACAAGACCCAACCTCTATTTAAATACATGGTTTAATCTGTAAGGAATTTATTGCCTGAAAATATATAGGAGATCACGCCTCAGAAATAGTTTGTCAGAAAATATACATCGCACCCCTAGTGTGGATTGGTAGATGTTCAGTGCATTTAAAGAAACATCGGCAATATGACATATAGCAAGTATTATTTGGCTGAAACAAATCGAACTGTTTTCTGTTGGCACTTTTTCCAACTTTCATTAATGTTACATAAAAATACATAAAAAATCAAATAATTAATGTATTGTTGTCCTTTAAATTATTTACTAATAATCAGAGTCTTGTACATATATAATTAATAATAGTTTTATAATTTAAATGAAAAGTCTAGTTGTTGTGTAATTTTGAGTTTGTAATTTTATCATTTCGCTTTGTAAGGTATTCTTTCGGAGGGTATCCCTCAAAGACAAAATCATCAAACTATTAATATTCGCTTTGCAAGTTATCTCTCAAGGTTGTCAATCACAAATACTAAGTTTTTTGCAAGACCCCTCTCTTTTGAGTGCCAATCAAACTACTAACTTGTGTGCTTGCAGGTCGCTGGTCAAAGACTCCATTTGGCACTTTTAAAACCATTTTGAATTATTTTAATCATTTTTGTCTTTAATCATCTCGTTGTGCGTAAATATCTTTGTTGTGAAAAATCGCTCCTTGTATATACTTGCTTGTGTGTGTGTTAACTTGTAAATATTCATTGTATCATGCCCCTCACATAAGTAATTAAATCAGTTAATTAATCCTATCGTGTGTTTCTTTGTTTGTTAAGCTCCCCCAGAATAGCACATGATGTGTTATTGACACCCACACACGGACTTAGTATATAGGGGTTAGTGTCATGGATTTCATCACTGTGCACTGACCAAACTCCATGTTTCGATAGACTCTAAAAAATTAAGGACATCTGTTGTTAGGCTAAGCAGTTGACCCCATATAGGTCATTCGTGAAGGGAAAGAGTTAACTCTTTGAACCAGGGATTAGACAACACCCTATAAGGACTTAGGCCCCATCGTACCTTTGTGTATATAGGGGACACACCTAGAGAGCCTTGTGCAAACCTACCATAGGATCTTTCAGCTGTAACAGGTGTACTGATGCAGGAGTCAATGTCAGATCCAAAGTAGTCATCAAGTATGAATAGGGTTGAGAGGATTCAGTCGATACTGTAATGGGTCATCGACCTACAACCTTACCCATGAAGCCGTTGGATGGTGCAGGGATCAGGTTACACACCCTTGAGTTTACTAATCATAGGTTGTGGATTGCTTGAGTGGGTATATGTTATGCTAAACCCATGTTGTTTGTGAACTAAGTTAGGCTAATACCCCAAACCTATACACCTATTTATGTATTTGCGCAACCCATCTTGTATATTCTTCCCTCATCATTATCCTTTTATACATATCATCTTTGTCATCATCCCATTGTACATATTATCCTTGTATATCCTTGTCATTATCCTATCATATCTCCCATCTTACCTTCACAACATCTTGTCTAGTCATACCCACTCATCGTAAGTCATATCCCCATCTTATCTTGTACGTCCTTGTCATCATCCATTTGTAATATAATGTCTTTGTCCCATCCCATCTCATATTGTCTTCATCCCGTCCTAGTCTAGTCACCTCCACTCATCCTTGATCTTACCTCGTCACTCACATATCCTAATCACCTCAAGTCCTCCATACCTTGTCCCAAGACCACCTTGTATATCCTTGCCTTTTGCACATATCATTTTGTACGTATCGCATCATCCTCTTATTGCCTTTAGCCTATCCTATCTCTCATCTTGTCCTTATCACCTTCATCATTGATCATATCCATTCATCATTGATCATTACCTCATCACTCTTATATCCTAGTCATCATCTTGTATATTCTTATCTTACCCTCTTGTACATAGTCTATCCTCTTGTACATCCTTGTTATTGGTCATACCCCATCACTCACATCTCATCATTATCCTCATCATCCCCTTTGTACATCCTTGACATATTGTCCTTGTATATCCTTGTCTTGGTCCTTTCCCTTCTCCTATCTTGACTAGTCATACTCATTCATCATTGACCACATCCCCACCACTTACATCCTTGACACCCTTGAATACACATTGTACTTATCCCATCCCCAATATTTTCTCCATCCTATCCTAGTCTAACCACACCCATTCATCATTGGTCTCATCTCCCATCACCTCCATCTTATCTTGCACATCCTTATCATCATCCCCTTGTACCTATTGTCTTTGTATATCTTTTTCATTATCCTATCCCGTCTCCCATCTTGTCTAATCTACTCATTATTTATCATACCCCCATCACATATATTGCACATCCTTACCATTATCTCCTTTCAATTTGTCTTCATCCCATCTTGTTCTAATCATATCCACTCACCATCACTCCATCATTCCTAGAACCTAGTCATTATCTTGTGTATTCTTGTCTTACTCTCTTGTACATACCCTTAGTCTTGTGTACATCCTTACCCCGTCATCATCTTGTATATCCTTTCATCCTACATCATCACCCTCTTGTACATCCTTTAGTCATCATACCCCTACCTATCCTAGTTACTTATTGATTTGACATCCACATCTTATCTTAGACCCATCCGTCATTAATCACACCCGCAATACCTACATATCCTAATCACACCTTGTTTTGCCCTCCACATCCTATCGTAAGTCCATATCCTAATCACTTATCTTGACCTTGCCTTTATCACCCATTAGGTTTAATCACATCCTATCTTATCCTAATTGGATTTTTTAGGTCACATATGGGTCTAAACCATCCCCATCCCACATTATCCTTAATCATTTCATCATCACCCATCATCATACTTGTCCTTGTCCCTTATCTCAATCACCTTCATTGCATAATCATGCCCCATCACATTTTGAGCCAATCAGTCTAAGGGTTTTAAGCTAGTCCTATCGTCCACATCATCATATCATCCTAATCCACTATCATTCAACCTTTGGTCAGATCTCATACCTGGTCAATACCTTGCTAGCATCTTGTCACTTTGTCGGTTTCAATCTAGCAAACCCATCATCATTAATTTAGTCTAATCATCTTTGCCTACTCATAGCTAGAACCCAACCAATCATCATCTTGCTAGTTTTGGAACCTAGGCACCCATCAAACCCCCAATCCCTTTTACTAGATTGACACCTAGGCATTACGGATAGGCCGTTAACATCTATTTGCACTATTGGTCTGACATTTAACCCTAGTCCTATATCATCATCATCATCATCATCTATTATACTAGCTCAATCCTTTCGACCTACTTTGTTTAAGAAACCATCCTTAATCCTTAGTCTCCCTCCCATCATTCATCACCATCCATCATCCATGGAGCTAGACCCCACCTTCCTAGACCAATACATAGCTACCCATAAGGATGAGATCCTCTTTAAGTTTATTATGATGGGTGTACCACTTCCTGAAGGTGTTAATCCCCTTCAACTTATTGCACCTTCCATCCAAACACCTTTATATGAGTCTCGTACCAATCTTCCATCTCTTATTCATAACCAATCCTGGTCACCTCGCCTACTTCCAGTCCATCCATTCAGTCATGTCAACAACCATCTGGTCCAAAGTCCAATGCTTCCACTTCTAAATCACAAAGTGAAGTGGGTCATTATACTCCCCTTCCTATATCCTTAGAAGCCCTTTTCAAACACCTAGTCGTTGCCAACATGATGGCCTATCCACCTATCCGACATCTTGATCCCACTAAGCCTAAACCCTCTTGATATAAAGCTAATCAATATTGTGCATATCACCAAACTTGGCGGCATACTATTAATTAATGTTGACCTTTTCAAGACTTTGTCCAAGACCTCATCGATTGTGGTGACATAGTAATTGCTGATGAACTAGATGAATCTATATCCCTGGGTGAAAAAAAAGTGGGATGCCAAGATTCCATTCCCAATTAGGATTGATCCCTTTCATATCCAAGCCAAGGTCAAGACACCACTCCCACCCACCAATTGATCCAGGCAACAATTTAGACGACAATTCAGGTGACGGGTCCATCCCAATTGATGATGGAACTTTTGGGAGCCATAACTTTTTCACCGTAGCTCCAATTGACTTGTCGTTTGAACCGTTAGAAAGCTAACAATGAGGAGAATGTAGTGAGATGGCATTGAGATCTACTCGATGAATTTTGGATCCTAAAAACCCATGAAAGTGCCCTAAATTTTAATTTTAGTAGTGTAGTCTAAAAATAATAAGTTTCTAAAAATAGTAATTCCTCGAATTATGTATTGTTGTAAATCGTGGAAGTCAAACTACTTAATATCCCTCGAGATTGGTGACCTTTCACATCCTCCTCACACCTTCAAAATATGTATAAATGAATATGTAACTTGAAATGGAAATCAGACATCTCTTCTCAGAGATAGGCATATGTTTGGGTCTGCAAATTTGATCAATAAAACATCTCTTCTTAGAGATAACATTATTTGAATTGTGTTGTTCTTGTTTCTTGAATTATCTTTCAACCAAAGCTTCTGAGTTTTGGATCAGTGGTATCAGATCAGTTTGTCTTTAGAGGTCATGATCCTGAGGATGAGGTTAGATTACAGGAAGCTTGGGTGGAAAATAAAACCAACAAACTATCCACCTATTCGCTCTAAATGACTTCAAATGGTAGACAACACTGAGACATCTAATCCTTTCAAGAAAATGGTGAATGAATCCCTCGAATAGTAGCAAGTGCAGATGCTACAACAATTCGCTCAAATTCTCCAACAAATCTTAATGGGAAATTCTAGCTCCTCATTTGCACCCCCACATCCTTTCAGTGCCCCAACATCCTTCAAGGTTTAGGTGAATTTTGATATCCCTACATTTGAAGGCAAAATCAATGCTGATGCAGTAGAAAATTGGTTGGATCAATTGTCATATTATTTTTCTGTAAATAAATTCATTGATAAAGAGAAGATCACCTTTGCTCTTTTGAAAGCATCATTGCGTATCAAAAATTGGTGGGAAGTGTACAAAAAGAGATTTAGTGCAGATGATATTGGCCTTGAGGCGGAACCTACTTGGGATGATTTCATAGAAGCTATAAAGGAAGAATACTACACCATTGGAGCATATGACGATATGTATATAGAGTGACAAAAACTTCACCAAGGTAAGGAACAGTCTGTTCAAGATTACACTAACATTTTTCATTCTCTATTTATGAGATTGGGCATCCAAGAAAGTGAGAAACATAAGGTTCTCAAATATCGTGGTGGACTACAATGGTACATACGGGGAGAAATGGAACTCTTCAATTTGGAAACCATCGGTGAGGCGTACAAGTTCACAGTGAAGATTGGGCATAAGCATGGAAGAATGAATATGAAGAGTCAGCATTCAAAATGGAAAAGTGACAAAGAAGATCAAACACGAGGCCAAAATTGGAAGTAAAAGGAAGGAAAGATTGGGAAGTGGCGTGATTATCACAAATCTAGAACTCACTCCAAAGAAGCATGTCAAGCCATCAAGTCCTTGCTTTTTGAGTCACAATCCTCAACATCTACTGCTCTACCTCATATAGACCCTACAATTGAAGAGGTTGAAGAAGAAATTGTATATGCTGAGCCCAAAGCCATTGTTGCTTCATCATAGACCCACGAGGAGAGGCTAGATGACAAGGAAAGGTTGTTTCACTCTAAGTTATGGGTGAAAGGTAAGCCTCTACATTTCATTCTTGATAGTGAAGTCAAAATAATTTAATCTTTGCTAATGTTATGAAAAGCCTAAATTTGTTCATGAAGCCTCACCCAAAGCCATACAGTATTGGATGGTTGAGTCCAGGGAGAAACCTTCGTGTCACCCACTAATGTCTTGTCTCATATGCAATAAAACCTTTCCAAGATGAGGTCTTATGTGATGTGGTCAATCTAGATGTTTGTGATGTACTCTTTGGTCAGCCATTCATGTATGATCAACATGGCATCTATGAATCAATAATTTGAAGGATCACTCTCACTCTTGGAACACGGTGCTACATGGTACTAGAGGTACCACCTTATACATCTATCTCTCTGATTAGTGCCAAGAAATTTGTTCTCATGGTGGTCAAGCCACAAGAATCCAAAAGGGCTGATGTTACAACCTTGAATGCACAAACAACACAACAACAAATAGATACCAAGATGAAGAAGTTCATGACCTTCTATCCATAGACTAATGGTCATACAGAAATGGTGAATAATCAGGCCCTGCATAGTTCCATAAATCATAGTCCATTCCAAGTATGCATCATGAATCAAATTGAAGTAAAATTGCCATACTTGATGACAAATATTGATGCAATGGAGACAATTGCTTCTCAAGGAAGGAGGAATGATCCGGGCAATAATTCAGGTGATAGGTCCACCCCAATTGATGATGAAACTTCCAGGAGCCATAACTTTTGCATCGTAGCTCCAATTGACTAGCCGTTTGAACCATTGAAAAGCTAAGAATGAGAAAAATGTGGTGAGATGACATGGATATTTTATATATGGATTTTGACCCCATAAAATTGAATGGAAGTGCCTCAAATTTCAATTTTAGTAGTGCAGTCTAAAAATAGTAAGTTTCTAAAAATAGTAATTCCTCAAATTCTGTATTATTGAAAATCATGGAAGTCAAACCACTTAATCTCCCTCGAAATTGGTGACTTTCCACATCGTCCTCACACCTTCAAAATATGTATAAATAAAGATATAACCCAAAATGGAAATCATACATCTCTTCTCAGAGATAGGCATATGTTTGGGTCTGCAAATTTGATCAATAAAACATTTCTTCTCAGAGATAGCATTATTTGAATTGTGTTGTTCTTTTTTCTTGAATTATGTTTTAACCAAAGCTTCTAGGTTTTGGATCACCAATCCTCCATCACAACTAAGTTTATTCCTCATGAGCCTAGCCCTCCATCCCCTCATGAGCCCTTCCATGGTCCTATCATCATCAAACCCATCATTTATTCATCACCTTCCTCTCACCCATCACATCAAGAAAGCCATGTTAAGAAGTCAAATGAAGATAATGAATCTTTTACTAGCAGCATTGCATCTTATACATCAGATTCAACATCAAATTCATCATCATCAGTCTTATCTTCTATAGGGTCATGTTTAAAACTCGTATTTGAATTAGATTCCTCATCAGAAACATTATCCCTCATTAATGCTAATAATTCCTATCCTTTAAAAGATACCTCTAATCTTGGTAACTCCAATCCATCACTAGGCATACCTTTGGATCCCAATCAAGATGATGATGTCATAACATAGTTCTTTCAAGCTTTATCTATTGAATATTGTTAGATCGAATCTGATCCTATTTTGGATGTGTCTACTACAACTAGACCTAGTGATCCTTTTGCTGATCTTGAGAAGATCTTCTCTGATGTCAAAATTGGGTCTCTTAGGAACCCTTATGAGGACTATGTTTCCCCATCACCACTCACTAACCTTATCATACCATCTCCATCATTTCCATCCATCATAGACCCATTTCTTCTCATAAATGATCATTTAATTACATCCATCCATAGGGATGAACAAAAACATATGTCATTGGATACTTCTTTGAGAAATATAATGTGTGCCACAAATGCCAAGGTCTAAGACTATATTCTAAAGGTTATTGTTGATGTCTTAAAATGGCGCTAGATCTTAATCAACAACAATGGGAAGTTTCAAGCTGTGGGACAATGCGGCTTGAAAACAACCTCCAGATTTTAAAGAAGCTGGTCTCTTATTTGTATTGGGTGTTGGGGAAAAGGGATGGGAGACTAAACAGAAATGCAAAATGCAAGAATGGAAACCTAAGTATGGCGATGTGCCTGAGAGTAATCCTAATCCTAACCTGAGCAGAGTGAAACTATTATGTGATTCTATTACATTTAAGAGCAGACAAGTGCATGATCAATGTAAAAGATTGGAATAACAGAAACAGAGGCTCACAACAGGGGAGTCTTTTGCTGAGATACAAGAATTGTCAACAAAGGCATAGTGTTCAATCTTCTTAATAGAATCTTCCAGTCACATAGGAGGCACATAAGTCACGCACAGTTATGTAGAACTTCAGACTCCAGAAAATGAGACAGAAGCAAATAACATTTCCAATCACAACACTAGAAAATCTACATCATAGACTACTTTGTAAATGACACAGATGACATCAACAAGGGCATAGTGTTCAATTTTCTTATTGAATCTTCCAGTCATACAAAAGATGCAGAAACACACACAGTCATATAAACCTTTCAAATCAGGAAAATGTAACAAAAGCAAATGATATTATTGGTCAAAAACTCTGAAAGTCTAAAACTATGAGAATTCCCCCTTCTTCTTTTCAGATTTTACAATTCTTCTTCTTTTATATCCCTAGATGTCTCCCTATACTTTCTTTCCCACACAATCTTTTCCGTCCTTCGCTCAGGAGACAAACAGACGATGCCTTCAATGCTGTGGGTGGCTCCAAAAATCTACCCGATGAACTGTTTCATCTACTCGAATTAACTCTAGCCAATTTTCCCTCCATTTTGCTTTTGGCAACCGATACACGGAACACTCTGCTATGTTTGAAATAAAAGAGGACACTTGGTCAATTTTTTGAAAATCCCCTTGATCACCTAGAATACACTGAAAAATGACACTTGGCGCCTTCCACCTGATTCATCGAAGACACGCGACTCTTTCCGCTCCCCTTTGGCTGTGCCGTAGTATCATTAGGGCATATATTGGACTCCTACGGATGGTGACATTTGGCAACTTCTGTAGACTTTTGAAGTAACACCCGAGACCCATCGCCGTTTCATATTTGTTAATAGAGCTTGGCGATGATTCTCTTGGGCGTTGACATGTGGAGACTTTTGTGGCTTCGAGGAAGATAAGTGGCATCTTTCGCTTCTTCTATGGATGGAGTAGAGGGGGACCCAGAGAGTGACACTTGGCAACATCCGCTGCTTTGTTGGTGCTTAAGCAAAATAAAACAATGCCTTTGTGCGTTGAATGGAAAGCATTAGACTCATGGCTTCTCGAATGCCGACATGTGGTGACTTGCGATTTTTCTCCAAAAAGGGCTTTCAGGGCCTTCACAACTGCCACTTGGTGCTTTTCATCTTCTCTACTGCCTTATGGTGAAAGTCTTTGAATGAAGTGCGGATGCCGATATGCGATGCAGATGCTGACACGTGGTGCGTTCTGCTTAACTGCTACTGGGTATGTGGCACGATCCACAGTTTTCAAAGTTTACAAAAAGGTGACTCGGGGGACGCCAACTGTCGGCTTTGTCTCCCGGAAAGCGACGCTTGGCAACATCCACTTGAATTAATACTCGAGCAAAAATGAGACGAAGGAAACAAGAAGGGGAAAAAGACCTGCTCAGAGGGCAACACTTGGCAGCTTCCGCTGCATCTCAACACTTGGGCAAAACGAACCGGCCCTCTGCTTTAAAATTCTTCTGCTTCGCCCGAAGAACCAAAATTGCAGTGCTCGAATAAAAAATAATTAAATACGATGTAGAGTAGGAAATTAATCTACAGTTATTGACGACCATCAGGGCTTTTGAGCCTGCTCAAAAAGAACCCAACTCTCGCTCAATCAAAATTTCAAAATTTACAGCTTCAAAAGAGATGTCTAGAAGATAGACCACTCATGGTCGGATAATCCTTCCTTTCTTTGCAACTCGTCAAAAGCCAAATCCAAGCTAATGAGATCCTTGTGCGAAAAGGTTTGTAGGATTTGGGTAGTGGCTTTCAGCTTGGATTCTAGCTGGAAAATAGGGATTAGAACATTTTTGACCTCAAAGGTTGGAGAATCATCCCACAAGCTCTGAAAAACTGTTTGATCCCTTTGCCTGGCTAGCATCAATGGTTGGATTTGATCCACCAGCAACACCATCCTTGCATCCAGAAATAGGGAAGGAAGGCCCAGTTGCACCAGATCTTCAATGTGTTGCCTCATTTTGTCGATGCCTTCTTCGATGACATCGAGACAACTTCTGCAGTTGTTGGCTGTGGCATTACGACTGAGCTCCTTGTTGACCTATTTTGTGGCAACCATTTCATTAGAAATCCCCACGACTGCCAATGTTGCATTTCTTGAGCTGTAGAGCTTCTCCAGTAAATAATGAGAGTCTGTGACTCTCTAGGAGATCGTGGCCAAAGTGCTTTGTACCAGATTCTCGACCATCTCGCACAGCTACTGCACGTGGCATAGGAAGGTGAAAAGTGGCCTAAGCTGGAGAATCTCTAAAGAGATCTCTCCCATGCTGACTTGTAGAGTTCTTTCACCAGCTGCACCATTCCAATACCTCTTGGACTATTGGCCATCTCAATTGCTAGTTGCGCGGTCCGCTGCTGCTCTGCCTGGAGATGAGCTTGAAAAGCTGCACCCTTGTTCTGTTCTTCCAGCAACCCTTGCTGTGATTGGGTAACCTGCAGTTAGAGTCCTTCGATTCTTCCCTGCAATGTTGCATTTTCCTGTCTTAGAGCTGTTGCTACACCCTTGGCAAGTACAAGCTCTGCACCCTTGGCAAGTACAAGCTCTACTTTCAAAGAATCATTTTGGGCCTGAATTACCTGTTGAGTCTAGAGGGAAACAATATCTTGCAACTATTTCTATAGACTAGCTATCTCATTGTCCTTCTGGTTTATTTGTTTGGACAAATTATTGCAGTTTGCCTTTTTCGTGGCCAGGTCAGCCTCTATCTTCTACAGTCTCCTTGATATCCTCAAATAATCTTCTATGACCGCAAAAGTGGATTTGGTCATGAGCTCGACTCTGTCTTGAGGCCTGAATAGGGACATGTCGATGGCCACTGCGTTCATGGTGTAGTCTTTCAGCCGCATTTGTTCGCTCAGCTTGGCAACGTTGGGTGACAAATGGGTCACCGTCAGCTCTTATTGAATGGGGTCAAATTGTGACCTCAAATGTGGCACCGGTAGTGATTTATTCACTTTATTCCTCTTCTTCTCTAATCGGGCTTCTCTTGCCTTCCTTGCGGCATCAGCCTGCATCTGGAAAGTGGAAGGGGACGTAATATATCCCCCTGTGAAGGAAAATCCTTGTGGCAGGCCGTATTGGAGAACCATTGGCTGGCTGGGGGTGAGTTGAAGGGGCGTTTCTGATGTTCTCGCCATCTCTAAATCTCTTGTATAATAACTTGGTATGAACCTTTCACAAGATAAAAACATGCTTGCTGCAACAAATTTCACTAGGTGCCACACTCACAATGAGCAAGATAATTTCGCAGGAATGCTTGAGAGTTTGTAAACTTTAAAATTTGCTAAGGGATTTTTATGGGCCTATCAAGTCCCAAATAGCATTAAATTAAGGCGACCGTTAGCAAATCCTACTCAATCTTTGGGAAACAACGAGGCGGACACATTATGCGGCGCAAGGTACCTTGGAGATTTTGAAAGATTTGGGGAAGCATTTATTGCGGCAAAAAAATAAAGAATTAAAGAATTTCTAAGATGCCGACTCTGTGTTTAAAATGCTTATTTTAAAGGAAAAGCGGGAAAGTAAAAACAAAACAAAGCAATGCGGGAATGAAAACTACCTAATTACATTGATTACAAATCCTTATTTTCCTCTGGGATCGAAAAGGAACTTTCCCACGTCCTCTTTATGATAAGCCAACTTGCGTTGCCATACCAGTGATTGCAATAGATATGTCATTGATGGAATGTTCTCTGCACCAGCCACACATGTCTGCTTGCACTCGAACGAGTCTGAGCAAAACGTGTATTCGACACCCATGAACTCTTCTTGTCCTTGAATGCCCATCGAATACTGGTTCTTCATGTTGTCGGGTGTCATCAAGAAATCATGGGCTATTGGTTCTTCATGCTGTGCCTTTTGATATCCATTATCTTTTGGCACATCTTCTTCATATTCCAGCTTTATTTCATCATCATGCTCTTTGATGACTTCATCCTCTTGCAAGGATGAATTAAAAGGCTGGCATCTCTTCTGCATACACATTTGAATCTCAGGGCTTTCTTCTTCATCTGAAACCAGCTCAATGCCTCCTATCTCAATGACTTGGTTGAGGGAGTGTCTATGTTCCTCCATATCCTCTTGCAGAGTGAGGAAAAAATCAGAAATGATCTCCTCCTCATCAGAAGTTAAAGAAAAAGCTTGCGGCTTATCCTCTTGCTCATCAAAAGGAGAGTCTATGGTGATCTCCTCCTCCTCTGTACTGATGAAATCCTCTTGACTATCCATGAATTGAACGCACGCCTCTGCAAAGTTTTTAGCTGCTTCATCATCCTCTTCGATCCAACTTAGAGACTCGTCATCATGCTGAAAGATCTGGGGAGTGGTATAAGAAGTTTCTTCTGAAGCAGGCTCATAGGAATTTTCATGGAAGTGAGGAGCCTTTTGAGGAATGGTGGGGGAGAGTTGAGGAAGAAGTGAGGGTCCGGGGTCATCCTGACTTGCTGCTAACATGGGCTCTGCATTATTGGGGAATTGACCTTGACAATTTTGACCTTGCCCATGAATAGGGGTGGCATATGCCTGATCTGGAATTTGTGGTGGTGGATATGAAGTTTGGTAGATATGATAAGGCTGGTTCTCATGAACGCCTAGCCTCTCTTCTATAAATGCAATCAATCCACACACATCTAACATTTTGTATGTAAGCTCTTGCCAATATGCCCTTTCAATGGAATCCCACTCACTTTTGATCAGGTCTATTGCCTCCCTCACTTGATAGATGACTTGACAAGGAATTTCTTGACCACATCCCCTTCTGTTATCAAGCTCTAACACATATTTTTTAAATCCCAACAATGCTTTTTTGAAAGTGAAAATAAGGTTAGGTTCAACATGGGATGAGACATATTGGGGGGACTAGGCATAAGACTAATGTGGCTCATAACAATATGCATCCTCATTACTCAACATGATTCTAGGAGAATCTTGTTCTTGATAAAACATATTTGAAGGAGAATAAGACTCATAGCTATGAGTTACAGAGTTATACCTACGAAAGGGATTTCTTGATTATACTGCTTGATTGGCTGGTGACGCAGAGTTGTTGTTGGTGTTGATAAAAACCTCCAAAGGCAGATTGGCTGAAGAATACACCAAAATTCTTCAACTCCTTGAAATATTGGTCCCATCGGGCGTGCCAGAAACTGTTGATGTCTTAAAATGGCGCTCGATCTTAATCAACAACAATGGGAAGTTTCAAGCTGTGGGACAATGCGGCTTGAAAACAACCTCCAGATTTTAAAGAAGCTGGTCTCTTCTTTTGTATTGGGTGTTGGGGAAAAGGGATAAGAGACTAAACAGAAACACAAAATGTAGGAATGGAAACCTAACTATGGCGATGTGCCTGAGAGTAATCCTAATCCTAACCTGAGCACAGTGAAACTATTATGTGATTCTATTACATTTAAGAGCAGACAAGTGCATGATCAATGTAAAAGATTGGAATAACAGAAACAGAGGCTCACAATAGGGGAGTCTTTTGCTGAGATACAAGAATTGTCAACAAAGGCATAGTGTTAAATCTTCTTAATAGAATCTTCCAATCACATAGGAGGCGCATAAGTCAAGCACAATTATGTAGAACTTCAGACTCTAAAAAATGGGACAGAAGCAAATAACATTTCCAATCACAACACTAGAAAATCTACAGCATAGACTACTTTGCAAATGACACAGATGACATCAAAAGGGCATAGTGTTCAATTTTCTTATTGAATCTTCTAGTCATACAAAAGATGCAGAAACACACACAGTCATATAAACCTTTCAACTCAGGAAAATGTAACAAAAGCAAATGATATTATTGGTCAAAAACTCTGAAAGTCTAAAACTATGAGAATTCCCCCCTTCTTCTTTTCAGATTTTACAATTCTTCTTCTTTTATATCCCTGGATGTCTCCCTATACTTTCTTTCCCATGCAATCTTCTCCGTCCTTCACTCATAAGAGACAAACAGACGGCGCCTTCAATGCTATGGGTGGCTCCAAAAATCTACCCGATGAACTGTTTCATCTACTCGAATTAACTCTAGCCAATTTTCCCTCCATTTCGCTTTTGGCAACCGATACACGGAACACTCTGCTATGTTTGAAATAGGAGAGGACACTTGGTCAATTTTTTGAAAATCCCCTTGATCACCTAGAATACACTGAAAAATGACACTTGGCGCCTTCCACCTAATTCATCGAAGACACGCGACTCTTTCCTCTCCCCTTTGGCTGTGCCGTAGTATCATTAGGGCATATATCAGACTCCTATGGATGGTGACATTTGGCAGCTTTCGTAGACTTTTGAAGCAACACCCAGGACCCACCGCTGTTTCATATTTGTTAATAGAGCTTGGCGATGATTCTCTCAGGCGTTGACATGTGGAGACTTCCGTGGCTTTGAGAAAGATAAGTGGCATCTTCTGCTTCTTCTATGGATGGAGTAGAGGGGGACCCGGAGAGTGACACTTGGCAGCATTTGCTGCTTTGTGGTGCTTAAGCAAAATAAAATGACTCCTTTGTGCGTTGAATGGAAAGCATTAGACTCATGGCTTCTCGAATGCTGACACGTGGTGACTTGTGATTTTTCTCCAAAAAGGGCTTTCAGGGCCTCCGCAACTGCCACTTGGCACTTTTCGTCTTCTCTGCTGCCTTATGGTGAAAGTCTCTGAATGAAGTGCAAACGTTGATATGAGATGCGGATGCTGACACATGGTGCATTCTGATTAAGTGCTACTGGGTATGTGGCACGATCTGCGGTTCTCAAAGTTTACAAAAAGGCAACTCGGGGGACGCCAATTGTCAGCTTTGTCTCCCAAAAAGCGACGCTTGGTAGCATTTTCTTGAACTAATACTTGGGCAAAAATGAGATGAAGGAAACAAGAAGGGAAAAAAGACCTGCTCAGAGGGCGGCACTTGGCAACTTCTGCTGCATCTCAACACTTGGGCAAAATGAATCGGCCCTCTACTTCAAAATTTTGCCGCTTTGCTCGAAGAACCAAAATTGCAGTGCTCGAATCAAAAATAATTAAATACGACGTAGAGTAGGAAATTACTCTACAGTTATAAATCATAATCAAGTCATCTTTGATTCTATAAGTTAAAATCAAGAAGAGTCAAACCATTGACCTAATCCAAAAGCATCTTTCCCTAGCAAAGCCCAAAATCAGGCACTAGGGGACTATCAAAGTCAAATTAATATTTCAAGTTAAAAATAAATCTCCCTTGGTGAAGCCCAAAATTAAGGACCAGGGGGCAATTAAAGTCAAATCCAGTCAAAAAATCAAAATGATATCAAAAACAACATTAATATGGTCGACCATCCATCAAATAATTAGGTTAGAGATGAACTACAAAGGCAAAGTGTCTTGGATATCTTGAAGTCTTTTGTCAATTGGCACCAATCAAATGAAGCATGTCCCACATATCTAATGATGTATGTGACTTCTAGTCCTAATCCTCCATCACCCATCACCCCATCTTATCATGATCCCATCATTCATTTTAGTCTTAATCTTCCATCACCCATCATACTATCCTATCCTGATCCTATCATCCATCAAAGTCAAGCTCTAATTGCATCCATACCTAACATCACCTTCCTAGGCAACATTATCTCTCTTAGAGGTGACAAAGATACTTGGTCTAGATATCTAGAGGGGTATCCATCAAGCATCAACGAAGGTCACAACAACCCTCATACATCTAATGATGACATCATGATCCTACCATCACCCATCTCCTGAATAGGTGTTGGCTAAAAAATACATCAAGTATCCACACCTTTCATCTCACCCATCATCTAATAAATCGAGATGCCATCTAAAAATAAAAAATAAAAGACATCATTAGAAAAAAAATCATTCATCCAATGGTGAAAATTAGTCTTCTGGTGCCTTGGACAAGTACCATGATGAAAACCATTATCTGATGTCATGGTAGAATAATCAATTATCTGCATTGAACCTCCAAACTTGGGGGAATGACCCATCATCCTTGTCACATCCCTTGTCAACCTTATCAATCACCCATCCATATTTATCTTATCCATTATCTGCCATCATATCATGTATCCCATTATGTCCTTCCTTCCCATCTTGACCTTCATAAGGAAGTGGAAGGTGTCTTGAAAACTGTTCCAAAACCATCTTGGCATGTCCTCCAATGGACACTCATGCAACTAAACATTTGGTTCCTTCACAATCTGATCATTGACAATTCCTAGTCCCTTTTCCCTTGGCCTCCACCCCCTCTTCTACATCACCCTCATCTTTTTTGTCATCTCATCTACCATCCTATCCATGATTCCATCCATCCTCATCTTGGTTTCTAGGCTTGATATTATTTTTGCTAGTAACCCCCTTTGTATAGTGTACATACATATCCCAAAAATCCTTAAAAATTGAAATATGTAATAAACCCTAAAAATCATAAAAGTTGAAAAGCCAAAAATCGTCCATGGTTTCTCAGCTATGCCTAAACCCCTAGTCACATCCATCCACATCCAATACCCATCTCATATATCCCATTGTCCATATCACCGTCCCCAATGACTATCTAATATCCATTTAATATTCCATCTTGAACCCATTTATCTTAGTGGTCACCCATCTATGTATTCATCATCATACTTTTGGCTAAGTATTAGCATCATGCATCACCTTGTCCAAGATTTTAATCTAGCACCCATCACTTCCTATCAATGCCTTTTCATACCTAGCACCCATCACATCAATTTTTGCTAGTATGAAATGTACTTGATCTCATCACTATCCTATCATTACCTTTTCACACCTAGCACCCATCAAATCATTTCCTTGCTAGTATGACAGGTATTTGATCCCATCAATCCCCATCTTGCTAGATTAGACTCTTACAAGTCATTGTCTATTGATAATCTTTGGTCATCTTCACATCCATATCCTCATCCATGTCCTTATCCTAATCCTAGTCTCTCATCTAAGTCCATACCTTTATCTAAATCACTGGTCAATCTTCATCATTGTCGTTAGTCTATCCCCAATCCAAGTCCATCCTAAGTCCACAATCCCATCACCTAATTACTCATCCCATCATTAGGCAAGAAATTATGGCACTACATGTAGATATTTGTGTGTGTTGCTTGTCTATTGTTTGACTTGTTTGTATATCTTTTATCATGTATATATGCATGGTGTCTCTTTTTATCTATTAGGCAATGAATGATGATGCTATGAGGCCACAATAATGATTATAAGTGCCCTCAAGGATGCAAAGTTCACTATTTGCCCATGCACTTTGGCACAACATCCTTTTGGTCATGTATATATCATGGGGCATACTACCAAGTGACATATTTAATGGATTACTTAGACTATGATGAGCCTTATGATAGTTGTGATGGATTGATCACCTATACTCTTATCATCACATCATCCTTATTCCCATCACTAATCCAATCTTATTGACTCGTCCAATTAACATCCCATATTTTATCTTTATCTTTATCTTCATCTCATCATCTGAATCATATCCTTCAATCACTAACAAGTATAATCATCCTTATTGTCATCAATTTCTAGTTACTAATCATCTTCATCATCATCAATTTCTAATTATTAATCATCATCATCATCTCCTAGTCAGAACTACATCGACCTGAGATATTTTTAGACTATGTAGGCAACACTTGGTCTTAATTTTGTGCCCAGGGATAGCTCAACCACCATCTATCCCATATCATTGTCCTATCTTCAGACTATTCACTCAATGATCACATGCCATTTTTAAGACCCAAATCTTACAAAAATTATCTCTTTATCACCAATCAATAACCCTTATCACTATTATCCCCCTTCAAGCTTCTCCTAGCATGTATCCTTGCTACGGGAATTATCCATTAGCTCAAACCCATCATATTTAAATCAATGTCAGCTTATCAATCCTAACACTTTCTAGACAATCATCATTTGTCTAGAACCCATCACTTGAGCTACTCAATCATCACTCTTTGTGCATCTATTTGGTCAATTGGGGCATCCCAACCCCATTTAGATATAAGTTTTATCCCACCCCTATATTCTTGTTTAAATGACCATTCAAGTTGATTTTTCCCTGCTTGCTCCCTCGAGGGGGTATCATATCCCACTAAGAATTGACACCATCTAACATCAGGGTTATTCTTTGAAAGACCATTACTCCTTCCACTCACAACACCATTTAAAAGAGGGGTAAAATATATTCACTAGATTATGCTCACCTTGCTAATTATACTAATTTCCCACTAATTTAGTCTAATTCCTATATTTCCTAGCTTAACTAATCAATAGCCTAAAAATTTGCATCTCATTTTTATATCTCATAAACCTTTACCCCATTGTAAAACCAATTAATTTCCCCATTAAAATGCCTAATAGATCATATTACCTATTAACCTACTCCCTAAACCAACTAACCAATTTAAAATTCATATGTATTCACCTTACACCCTAGCCACCTTACCACCCTAGCCATTCCTACATCCCTATGAATCCTAAAGCTCATTAACTCCATCTAAACCCCCCATTATCCCCTAAAATAATTGAGAAGCCTCTAGAACTAGAGAAGCTCCTCTAAGACTCTAGAAGTCTCTAAACTAGAGAATTCTAAACAATTTTGAATTCTCCTAAAATTCCCTCCATTATTCTATAAAAGGCCATGCTTTGACCATGGCCAAAACATCTAGAAAGCTTCTAACTCATGAATCTTGAAAAATCATAAAGACTCTATGTCTAATTAATAAGAGAGCCTCAAATCTATGTCCATGAATCAATCATCAACAAGCATTGATCAAGAAATGTCACTTTATCAAATTTGTGAGTCTACATGCAATCAACCATCCATTTGAACATCCTAGAAGGAGGTTAGTTCAAATGAGGAATTTGGTAAGGTTTCTTATCTTATGGTTCTATTTTGTTTCCATAATCCTTCCTACTATGTAATTTGTTGTTTGAGTATTAATTTCATAGTTATGGTAATTTAATCAAATAGCTCAAATTTCATCTTACACCTACATCAACCAAAAACACTTGATCTTAACACTTGGTAAAAAAATAAGCATTTTTATAATTTTGTGCAAGTCCTAATTTGTGCGCAAGTTCTTTGTGTTGTTTTGTGCATTTATTTTTTATTATTTTATGCAACCTTGATGATGAAGTGTTATTTTGGTTCCTATATATTGTTTATTGCAAAAATTTATGCAATTAGGTTTTGAAGGTTCTTATTTTTATTTTGTAAAAGTCTAGAATATCCACACCAAGAGAATTGAGGTTGAAATATTGCGAGTTCCAATGTGCAAGCTTGTGACATTTTATGTTGGATGTTCATGTGCAATAATGTGAATATTTTGAGGTGTTGTGACTTAGCCTTGCAAGGTTGTGACTTTCATGTATCTTGTCATGCTCGCATATGTTCTTATGATGTGTTATGTGTAAATAGTTGTTGCAGTTCCTAACCATTTTAATTTAATTTATTGAATCATGAAAAGTTATTATGATTTTATTTAATATCCCTTTATGATCAAGTAAGTCGTGATGCCTTATATAGTGATGTGTTAAGGTGCATTAGAATTTTAATGAGCATTTAATGTTTGTGGGTCATAAATATGTGTTATAAATATTTAATGATGATTGTGGGTTTATGAGTATTATTGTAAGTAGGTGGATCTTGTGTCTATATAAAAATTTCTCTACACTTGAGTCAACTAGTCAGGGAGCTTAAGAAGAAAGATTATAGTGATTATTATGAGAGAAAGCTATACTTATAAAGGCCATGATTTAGTAGGTAAATATCTTAGGATTTGATATTTTAAACACATCTCATTTGAGATCACGTAGTGTTGTGTTGCCATTATGTGTGAAAGATGTAATTTACTTTGGTTGAAATTGAGTAATGAACTGTTGTTTTGTTGCTAAATTTTATTACATTATTTCCTCTATGTAATTATAAAGGTTGCATTGTCTAAGGCATCCCATCGTTGAGAATCCTAACATGATTGTATCTATATTCTTTGATTAAAATTAAGTTTTTTATTAACCACCAAAGGAATTTCAATTACATTTGAGATTGGGGAAGGCACTCCCTTTAGAGAGAATTGAGCCATATTTTAGAAAGAAATAAAAGTTGAAGGAAAATGGCTATTGAATAAAGTAAAAGTTGGAAAGGAAGCTTGATAATATGTTGGAGAGGTCAAAATAAATACTCAATAGTGATGTCCTTTTTGATGTCATAATGCCATCAATATATTGGATCAAAACTCAAACAAATAGGTCCACTAGTTACATTGTGAATAAGTTTGAACATGGTATAAACTTGCTTTCACTTTTCTTAAAAAATAAATCTTCACACACTTGTATATTTTAAAAACTAATCAATTGGTCTTTCTTAACTTATGGTTTAAAAAATCTGACACATTTACTTGGTTGTGAGTGTAGGTGGGTGTTAAGGGGAAATGATTGGAAACATATTCTTAAAGTTAAATCAAAATTTCCAACACCATAAATGGGGGTTGATAATGATCATCATGATGATGAAAATTTGGAATTTAATGAGGAGATTTCATCTATTATTGAAGAGGTGGTAAATGAAGATTCACATTTAGATATAGTTGAAAGTAAACAAATATTTTTGGTTTGAATCTCCACTGTGTTAACCCAAATTTATTTGATGATATTATATTAAGTGGTATACTCAATGTAAATATGGTAACAATTATGTCTATGTTTTTGTTGTTTTAGACATTGTAGAATCAAGACCTGACATAAATGATGAAGAAGATTACTCCTATGACACCAACTATACAGGTACAAGATCACATTTTAAATATAATTGCAAGTATCTAAATGTGTTATTTTTTCTTTCTCAACCTAATTATGTTTTTTGAATAATTATGACTAATAATTGTATATTTGAGAAAATATATTATTTTATGTAGATACTTGGTAGTTCATGTTACTTGACTCATGTTAGATGTGATATTTCATGTTACTTAACTTTGGTTCACTACTACACTAAGTGTGATTAGCACCATAATTTAGTTCAAAGTCGTGTCATAAATTGATCATTTTGGGTGTTTTTGCCCCTAATTTTTTAATATTTTATGTCAATTTTGATGGCAGAAAGATGACATCACTAGACATTTTTAGTTTCATCAGGGTGGCACCACCAATTAAAATAGTGTAACAACTAATTTTAGCACTGACTGAAAAATTTAAAATAAATAAATATAATATTAGCATCTGTCATTACAAATATATATATAATGAGGTATTTTTGATGCAATCATGGTTAAGGGGTTCAATGAAGGATGACCTTAGATCATGCAACCTAAAAGTCAACACACACTAATGGACACACACACAATATATATATGTACAAAAAAAAAATAGACACCCTTTATTGTTTTCAATGAGGAGATTACAAAACACACACCTATAATAATATTTCCATCTTTATTAGATACTAAAAAACATGCAGTGTTATAATATTAGTACATTCTTTAACAACTCCACTCAACATTGTACACTCTTTAACAAGTCTCTAATTACAATTTCCTAACTACCTAGAAAATAAATCTATCTCCACAAAACTTAAGTTGTTGAATCCACTCTTTATCCTTAGGAAAATCTCATAGCTATTTGAGTCAAACCCCCTCTCCAATGGAACTCATTATTTCATCAAGACATTGCCCAAAAACTATTACTCAAGTCCAAAAATTTTAGCTTTTATTTGTGAGGCATTTTTTCATTCCCATTATGAATTTTCAGATTCCTTAGGTTATGAGGTAAATTTGACATGTGCAAGGAGCCCTAAAAAGTGTGATGTCAGAGTGAAAGCCTTGGATCTAACATTGGGCAAGTTACATCCAACACCAAAGTAGCCACATGCTTGTTTCAAGGTTTAAGGAGTTATGAAAGATTGTAATAGTGAATCATGTTCTATTTTGATAGATGATCTTGTAAAACTGTCAATATGTTACTTGCATAATGTGAGATTTCCTCGAGCCATGTAATGTATTTTGAAATTTTTGGAAAAACCACGATAATATGCCATGTTCTATTTTGATAAATGATCTCAGAATATTATCAATATGTTACCTAAAAACATCATGGTGTTATGAAATAATATAACATTTTTTCAAAACATCATGCAAAAAGTGTAAGTGTGCACCATATTTTAATTTGGTAGATGAGTTCTAAGACTGTCTAGATATTGCACAAAAACTCTGAGGTGCCACATATCTATGTAGCACTTTTGAGAGTGTTTTTTTTAAATACAATACACATTAGGTTTTCATGTGTTCCACCAATTATTGACATTGTTCAAATATTGTATATATGCTATGAGATGGTGCAGTGCATTATATAGTGATTTAAATATCCAAACAAAATCACACCTACAAATTAGGTTTTATTGGGCATGGATTGAGGTCATTAAAACTATGAAGTATAATTAGTTGGACATGTATTCAAAGTATATGATTTTGTCTTTTGTATAGTCTTTTGGATGTATTTGACCTTGTAAGCCTAATCAATGGTAGAAAAATGCAAATAGTCTTTCCTTTTGAGTATATCAAAAGGCTAGAATGTAAAGAGACTGCCCTAAAATGATCTATATATAGCACTTAGATGTAATGAAAGATGGTTCTGATGTGTGGTAGAGATTAATACAATAGTCTTGATATGGTTCTTCAAATTATCTTTTATCATTGTACTATACACAATTATTACTCTATTTTATTTTAAATATACGTTATTCATTTAACATATGATCATTGGATTTGTATTTGATGTTTCTATGATTATTTATTTCATAAGTATATCTATGTTTTTAAGTAACAATCTAGAATTATGAAGCCTATGCCATGTTTATCTTTATTTCTATACCTGCACAAGTTATCCCTGTAATTAGCATGCTTTGGAGTCTTATAGGAACCTCTTCTAACAATGGTGCAATGAGTGTGGAACCCATTTGGATGAAATATGTTGAGATGGTTGCCAAGACAAAGGGATATATAGAGATGGTTGTATGAGAGAATCCATATTTTTAGAAGAAGAAGCAAGGAGAGTTGAAAAAACTGTGAAGGAGACTATCCGAGAGCATATTGTGAAGGAGACAAAATCTTTTAGTGTGAATTACTTGGATTGTTAGCTGCATGGCTATCTAGGGTAGAATATTATTGCTTCAGCCTAAGGATGATAGAGCTTATAGTATGGACAAAAGATAAGTTAGGTAGATTGCACAACTTGAATATAGACTAGACCCAAATAGTAGACTATTGGATGAGGACTACGATTGATGGCTATATTATCAAATTTATAGTGTAAGGATACATAGCTTTTGAAGCTACACAAGATAGGTTTGTCTAAGGAATTAGGGGAAATTTTTGATAGTGACTACCTACATTGATAAAAATGTTGGTTATGGAAAAGGCCATGGTGCATACTCCAGCCAACATGGAGTAGTCACTTTAGGCACCATGAGGGTGCATGTAGGATGAAGTGAATGATGTGAAGCTAAGAAAAAGAAACTTAAACCTGATCCCAAAAAATGAAAGATGAAAAGACTCAAATTGAGAAGAAAATTTTGGGACTAGAAAGAAGACTACAAAAACAAAGATGGTGGAATAAAACAAGAGATCAAAAATTAACTACGAATAGGATTAGAAATAGTGTAGATGATGTTGGAGATGGAAAGATGAAGAGAGATGTTGTGAAAGATGCTAGAAGCAAAGCATGTGCATAGTATGTAGAAGGACCTGATGAAGAGTAGGAAAAATATATAAATGATGCAGATATAGAGATAATGCAGAAGAAAGAAGAAGATAAGATAGCAGTAGAATAATTAGATGGTAGAAGTAGATCACAGTTAATGAAAAGGTTTTATCTGTACTTGGGAAGGAAAGTTCCTAGGAATAAATTAGATTAAATGTAGAGATATCATAGGTTCAAGTTCAAAGTTAGAATAAATTCAAACTATAAGTCATTAATTTCAAGAGTAAGTATCTCCTAACCCAATTTATTATTAGAAAGAAGAAGATGTGCAAGAGAAGAAGCGGACACAAATTGGTTTGATTCCTTTACAGATAAGTTTGAAAAGTTAAGTGCAAAGACAAAACATGCATTAGATAGGAAGAAAATATAAGCACAATTTTTTTTAATACACTTTAAAAGGCTATCATGTAATATACCAAAGTCATAGTCAAGGAATTATACTTCATAGTTTTGATGACCTTGATCCATGCCCAATATGTTTTTAGGTGTTGCACCAATGAGGAAGAGTGTAAAACAACTTGTGATGATTTTATGATCTAGTAGATATTGTGAATATTTGTGGTGAATATGGGGTACCACAATAAATTTAGATATCAAAAGACTGTGAACATTACTTAATACTTCTTAACATTACTCTTTTTTTGTTAATGTAAATATTATCATCAAAAGATGCACCCATTGAGGAGGTTGTTCAAGCCTCCTCACTTAAGTGATAACATGGGAGTAATCCTAGGTTATGGGTGACCTAAAAAATGGATTGAACCTATAGATAGGGCTAGTTTTCTTGATGCATCAATTAAGAACTACAAACTAAACCTACTAACTCACAAGGGAAAAGGGAGAAAGAACATACACCAAACTAAGGAGGTGATGCACCAAACTTGTTGAACACTACCACACATCTACAAATGCACAATGAGCATGCAACTAACCTATTCATAACCTACTTCTAATCTATTCCTCTTACATTAATATTTTAATATGAAGGTGGTGGATGATGATTAGATAAGGAAAGCTAGTTTCCAAGAGGTCTAAAAGACACTAATTAAATATTTCCTTACTTAACCTTCACAAGACCACTTAAACACTTAATATGACTCGTAAGAGTGAGTTCAAACTGCATATAAGTGAGAGAATGAGACAACATGTTAAGGATATCTAAATAAACACTAGATAAGATCAATCATTATTGCATAAACACTAACATACAATCATAAGATAAGGTAAAACCAGCTTGTGTATTATTTCAAAGGCTTATAAAAGGAGCATGGATTTGCCATATTCCAATGAAGGATTCCTTAAATGCCAATATTAGGCACATATATAGAATAATATGATAAGGAGAGAGAGAAGAGGCATAGGATATGCATATGCTAAGTGTCATCTCATGAGAGATAAGTTGCAAGCAAAACATTTGCAAGTAAATAGTTTTGAAGTCTTATATCAACATGTGTGCACTTGATATAATATTCTCCCTCATCAAGGGTGGAATATAGTAACCATTTACCTTATTGATGACTCATCAACCTCATTTAAAACTATCCATTCTTGGTCTAGAAGGAGTTACAAGCTTGTGTCTTGACATGTGGTACTATAGAACATGCTTATTGAAGTCTACCCACATCATTCTAGGATAATTCAATGTATATTTAAACTTAGTGAGGCTGAGGGTCAGGACTCAATATTCTTTAAATTGATAAGGACTATCATTTGATTGAGAGGCTTACTTGATTCAAAGGAAGAACATAATAAGTAGTCTTTCTTTCCATCCTTGGTCTACTTATTACTTAAATACTAATATACTAGGTTAAATACTTCCTAAAAACCCTATAGGGGATCATTATACCCTTATTAAAATTTAAAACCATCACCAAGACTGAGGTACATGTGCATTATATTTGATATGAACTCTTGATAGCATGTTTGCTCAACACTAGGTGTCATGAACCCTCTAAATGATGTTGTAATCACTATATATCTTCTTCAAAAGTATTTAATATATATATTCTTCATGAGTATTTATAATAATATTCCAATGCCTCATCTATTTCATATGTGGTTTTAAGTTACTCCATTAGGATTCACTCAGTCAAATCTCATAAGAAACCACCAAAACCTACCTTTTTAGGCCTAAAATAGTCATTTCTAGGCCTAATTCCATAGAATAGTACCTCAAATGTGCCAAAATAGTGACTCCATCAAGTTATCAAAGGTGTGTATATATAATTTAAGGATTTTATAGGCTGTAACAATCCATTATAATCATTTATAATACTAATCTTCTCTATTAGGTCTCTTACAAGGTTTTAGAAGGGATTTAGGTATGTTTAGGTTCTTAAGGATAGTTCATAAAGGTTTGGGCCTTAACTTGAGAAAAAATTCCATAAATTGGGAGGGAATAGGGTCCATAAATACCTCATAACACCATTTTATTCCATGCACTTGTTATTTTTACTTCTCACGTGAAAAAATTGACCATTTCTAATTGTCTAGACCTGTTTGAGAGCTCGAGGAGGATGATTTAGCCTAATAAGGTGTGAAAGTGTTTAGTTTTGGATATAAATATCTCCTTTGGGTATATTAAACCTAAATTGAGGTGTTAAATTATTAATTTAATCCATTCCATTCTTCAAACTCACTGCAACCTTCATAAGCTCATGGTTAGGGTGTAAGGGTAGTTTAGCGCTAGTGACCCTAACAATCTTGTTGTGGTCTTTTATTATCCTTGAAAGGAGTTAAAACTTCATGATATATATAAAAAAGGTATTATACATATCCCAATTCTCTCAAATATTTAAAACACCTCAAAAAATTACAAGCTTCATCACTTTTTTTTTGCTTACAGGCCTGTGTGTGCTCATTTAGGCCTTCTAGGCCTAACCAAGCTTCTTGACCCCTTCATTACCTAAAGTCACCTTAAAAAATACATGAATACATTTTTATAATTTATAATTCAAGGGGTAATTTTATTTTACCCTATTATATACCTCATGTCTTTAGAAAATCATCAATACACTTTCATCAATTCACCTAAAACCTGCCTGTAGGTGCTTTTAGGTTTGTCTTGATTGTAAGTATGAGTGAGATCTTACTCACCTGAAATTTTATCACTTTGAAAAATATTTTAAGGTTTATCATTATTATATTTAATTATATAAAACCTTATAACCTTTTACTTTCACATCACACATGTGCTCTTTCTTCCATTTTCCTATGATAGGCTTGTAGGTTTGCATTTGACCTCTTGACTATAATCTGAGGGTTTTCTTCTTATTTTGGACTTAATGAAACTTAGTGATATTAAAAATTATTGGAAGGTTTATTAATTTTATTCATTACCTATAAAAACCTCTTGGTCCCCTTCTATCCATCACAAGTAGGCACCTTTCCTCATTTTTGATTGTTATAGACCTGTAGGTTTGTATTTAGGCCTTTTGGTTGTAAGTCACCAAGTTGAGTTATAAAAACTAATAAATATTTATTGAGGTTAATTTTAATATATGTACACTTATTATAAATTTTTTTACCTCTATCCATATTCTCAAACCATCAAATAAACATCAAAAACGTTCTTCCTTTGTCCTATTGCCTACTGATAGGCCTGTAGGTGACTACTAGGCCAAAACCCTTACTTTTCCCCTTATTTTTCCAATTTTGAGCATAATTTTACCACTAAAACATTATTTAAAAGTGAAATATTGTCTTGAGATACTTTACATCATTCCATGGGATCAAACCACCTTAAATATTTTCTTAAGACCTTCACAATCCTTCCTTTGGACACACACAATCTACTCTAGTTACACAATCCACTTTGAAGTCTGAGCAAGTTGATATTTTAGTTTTTTGGGATTGAATTATTTTATATATTTTTAAGGGGAAAAATGACATCTATATTATTCATTAAATAAGTCATATCACTCCTCATAGACAAACATTTGATGCTAATAGTGACCTACAGGTCTACAGACCTATAGGTTCACAATCTTCATTTGGAATTAACTTGAAAAGATACTTTTGGACCCAAAACTCTAAGTTTTAAAATTTATTCCTTAATTATAATGATATTCAAATATATTTTAATGTGTTTCTTTCCTTGAGGATCTTGGACAATGAAGTTTACATTCATCATTTGACCATGGTTACTTCACCATGGCCACTAGCTCAAATAGCCCAATTGTACATGAATAATTATCTATCATCCTTGAAGTATATTCATATAATTATTATTTCATAATATGATATATCTAAACATATCATTTCATCCATTTTATGCACCCAAAACACCTCACAATTCCTGCAAACTTGACTGTTTTGTTCAAATAATCAAATCAAGACCATTTGACATTGCACCAATAATGAACATGAGTAAAATTGAAAGAATATGATGTTTCAATGGTATAATATAGCTCAAAATACCCTTCAAAAATATTTTCATTCATTCATTCAACTTCATAACTGTACTTTTGGAGAAACTCGACCCTGATGGGGTTTTGAGACTTTTTTCTACACCTTAACTTATTAATGATTTTTTATAAAGTTAAGGAACCTCACTAGATAAAAAATTCCATAAAGTGAAAGGGAATTAACATCCCCTCCTACGTACACTGTATTAGGTTCCAATTTTTTCCCTCCTGAGAGTATAATCCACAAACTAGTTGACTATCTTGAGCTATCAAAAAACCCAATGGAGAAATGGAGTGGGGTTTTGTCTTTTTTGGCTTTTAAAATATTTCATATGTATGGATTTAGGTTTTAGAAGACCATGGGGACACTTGTAAGAGTTTTTACCTTCCCACCACTAGAAACCCTCTACAAAAGACTTCTAAAAACACATTTTTCTCAAAAATCTTCCTGTTTTAACCTTTAGAACTGATGGAGATGGTGAACTATGTGACTCTTCATCTTCCTCTGATTTGTATGAACATGAAAGAGAGTGAAAAAATGTTTCACACCCTTTTTTTCCTGCAACTCTCTCAATAACTCCTAATTTTTAGGAGGAAAATGATGAATGGTAATTATAAAGAGACTTCAACATTGGAAATTAGTTATATAAGACATTTGGAGGATGCATATGGACAAGTACAACATGATGTCACCACAACGGGTATTATCTGATTTTAAAATACCCTTATTACATGATATGACATTTACATTTACTTTTTACTAGCAAGTATCATCACAACTTTGGAATGCATAATAAGACTAAAGTAATAAAATACCTTAATCTTTTCAAAAATATCTTAAACTCTCCAAATTGCTTTAAAAATAATGTGAATTGATAGAACTACTAATAGGACTAAGTAGTGCTCGAGTGGCCATAGGATCAATGTAAAACAAAGACACTAACCCACACCAAGATGCAATGACACCATAATGATAATATTACATTATGAAACACATATTACATGCAACCTCAATATTGTACTGTTTCTCCTTTGTGTTACTTGTGTATTTCTCATAAAATAGCCTTGGATATATAGGTTATTATAACCAAAATGTAAAGCATCCTAAGGAATTTAGGATAAAACCACAAGTAGAATAGTAAGGAATAGTGGCACATGAGTCATCAAGCACTCATGTGTGCACACACTAACCACTAGTGGTTAAAGTTAACCTAAATTAACCTAACAAAAGAGTAAATAAAAATTTACATTAACACCCTAACAAATACAACTTAGGGAGCAATTAAAAATAAAAGAGTGTAAGACTCCGCATAAGATAGGTCTCAGAAACTATGCCATGCTAGGTAACTATGCACAATGTCAAGAGAGTCTAGTGAAGAAGCCAATTGTCCTGATGGATGCCAATACATCTCAAAAGAATACATGGATGCCAATCATTTTAACCACAAAGTAAAATAGGATTTGGTGTTAAATAAAAATATCAACTAGAAGAAACATTATTCTCCAAAAGATTGGGTAGAATAAGAAACCCAAGGAAGCTTTGCCAAACATCTCCCCTCAATGTTGAATAGAGTAATGACGATAGTAATTGATGAATATCAAAGTGATGGTGAATGAGTGAACATCAAAATCCTACATGGTGGTTTGATCCACACTTAGACGAAGCTATACAACATGGATGTGAACACTAGGTGAAAATATTCATAATATCTGCATGAGTGATCTGAATCCACTACTTGATGAACACCTTAATTATCAAGGTAATTTTGGAACCATGAAAATGGATACCCATGGGTAATTATGAATCTTGACAGATGCTGGGGATACCATGTGTCACTCTCAACATGGAGATAGTCATACTATTAAGGCTGGTGTCAAAAATACATAAGAGTACACCAAAGAAGGCCAACAAATGATGAGACATACTGTAATACTCATATGGGTTACAAAAAAAAAAGTACCTAATAAGAAACCAATGTACAATAGAGGAAGCCAAACTCATTATTGTGATAAAAACATGAAATCACACACACACACATAAAGGGTTCTTATTTGTAGAACTAAATAGAATCTCTCTTAGAAAATGCAAGGAGGTGTAAAGGAAGGGGCCTCAAATGTTTCAATGGAATGAGCTTAGGTGGAAGTGTAAAATAACTAGCATCAATATATGAAGGCAAAGAAACTCATAAATCTAAATAGGTTATGCATGAGTGGTCCAAAATATACTACTTGAACACACATTCAAAAATGCAGTAGGAGTCTTGTCAGATAATAGCCATGTGAAAAGAGACAAAAAATATTTTTCCTCGATAAGGTCTTGGAAATAAGGCCATTTTAGGTACCCTTTATAAGATGATGAAATACAATGCATTTTCAAAACCAAAGGATAAGGAGAGAGAAATAAAATTGCATAAATTTTATTGTGGGGGGCATGACCACCAGCCATGCCAGACCCACCCACCAGTCTTCAAACATGATATCTAGAATAGGTGTGAATGTGCCCAAACCACATGAACAACTCAGACACTTAAATATGAAAAAGAAGTGTGACAAAGCACACACATGCATGAAGGTAGACAAATCTAGAAACCACCCATGACACTTTATAAATAAGTGCAAGTATAAATACATTTGAACAACCCACCCAATATGAATTACAATTTGCAAACTAGGCCATTAAGATAAAAACTAAAATATAATATAGAATACAAATAAATGTATGTTGTAGTTGTAAATATCATGAAAACACATGTACTTTCAAAAAAGACAGCATGTAAATTGGAGTTACCAGTCAAAAGTTATGGCCTCTTAAAGGTCCAAAATACATGAACTGGTTAGCTAAAATGGCAAGAAGCTAAAAATTATGGAAATATGGGTGATTAAAATGTAAAAAATAACCTTACCACTACATATATCTTGAAAAAATAGACAAGGTGAAAAATAAATCACCTTCCTAGGCTTCATGAATCAAAAGTTATGAGCCTCAAAAGAAAAGATCTCCATAGATGGGTCATAGTGGTGAAGGATAAGCCCTTAGGGGCTAAAAATTCCTAAAAGGTGGTCATATTGCATGAAAAGAGGCTGAAAAATTCTATGTAAGACCAAAACAACACTGATATTTGACCTCATGACCTGTAGGTCATCAATGCTTTAATCCAAGTGCTCTAACCATAAGTGCAAACATGAAGCTTGTTAACACAAGTGAACAAAATGATATTTATTATCATAAAATGCATTGAATTAAAGGTTGAGCTAAGTGGTATCCTTGATGGTGGCATGATGGTGGTGCTACTTTTGGAAGTGGTGGATCTGGGTGGTGCTCCATCAAAAAAATTGACCTTGCACCAAATAAAGACTTCCAAATTGCCCTCTACCCTCAAACTTTCACCACAGGTGCCTGAGTGCTCCATTTTCAGAAAAACAATACTTTTTAGAAAGATATCGATGAGATAAATTCAGTGCTATAAGATTTGATCCATGATTCTACAAAAAAATGTCATAAAAATCACCATTTTCTCTATTGGTCCTTGCTTGTCCTGCAAAATAGTTCAACTTAAAAAAATCGTAGAAAATCACTAAAAGCTTTGAAAATTCTGATTTTTTTTATAATTCATATTTTTTGGAGTATAATTTATAAAAAATGTAGGATCGGTTCTTTAAATTCTATATTTTTATAGAAAATTAAAAAACCAAAAAATGACCTTAAAAGATGCTTAAGAATGGCATGATTAGGCCACACACAACTCTGATACCATGATAGAACTACCACTAGGACTAAGCAACACCCGAGTGGCCACATGATCAGTGTAAAATTGAGACACTAACCCACACCAAGATGCAATGACACCATAGTGATAATATTACATTATGAAACATATATTACATGCAACCTCAATATTGCAATGTTTCTCCTTTGTGTTACTTGTGTATTTATCATAGAAGAGCCTTGCATATATAGGTGATTATAACCAAAATGCAAAACATCCAAAGCAATGTGGGATAAAACCACAAGTATAATGGTAAGTAATAGTGGCACATGAGTTATCAAGCACTCATGTGTGCACACACTAACCACTAGTGGTTAAAGCTAACCTAAGTTAACTTAACAAAAGAGTAAATAAATATTTACACTAACATGATCAACTTACTAGTTTTGATTCTTTGACCAATTTGGTCAGCTTTATATCATGGTTATTATTGGAAGGGTAACCACCTTGTCTCCTTGAGCATGATTCCACATTTATTTGATTTCACACTTAACTTTGTCAAACTTACCTTAAACAATGCTAAACCATGACAAGACATAGTGACTTGACTCAATTACCAACTAGACCATCCTAAATGACCTTGTAAGCTGCCAAGGAAGACACATTACCTATCATTCTAGATCATTAAAGACTAATACAAGATATTCATAATGGCTATCAACAAAGTTAATATCAAGCACATCAATGTTTTGAATGATCCTAATTCATGGTAGCCAAATTTTGGCTAACAGTTAGATTTCTTGTGAACCTAGATGCTCCTAGATCATACACCTTGGGAAATTGAAATGAGCTACAAGCTCCTACTCATGAACATTCCAAAAGTTTTTTTATGGGTTTTTCTTATTCAAAAATCTTGGATGCACTCATCCAAGTTGTATATTCAATTACTCTATCCTTCCACTTCACCAAGAATGTTTTGTACTCATTTCCTTTATATTCTTACCAACCCTCAAGTCGATCACCTTATGAATCTCTTCTTTTATCTTCTCTTCTCAAGCATCTATTGTCTCTAATCTAGAATTAAAGAATTTTATTTTGCATCCTCATCACTAACATTTCCCTCATGATACCTATAAAAATATTCCACATTAAATATTTACGAGATATTTATCCCACTTATTACTTGTAACTCATATCCATTTGAAGAAAATTTCTCAGAATCTTACATGGCCCAATTTTATTCCACTTGAATTTATCATCCATTCCTTTGGGAACTGTTATTTCCTCAAATATTCTAAAACTAGCTCTTTGACTTGAAACTCTTACTCTCTCTTTCTGAGATCAACATGTTTCAAAGTAATCTTATCCAACTTCACCTTCACTTGTTAATTCATCTCTTGCATGTATAAGAAATATTTTCTACTTTGATATTCTTTTTTTACCAAATCGATTGTATATTTCAACTATAATATGAATCTGGGGCTCAAACCATAGACAATACAAAATGGGCTCTTGGCTATACTCCTATTGACTGAGTTGTATGTAAACTTAGCTTGAGTTTGAATCCAATCCCACTACTTGGGCTTATCTCCTACGAGGTGCTCAATAAATTTTTGAGGATTTTTTTCACTACCTCCATTTGACCATCCATTTGTGGGTGGTAGGCTAAAATAAAACTCAACCTTGTGCTTAAATTCTTCCACAATGTCTTCCATAAATGAATAACAAACTTGGTATCTTTATTTAAATAAATGCTCTTAGGAAATCCATGCAACCCTTCAACATCATTGGAAAACAATTTTACAATATTTGTGGCATCATTTGTCTTCTTTCATACTATAAAGTGTGCCATCAAATAAAATCTATCCACAAAAATGGAGATAATCATTACCTTTTTGAGTTCTTGGAAACCCAAGTATAAAATAGATGCCCATATATTCCCATGTTATTTCTAGGTCATGGTTGAGATAAACTTGTATTCTAAATCTTGCCCTTTACATGTTAGAAATTTTACATCTTTACACAAATTTATTCACATCCCCACTTATATGTGGCCAATAATAATTTTCCCTCAACTGCAATAATGGCTTATAGACACCAAAGTGTCCAAGTAAGCCTCCACTATTATTTTCTTTGATCACTTCTCCCTCATTGAACCTTGAGGTATGCATAATTGTTGTGCCTTATACAACAAGCCATCTTGCAACAAATATTCTAGCCATGGATTTCTATCCATGTTAGTTGGATACTTGCATACTACCCATGCATATCTCAAATCCAAATCCTCTTCATACATATATCTCATAGATTCAAATTTGGTGACCTCAATCCTCATCTCATTCAATAACAAACATCTCTTGTTCAATGCATCTGTAACTCTATTTTAATTACCACTTATACTCTTCAACAAAACGAATGACTTGCATAAATTAAATCTACTTCATGTGCTTTTGATATAACTTACCTTGGATACTATGAATTGTTGTGCTTGATGATTCGTGCACAACACAAATTATCTAGGTAACAAGTAATAATTACACTTCTTAAGAGCTTGCACTATGACATAGATTTTTTAATCATAAACTGATTAATTTTTTGCATCATTAAATTTATCATGGTTATTCCACTAGCATCACAATCAACTTAAAACACCTTTTTAAAATTTGGTAGTGCTAACATCATATATTTAGTGACCTTTTTCTTCAAATTTGTAAATTAATTTACCTATAGTTGTCCAACTGAACTCTTTCCTATCGCCTCTTATTGTCTCCATGATAAGTGCACAAATACCACTAATTTCATATTAAACTTATTGTAAAAGATTTCTAATCTAGGGAATATTTTTTCTTCAAACATATATAGGTGATTTCCAATCAACAATATCCTTCACCTTTTCTAGATCCATCCTCAATACATCATGCAAAATTACAAAACCCAAGAAGAATGATTCTTCCTTCATCAAGATCCATTTCTTCAAGTTGACTAACAATTTTTCTTCTTTAAAATTTTGTAACACTTACCTCAAGAGCATCAAATGCCTTTTTTTTTTTTTTTTTTTGAAAATCAAGATGCCATTTAAATACACAATGAAAAACTTTCCAAGAAATGGTTTCATCATTCCATTCACAAGTCTCATGAATGTGCTTGGTGCATTAGTCAAGTCAAATGGAATAGCCAACCACTCATACATCCCTTCTTTTGTTTTGAAATATATTTTCCATTCATCACCTTATTTTATTCTAATTTGGTGATATCTACTCTTCAAGTCCATCTTTGTGAATTAATTTGCTCCAAGCAATCCATAAATCGATCCACATGAGGTAATGGTAATCCTTACTTGATTATTATCTTGTTGATGGCTCTAGAACCAATGCACATCCTCCATCATCCACCTTTATTTGGTGCTAACATTATTGGAACTACACATGGGCTCAAGCTTTCTCTTGCCAAACCCTTCTCTGAAAACTCATGTACTTATCTCTCCATCTCCTAATTATCCATAGGTGTTAATATATGTGTCACCTTACTTGAAAAACTAGATCCAATAATTAAATCCTTGTGATGACTAATGATCATGGGTAGTAAACCATATAGTAGATCATAGGAAATTATCTCTACATATTCACTCAAAAAATTCTCCACTTTCATTGGAAAATCACTTGCCTTGTTATCCAAACTTTCCATTTCTTGGGAACAAAATAAAAACGTGATTTCTCTATCTTCACATCTTTCATGAACCATTCCTAAGACCAACATAATCTCTAGGTTTTTGTTTTATTCTTCCCATTTTTCCTTTAATGGATTCAAAGTGTACATCTTACCATCCTTCAGAAGGGTATAGGTACTCATCCTTCCATCATTTACGGCATTTTTATCAAACTGCCATGGCCTACCCAACAACATATGACATACATCCATAAGAATGACATCATAAAATAATTCATCCTTATATGACCTAATATAAAATCTAACCAAATTTTTTTCATTCACCAAAACCTGATGACCCTTGAGCAACCAAAATTTTTTGTATGGGTTTAGTTGTGTGATTATCTTAAAACTAATCATTTATACCATCTCATTTTAAAACTATATTATCAATGCTACCATTATTAACAATTAATTTGAAACACTTACCTCTAGACTTGCATATGATTCTAAAAAGGTTTTTCCTTTGCATTGGTTCATTATATTTCATTGTTGGTTTTAATAACACTCTCTTCATCATGAGAGCTTCTTCATGTTCTGGTTATTTTGTACAATTGGGTGATGTAACACTATCTTCATCATCTTGCACAATGTGATTGCTTGCATCATTTATTATTAGACCATCATTAAGGGCATGTGGACACTAAAAATATCTATGTCTATCCTCTCCACATATTTAACATGTTCCAGAGAAACCTATTATTCTGCCTCTACCATGATAATATCTTCCTCTTGAAAATACACTTCTTGTGTAGTATTTTGACTTTGATAAGTGGTTTCTTCTCCTTCATGGGTAAGTTTTTCTCTACTAGTGTTTTCTTGGCTCCCTCCTCTCGAAAATATTCCTCTAACTCTTATTGTATTTGGTTTCCTTTTAGAAAATGTCTCCTTGTCTTCAAAGCACATTGATTTTCTTCGTATACATAATACAACCTTATCCTTAAAAAATCATCTTGTATGTAAACATGAAGATTATTCACATACCTTAATATTATTCCTTCATCATATTATACATGACCAATTGTAATGGTAAGCTTGTATAACTCTTATGTGTAGCAATTTAAACTCAACTTATTTTATCTTAAAATCTACAAATTTTAAATAAACTCAACTCATAATCAAAAGGAAAACATTTAGTCTTCAACTTTACAATAATTCTATCCCAAGATTTTATTATGTATTTTACTCATCTCACTATTTTGGTTTACACATTACACCACCATAAGGATGCATGGTCATTTAACTTTGTGCAAGAAAAATTTACTATCTTGGGATCCTTTATTGACTCATAATCAAATTTATCTAACTCAATGATCCAATAAATGAGTTAATAAAGACATAAAATTCAGGCATAGCTAGACCTGTATCTAACCTAGGATCACTTCCCATATTGGTAATGGCCTTAAAAATATATCTTTTGGTTCTTTAATACTTGAAGCTTGGGTGCTTCTTCATATTCATCTTAAGTCACATCTACAACATTGTGTAGTCTCCACTACATCCAAATGATATTGGATTCCTCTCAAAATTTTGGTTAAATAATAAAATCTTGGTGTTATTCCTACTCTTCCAACATGTATATCTCTTTGTTCCATTTATATTCCTCAAAATTCTCAAAAACAACACCTTCTACCCAAAACTCTCCTTACTGGAGGATGATTTATTTAGTTTTCTACCCACACAATGTAGAAGACATTTTTTTTCAACACATTCACAAGAAACTATTACTCTAATACTAACTAATGCATTCATGGTTAGGGGGTCCAATGAAGTATGACCTTAAACCATGCATCCTAAGATTTTAACACATATCAATGGACAGACACATAGTCCATGTAATAGTAAAAACCATGCTTGTTTATTAATCTTTTTAATGAGGATATTAATAAACACACACCTATAATAATAATTCCACCTTTATTATAGATTACAAAATATACAGTGTTAAAAAATTAGTCCATTAATGGACATTTTTTATTCCTATATCTCTAATAAGACCTGCACACTCTTCAATAACTCTTTGCTTGAAGTTTCCAAACTATATGGAGAATAATTCTATCTCAATAGACCTCAAGCTTTTAAATCCACTCATGATTCTGATCCAAATCTCCTTTCTAGTTGAGTTGAAACCCCTCTCCAATGGAACTCATTCTTTTATCAAGGCACAACCCAAGAATTGTTATTCAAGTCTAAACTTTTCAACTTCCATTTTAATTTTCTCTTCCCATTATGAATTTTTAGATTCCATAGGTTATGAGGTAACTATGACATGTGCAAGGAGCATTAACAAGTGTTTTGTTAGATCATGAGCCCTAGATTTGAATCTAAGAATGTTGTTTCATATCACAAATAAACCATGTGGTTGTTTCAAGGTTTAAGGAGCTCTTTGGAAACCTGTAATAGTGTGTAATGTATTTTTGATAGATGATATTATAAGGCTATCAAAATTTTTCCTACATAATAAGAGATGTTTTAGATCCCTATAGTGTATTTTGTGATTTATATAAAAAAATTAATATTATCTCATGTTATAATTTGATAGATGATCTTAGAATGTTATCGTGACATATCCTGTAAATTACAAGGTACCTTAGATCCCTATAGTGTTTTTTGAGTTTCACACAAAACTGTAATTATGCACCATATTATAATTTTATAAATGATTTTCTAAGGTTGTTTAGATGTTACATGCAAACTTCAAGGTGCCATAGAGCTCTGTAGTATTTTGGAGTTTTATGTTGAATTAAAACTATGCATCAAGATTTCAAGTATTTTTCCACTTGTTGAGGTGCTTCAGATGTTGTATACATGACACAACATGGTGTAATGCATTGTAGAGTGTTTTAAATCTCCAAATAGAATCACAACTATAAATCATGTTTTTAGGCATTGTGTCACTAAGGAAGAGTGTAAAACAACTTATTTTGGTGATTTTATGGACTTCTATATACCTCAACCTCTTAGGTGATTCTGGAGTATGATATTCAATTTAGACATCAAAACTTTGTAAACACTACTTATTTTTTATTAATACTACTCTTGCTATTTTTTGATGCAAATTTGTTTGTGAACCTGAATGGCTGTGCATCAATCCTTTTGCTCAATATCCTCATTTATGTAATATATGTAATCATGATCCTCCTCATCCTCCTCCTAAATATAAAGACCCTAAATAAGAAAAAAATGGTCTCTCTACTATAAAGGGATTATTTAATTGGTGTTTTGAGTGTTTAAAGTTAGAAGTTAATTACAATTCCAATAAAATTAAATTGTAAGTATCTTACCAACATATAGCCCCTAGAATGGGCCCACTTATCAAATGCATGTGTGTTCTATCCATACACTTTTAGGTGTTTCTTCACTTTATATACGACCTTTCAATCATAACATTAATCCTATAATAAAATGTACATTATAAATTGAGGTGTAATAAATTTTATTACAAAAATCATAAAAACTTAAAATTAATGTGAAATAAGTTATAAAATCTCACAAAATAGTGTGCAACTTCATTTATGCTCATTTTCCCCAAGTGATGAATCACCAACATCAATTGACCCATTCTTACTTTTTGGTCCTTGTCTCTATTAGTCTTGATCCTTGCATTAATTGTAAAATTTACAACTAGTAATTTTTAGTTCTAATTAACATGAATCTTGATAATAATTTTAATAAATTTCAACATATATGAGCCATTTTTATCTCTAGTCAACATGGATTCTTTCCAATTTATATGTCTTCTTATGTATAATAATTATCAAAATTTAGGGATGTTTTATAATGGGATGTTGATTCGGAGCCTAGAGGGAGAATTGGTGGATAACCTACTTAAATTGATTTAAGGTGATTATACACAAAATCAAATTAAAACAAATTTTTAGAATTATAGAACATATAATCATTACATATTTGACATAGAAGATTGGTATAATGGTGACACTTTTATTCATTAGAAAGAGTAGGTAAATGTACATTTATATAAAGTGCTCATTAAAACAAGTAATGCAAGTTCTTGTGATAATCAAGGGACAAATATCCTAACTATTTTGTCTAAAATGCGATGTCATGATATAAAGTGGGGATCGTAGGTTCCCCTCACTAGAGAGGGACAAACATCCTAACTGATTTACCTAGTCTAGGAAGGGATAATCTAATACAAGACACATGAGGCATGCATGTATTCAGGATGTTATAGACATGGCCAATTATAAAAGATGACAATGTCCACTCACTTGGCTGTTTTGTAAGTCTCCTATGTGTATGCCACCATGTTAGGTGTCTTAAAATATATATTATTAAAAGGAATCAGTTACAACCAATGTTTACAAAAGTATAAAGTTACAAGAATGGTTCATCTTCTACTTGCATGATAGTTCAACTTCCTCTTATGTGTGATAGTTAAGCTTATATTGGCGTAACATTATTGACATGATCCCTGACATGGTGCAGATTTGAGGAACACCACTTGATATGCCACATGATATAAGAGTTATGGTACATGTGATTTGAGTCATGTGTTGAGCTAGACTGATTTGTGGTATGTTACAAGATTATGCATAAGTATACATGGGTTCCACATGTCTGAATGCTAGATTTTATGAAGGCATTAATTCATACAAGATTTGAGTGTTGTGTAGTCTTTATCTTGATGGTGTAGAAGCACTCAAGGATACAATAGAGGCTATACAAGTGTTAGACGTTACTATAATGATTTTTTTGGGTGTTGTAAAAGCATGTAAGAACACAAAGAGTCTCTAAAAGTGTCACAAAGGTACACAAGTTACATGATAATGTGTGTAATTTTTTGATGTACTCAATATTTCCTTAGTTCCTTATGGAAAATTGGGATGAGCCAAAGAAGCTAAACAATGCATAAGGAGATACCAAATATTCTATAAGAAGTCAGTTCACATGGCGTGACCTATTTTTTTTTTATATGCTTTGATTGTGGACCATAATACCTTTTCAAAAAAACTCATATCATCATCTAGAGGTTAATATAGCTAAATTTGTGTGGATAGGTGTGATGAATCATGTAAACAATATGAATACCTCTAAAAATAACCTGCAAGATTGAAGTGTGCAGTAACACAAAAGATGGGTAAGATCTTGTGCCTTGGCACATATATGTTGAAATTGATGTAGAAGCTATTAAGATTAATATAAGGTTCAATGACCAACATTGATACTATGGTAAGATATGGTGTATTATATCCTTCTAGATTAGATATATGTATATTAGGAGCATGATTTTATACTTATTACTACTCATTTTTCAATGTACAAACATATTTTTGTTAATGAAAATTTGTATTATCTTCATTAATTACAATTTAAAACTAATATAACTTAAGAGAGAGATTAAAAATGAAGCACAACGTAAGAATGAATATAGAAAACTTTAATCTTGATAAAGAGATCCAAATATATGCAAGAAAATAAAGGAAACAAAATTTGAAAATTTGTCAAACAATTAACATTCATGTTATATGCAAATAAAACTAGAGAAATCATAGATGCTACTATGAATTGTGTATAATGTAAGGATGTACACAAGAGTGAGGTGACTATCAAAGGTTTCTTTAGAGTGTTTTGATTTTTTTGGTTAGAAATATTCATAAATAAGTATTAGTATGTGCATTGTATTTATGGAGGTTTGTTTTAACAACTCTCATAATAGTGTTCATTATAAGATTTATGGGATTTGGGAATAAGGTATGATTCCTTATTATAAGGGGATTATATGACTATATATTTATAAACAATGTTATTGAATGGTAATGAATTATTTTGTGTGTAGCACTGTCAAAATTTTAAGATTTAATATAAGAGCAATTTTTCATCACGTATAAGATGGAAATAAAATTATAATTTTGATCATTACATAAGGGTCATGTCTCTTATTTTTTCTCAAGGTATGATATATTAGGTTATTTAATTTATAATTTTATGAAGAATTTATCAAATTTCAAGGATTTAATAGAGATTAAGGTAACATGATAAACCCATACAATCAAAAGGAGTTTGACTATGCATTGAATACTAGATCAGTGACCCTCAGGAACCTATCAAAATGACATTAAATCTTGACAATCCTATGTTCCATCATTATTAATTCGGTCCTACATTCCATCATCTACCATTCTAAACAAATATGTGTCCTCTATCACTCCAAAAAACTCTACTATGTGTGTGCCAAATACAGGGTCATTTATGAGACTTGTCATAAATAAGATGCCATAAAGCCTAGTTTGTCAATTTTATAAAGTTGGGTATATTTTTTTAGAGATTGATTTAGTATTTATATATTAAGTGATAAGTTTTAGGATTATATTATTTTTTTAAAAGTTTTTTTTGTAATTAAGTCTCAAGTTGTCAGACTTATAAATGTAGTTTAGTTGTCAAAGTTAATAAATGTCAAAATTATCCATATGTCATTTTTTCAATACTTTATCATATGTCAGTCAATGTCATTATTTACATTTAAAGAGTTGAAACAAATTGTGTATAAGTCATTATTGTAAACAACATATTTTGGTACAAAACTATGTCATGTGTCTTTATTTGGTTCATTTTTTAAGATGGAAATTCCGTTAGAAAAGTATTTTGGCCTCAATTTCCATACTTGAAAAGTAAAAATTTAGATGCAACTGATGAAAAAAAACTTGTGGGGGATAGTAAATGGAAAAGAGAGAGAACCAACAAACCCAAATAAGTTAATAAAATGACAAAATAGAGATGATAAAGTTAAAGCCATTATTGGCCTTGCTCTCTCATATTTTGAATTACATTATGTAAACCCTGAAAAATTGGCATTGGTAATGTGTGAAAATTTGAACGAAATATTTGGAGCTAAAGAAGTCAACACAAAGTTTTCTTTACAACTCTAACTATTTAGACTCAAAATGTCTGATAGAGTCACTATGTCTAGCCACATAAAAAATTTAAGATCTCTCCTTAGATGACTTGTAAAAATCAAATCCCAAATAGATGATGATGATGTCAAAGTCATTTTGTTAAATATTCTTCCTTCTAAGTACAACAATTTTATTTTTACTCTTAGTTACATGCCTTCTTAATCTCGAGAAGATATGATCTTAGCTCTCTTAACTAAGGAAATGAGAACAAATGTAGAAGATATAAAAGAGAAGAATGTATTATACTCAAGAAACAATCATAAAAAATCAAATAAAAATAAGGAGAAAATTAAATTTTTTTACTGCAAGAAAAAAAGACACACGTCTTGGAATTGTAATGTTTGAGCTAATGATGTTCTCAAAGGAAACTTCAAAGAAAAATAAAATGACACTAATATAATCATTGAGAAATATTCTAGTGATATAATCACTAAGGAAGATTCAATGAGTGTTGATGATGGTGATGAATAATAATTATATTAAAGTACCATTCCAACGAATGTTAGAGGCAATGGAAGTAGGAGGCATAATAGGACTTCTCATCATCCAATAAGGACAAGGCCAAACTATGCTATAGTGGTAGTAGTTTCCATTTATTTTTAGTTTATTTTGTGTGGTGTGTTTTTAATAAGACAAGTATCAATAATAATTCCCTATAGTGGTGACATTATTGAAAGACTCATACTGTAATAAACCCACTCTTTGAGGATAGGAATAGATCGAATGTAAGTTCAATATGGATGGCTACCCAAATAATTTGGGAGTTTGTAAATTTGAGAATTTGGGGAGGTGAAATTTGAGAACTCAGAAGCTACACCTTTATGAGGGTTACAAGACAACTTGATGGAGTTTCATCTTGTTGAAATTTTTTTAAAGAGAAGCTTCTAAATAATGTGTGATTTTTTCCTCCCATGTTCATACTAAAGGTGAGGATGTTATAAATATTCCTAAATAAGTATTAGTGGGTACATTTTATTTGTAGAGAGTTATTTTAACAACTCTTAGTAATAGTGTTCATTGCAATATAGTGGGATTTAGGAATAAGGTATAACTCCTTATTACAAGGATATTATATGCCTATATATTTGTAAACAATATTATTAAATGGTAACACATTATTTTGTGTAACTCTATTCAAATTTCAATATTTTTACTATTTTTCACAAGGATTTTTTCTTAAGATTTACTTCTTAAGAGTTTTTGAAGGTTTAATTAAATTTATCAATAAAACTAAAAAACTACATAATTTTAATTTTGATTTCATAGGGATTTAATATATTCTTCCTATTATTCATCTATAAGTAGACATTTTATTTATTTTTAACCCTTCCTTCCCCTTCCCCTTCCTCTTAATTTTCCTTTAAAATTTGTTGGTATGCAAACATTTTGTATCTTCCTCTTATTATTCCTTTCAATTTATCACTTTCTTCCTTCTTCTTGTTATCCATTTCTTCTTCCTCGTTGTCCCTTTCTCTCTCACTATTGGTTTCACTCTTTATCCCTTTCTTCCTCATTGTTGGCATTGCCTCTTATCTCTGTTGCCGATGTAGAAAATGAAAATGAAGTAGGAGGGTGTTGGGCCCTCCCACTTTATGTTTTTAATTTCAATATTTTTTTGACGTAAAGCCATCTTAAGTTGTACCAACTTTGTGTCACCCATTTTTTTGAAGTAAAGTTTTAATGTAATTTCAAAACAAATACAATATTTATAAAAAAGGATAAAAATTACATTATTTATAAAATAAAAATAATTACATGAAATCAAATTTAAAATAAATATATAATATATTAATATTATACTAATTTAATATATTAAACTAATTAACACTAAAAAAAACATCAAAATTTCAACTATTCATTTTGATATTTATTCATTTCATTTATCTCTTCAATAATTATAAGACTAGGATTTGCACTCAAAACTAATTTTCCCTTTTTATTCCTCTCTATATGTCTACCAATTGGAACATTCTATTCATCATCTAAACATCTCCCTATTGAAATTATTCAATCATCATCTTATTTGTCACCTTTAACTTCACTAACTACTTCAATTTTATCTTCATCAACTAGAGCATCTTCAAGAACTTCATCAATATTAGAAATGTCTTCCATTTGGATACCTTCATTGACATTTTCAGGTCCTTATTTAGGGTCTTCTTCACTAGAGTCATTTCAATAATTTATGTTGGGATTGTTTTCTATCTAAGCCTAAATTTCTTAGGAACGTGTTGAAATGATTAATACCCAATGTGTTGGTGTATTGGCATTTCACACAAGAATTAGAGTTCTCACGTGCTTACTAGAAGCATGCAGTGAGGGTCTAGTTCTCATTGGTTTTGTCATGTGAAGGTGTACTTATCCTATAATGGCACTTGAACGTATCCACTTTACTCATTGATCAACTAGAAAAAGAAATACATAATAATTATGGACCTAACTTTAGTTAAATGAAAAAACACCTATAAGATTGTCAACACCATTGTTTCCATAATCTAAACAATAACATTCAAGTAACACAGGTTCCATTCATCATATTGAAAAGAGATTCATAGGTTACATAAAAAATTGCATGAAGCAAGTCAGTCATATAACTCTGCTATCTATTTGAGTATAATGAGAACAATATCACAATGGTATCCTTGATCACATCAATGGAATAATAATAAAAAACATTATAAGGTTCTATTCATGGGTATTTATACTTGATTTTCCCTGACCAAGTAGTTACAATAATAATCACACTCATATTGACTCACCAACGATCTTCAACAGACTTAGAGTCACGGTAGCCAATTACATTATTTTCCTAAGGACTTGAGCCTATGTGCCCCTATATTATTGATTTGATGTTGATCCTCATCACCAAGTGCCTATCTTCCCATAAACTAGTGCTATATTCATGTGTGACTGAGTCTATTTAATCCCTGCAAATCACTCCCTAATCGTCTCTAGCTTCTTGCATGATCCCTAAGTCTTCCACTAGTGTTTTGAGTCCTTCATTCTTAGGTTCTATATTTATTTTACATATTTATTATGAATGGGTCTTCCAATGCCATAGACTCTCATGCCATTGTATTTTTCATCATGAATCTTCCATATTGTGCTTCTTCTACATTGTTCATCTTTAGCAAAGGACTTAGCTAAAATTTGGGGTCCAACATCACCCCACACTATGCCATTAGTCCGTCCTGGACTAAGCACTAATTTTAGACTCTAACATAAGCTCATGGCCAACCTTTTCTATCTTCTTATTTACACCTTCCTAATGTGATAAGGTGTTGAGTAGTTTTATCATTATTTCTTCAATTTCCATTTCAACTTCTTGATCTCCTCAGGTTGGTTAGGATACTCACCTTTTTTATTGACCAAATGTTTAAGGGATGAAGAAAAATCCTTATGTATGCCTTTAAGCATGGTGACCTCAACTATAATCTATCCTTAAAGTACCAAAAAATTATAGTTAATTTCTTGATGATGTACACTTATTGTCTCCTCCATGGCCTCTACATCCTTAAATGCTTTGGCATGCTCCAAACAGTCCTTTATTAATAAGGGTGTGTAGCCAATTGTTATCATTGAAACTCTTCTACTTGAAGTTAAACTTATAAAATCTTATTAGGTTGTGTTAGCTTATCAAAACTCCATCTAAAATGAGAATGACATCTCCAAATATATGCAAGGCTTACTTGCACACCTCCACATCTTCTGAAAATTACTTTGTTACCCATTTTTTCTCATCTCAATGGCCAGGCTACTTTTTGTATTGTTTAAAAATTAGGTCCATGAGAGTCTCAAGTTTGTATATCACCTCACCAAATAGGGGGACTCTATCCATGAGTGCTAGATCTTGGCTTAAAATTATATTACATATGTTCAACATTTTTACTTTGGCAACTATTTCTTCCTCTAATTGGTGCTTTAGCTCAGCCAACTCTTTTTACAACTTGGTTCTGATGGTGACCTATTTATTATATAATTCTACCATCTAGGCATGTTTCTTCTCAACCTATCATGCATCAAAATATATTAAAATATTCAACATTATAACCTTAGATGTCAATTTCAAGAGTGTCATGCTAGCTTGTATAGAGGTAAGTTGATGGGGATCTACCCAAAGTGTTTGAGTAACATCATTACTTACAGATCTAGTATAAGACTATCAAAGGTCATCTCAAACTGACATTATTCATTTTACATGTCGAAGAATAACATTTCATGTTGGGTCTAGTTAGATGCATCCTCTTGAGCAAGATGAGAGTACATATATAGTAGACTATCATGTACTCCTTTCTAGAATTGGACATAGAGGTTTGTAGTTACATTAGGCTTATTTGTTCTTATAATGGAGTGATCAACTGTCTCTTTCCTCTTCAAGTGATCTCAATCAAGTATCTCAACATCCATGTCTTACACTTGAGTAGTTATGATGTCAAGGTCACTTAGTTCTAATTGTATTTCATAACAATCCCTCTTTCACCAAGTAGATCTTCAATCTCTATCTATGTCTCCTCAAGGGTGGTCTCTTCTTACCAAACTGATGAGGGTGTATTATTAGAGTTAAAAGTATATTATTTTTCAATATTGACTCTTTTTGGGGTCTTTTTTTTAGCTCTCCTAATTATTCCACATCACCATCCTTAGGTGATTCCATCTCTTATTCCAAGGGAGTAGTTTGTATGGTTGGCTGTGGGCCTTTAGGTTGACTGGCTAGTAGATCTTTATTTGGTGATTCTTAGGTAGTCCTTTGCCTTTTTAAAGGTTTTGATTGAGTGATTATAATAACATCATGCCTAATGTGCTTATTCTTCTTTTATTTCACTAGAGTTGAAGGGAGTTTCTCTCACTCATGCCCCATTCACCTCAAAGATTTCTTCTTGGGATTTAACATGTAAAATAATGAATAATAGAATTCCCTACCAATGTTTTTTGTAATTTTAGGTAGGTTCTATCTGACTCATTCTTTTCTCCATAGGCCTTCTTCCCAGGATATACATATAATTGGCAAAGGGTGTGAGTCTCCAAATTAATCTATTTAGTAGTAATTTTTATATGCTTCACGTCATATATCTGATTAATGGTGTTCATGAAGTATCGCACCATGAAAGCATATGAAAATTTAAGCCATAAAGATAACTCACCAAAGGGGGCATCTTGATGCACACAAGGGAGTAGTGTTAATTTACAAAAAAACTTAGCTTGGTCACCAATCTATTTAGGTAAGTCCTTTAGAATGCACCATTTATTCCCAAAGGCTTCCTTCATCTCGTAATACCATGATTTCATTTTGATCTTGTAGGATGGAGTGATTAGGCCAAGGTAGGTGTATGCCTCCACTATAAAGGGAATTTATTCTTAGGTGGGTACACCCATTTCAATTCTCCATAGGTATAATCAGTTACACCAATTTCATTGAACACCATTAATAACAGAAACACTCCCCATATAAACTTATGGTTGGGCACCTGGTGGGCTTTCTATACATCCTTTATGATATTATTAGTAAATTATTATGCCTATTTATACTTAATCCCATGCTAACCTATTATGAGACATATAGGGGAGCCATATACACCTCCTTCCATCAGTTTCTACCTCTGACCTTTGTCATAATGATTCACGTGATCACTCAAAGGGTGGGATATTGAAGACTTGTGATGTACATGGCATGGACTTGATCTTTTCTATCTCATCTTATTACTCTAGATCATATGTAAAATCCATGCCTGAGCACCATAAACTTGACACTTTCCTAATTCTTTTAGTCATGATTCTCATCTAATGCCCAACAAAGTAGATGTAATCCTCATGCACCTGTGAGATCAAAAACTACACCAATTCTGCTAGCTTTCCAAAGTAAGGAAGGTTGAAGATTTGAAAGAGGCCAAAAGTATCTAGAGCATGGAAAATATTCAAGTCATAAACTAGCCCACTCTTGGTATTTTGGTGCTCTACCCTATAGTCATTCTGTAACTCTACTTCATTCTTAGGTTGGTGATGATTGTAGTAAAATAATGTAGGTCAGTAGGTTAAACACCCTATTTTCAATGCATAGCACTATTTATGGGTATTGCATATCTTCAATCATCAAAGGTGGTGATGGAGGCATAATAGCCTTCTTCTTTTCTTGGCACAACATATCTATCTCTATGTATCATGTGCACATGCCTAGTTCTTTAGGTGCTTCTTCTATGATTAATACCATCTCCCCAACAACACTCAACTCTTTAGGTGGTTCACTTAGTTGAGCCTTTTTATTTGGATGCATCACCCTTAATAGAGCCCAAAGTTTGAGTCATGACCATATAAGTTTCCCAAAGGATTACATGTTTTCCTATTTAATTGCCTCAGCTTTCCTACTTCAACACTTGTCAATGGCAGACATTAACGTCTACAACCTACAACTCTAGAAATCCAACCTGTCTTTAAAATTCTCCTTTCCCTGTCTATCCTTCTTAGCTAATACATACTTCAAAATCTAAAAATACTCATAATTCATCACTGTACACTTGTCTAGATATGTTAAAAATCATTTTGTAAAATCTCAAGTTCATTCCTTTGGCTCTGTAAGTTCACAATCGCAACAATAGTAAAAAGTGAAATGACCCATTTATCCTTTTATAGGATCGAGGGGGTACCTTGAATTTACTACCCCTCTTCTTTGACCATAAATTCATGAAATAAATGTGAACAATGGTATTACCACAATGTGATGTTGGCACACTTTCCATTACCACTATTCTCTTTGTATTAATTACATGTTCCTTCCTATGCTTTTCCCAAAATGCATGATAGTTTTAAAGAAGTTTGAATTTTTCCATTCAAAAGGTGGGAATCATTATTTACCTCAACTAACTTATGGTTATGTGTCACATACTACATACCCTTTTGTCCTTATACACTTTCAATTGTGTGCCTTTGCTCCTATGCATATTCCTATAGACCATATCCTAGTATTTCATAAATCTAACACCCCTACCCCACATTAATAGTTCTTTGTGGTCCTCCACAAGAACATAAGAAGTATAAAAATGCAAATTTTGACTATAAAACCACTAAAGGGGCAAACAACTAGTGCAATGATTTATTTAAAACAAAAGAAATCCTAAATTAAGCTAATGGCATACACCTTATTGGTACAAAAAGAAAAGACTTTTTCAAAAAAGTATGGTCACAACTGACTACCATTGTAATAATCAGGAAGAAATTGGCCATCTAAATGCTTCAACTTGCACACACTAGTGGGATGAATACTATGAATAATAAAAGGACCATCTTAGTGAACACTAGAGACATCCCATTTTTGCCACAACTGGCTCCTGATCGAACTTCAGACTGATTCCTACCAACCATTGCAATTTAAGCCTAAAAATCACTAAATGTCTAAATTTCATCCATGTATCATTCATAAATAGTCAGAATCACATTGAGGCATCCCTATTTAGGGTATTATACCATAGGCAATAATAAACTCTCACAAATTCATCCTTAGTTACCTTGCAACCTAACAACTGGTAGTTTGGCCTATAGACCCATTAAGCAGGAGAATTGAAAAATTATCAAAAAAGCTAAAATGCTAATAAAAATTAATCATCTAATTAAACAATATTAAATGATTAGTTGAATTATCCATTTGAAATTAATGAATATCTAAAAATAGAAATTCCAAAAATTAAAATATCAAGCCTTTTCATCATTGCCTTTATGAGTTGTCAAGTTCTTCCAAAATATCTCAAAATATCCAATTTGAGAGTCATACCTAGTAATTGAAAATCATAATTATATGACAAATTCTAACTCAAAGTTAGACTCAACTCACTTAGGGTTAGTTTGAACCCATTCCATGTTTAAACTCAACCTTAACTCACCTTGGGTGAGAGTTAACTTTTGGAGGATATAAATACAAGGCCATAACTATTGATATCTAACCTATCTTGGTATATTGTTATAATGCTCAAATAGATACAAATAAACTTTTCAAGAAGTGTTACCATGCCAAATTCAAAATCCAATCAGCCAAGCAAAGGTGCTAAAGAGATAAAGAGCAAATGGAGCTTCATTGTTAAAGACTTATTGATGCACAAACTAAGCAAGCCATTTGAAGCTTTAAAGAAGGTAAAAAAAAATGTTTTATTTTGTGTTCTACTTGTGTTTTCATTTGTATGCCTGTTACCTATGTTTTCCCTAGTGTCTAGGCTAGAGGTGTTAAGTGTTTAGTGTGTTATTTTGATTTTGTTTTATTGGAGTAACATTATACTAACCTCCCCTCTATATATTCCTTGTTCACATGATGGCATGCCCAGTGGGACCCTCACCCCATAAATTTGTTCCCAAGGCATTTTAGGAAATCATTCTAACAATTTTCATGTCAAAATCCAAACTTGCTAATAAAAAAAATGGAAATTGAAGGCTCATAGACGTTCTACAAGAGATCATGAATTTGCTTTGTGTATTCATGTTTTTTCTTTTTGAAATCATGATATTGTAATGATATCATGACTTTATAGTCATGATATCACCTTAATTGTTATGGTATTGTGCTGATTATCATGATTTTATCCCTAATCACCATAGTTTAGCACAAAATATTCTTTTTTGGGAAGAATTGTGGTATTGATAATATTGGAACTTTGCAGTCATGATATTGCTTGATAAGTAGTGATATTGCTTGATAAGTGGCAATTTTGAGTGATAAGTAGTGATATTGCCTAACCATGGTGATTTTCCACTAATTATTTTATGACTGCAGAGTAAAATTGTGATTTTGCATTAAAAATAACAATATTATCGTAACTTTTGTAATATTGCTATAATACTTGAAATTTTGTGCTAACCTTCTATTTTGTAGGAAGATAGTGATATTGTGTTAATAGTTATAGTTTTGTAGGAAAAGTGGCAATATTACTCTATGTTTTTATGATTTTGCACTCTATGCAAAATTTTGGAAACCTGAGAGCTAGAATTTAAAAGTCATTTTCCACTTATGTTTTGATTTTAAGCATAAAGACTCCCTAACATCTTTTGTAGGACCTAAAGGCCAAGAAAAGATGATTTTAAACACTCTAAGTTGTAAAACTCACATTTGAATTTGGTCATTTAAAAATCTTTTACTGAAGTTATTTTTGTTTTGTCTAAAGTTTTCAACACAATTCCAAGTGGCTAAAATTCATGACATATTTCATTTGGCACTGTAAAAATAAACTCAAACTTTAGTTAAATACTCATAAGAATTTTCATTTTTATGTTTGTTGTTAAGTGTTTTGTTTAGCAATATGAGTGTCATGTGTATACTACCCCCCATCCCCTTTAGTGAACTTAGGTGATAAAAAACACTCACTCTTTGAATTTGTTGCTATGGTCCAAAAGCGTAAAAGGAAAATCGCTAAGGATCTCCCCAAAATACTTATGATTTGGGTGACCCCAAAATGACCCTAAAATCCTTCCACTTTCTTTACTTCATGCACTTTGGCTTGTGGGTGGGAGTTCATCACCTCCCCATGAGTTCTATAGGGAAGCATTAACCTAGGAATATATTTCTCAATATCTTTTCAACTCCACTCCATGGTGAGGTATATAAATTGAAGGTGACCCACTGGGATGTTTTCTGGAGCGATCAAACAAGCTCTGTTAGTGGTATTCAACATTAGACTATAGTGGTAACTCAGACATCGCACTACATTGAGTAATTGATGGATGTAATGGTTTTGAAAAGGACAAGACCTTTTCATAACAAGCCATTTAATGTGGATCTAAATGACTTGATGTACCCTAATGTTAACCACACATATGGGACCATTTATAAATGAGTGAAACTTGATAGTTTAGACAACCCCACTTGCCACAAACATACTGTTGATGCAAGGTAAGTAATCCAAAGTTCTAGGTCACCGTATGAACTATTGAGAGAAGAGGGGGCCTGAAAACCCTACTTTTCATGCACTTTTACTTTTTGAATTAAGACTCAAAATCATATCAAGAGTAATTATATAGATAAAATTTTATAGTATGGTGCAACCTTGTCAGTTTTAGGATTTAGGACGTTACACTTTGGTGTTTTTATCATTTTGTCCTCTTTACTTGCATGGTTTTGAGTTAAAACAATTTGTTTATCATACCACATCCAAAATTGATTCATGTTTGCACATTACTCCTTTATTTGAAAAGGCGTTATGCCATCCATTTGACATCACACATTTACCTTAGTCATTTATCCAAAATTTTGTGTGTATGTCACTTATTTGAAATGGGTGTTATTATGCTACCCATTTCATTCCAAGTATTATGCCTTAGAGTGTTAAAACAAACCATTTGTTATATATTTAGATCAATATAACACATTTCGTTGCTTGAATTAATTTAAAGACTTTTTGCCTTGTGTCCAACTGTAATTTCAAAATCATGTGTGCATTTTTGGGTCTATGCCTAGTATCATCATGCCATTCATTCTTGTCTAGCTTGTTGTTTATTTGAGGAACCTAGCTTTCTAAATTAAGTTTTTCATTGGTCTTGACAAGTTTAGATTTAGACATTGATTGATTTTTCCTATGCCTCATGTAATTTTGGCCTAGACATCGATCTTTCACTTTTGAGTTGTGCAACTTATACCAATTTCTTGCTTTATTTAAATACTATTTTTATGCCTAAAATTGGGGAAGTGGTCTATCTTCCATATGCCTAAGGTCCAATATCTTTTTCCAAATGATCATGTTATTTTTAATTTTGAATGCCTAATTTGAGTCAAATTATTTCATTTTAGTTAGCTTAATCTCTTGCCTTTTAGACCTAGTTTGTTTAAAAGTCTAGCTTCTTTGCCTTGTTCCTAAAAGACCTAGCAAATTTTCCTTTTTAAATCTAGCTCTTGTTTCATGTTTCCAAGAGTCATAGCAATTTCCTCTTTGTTTAAGATAGTTATTTTGAGCCTACCTTTGTGCCATGTTTCCAAAGACCTAACAACCTTATTCATTTTTAGACCTAGTTTAACATTGTTTGAAACACTTTTTACCTAAGTTTGGCATTTGATTTTACCAATCCACTCAACCATTGTGTAATACATTTGATGTTAGAATATTTTAATCCAAGATTATCATTGCCTATTTTGGAGATACAAATCCATTTATTAAACCAAGTTAGACCAAGTTCTATCCATTTTCCTTTTAGACCTTATTTTTAAGAGTTTGTATAACTCTAGGCCTATCTTCATGAAATGTTAGTCATTGATTTGATAGTGGATCCATGTATAATCTAGGTTATGATAACATAGTCATGAATGATGACTTTATTCAAGACTCCTATGGTGATGATGTAGTTTATGAGATGGCTCCTTATCCTCCTTACACTAATCAATTTGAGTTATAAATTCAAGGTTCGTTAGCCCTTTATTTGGTTAACATGCCTCCATATTCAGATCAAGACCAAGATAAATAAAAATCATATTACATTATTATACCATCAATATATGATCCTTATTTATTTGATCATCACTTTATTGAAAACAATGATAAAGTTTTAGTCAGATATGTGAAAGTAGGGGCCAAGTTTCTAGTAGACTTCCCCTATGAAAATTTACCTAGTCTAGTTAGAGTGCATTTAAACATGCCTTATAATCATATCATTGAACATGCCTCTACTATTAATCCTCAAGCACTCGTGTTGATGTCATATCAAGTCTAAAAAATGCTTGTAAAAGGGAAGGGCCTCATGGAGGACCACTTTATACAAATGCAACAAGCATATCAAACCTATTTGAATCTAGTGTGTAATTTTATTACCATGGCCATGTCAAATGCTACACTCATAGATCTAGCTCCTTAAATTAGAGTATTAATTGATGTGAAATGTCAAGATAATCTAGGTATAGATCCATTTATGTAAAGAACTTAAGTTAGTGACATGTACAATGTCCCAATTATTGAAGAGGTGACTATTGCTTCTACACAAAACAATGTGTCAAACATGGTGGATAACACACAAGTGTCTTCCAATCCAGGCCAAAGTGGTTTAACTACACTAATAAATAGTCTATAAAAGTAAGTGCCTTTAGTTAATACAAGAACTCCTACATCCCCACAACAAGTTACGTCTAATCCTCAACCAATTGCTTTGTTAAGTACAAAACTAAAGGGATTAAGTAACCAAATGAAAACTAGTGCTTTATCTCAATAACAAGTGACAAATGTTACTCTACCTCAATATGTGACAACTAACATTCTACAATAACAAACACAGTCTAGTATACTATTGTAATAGAGGCAAAACACGATGCCACCTCAACAGGGGGAAACAAATGTTCCACCTCAATAGGTAGTGATAAATTTACCTCTACAGTTAGAGACCAATATACCTTTATAATCACAAATGTTGTCTAATCAAAAACATATGTCTATTAGTCAAAGACAAATGTCAAATATCTAACAAGCATCTAGTTCACAATAGGTATTTATATAACAAAGAGGTACCACTATCCAACAAGTACCAATCAGGTAACAATTGAATTTTGTTTAGCACATGTTATATATCTAAAGATGGGGCCTTGGTTCATAATAGGTTCCCCTTAGTCAACTAGGTTTGACTAGTCGATAATAACTCCCTACTCAACCTCAATAGGCACAATACTTTACCTTGAGCCATATTCTTCCATCACAACCATAATTTCCTCAAAACCAAGTCTATATACTAAATCCAGACTAGAATATCATGCCACAATGCATGTAATTTCAAAAACCACATCCCAATCCATGTATGCATAATCTTATTCAACTGACTCATCAAACCAACATTCTTTAATAAATCATTCCTCTATTATACCCTAGTCAAGGTAATCCACCTTTGACCACCTAGCCTCCATCTAAGCCAAATATTCCATCTAGTTTCTTGACCCAAGAAATGAAGTAAATAAAGGATGTGATTATCACTATTCAATCAGAGAAATAGACCAAGAAGTTCAAGTTAGACTAAATGTGATCATACCCATTCAACATGGATTATCTATAGATATCATTTCCTCCAGGGTACGAACCACTAAAATTTGATAAGTACAAGGGTAAAGGAGACCCCAAGGGCCATTTGATAGAATTATTTATTGCTTTATAGCCAGTGTTTTATAGTGACAATTAACTTCTCCTTTTATTTCCTCAAAGTCTAGCAGGATAGGCTTTGGAGTGGTTCCTAAAATTGTCAAAAAAATTTGTATCTAATTTTGATGACCTTTCAGACACATTTTTGTAGCATTTCTCCTATAATATAAAACATGAGATTTCATTAGTAGATTTGACTCAGGCCAAAGAGAAAGTTGGTGAAAGATTCACAAGCTATCTACAGAGATGGAGAGTGCTTTCTAGTCACTTCACCCACAACTTACTAGACAAACAATTGGATGTTGTGTTCACAAAAAAATTACACAGTGAGATATCTTATCATATAGAACTTTAATGTGCACATAACTTCAAAGAAATCATTGACAAAGGTTTGATAATTAAAAAAACCTTATTAATAAATGGATTATCAAACTAACCTCATAGAATCAAAGTCAAAACCAAAACCAAGGAATAGGCCAAAGTCAAAACCAAAACCAAGTCCAAGCACAAGTGTTGACACCAACCCAAGCTTGTAACTATGAAAAATCCAAGAAATCCAACCATAAAAAGAATATCATTGGAAATGGAGTAACTAAATCACATAATGTCCAAATGGTGAAAAAAATGTCTACTAAACTCATGATGCTAATGTAACTTACCCTTCATTATCAACCCATTCAACAAGCATAACCTTTTCAACAACCTAGACATGTTTCACAAACACAACAACCATTACCTTTACAAACCCCTCCTCTAAGAAAAAATACCCCTTCTCATCATGTCTTCAATGATTTTGGTGAACATAGAGAAGCAATGTTTTACAAGCTAGCTACAACTAACATGATTAGTTGGTCAATTATGAAGCATTATCTTGAAGGTATTCCATATCCATATAGGTATTGAGAGAATGAGTTGTATGAATACCATTATGTTCATGGATGTAATCAACACTATTGTGTGCAAATCAAACACTTCATTAAAAATATTTTGAAAAATGGGGAGATTACATTGGATAATAGAGCATCTATGTCTAATCAAAACTTAGGGATCTACCAAAACCTTTTTTCACATATACTGATAACAATAAACAATAACAAAGGCCAAAATAACAACACTAATAGTATCAAAAGTTACAATAACTATTAGATAAAACACAGAGAGTGAGAAAGAACCTGATTATATTCACATAATACATTTCATTATATATCTGAAAAATACAAGAAAGCCTATTAAATAGGAAAAGAAATGAACCACTCGAGAAACATGTGAAAAGGGTGGGTAAAACAAACAACATTAGCTAACATGAAAATAGTTAAGCCCATTAAAAAAACCAACCTATTAACCCAAGTGGTTAAGGTAACTAACTAAAGACTAATTACCTTAGTCAATAACCCAAGGTAAATACATAATTATGCTATCACCCTCCCTTAATGATAAAACTAGAAATAAGACCAAGTTTATCTCTGAATTTTATGAACTTGTCTACACCACGTGGATTGGTCATTATATCAGTTGTCTGCTCTATGGTGGGGCAATAGAAGAGACTAATGTCTTTATTTGTATCCAACTATTAGATGTAATGATGGTGAACCTAAATGTGTTTGGTCCTAGCATGGAATAATGGATTCTTCACCATCTTTAGAACACTCTAGTTGTCATAAAAAATTGGAGTAGGCTTTGATGACTCAAACTGAAGATCCTCCAAGATTTTCTTTATCCACATAATTTCACAACCTGCACTAACCACAACTTTATACTCTGTTTCTGTTAAAGATAATGCCACTATATTTTGTAGTTTGCTCTACCATGAGAAAACTCTTGAACCAAGAGTGAATACATATCCTGTTATATATTTTCTTGAATTTATTGATCCTGCCTAATCAGAGTCAGAATATCCTAAAAGCTCAAAATCTACAGACTTCTCATATAGCATGTCAAAGTCAAGAGTACCTTTGACATATCTTAATACCCATTTTATATCTAACCAATGTACTTCCTATGGTTTAGACATAAATCAAGATAGAAAACTCACTGCAAAACAAATATCCAATTTAGTGGTAGTGAGGTAAATGAGGCTACCCACTAGCTACCGATACACTGTTTTATTGACTAGAGGTGAAGTAGTGTCAGTTGAAATTTTAGCTCCAACTTCCATAGGTATGTGATTTGGATTATAATCCATCATTCTAAACCTTTCCAACAATGATTTGGCATACTTATTTTGTGACATGAATAAAAGACAATCACCTTGCCAAAACTCAACACCTAAATAGTATTTTAGTAGTCCTAAGTCTATCATGTCAAAAGTACAACTATTAGCCTTCATTTACTGAATGAGACTAGCACTACTCACAGTAATGGCTATATCATCAACATAGATAATGAGAATCAAGATATCATCACCAAACACCTTTACATAAAGACTTGTTTCAAAGTTACACCTTTTGAAACTAGACTCCCTAAGGTATGTATCTATCTTCATATACCAGGCTTGAGGAGCCTGCTTAAGCCCATACAAGGACTTGATCAACCTGCAAACAAGATGTTCCTTACCAATAAATTAAAAACCTTATGGATGAACCATGTAGACTTCCTTCTCCAGATTTTCATTCAAGAAAACACTCTTAACATCCATTTAGTGCACCTACCATCCAAACTGAGCAATAATAACAATAATCAAATGAAAAGTTATCATCTTTGTAGTAGGAGCAAAAGTCTCTTCATAATCAACCCCTTCCTCTTGTGCATAACCTTTTGCAATAAGTCTGGCTTTATGTTTGTCCAAGGAACCATTTGCTTTGCATTTTACCTTGTAAATCCATTTACAACCAATGGATTTCTTTCCTAGTGGTCTCTCCATGAGCTCTCAAGTCTTATTTTTCATAAAGGAATCATATTCCAATTGCATGGCTAATTCCCACTCAAGCTTCCCTTTGACCTATAAAAAAAAATTAGGCTCAAACACATGTGAAATAATAATTGTTAGAGAAAAATTGTCATGCTCACCTCTATTACCAAACTGCTTTCCTGATCTCAATCTTCTTCCTTCCACACCCTGTGGTAAGTCTCCATCCTTTAGTACCTCCATTATGATAGAATACCACTTTGGCTTCTTTGGTTGATCTATTAGAACCTCAAAATGACCTGCATCAATTCCCTCCCTATAATGTGATTCTAATGATGAATTAGAATCTTTCTCAACTTTTACACCACAACTTATAATAGAATCATTAAAAGAAAACAATGACTCAATATCTAAAACTGTACCAGTTATTGTGAAGTATGGCATCTATTCATTTAATATGACATCTCTATTTACCACAAATTTTTTACTTTAAAAATCAAGTAATTTGTAGGCCTTTAACTTCTCATTGTACCCAACAAACATGTATGCTTTGATTTTTGCATCCAAGTTACTTCTCTTTTGACCAGGAATAATTGCAAAAGTTATACAACCAAAAATTTAGAAAGCACTTACATCTAGAGTTTGACCTGACCAAGCCTCCTCTAGAGTCATATTCTCTAATGCTTTTGTAGGAATTTTTTTGAAGATGTACAATGTCGTATTCACTGCTTCTACCCAATATCTATATGGGACATTTCTACTTTGGACCATACAACAAGCCATGTCCATCACTGTCATATTTCATCTTTCCACAACTCTATTTTGTTGTGGAGTGTAAGGGGTAGTGTATTTTTTATGTATGACTTTAGTGGCACAAAACTCCTTGAACTATTTTGAGATGAACTCACCCCTATTATCTGTTTTTAAGAGATTTTACTGATTGTCTTGCCTATTTTTAAACCATAGCTTTCCAAGTAAAGAAGTTAGAAAAATATTAAGATTTATTCACTAGAAAGTATACCCAAGAGAAATCATCAACCAACAATAAAAAATAATAGGCTCTAGAAGCGGTAGGTGTCTGCATTGGACCATCCAAATCTGCATGTACCAGATTTAATACTCCCTTAGCTCTTGAATCTTTACTAACATCAAATGAATGTCTAACTTGCTTCCCCAACTGACATCCAATACATACATGATAACCATCCTAAATAGAAGGAATCTCCTTAACCATCTTAGTCTTGCTCAATGTATTAAAATATTAGAAATTCAAATGCCCATACCTTTCATGCCATAGTGAAATTTTGCTATCAATCATGAAAGTACACTTTCCTTTACTCTCTATAGATCTAAAAGCTTATACAAGCCTATATCACCAATCCTAACATCAATAATCTTGTTATCTCTAATAGTGACTAAACATTGTTGTCTTTGAAACTTTACAATAAAATCATATTTTGAATTGATCTCACTAATGGAAAGCAAATTTTTGTTCATATCAGGCACATACCTAACATTCTTAAATGTGTACCAAACTACACCATTAAAATTAATCTAAACATTACAATATCCTTTCACAAAATGAGTCCTACCATCTCCCAAAGATACATATTCATTATTACTATCATTTTCAACAAAATCCACATACTAGTCCTTATGGCATTTATAATGGCGAGATGCCCCTGAATCAAAGTACCAAGCTTGATCCATCACATAATTACCATTGGAATCCATGAAAGAAAAATCAAGAGATTTTTCCTCACCTTAAACTTCAACTATATTCACATGATGAGATTTCTTTCTGGGATTAGACATAACCTGTTGTCTTTTCTTGTAATCTTTCTTGAGATGACCAAGTTGCTTACAGTAAAAACATTTCTACTTATATTTCTTATTAGAACCACATACTTGTGAAGTTTTAATCAGAGAACTACTATTTTTACCAAACTACTTATCCTTTCCCTTGATGAAGAATGTACTCTCTGTAGAAGTAGATGTAGATAACACTGTCTACTCTTGTCATCTCTCCTTCTGCAATAGCAATGTGGGCAAATTTTCAAAGTCCAAAGTTTTCATCTCAACAATAATGTGCAAGGACTCCATAAATGACTCAAATGAAGGTGGAAGATTTTACATAACCAGAGCAATTAAATATTGCTCATCACTAGGCTTTTGCATAGCGTTCAACTAATCATTGATGTCCTTGATCTGAAATAAAAACTCAAAAATGGAGCTACCTTCTTACATCTTAGTATAAAATAAAAAATTCTTCAAATATAATACCCTACTAGCTTCAGAAGCCTGGTATTTAGAAGTAAGACTAATCCATAAAACTGATGCAATGGTCAGATTTTTGACCTTTGAGATTAAATTATCTACTACTGATAATTTTAAAAACATAAGAGCCTCACGATGATGTTTATCATAGTTATTAGTACATATGGTAGGTCTTTGCTCTTTACCAAGCACTATTTGATCAAGATTTTGATATTCACATATCATCAAAATCTTGTGACTCCACAAACTAAAATTTTTGCCTGTCAATTTTATGGCAACAAGAGGTGTTATAAACTAGCCATTTTAACCTAATTTTTCTAAAAAAATATAAATACTAGAAAAACTATAATGAATTTACATAAAATTTCTCCTACCCACTAATTCAAATCATAAACTGGTCAATACCTCCAATTTTTAGCAAAAAACTCAACACATTTGAAAAATTTTAAATTTTCCATTTTTAAAAACATCAAAAAATAGACAAATTTTTTTAATCTGGAGATCTACAATTTCAATTTGAAAAATTCTTTTTCTACCAACATTCAAATTAAAAACCAAAAAAATGATGAAATTTTCACTTTCTAGAACTTTTTTGAGATAATTAGTCACCAGTAGGTCCCCAATAACCCTTATAAGCTAAAGTTTTGAATTATTTCAATTAAAAAATTAAAATTAATTGAAATAATAAAATTTTAGATTAAAATTTTCATAAAAATAATCAATTAATCAGAAAATTGGCCTACCTGCAAAACTTTAGATGTAGATTCTAAGAGAAATATTTAGTCAAATTAAATTCTATCAGTTCCTATCATCTCCTCTAAGAAAATAGAGAATTTTAGACCCCTCAATTGCCAAAAATAGTTCCTGAATGAAAATTTAGTCTTTTCCTCAAGCCCTATGAAAATGACCAACTAGAAAACTTTAAATGTAGTTTTCAGACAAAATACTTAGTGGAATTTAATTCCATTTGATCCAGTAGATGAATTTCAAGCCAAAGAATTTTATCGAAACAAGAATCATAAAAAATCATGCTTAAATGATTTTTTTGGATTTTCCTCCAAGTTAAATGGATGGCCACAGAAAAAAATAAATTTATTCCTCTCACAGCTCTCCATCGGGCGCTTCATGCTCCTCTCTGATAAGACTGTCCTCTCTTACTTCACAGGCTTCGTCCCAAGCTTCCTAAACTGCAAGCTCTGATTACCATATTAGATAAAACACAAAGAGTGAGAAATAACTAGATTGTATTCATATCATACATTCCATAATATATCCAAACAATATAAGAAGGCCTATTAAATAGGCAAAGAAATGAGCCAACTAAGAAACATGTGAAAAGGGTGGGTTAAACAACCAACGTCGACTAGCATGAAAATAGCTAAGCCTGTTAAACAAACTAACTAGAGACTAATTACCTTAATCAATAACCCAAGGTAAATACATAATTATGCTAACAACAATAATAACAATATTGGCAACAAAAACAATAACATCAACCAAATGGGAGGAACCAAGGCTAGAATGATTCTAATATCCAACATACTTACCATACAATTGCACATGACTACACAAAAGTTGTAGTTCATATTGTAGGAGGTCACATTTCCACCATCACCATTAACCCTAAATCAAGTGCTAATAGAATAGGACCATTTCTAAACAATCCCAATCAATCCACTTATTCAAGTAATATTTCCTTGAGTTAGGATCATAAACAAGCACATCAATAACCATGGATTACTATTTTAGGACCTTATACCAATAACTCATCATTTCCCCATGACCACAACTAAGTGCACCAATAATCAAGACTTATCCTATCTATCCCGCCTCCATCATCATCAAATTATAATGATCCTATATCTAATCTCGATTGTGCAATCATAACTCAACAGTTAATTATTACCATTATAGGCCCACAACCTTCTACCAACAAACCAATCCACTATCTTCACTAGGAACAAGCCATATACCACTATTAAGAAAAAACCATATGATATTGTGGAACAACTTCAGAAGACACTTGTACAGACTCCATTATGGATTCAATGCATACATCTACCATCCACAAAAACACCTTAACAGAACTCTTAGGCTAATCCCAAGTTCCCAATGACATAACTCTAAACAAATTCTAAGCTTTGGTTGGACATTTATCCCCAGGCCAATAGTTGACCTTCAACCAAAGTGATATGCCATCCCTTGGCCCTCTCCATAATAATCTCTTGTATATTGAAGTTGTCATAACATGACACAAAGTCAAACATGTCCTCATAGACAATGGGTTAGACTTGAATTTTATGTGTCTGAAGCCCCATCAAACATCTCAAATATACAATAGCTAATCTATAGCCAAAAATAATTATTATCAAGGCATATGACAATGAAGAACAAAAATCACAAGGCACCATAAGCTTGTCAGTTATCATTGAGCCCTTGATCCACGATACACTTTGTCACGTGTTAGACCTAGACCTATCTTACAATTTACTCTTGGGTAGACCTTGGATACATAAAATTTGTGCAATCTCTTCAACATTTCACCAGTGTCTCAAGTTCTTTCACTTAGGTATGGAGGTCACCATCAATGGATATTTTCAACCCTATGAATATTATAAACATTTGGAGGCTGGGTACAAAAGTTACAACTACCATTTTAGCTTAGATGTGATTCCCAAAAAAGAAAAGATAAATAAATACTTGTTAAATTTCCTAAAGTAAATTATATAGACCCATATAGCCTTGATTCACCTTCTCATATGCCACCTCTAAAAATGTCCAATATTTTTACTATCTCAACCAATGGCCCATGACAGTATTTGACTCATGACACATTCCACATTGCCAAGCTTCCACAGAACCCCAAGTCCTATGGAATACCTAAACCTAAGTCACCTTGCATGGAATGACAATGAAAAATAAAAGGAAAAATTCATAGTCTAGCTCCTATTATTTTCAAACTAAACTCGCCAAGGAAAAGACCTACTTGCCAATGAAGAATCTTAGTTTTACAATGACAAACTAGCCAATTGATACAAAAATTCCAAGTATTACATTCCTAACTAGATCATGGAGAATCAAGCTTATGAATGTGGAGGCCTCGAGCCAAATCAACAAGGGATTCTTGAGCCAATTTATATAACTAGGTACGAAGGAACTTATGGTCTCAGATTTAAACCACCTGGGGGTGACCCCATGTACCTTATTCATATTCCAATGCCAACATCTAGTGATGATGATGTCTATAATGAAGTAGAGTTTGATCACAACATTTATGAAGACCTTACCAATACCAACCTATTTGACCCACATGCCATTTGTACCATTAACCTAATAATTTGATATAACTCGCTTCCTATTTATCACCCTCAACTTATAGCTTGGGATCAATAATAATCCACAGTGCCTATAGATGATTTTGAGAATGATGGAGGCCTTTAGCAACTTTTTAGGCCTTAGAGATAATGTTTCATTAGGAAACCAAAAATAAGGGTTCTCCATCAAACTAGATCTTGCAACCTATTTTGGAGAATAAGTGAACACCCTTAGCCAAAAATAAAGAAATAAAACATTGAGGTCCCAAAGTGAAAACCTCTTTGAGGTGATTTTGGACTAGGGTAAAATTAAAAATAAAGGAAAATTGTTTTAAGTTTCATTATATGGGGGTGTTCACCTTTCCTCAAATAAAGATCAGGAGACCACCAATGATGAACTTGCTTTTGGGTTCCTTTTTTAAAATTGCTTAGGAATTTCTAGTAGTATTTATAACATGGCCATCCCTACCATTGGGAGATTCAAACTCATATTATTTAGGTGAGCTTGAATAACTAGTTGTACTAGAGGAATTTACAGTTGTAGGTCAATTCAAATCATTACCAACTATTTTAGAAGATGGCTTGAATCTATAGAAAATAATATGAAAGTTAACATCAAGACTCCAAATGACCCAAAATGGATCAAAATAAGTGAATCCCCCATTGAGGAGGAACATGAAATCTTTACAACGCTTTTGAGAGAATTTGTTGACATCTTTGCTTGGGCCTATTCAAGTATGCCAAGTTTGGACCTCGCCTTGGTTGTACACCATGTTTCTATACATCCTGATGCCAAACCTATGAAGAATAAATTACACAATATGCATCCTCATATTACTCAATTAGTAAAGAAAGAGTTGGATAAATTCTTATAATTGAGATGTATCTGATCGATTGACTACTCAGAGTGGATCTCAAATGTTGTACATGTTAGTAAGAAACCATAAGGAATCAAAATTTGCACTAATTTCAAAGATATAAACAAGGCTTGTCTTAAGGATGCCTTTCTCTTCCAAATATTGACATGATAGTTGAATCCATAATGGGATATAAATTTCTTTCACTTATGGATGGATTTTCACTGTATAACCAAATTCGGATTGCATAGAAGACCAACACAAAATAACATTCACCACTCCATGGGGAATGTTTTGTTATCAAGTTTTGTTGTTTGGCCTAAAGAATATTGGGGTCATATACCAAAGATTCATGACCTTTATATTTCATGATATGATGCATGACATTATTGAAGACTATGTCGATGACATATTGGTTAAGTTAAAGACCTGTGTCAATCATCGAACTACATTGTGGACAATATTTTAGAGGATTCATGAATACAAGGTTAGACTTAATCCTAAGAAGTGCATTTTTGGTCTCACTTTAGGAAAATAATTAGGCTTCATCGTCTCTCATAGGGGCATTGAAGTTGATCCTACTAAAGTACAAGCTATTATTGAGATGCCACCACCTTCTAATTTGAATCAGCTCCATAGTTTGTAAGGAAAGAATCAATCTATCAGATGCTTCATTTCTCAGTTATCCAATAAATTCCATCCATTTACACACTGAATAAGGGTGTCACATTTCTTTGGGATAAAGACTACCAAAAAACCTTTTAGCATGTAAAAGAATATCTTGCTAATCTGCTTATTTTATTACCTCCAATGCCAAGAAAGCCATTTCTATTGTATCTATCTGCCATATACAAAGCCCTGAGGTCATTTATAGCTCAACATAATGATAATGGAAAAGAACATGCCATGTACTATCTAAGTTGTATAGTGGTTGCATAAGAACCCAACTATACATCTATATAAAAATCCTATTTAGCTATGGTCTTTACAGCCCAGAAGCTGTGACATTACATGCTTAACAACAAGACCATAGTTATTTTCAAAGTAGATCCACTGAAGTATCTACTATTTGAAACAACTTTATAGGGCCACATGGATAAATGGATCATGATTCTAAGTGAGTTTGAGATAGAATATGTCAACTAGAAGGTTATAAAGGGATAAGTACTTGCAGATCAACATGTTGAAGCTCCTCTTATAGACAATGAATCCCTAACTTTTTAATTCCCAAATGAGTTCATCATGATCATCATTGACACACCTCCCAAAGAGAAACACTAGAAGTTGTATTTTGATGGATCATTCACATCACATGGATCAGGGGCAGGCCTATTGTTTATTATACCACTTGGGGATCTTATCCCTAAATCAATTTGTATCAGTTATCCTTGTACTAAAAACATGGCTAAATATGAAACACCTTTTTTAGGGCTTTATCAAGTAGCACAATGGAATATTCAACATATCACAATTTATGGTGATTCTTAGTTAATCATCAATCAGGGTATAGACCACTTTTAGATCAAAGATGACAAGTTGGTACCATACAAGGCCATGGTCAATGTTATCAAACAATAGATGATCGACATATAATTTAAACATATACCAAGGGTTATTAATAGGATAGTGGATGCCATGGCCACCATTGGCTCCTTTATCCATCACACAAATAAGGCAAAAGAATATCAATTCCTCATTGAAAATCTTCTAGCACCTACTCATAAACTTTTAATCATTACAATGATCTATGATATTGTTGGTCCTAACTCTATTTAGTACTCAGACCTTTATAATTACCTTCATGACCATATCATGCCACTAGACCTATCACGTAAACAACTAAAAGCCTTTACCCACCAAGCCTCATGATATACCTTACTTGGCCCAACCCTTTACCACCATAGCTTTGATGGAACTTTGCTTTATTATTTAAATTTGGTATAAGAATCATTAGCATTATAGGAAGTTCATGGAGTATGTGGATCCCACACTTTGGGGACCATCTTAGCTAAAAAAATCCTACGTACTGACTATTATTGGCCAACTATAGACGTAAATGCAACTGATTATGCCAAAAAATGTGACAAATATCAAAGGTATGCCAATCTAATTCATGCCTTGACCAAAAAAATAAAACCAAATCTTACACCATGGCCATTTTCAACATGGGGACTCGATCTCATTGGGAAGATCAACCCTACCTCATCTGATGGCCATAAACACATCCTTCCGCTATCAAATATTTTTTTAAGTGGCTTGAAACTATACCCCTCACTTATGTAACTGGCAAATAGATTTAAAAGTTCATCTTCAACTATCTAACCTACTACTATGGTATCCCATCCAACATTATATATTATAATGGCATATCATTTAATAACAAGGATGTCAAAATGTTTTGTGCTAAGTACAATATCACCCAATTTTTTCTATCATATATTTACCCACAACATATGGCCAAGTTTAGGCATCCAATACAACCATTATTAACATCCTTAAAAATATTGTCAATAATTTTGGCCATGATTAACACCTCTAAATCTTTTTCACCCTTTGGGCATATCATACTAATTATCATACTCCAACCGGAAGCACTCCATATTCCCTTATTTATGGTACTGAGGCCATTCTTCCCATTGAGTTCAAGTTATCTTCTTTGTGTATCTATATGAAACATTTCCTAGATGACAAAGATAACATAGTAGCTCGCCTGCAAGAGCTAGAGATACTTGATGAAAAAAGCATGGCCATTGTCAACAACTTTCAAGTATACCAAAATCGACTATGTGGCCACTATAACTACTAAGTCAAACATAGAGATTTCAAGATTGGGGATCTTGTTCTCAAAGAAAACCAAAAGAACACCACGATTGAGAAGAATAAGAAAGGCTAGTTCAAACCCAATTGGATAAACCCATATATCATTATTGCAAACTATGACTCTAGAGTATACATGATCACTACACCATACATAAATGAACTTGATGAGCTGATGAACATCATACACCTCAAACGTTACTTCTCTTGAGAGACTTGAAGTATTATCTATGAGGCATGTTTGCATTGTACCATAATGTCATCTTCTTTATACCATACCCTATATCATTCTACCACATCTTTCCTATTAACCAATTTTTTTTGCCCTCCCTTCCCAACCCTTTGATCTTAGTTCCATTCCATTGGTTCTTTGAGCACTTTTAACAAAATAATTCAAACCAAGATTTAATAGTTGATTCATTATTATAGATAGAGGTAGTCTCTTGGACTAGTATGATAGTGGTTTGGTAGTTGTATCCTTCATTTGTTATTTCATTTCATTACAAGTTCCCCTAATTATAACCACCTTTAGGTAAATTGGTGTCTCACTCTGTGCTACTGATTATAACTATCTTTGAAAAAATTAGTATCATTGACCTATACCATTATTTCCTACGTATAAATGCCTATGGGTAAATTAAGAACAACACTTTTATCATTCATTAATGTATTTATCTTGTCATTCCTATTGCCATACTATGCTATTTGCCTAATTTGAGAACTTGCTACTACCTAGTTATAATACTTCATTGTAAGGTATAACTATAGTGATTTGAGGTCCTAATCGGACTATGCAAGCAAGACTTGACTCAAGTTGATGTCAGCTCAATCACCCTTTGACATGCTCTCACCTTTTTGCGAGAAATTTAAGTTTGAATGCTCTCATCATTTTATGAGTTAGACCATTTAGTGTCTCATCATTCTTGATCGAGTTGATATATATAGAAAATTCCAAAAACATTTGAAAAAGACCTATAAAATCTTTAAAAAACATAAAATCATGAAAATTGGCTTAGAATCTCCATGTGAGTTATAAATCCATCTTAATTTTCAAGATGGGCCATCTTATTTCTTCAATTTATTTCTACACTACCTTGGTCTTTTTCTTCCCATTTTTGGGATAACTACATTAGCCTGAGATTCACACAGACTATTTAGGCAACACTTAGATACATGGGGTATCTCAAGTTAGCTCGACCATGCACCTTCCTTCTTTTTTAGACCACTTCTTTGCCTTAAGGATCTTAGGAACCCTAACTATTTCATAAGTAGCCACTTGTCCTTTAGTTTCCCCATTCTCATTGGCCTAAGCCTTACGCTCTCACTATTTTACAAGTTTTTATATTGTGCATTATGTATTCAACTTTGATACACTAATGGCTGCTAGGCTTCATCTCATGCACTCACCATTTTGTGAGACCACTCTTATTATTCCTCTACAATACAATCATGTTTTTTTTTATCATCATCATTTTTCTTCTATCCCATATCCTGGGAGAACTATATTTAGCCTAAATTTTATATTGGATTTTGCATCCATGAAACTGTGTAGGCAATGTCCACTTTCCTAGTGCATATAAAGTTAGCTCAGCTACCCCTTCCTTCTCTTCTATCCCCCCTATTTTGTTTGTTTACTTTGTTGTCTCCTATGGTATAGGGGCGGTGTATATCATATTGTTTGTGTCATTGTTTCCTTATAGTCGAGGGGCAACCTTGTATCATCTATTTTTGTCTTTTATTTACACTAACATTATGATACCCATTATTTATGTTTGTTTCATATTTTTTCTTGTTGTTTTGTTGTGTCTTTCTTTTTCCTTCTTGGCATTTTATTGTGATTTTAGTTTGTTGGTGTTTTTGTCTTTTTGTTTGTGTGTTTGTTTGCCTATTTGTTTGATTTATTTGTTGTACCTTGACTTAGTATATCTATGTTTATTGGGTGATTCCTTGCACATTATACTTAAGTCCATACATATTCATACATCAACATTTTCATCATGGTTTTTATCATTGGTGTATTGGTTTCAATTGTTTATTGGATTGCATGTCAATACTTATGCATATTTTGGCTAAGATTTCATGGTGTTTTATATCATGATGCATATCATTTCGTGCTATAATAAAACTCAGCTCAAGAAATCTTACAAGTAAAGAGGCCACAATACTTTTCCCTGGTCACCTAAAAAATTCCCAAACTATCCCAATCATTCCCCACACACAATAATTAAATCATGAAAGAATTTTAATCCTTGATAGTTAGGACGTGCATCTCCATACTAAAAGGTTGTCCAAATTTATCTCTCTCTTTTGTATCAACTTACTCTTACTTTATGAGTATAGATTTAGTACGTAAGCCCCCCTTTCCAATTTTCTATATTATCCCACCTGTAGTACCAATGATTATAATCGCCTTTAAGCAAATCATTGTGTTTCAGTCCAAATTGCCATGCCAATGATTATAACCACCTTTGGTAAAATCATTGTGTTTCAATATACCTAGGTGATAATGATTATAACTACCTTTGGGCAAATCATTATTTTCCTTTTGCTAATGATTATAATTGCCTTTGGGCAAATCATTATCATTTTACCTTATTGTGTCAATGATTATAACTGCCTTTGGACAAATCATCATTTTTATCTGCCCAATTGGGGCATCTCATTGTGCCACTGATTATAATCACCTATGGGCAAATCAATCTTTTCCACCCATATTTATGTTTTTGTTTGATTATTTTCCTTCTTTTGTAAGACTGATCACCGACCTTATTTGTTGCCTTCTCCTTTGAGGGGCATCTAGGGCTCATCCATCACCTAATGGGGCATTAGACATATAAGATATTTTCATTATTTGAGAAGATGTTATTTTTCATGTAGCTTGTAATGCCTTCCCAAATAGGGGAAAATTGTAGACATCCCATTCTAACCATAACTGGATCTTGACCAAATTTCAAACTGATTCCTACCAACCATTGCAAATTAAGCCTAAAAATTACTAAACATCCTAATTTCATCCATGCATCATTCATCAATGCTCATAATCATGTTGAGGCATCTTTATCTGGGGTATTATATCGTACATAATAATAACCTCTCATAGATCATCTTCAATCACCTTACAACCTAACAACTAGTAGTTTGGCCTATGGACCCATTCAGTAGGGCACTTGAATAATTATCAAAAGAGCTAAAATGCTAATCAAAATGAATAATAAAATTAAACAATATTAAATGCTTAGTCTAATTATCCATTTGAAATTAATGAATATCTAAAAAATAGAAATACCAAAAATCAAATTATCAAGCATTTTCATCATTGCCTTTATGAGTTGTCAAGCTCTTCCAAAATATCTCAACATATCTAATTTAAGAGTCATGCCTAATAATTAAAAATCATAATTACATCACAATCTCTAACTCAATTGGAGTTAGCCTCAACTCACCTAGGGTTAGTTTGAACCCATTTCATGTTCAAACTCAACTTTAACTCACTTTGGATGAGAGTTAACTTTTGGAGGCTATAAATACAAGGCCATACCTATTGATATCTAAGCTATCTTGGTGTAATGTTATAATTTTCAAATAGATATAAAGAAAATTTTCAAGTAATGTTACCATGCTGAATTCATAAGGCAACCAGTGAAGCCAAGGTGCCAAGGAGAGAAGGAGCATATGAAGCTTCATTGTTAAAGACTTCTTGATGCACAAACTAAGCAAGCCAATTCAACAAGCTATTTAGAGCTCAAAAGAAGGTCAAAAAATATTTTATTTTATGTTCTAGTTCTGTTTTCATTTGTATGCTTGTTACCTATGTTGTCCTTAGTGTCTAAGATAGAGGTGTTAAGTGTTTAGTGTGTTATTTTGATTTTGTTTTATTGGACTAACACCATAATAATTTACCCTCTATGTATTTATTATTCAAAAACATGAATATTTATATAATGGTACACCAACTTGGAGTTATATATTAAGACTTGTATGCCAGGAGTAAAAGTCTTGTTCTTGAGAAGGTGATCATGCCATGGCTTTTGTTTTCGTTTCTCCATGCCTTGAATCTAGTGTGAAAGAAAGTGAGTTTCATCTAGTTGCAATAAAGCATTGAGGTGTACTTTAAATGAAGCCTCATAATTTAGTTGTCTGATGCATGTGATGTGAAGAGAAGGAACAAAGAACTTTATAGGAAGAACTGCTTTGGTATCAAACACAAGTTTGAATGTTATACTCTTGTTTAATGGCTTGTAAGTGGTGTGATAAGCCTATAGTACCATAGACACATGATAATCCTAGTTAGTATGCCTAATATTACATATCTTGATTAAATTAGTACCCAAGATATTATTGAATGCCTCAGCTACACCATTATCCTAGGGATGATATGGTGTTGTCTTATGGTGAACGATCATGAATTCTGCCACCAAGACATGTATAGTCTCATTGAGGAAGTGAGTACCTCGATCACTAGTGAAAATCAATAGATAATTGAACATGGTAATGATATGTTCTCAAATAAAATTAGTAATAGTAACATCTATATAATCCCATGTCAACACAACTTTAACCTAGCGAGTGAGATAGTCAGAAGCAGTGATAACATAGTAAGAGCCAATATGCCCTCTTGCTGAGTTGATGGGGCTAAAAAAGTCAATAAATCACTTTTCAAAAGGTTCCTAAGATAAAATAGGATTAAGGGGCATTACATCCCTCTTATTGGGCTTTTCCATGAGCTAGAAAATATCACATTGGCACAATAAAGCTTAACATCTTTAAATAAGGTAGTCCACCATAAGCTAGCCAAAAGAAATTTTCATGTGATAGCTTCATTGGAATAATGTCCTCTAAAGACACCTTTATGGACCTTGTGGATTACCTCAGTATGCTCATGTTTCAGAACATAGCATTGGATCACCTCATCTTGACCAAGCTTATAAAGGTCTCGCCTGATAAGTTGGAAGATAATGACACGAATGACAAGTTGCTTCTTGTCTAGAGTGTTTAAGTGAGCTACTATAGATTCAATATTAAAAAATGTGCTTATTTAATCTAATTCCTTAAGAATGCATGAGACATAGAATAACTACATGTCAAGTCATTCATATTATATAACACACACTGAATCTCTAGATTCAATGTGTGAGACATGGTCTAGACCATAATTGGCCTTACCAAGATTAACCATAATGGAGAACTAGAATTATTGAAATAACACTATACATAAAAAAATATGACCATGCAACACTAGATTTTTGACCAAAGCGTCATGGTCCATGAAAAAAATAAATGTGGTTTCCAATAGATACTGTCAAAACTTTTGAAGAGCATAGACCATAGATAATGCCTCATGCTCTGTAGTTGTATAGTTCTATTAATTTAGAGTAATATTTGACTTGTAAATTATATAAGGTGATTCAAGTCACCCTCACCAACCTGAGTAAGTATAACACTAACTTCCATGCCATAAGCATTGACATGAACATGGAAAGATTAAGTTCAGTCTGGAAACTAAAGAATTGATGTGGTGATAATATTATCCTTTAAGGTAATAAAGGTTTATTGGAAAGTACTAGTCAAAATAAAGTGACCATTATGTTTTAGTAACTCCTCTAGAGGTGATGCAATCTTAACATATCCATGAATAAATTTTCTATAGTATCCAACATGCCCTAGAAAGGTGTGAACCTCTCGTTGGGTAGTCGACACTGGTAGCTAGAGGATGACAATGATCTTGGTGGGTCCACTAAGAGTCCATCTCGGTAAATAACATGACCAAGGAGAACACCGAATGGAGTGACAAAGAATCCATTTCTTCAAGTTAAGAAAAATATGAAGAGTCCTATAACACTCATGCATGAGCTAAAGATTAGAACAATGGTCTTTTAATAAGCTTAAAACCATCTAGTCATCTAGATAAACCTAAAAGAACTTATGGATAAAGTCCTTTATAGATTCAATGATGATCCTAGAGAACACAATAGGTGCATTCTTTAATTTGAATAACATGATAATATAAGCAAAATACCCCCACTCAGTGGAAAATGTAGTATTATGCTTATCTTATTTGAAAATATAAACTTAATGGTACCCAAAGAAACCATTTGTAAAGGTATAAGTTTCATATCTAGTAATGCCTTCGAGGATTTATTCAATGAAAGGTGTTGGGAAAGGATTAGTAATACAAATAATGTTAAGTAATCTATAATCCACACAAATCTGTATGCACCCATCTTTTTTAATACTAATTACCATATGACTTACCCATTCAAACTCATCGATTGGAGTAATGACTCCCACACACAACATACTATCTATATCTTTTTTGATACGAGCACATAGATTAGGATTCATGCGATAATGCCAATTTCTAACTAGGCGAGCACCTTCTATGAATTTGATGTGCAACTTACCCAAAGAAGAATATACACCCTTCATCTCATTATAGTTTCATGGGAAAACATCTTGATACTCTTTCAACAACTCAAATAATTTTATGATTTTGATATAAGTCTAGTAATTTCCCATGGTAACCATCTTGGGCATTTCTTCCATGCTAATATTATGCTAAGTGGTCTAAAGCAGCTCCAAATATGGGTGTTGTGTATCTAAAATGGTGTCACAAACATTTTGAGTTCTATATTCCATGTGTATAGCCAAATGATTGGTCGATGGGTCAAGCAAATTAGATCCTTCAACTTCATCAACCTAAAATACAACTTTTTGCTTACCCTTTTAGATTTCCTCTCTACGTGCATGATTTAGAATAGGTTCAGGTTGGGAAGATAATTCCTACTAACTAGGATCATTAAAAATGGTCAATCTTTCTTCCAACATGCCATGTATGCTTCAAATTTGGTCTTCAATGAGGCTTGGTTCACTAATAATATCTTGACACATAGCTTGCAGTGTAAGGTACAAATCCATTTGAGGGGATGAACATGATAATGATTCAATCATATTACTCTTAAGCAGATGCCAAGAACTTATATCGAGATGGCACTCTTTGTGGATATACCACGCTCTATCCCAAGTACACAGAGTGCCATAAAATATGTGAACCCAAAGATATTATAGCAAAAAAAATTCATTTTTCATCCACATTATCTCACAAGCCTTAAAGTGAGGTTCCAAAGCTCGAATACCACTATAACTAATAACACCATGATTATAGTTATCATGGTGAAATCTATGATGCAAATTAGAATGCATGCAATCCTAAGTAAGTAAATACTCCTGATGAATTCACCACCACCAAATAGCTATGCCATCAAAAATATGAATGATTGATCATACTTGATCAACATCAAAATCATAAAATCCTTCTAATTGCTGGATAAATTTATGGACCTTTATTTGATCGTGGAACCTTGGAACTTCATCTAGCATTGTGTGTGGTACAACCATAATTTTTCCATGTAAGAGATGAATAAATTTATTGTGTTTGTGATACTTTGATTGAGTATTGTCATAACTACCAATAGTACCACATATTATCCTAGTAAGGTCATATTCACCCTGTACCTAATAGTCATAGGTGTTACTAGTGGTGTCAGAGAGGGAGTGTGCAACCCTCCATCATAAGATGCCATTAGGGGTAGGATCATGGCATTCACTACCTTGAGTAGTGACATTATATATGTTTAATGTCCTCATCAGCATTGACTTATTTAAGGTAGGGGGCTTGTGAACATGATATAATGGAATGAATAATCACTAGTCATCATTTTCAAAGCTGATATACCATTTCTTAAAGATTAAATCAATGTTGTTGGCATAACACCATGGATGACCCAAAAGAGATAAAAAGTCATTAACCTCAAGTAGCTTTGAATGTAACATTGAGGTTATCCATGGTGGCATCTTTAAGGACATCGATGGGAAAAACATGATTTTTGTTAACCATGAATAATACATGTGGCCAAGGTTGAAAAGCTGAGCTAGCCATCTTCTACTAGATATCCTTTATGTGAACATTGAATTCAATGCTGATGTTAACTAAGATGTATTGGATTACCCATCCATCAATGGAGGCATTCACCAATATCTCCTTATCCTTTTACAGGCTAGGATGGATGGGTATATCTTTCTGTTAGGCATGATTTAATTAATATTTTTAGTAGGCCTTAGTGTGTGATGTTTTAACTAATTACATAATAATGGTACAATATCCTCATATAATAGTCACTTTCAAATCTCTTGAAAGTCATCCTATGCTATGTCATGTTGGTCTATGGCCTTCTATATATCATCATGTTTAACAACATGATGATCCTTAAGGAATTGGATCTCCCCTTGTAATTATCTTACCAAGTTCATAGTGTCTTAGAGCACCTCCTATTTTTGAGTAGCAGGATACTTAGTAGCATGAAGCTCTTCATGCTTAAATTTATCAATAGGTGGAGTAGATATAGACTATGACTGTCCACCACTATGCATTGTAATATTAACTTTAGAGCATGTCAGAGTGATAGGGTATGATTTCTAATGTGGTTTTTCAATACATATCATACCATCACCCTTATCATTTATTTCCTTGGTAATGACTATGTACAAGTCAGGGCACTCCTCCAGATGGTGCTCCTTTTTATAGAAGGAATGTGTAGGATAGACTGGTTAATATCATTAGTAATGCTTAGGATAACCACACTTCTAACAAGTTCATGGTGGAAAGCATCTACCTCCATGTCTTCGACCTTGCTTACACCCAAAACATCCATCTTTATTCTCTTGGTCATTTGAAATAGATGCTTTATGTGTACTACACATGTGTGCCTCATGAATGTTACTTATGAGATGGCAATCATTGGTATCATGAGTATATGTATTGTATATATTACAATAAGATGACACCTTTGGCTGAGTGGCACATTGCTATAGAGGACAAGCTTAGATGTCATGCTCTTCCTAACAGATTTCACATGACTACTTTAGCACAACATATATGTTTTTATGGGGATAATTATTTTGATTATGGCCTTCAGACTCACAATCAACACACCATAGACCACTGTGAGTGTTATGAGCATTGTTTGAAGTAAGCTTTTCTATCTGTGATGCCATTATAGTGATTTGAGCCTCCATGAAAGGATTGATTCCTGTATCAATACTACCAAAAACTTTGACATGAAGGGTAACTTCTAAGGCCTCACACAGGTTGGTAAATATTTTTTGAGATAACATTAATTTAAAGGGGAGCAATAGAACTCTCATGAACCATTGAGTGTGTTGATCAACATTGATCTCAAATAAGAGCTTTGAAAGAAGTGTATTGAACTGTGCATCATACTCACATATGCTCTTAGTTAGTTCTTATTTGATATCTTTCAATGTAATGATACTCTGTTGCTCAAACTCTGAAATGTCAAATTCTTGGAGGAATGTTTCCTTAAGTTGATCATAATCTACTACATCTTATTAAGGATCATACTTATGATACCACTTATGTGCATGTTCTATAAGGGTGGTTATAAATTGAGTATATTCATATATAGAGGAAGTTATGCTAGGCACACACTAGATAAGTTCACACTTGTTAACATGTTTTACAGCATTATCCACACCTTGGTATTCTAGAAAATGGAGTGTCATTTCTAGTACATGATGGGTAATTAAGATGCCTATAATGGTGGATATTGAGAATAAATTTTGATCCCTCCTGTTCCTTGGGGAGGAAGTTCACCACTACCTCCTGCACCTCCTCCAAGTTCGTTGGTCAAACCACCACTAGTCTACCTCCCGTGCCTCCAATAATAATAGAAACACTTGAGATGTTGGGAAGTGAAGTAGGTTGATTCACTACGGTCAGACCAGTACTTTGCCCACTACTTATGCTGGGTTTACCAGGCATTTCAAGTTAGGCCATAGAACTAATTTAAAATTGAAAAGAAATAGTTAATACACTATTGTCAAACACTTATTCGACTAAGGTTTCTATTACAGGTTCAGTATCTGAATCTATGATGTTTGTATCCCAATTTAGTACAAGTATTTCATTTAACTCAAAAGCATGAGCTTGAACTATGGTTGAGTAACTAGATTTGTTCAACTCAGGTTCTTTAGTCACCACTTCCTGGCTTACTTCTCCAGCATATATTGAAACTAGCATTGGTTGAGATCCAAAAATTGGAGAGTCCTCCTTATTCTCTTCCACTTTCCTATGGATCTTTACAACACTACCTAAGTCCTCCCTTCACCTTCCTATGTCAATTCTATATACAATCAGACATGCATCATGTATATAAGTCAATCCTAACTATAAAAAGATAGATAATACTTACACTTTAGATTAGGGATACATTAAATAATCAAGAACATGACCAATATGTGGATTTTTTAGACCCAATTAAGTGATCTCTTATCATAATAATACTAGGGAGGGTTCCAAAGCCTCTAGTCAAGCACAATCACATAATAACCCTAACTAAGCCCTATGTTTTTATATTTACTATACTAATAATAGATAAATCAAAAAAATCTAATCTAGTGATCACCAAAGCTTGTGGCACAAAGTGGGGATAATAAACAACAAAAATAAATGTGCATAGAATACATATACTCATGTCAATGTATATGAAATTCAAATGCATGGAAGATAAGTACAAATGCATATCTATCTACTCTTACAAAGGAGGAACAAAGTTAGGAATACTTACCTTTGAAGATGACCCTGTCGAGCCTCAATATCTCCTTTGGCCAAGGTGCTTTGCAACAAGTTGTTGTGGCATGTAAGGATAATAATGATAAATCAGATCTAGGCTACACAACCTATCAATGCATCCAAAATACTTCTCCACAAGATAAGATATGTATCTCTGAAGAAAGTATGAAACCCTAAGATTTCTCCTCAAGTAAAATGGTGGATAAGTAGATGCCCAATAGCTCTTACTTATTCTTCACTTTTCTAAATAATGGTGAAATGATATTGTATATATAGGTGGATTTAACCCTAAACCTTTACAAAAAATTTGGTCGACAAGGTCAACCTAGTTGACCAATACTATTATTGATAAAAATCACTATGTCATGGACTAGGATGACCAAGAGCTGACCTAGACCCTAAATGAGTTTCACCAATAAGAGTACAAGGTTGACCTAGTCAACCTAGTACTATAAACTATCAAAAGTGGTTTTAAGTTAGGAAAAGGGGTATGAAAGGTAGTAAAAGACTAGAAGAGTCTGAAAAAGAGGAGTAATAGCTTAGGGAATGTTTTTAAGATCATTTTGGATTAGTAATAAGTGGAAATAAAGGGCAATAATCCTATGAAGCACCAATGGTCTTCCCACCCATTTTTTGGTGCACCTCTTAGGGCATGCACTCAAAGAGATTGAGACTCAATGGGTTCTTGTAAGATAGAAAGCATCAATAATTGATAAAAGTGTGAAAATAATATGTGTATACATATTCCCCACTCAAAGATCATCACGTGTCACTTAGGTGAAATAGGGGATGGTACTTTGAGAAAAGAACATAGTAACACACAACACTAAGGCTAAAAAATGTTACAGTATTTTAAAGCAAAAATAAATAAATAAAAAAATTAAAAATAAATGACTAAATGAAAAATAACTAAAAAGTAAATGTAATGTGGACGTTGAATTATCTTTATCACTGAATGGTTGTCTGTTGTGTGTATATTTTTGATTGTGGATGGCGCAAAGACTGATTTTAACAAACCCAAGAATACAAAACTAAAGATCAAAAATAAACAAACACATGAAAGACAAGATAACTGGTGCTATGTAGATGGGATGTACTTAGAAATTTGGCAAGCTAGGGTGACAAGTGCTATGTTAGAACAAATGACCAAGTTAAAATTTAGAGTAAATCGGGTAATTAAAAAGCCAAGGCTACTAAAGATCAAAAAACTCAAATAGATAAATCTTAAGTAAGAAAGGAAAACTCACCAAATGAAACCAAGGATCCATGTCAAAAAGGATGGTAATCAAACATCTATGTGAAATCATTAACAATTATTACTTACATAAAGATGGAAAAACAAAAATGGTAAAACAACATTGATGAGTGAGAAGTAATAAACCAACCACACTCAACAATGGAAAAAGTACATGAAAGTAGAAACAAACTTAGGCATCCATAAAAAATGGTGGTACAACAATGACAAATGGTAAAAGAAAGCAAAGTATGTCTAGATATGTAGAGACATGGTGTAAAGAATGTAATCCATAGTTACTTAAGCATGTTATTTTATTCTAAAAATAGATAAAACTATAAACAAAGTAGTGCTAGAATGTTTTTAAGATGTGAATAAGAAGGAAATATAGAAGAGGGAAAAAAATTTAGAATCACACATGCCTATCAGGGGGGAAATGAAATGGGTGGAGGGGAGAAAGAAGGAAAAACCAAGGTAGAGGGACTCTTTATCAAAGTCAAGACACTCAAATTAGATTTGTAAAAATAAGAGGACTTTTGATCTTAAGGACTCTGAAGAATATCCTATCCATGTAAATATTAGGCCAATAAGTAAAGTATGCAGATCATGTCATGAAGGCTACATGGAGGAAAATTAAAATAAACCTACCTTCCCACAACGTATTCCCTATTCCTCAAAATCTCTTATAGATTTATCAGCCTACTATGAAGATTAGGTACTTGCATGAGAAAGTAGGTACCACCATAGAGTTTGTTGAATTATCCTATTCTAATCTATTAGCTTAATGCACCCCAACGGACCTTGGCTTTAGTGTGAGGCCAACTGTGGAGTTTGAGCTTTGATTGGAGATAAGAGATATGCTTGTAATCATGTCTTTTGGTGTGATGTTTACTTTTGAGATTTGAATGTTACCTTTTGTATATCATTGCCTTTTGTTTCAAATGATTTGGATTTTAACTTTCTTAATGGATTTTTCTATTCCTCCATATGGATTTGAAAAATTGAACATGGGTGCTAAAGATGACTTTAATTTGAATACTTGCGACTTGGTTTCTAAGAGAGAGAACTTAGAGAACATGTTGTCTAAGAGTATCATTAAATTCAGGTGAAATAAAAGTGATATCTTGACTTTGATATTATTTTATCCAATTTTAAGTGAAAGTAAATCAAGAGGAATGAAACATGAAATAATTTGAATTACTTCAAATCACAAAAAATGTGATAAAGGTTGAAAAAGGGATACAATGATAGAAAAATTTAGATTCCTTATCATAAGAATTAGGGAAATGGAGTAAAACATGATAACATAGATTGTTATTCAAATTTCATCTATCAAAAGAAACAAAAGCTAAAGTTGAGAATAAAGATCAAGAACCTATAACCATTATAAAACACACTCTATAAAATGAATGACAAGATGGTGATTTTATGAGGAAGACTAGGTCCTATCCATGGTCTTACACTGCAACTCATAAAAGAGAAACCCATGAGGGTTCCAAAAATTATTGGAAAAATAAGTGTGGTAAGAAAATGATGGTATTTCTGAGGAAGGCTAGGTCCTATCCATTGTCTTATACTGCAACTCACAAAGGAGAAACCCAAGGGGGTGACAAAAAGTGTGTAAAAAGTATGCAAATAAAAGAGATAAAAGTAAATCATGAGGAAGATCGGGTCCTATCGATGGTTTTATAATTCAACTCATGAGAAAAAGGGAAACCAAAAGACCAAAAAGGAAGGACTAAGGCTTGTGAAAGGAGATAATTATTGTAGAGAGTGAGACCCATGTAAATATCCTATAAAAAGTGTTAGATAAATAGCATATAAAAAGCATGAAAGGAATGGGAGGATCTTACACTAACGTCTATATCAAGGATGAACATGTGAGAGATAAGTCTATGTGTCTCAGAAGGTTTCTTGAAGTTGAATTAGTTTGGTATCATGCCATGTAGAATAAGAGTGGGCATTTTAGATGCCCCAAAGAGTAAGTAGATGTAGGGATGGGCATCACAAGACACCCCAAAGTCTAAAATGATATGTGGGTGGGCATCACAAGATGCCCTAAAGGAACACAAGAGGAAGAAAAGATAAGAAGAAAATATCACCCCATTTAATGTCTAAATGGATTCAAGTTATCCAAGAAGATTTTGATAGGGGACTTCATGATGATTTGAGGAAAGAAACAAGATGCTAATTAAGAAGAATGAGAGGTAGAGAACTAAGTTAGATAGACAAGATAATATTAAGAGTACATAATCGATTGGGTCAACCTATTAATATAAATTGGAAAAAATAGGGTCTAATAGCAATACAGAGTTAATTAGGTTAACCTAGTACTTAATCTGATTGGTAAAATAGATATAAAGTTGACTAGGTCAACCTAGTATTACAGGCAGGGAGAAAAATAATCTATGAGAGACTGTGTCAAACAGAATAACATTGTACTGAAAATAGGGAAAAAAAATTGCAATGTATTTTGAAATCAAGAAATGGAAGGAAACACACAATCAATTGGGTCAATGAGGATCATCGAATTGAGGCACACAACATAAAATATTGCACTAACGTTGGCTAATGCAAGTTTTTGCAATACAACATATAATGAGCAAAGAATAAGAAGTCAACTAAAAAGTAAATGCTAACTAAGTGGTCATATTGAATGTTATTAGATTATTAAGTGTTATTTTAAGTGTGATATGGAAGTTAGCTAAAATTAGGGAACTAGAAAGCAAATTATAGATGGTTTTAAGATGTTTAGGCTCAAAGGGATCTATGTTGGCAATGGTACTGACTTGGTATTGGGTCTTACCCCCTCACTTCACAATCCCAAAATGATAAGGGTGTCAGGTGCTTTTCCAATATATACCATTAACCATGTGTTTATACTTGGCTATAAAATCAAGTCGGCTTCCCCCTTGGTGATGAAATCCAAGTAAGTAGGCTTTGGATAGACAATTGTTTAAATGCAATTTGAAATTATGTGATTTGGTAGTGTGTGCAAGAAAGAGAAAAATAATGCAACTAAATGGTATATTGAAAAACCACCTAATTATACTATGTGATATAATCTAAGTATGAAAACAACTGAAAGTGAAAGTGTGAAGTAATTACTAGCATATAAATGTTAATTTTCAATTTAAAACATAATACAGTGTTAGTTCAGACAATAGTGTATGCAAACATGATAGAATAGAGTCAAAAATATCACTACGGTACTACAAAAGCAAGGTTCTTTTAAGAACTACATTGACAGGGTTGACCTAGTCTTTCAGACAAAAGAGTTAATACAAAACTAGGTCAACCAAGTCAACCTAGTTTGTTATATGGGGGTAGTTTTAAAGACTATAAACTATGTAAAATAGGACTATAAGGAATAACTAAAATGAAAGAGAAAGAGAGAAAGGAACCTTGGTGTGTTGAAAGATGCAGAGGAATGTGAGATTGTTGTTGAAGTGCCTTGAATATAATTTTCAAATTCTACCAATTGTGTTGATTGGTTTGACTTAGTTCTGTAGTTCCCTATTTACTAAAGTCTATGAAGATGACTATATTGACTTCATTGACCTAGTATATTTTATGGAAGCTATTTGGAATACTATATTGCCCTAGTTGACCTAGTATGCTTTTTGGAAGTATGTAAGAGTACTATGTTGACTTGTTTAACATAGTAGCCTATATTTGATAAAGACCTGCATAAATAGAACATAGTCATTTTTGATATAACTATGTGTTAGACTTGCACACAAAAGTTAGAAACTATACCAACCTTGTCAACCTAGTATTTAAAATATATAAAAATAATAAATAAAATGATAGAAAAATAAAAAATGTGAAAGAAAACTTGCAACAGTTACATTCATGTCAAGTTTACCAGAATGTATTTAATCAAAAATGCATCATGTCTATAAGTCAATCTTAAATCGAAGAAGATAGATTATACTTACACTTTTGATTGGGGATACATTAGATAATCGAGAACATAACCAATGTGTGGATCCATTAGACCCAATTAGGGGATCTCTTATCATAATAATAATAATACTAGGGAGGGTTCCAAAGCCTCCAGTCAAGCACAATCATGAAATAACTCTAACTAAACCCTATGTTTTCATATTCACTATACTAATAACAAGTAAAACAAAGAAATCTAATGTAGTGCGCGTGAAAGCTTTTGGCACAAAGAGGGGGTAACAGACAAAAAAATTAAACATGCATTGAAGATATATACTCACATCAATGTATACAAAATTCTAATGCATGGAAGAGAAGTACAAATGCATATCTATCTACTCTTACAAAGGAAGAATAAAGTTAGGAATACTTACCTTTGAAGATGAACCCATCAAGCCTCAATATCTTCCTTGACCAAGGTGCTTTACAAGAGGTTATTATGGTATGTAAGGATGCCAAGGATAAATCAGCTCTAGGCTACACAACCTATCAATGCATCCAAAAGACTTCTCCACAAGACAATATTTGTATATCCAAAGAAAGTATGAAACCTTAAGCTTGCTCCTCAAGTAGAATGGTGGATAAGCAATTGTGTAATAGCTCTTACTTCTTCTTCTCTTATCTAAATAATTGCAAAATGATCTTGTATATATAGGTAGATTTAACCCTAAACCCTTTCAAAAAATTTGGTTGACAGGGTCAACCTAGTCGACCTAGTACTGTTATTGACAAAAACTCATCAGGTCACAGGCTAGGTCAAACAAGAGCTGACCTAGACCCTAAATGAGTTTCACCAATAAGAGTACAAGGTTGATCCAGTTGACCTAGTACTGTAAACTATCAAAAGGGGTTTTAGGTTAGGAAAAGGGGTAAAAGATTAAAGGAGTGTGAAAAAGAGGAGTAATAATTTAGGGAATGTTTCTAGGAGTAGGTTGGATTTTTAATAAGTGTAAATAAGGGAAAATAATCATGTGAAGCACTAATGGTCTGCCCACCACTTTACTAGTGCACCCCTAAGGGTGTGCACTCAGAGAGATTAAGACTTGACGGGTTCTTGTAAGATAGAAAGCATGAATAATTTATAAAAGTGTGAAAATATTATCTATATATAACTTCCACATATTACCCTTTTTTGAGTTTCATCATATTTTCACCTTTGTAATTCCTACTGACTAGCTACCATATCAAACCACAAATCATCACAAGTTCCCTTGCATTCCCCCACTAACCATCTTGCTCATGCAAAGAAGAGTTTAGCCTTACATGGGAAAATTCTCAAGTCTAGAGTTGATAAAAATCTTCTTCACCTCCAAAGGAACATGTTTGAGATATTGACCACACAGTTCTCAAAGAAACTAGAATTGAGTTTCTTGAGGATAAGAATAAGTTGAAACTGTGAACTCCAAGATGTAATTATTTAAAACTCCTCACCACCAAACATCAACAACTCACATCCAAGGTGCTCTCAAGTGTGTTAAATCCATTTAACACTCTAATGTCCAAGTTGACTTATGTCCATGATTTATTGATTGATCTTAAGTATATGCCATGATCCAAGCATGTAAATGAATAAATGCCTCCACAAATAAAGTCTCGTATAAATAATTGTATGGATTCTATTAAACCCATGCCCATGTAGAAAATCTTGGTTTAGTAAATGGTATTATAAAGTTATTTTTAACACTAGTAATCCATTGCTCAATTTTCACAATAGATAATCACTCAAGCATTTTCCACCATCATGCAAGCAAGTGCTATGGGCCTTGAAAATGGAACCAAAATGTAAGGGTTGTTTTTTATCTAGGCCTAACTTTCCTTAGGTGCATGTTGAAATGATTAAAACCCAATGTGATGGCATGCTAGAATTTCATGCAAGAATTAGAGTTTTCATGTGCTCACCCAAAGCATGCAGTGTTGGTCTGGTTCTTGTTGGTTTTATTGCTTGAAGGTGTACTTATCAAATAACGATGCTCAAACCTACCCACTTTACTCATTGATTAACCAAATAAATAAATACACAACAATTATGTACCTAACTTAAATTAAATGAACAAACACATATAAGATTATCAACACCATTATTTCCAAAATCCAAACAATAACATTCAAGTAATGCAGGTTCCATTCATCACACTAAAAAGAGATTCACATGTTACATAAAAAATTGCATGAAATAACTCAGTCATACAATTCTACTATTTATTTGAGTATAATGATAACAATATAACAATAGTATTCTTGATCACATCAATGGAATAATAATCAACAACATTATAAAGTTCTACTCAGGGGTATTTATACTTGGTTTTCCCTGACCAAGTAGTTACAATAATAATCCCAATCATAGTGATTCACCAACGATCTTTAATGGACTTAAATTCATGGTAGCCAATTACATTATTTTCCTAAGGACCCAAGCCTATGTGCCCCTATATTATTACATAGGTGCTAGATCCTCATCATTGAACGCCTATCTTCCCATGGGCCAGTGCTAGATTTGTGTATGATTGAGTCTATTTCATCTTTATGAATCACTCCCTAACCAGCTCCTGATTCCCATGCATTCCCTGAGTCTTTTACTAGTGTTATGAGTCCTTTGTTCTTGAGTTCCCCATTTATTCTACATATTTATTCTGATTAGATCTTTTTGTGTCATGGTCTTTTGCACTGTGACTCTTCTGCATCGTGTTTATTTTGTGTTATGCATCTTTACCAAAGGACTTAGCCAAAATTTGGGGTTCAATAATTTATGTTAACAAAAAATTTCCCTCCAAATAACAAGCATAGTAAAACATTGTTATCATCAACAACATGTCTCATCTTTGGCTTACAATACACTATAAACTATAAATTATTTTTCTACTCAAGATCAAGATAGAAGAGGACCTACAACACATAAGTATAGTAAATGTTATAAATAAATGATGGGCTTCAAATGAAAAATTACACATACATAATTGCAATTAATACCTGATCATAATATTAAGGAAGCACAAAAGTCACTTGCCCCCCAAGTCATGTCTATTAAAATGAACTAAATAAAAATCACTATTAATGTCTATTTTGAAATAAATGTTACCAATAGAATGGTACATATACACTTAAATATAACAATTTGAATAATTATACAACAAAGTTTTATTCTTGTCTCTTGCACTTACTCGGCTAACCTGTTTAAAAGGAAATATAACTCCATAACAATAATTGACCCTTCTCTTGTCAATAGTTTCCATACAAAAATATTTTCCCTCTGACCACATTGTGAAATGTTTAGTCAACTATAATATGCAATATAATTTATATATGTATTTTTAGAATCACCAAAAATATGTAAAACTTATATAATATTTTCCCAACTTACCCAATCTTTACATTCTCACATAATTTCTAATGTTTCCTCTATTACACTCCTTGGATTCTTGACATGAAGAGTTTATATATATGAACATATCCAATTAACACTAGGATGCTCTAGCCATTTATTCCACAATTCATGTGGTAATTGTATTCATGGATGGCATATTTTCCAACCAATCCTTCGACTCTTATTGTTAGCCTTCTCTTCTTCATATTTTTCAAGCCATGGAACCATTTTTGAAGTATTGAAGCTCATATGTAAAGATCTATGGAATCTCTCTCATCAAGACCTAATAATCAAACATGTATATAAGAAAATTAATTATTAAAAATTCATATTGATCATATATGTTATAATATTTTTTTTATAAATATAAATACACACCAAACTTCATTTTTTTCCATTTTCCAAGAAAATTTTCCTCCAATCTATATTTTCCATGTTCAACATCCTAAATGCATGGTATATTTGGAATATCCTCTCCAAGATATTCTAATATGTAAAAAAAATTTATTGAATAATGTATCCTCTAACCATGGATCCCTTTGGACATTTTAATTTCTTCACAAATTTGTTAATGGTTTTCACATTTCTCTCTAGCCAAAACATCCATCACGTGTTTACTACACTTACCATTTCATTATCATCAATCAAATGCACTAATTGATGGATTTAAGAATCCATGAAGGAGGTAGACAATTATTTTTCCAATTTAGAATCTATATTTGTATTATTGATATTATTTTTCTTAAACGTTGTTTCAAATATCTCTTCTAAAGATAACCACCTATTTTACAAACAATGTTAGGAATGCAAGTTACGTTAATATTTCTCACAAAATTTGTTGAGTTCTTGTATTTGATAATAAAATTCATATTACCTTAAACAACTTATATTTGATATAATGCCTTTATTAGTTCAAGTGGAAGATCACAAGATGACCACCTTAATGTTAAAGGAAATATATGTTGTATAAATAAAAAAATAAAAAACAAACTTAGTAAATTACATATTTGAAGCAAGGCAAAAAAAAAAGACATATTAATTAAAGTTGATAGTTTTATATTCAAAATTTTATGCCAATCATGTGTCTTGAAGTTTGTTATGTGTCCATTAATGATGGATGCATGTTTCATAGAGGTTCCATAGCCGTTTGATGTGCAAATATCTCACATTTTTTTATTCATAAAATTGACTTGGTATCTACTTAATATCCATGGATCACCTTCTTTATTTCATAGACTCTTTTTTGTTCTAGTGGCTTTGACATGTACTCTAGAATTTTTTGTCTTTCTCATTGCTAAAAAAGTGATTCAATATAGAAACAACCACATTTTTTAATATATGAATTTGATCCAAAAAAATGTCCAACTAATATTTTATCCAAATATGAAAGACTATAGAAAAGAAATAATTTTGTATTCATGTTGTTATTTCAACATTTTGATTAATTTATAACCATAAATAATCTCTCCACTAATATTGAAGAATTTAAACATTTAATATTTTGCACACTTTTGTGAAGGCTTTGTACCAATCCCCATGTGACGTAATCTTTAAAGGTTCTCTAGTGTTAGGTTGTCTATAAAACTTAATTTTATTTATTACACATTATTAATGGTTCATCAACAATAACTTTTGATGTTTCATGCCCCCAAAAAGGTATAAAAATAATAAGAAAAAATAGGTCATTTTTTTAAGAATGTACAATGCACATTATACATACCCATATCACAAATAATCTAGCCATATTTTTAGCATGAGATTCACAATGCATCCACTCAAACTTACATGTCATAACGGGTATAGATTATAATGTGAAAGTGGTCACATGGTTTTTGTGCAACCCTATTGGTCCCACTTGTTCTAACATGCCTAAATGCTCTCAACTAGCCTATAACTTCCTACATAGACCTATCGGGCCCCTTAACCCCAAGGCCAAAAATAAATTCTCAAATTAAATGAGGTAGGTTAAAACGACCATTGACTTGAAGGACTCATCCTAACTCTTAACGAGGCTCAAATGGGTACCCAGGGAATTCTAAATAATTATAAGCCCTGATTCACACCTTAAGTCATAATTTTAATTTTTTGGTAGTCTTCATATGAATTCAAAAAGGTTAAAATAAATATCGTTCTCAACTCTTTGACTATGGATAATTCCATCTCAACCATGACATCTCTTCAATCTCAACCATCAAATCAAGACAAGTTGAGAAAACCATAGGGATCCTTATGGTAATCTATAAAGAGTTATATATTCACTTTATAATTTTAAAATTTTAGATTAGATAAAGTTGAAGGAAGATTTGTAGGATGACTTATTCATAGTCATCCCTTTCCACCTTCTTTGTCCCTAGACAACCACCATTAATTGGGTCTCTAAGTTTATTTTTTAAATATTTATTTATTTTTGATTGTTTGACTTGATACAAAGTTGGTTGGGAAAGTTTTATAGGGATTAATCTTCTCATATTGCCTATAGGAGATCTTAGGTTCTTATGGTATTCAAAATGGTGTTCGAGTGCTTCAAGCTCTTCCTCGACCATTAATGGCCGCCTATGTCCAATTTTATAAAGAAAATAATATTTATTTTTGATTTTAACTCTTAATTATTTTTTCATACAATAGATAATGAAAAATTAAGAAAAGTTCCTAACTTACCCAGGGTCTTTCAGAAAGTTGTAAATTTCATTAAGACTGAAATAAACTCTCTTTTAAGTACAATTTATTTTTGTAAAAATATAAAATTTTATGCCTTGAAACCAATTCCATACGAAATAAGAAAAAAATTTAATGAAAGTCCTTTCAGGGAACCCACCCCAAAGCCTTCTATTTTCCTTAAAATGGGCATACAAAAGTAATAGAGGTCTATTATAAATGTTTTGGTCTAAAATTAAAACATAAACAAAAATCATAATGTGAAAGATATCATGCTATTTAAAAGTTAAATATTAAAATTAAAAAATCCTTGACTAATAAAAAAAATATAAATCATGATGGTTATGCTAGTAGACCATAGTCAACCACTAATATGGGGAATGACATAACTTTAATTCATGTGGCTTAAAAGCCATGCCGCACTTCACCATCTTTGTGGTAAGTTACCACATAAGTTAGGCCACCCATAATGCATAGTCAATAGACTACACTAACCTTTAGTGCCTTTTGGCATTAACCTCTAGTTATGTAGTCATATGAGAGAATATAGGCCTAAGCTACCCTTTGCCCTACACAAAGGGTATTTTCTCATGGGGAAACATTGCAATGAAAAAGTGCTTTATATAGATAACTAATTTTCAAAAAATTACCATAGGGTATAGATAGCTCGTAAATTTACAAATGAAATTTTATAGGCTCCAAAAGAATTATATTCTTTGACTTAAAAATATTTTGGAATAATTTAGGCCTAAAAAAAATGTGTCATTTATTTGCTTCAAAGATAGGTATTTTACTTAAGTAATTATAATAGAATATCAAATTTCACTTTGAAAATTCATAATTTTCATTTCCTAACTCTTAAAATTGGGCCGTGAGTTTTTATAAGTTCATGGTGGAAATTATATTTTGATTTAATTATATTTAAGTAATTAGGTAGTATTATATTTAAGAGAATTAGGTAGTATTATATTTAGGGGAATTTTCATGCCTAAAATTTTTGTCCCAAAAATCTAAGTAAAATATGGTATATTTTGTTTGTTTAATTAATTTCATTTTAATTAAGTGTTCATTATTGTCACCAATCAACCAACATAAAAATAAAAAGTGCGACAAATAAAATTAATTTATTTATTCTTTTTATTAATTCACAATAAGACTTTTCATAATTATGATATACGACATTTATAAGAAATAATTAAGTTAAAAAATAGTTCCCAAAATTAACACATCATATGAAGATTTATTTTAACATCATTTTATTATTCTTTTTACGAATGAGAAAAAATAACATTAATAAATAGATCCAAGATTCTATAATACAAGAGTCTCATTTAATTATAATTTATTTGCATTATTTTAAATATATGAAGACAAACTATTATTCATTTAAGATCAAATATAAGTAATACCATAGAAAATTGAGGTTATAAGGTACATTTGATAGAGCTAACACTCTATAACTATCAAGAGAGAAGTCCCTACTATAGTACTAAGCAAAATCATTCCTAGGGAGCATGTTTTAGAAAAGATGTCATGTTCCTTTTTCGATTAATTTATTTTTATAGACAAAATGATCATTCCAATATTATTTTTGGGTTTAGAGAAGGATAAAATAAAATAATTTTATTTAATAATGATTATTTTGGACCCGAGATATTTATTATTTCCTATTTTATGATTAAAAGGACCAAATAATTAATAAAATATTATTATTATTGAGTATTTTTACAAAGAGGAACATGAAAATTCTTATGAAGAGGTTTGTAACCTTTAGGATTAGTTGGCAGTCAATTATTAGCAGTCTTTGGCAAGTTTAAAAAGTAACATGGAATCAAGATAAATAATAATACTTTATTGCTAAAGTGGGGTGTGGTATTTTTAAGGAAAAGAATGATGAGGATGGTTTAAATAAAACAAATAAATTATTTTTGAATTTTTATCCTCCATAAAAATGGACAAATTTGAAAAATTTCTAGAATAGGACAAAAGGAAAAAAAGCTGAATTTAAGCAAATTATGGAAAGTGAAGAAATATGACAACTAATAGCTTTTTATAATTAGTTTTTTATATTTCTAAAGTAAAGAGATAGATTTTGGTACCCCCTTTAGGATATGTTGGTTATTTATATGTCATAATTTCATTCTGAAGGATCTTTTACCAAACTAATTAATTTTTTTAGTTGAACAATGTTCATTTTATCATCCTGGAATGAAGACTCTTAGATGTTGGAGGTCTTTGGACGGAAACCCATTGATCCTAAGGATTTTAGGATGAAACCCCTATGATATAGAGGTACAATTTCACACAAATTTCTTAACAAAGCATCAAGGAGTGCAGATTCATCTAGTTTTTAATATTTTATGCAAGTAGTTGGTGTGAGTAGATGTTATAGAAGTTTTTTCAAATTTGTTGATTTGTTACAAAAAAAAAATTATCTTGTGGGTTTATTTTTAGATTATTTAATTATTCCCCATTTTTTGTGATCATTCTATAAGGGTTGTGTATTTATGTTATGCTTTGAGCAGTGTTTGTAGTGTTACTGTGTAGTTTTAGAAAGGATTTTTGCCTAAACTTTATATTTTGATCTATAAATATTATGTACTTATTATTACAATGATTTATAATTATTTTTATCTCATTTTTATGCAATATAAGTTTCTATATGTGTTGGTTTGAAGTTACTGTATTATTCTTTGAAAATTGTCAAAATCTAGGTTTCACTAGCTAGTGTAGAGAAAGGGCATGAATTTTACAAAAAAATGTCTCCAATATAAATTTAATTTGAGATCTGATATGTATCTATAAAATTAAGTAAGGGGACATGATATTGGTATCAAAACCACAATATTTCCATCCTTTAGGGTTTTAAGAGTGGATGCTTCCGAATGAGAGAGAAACTAGATATTTTAAACAAGTACATTGATTTGTTTATCATGGGAGGATTCTTGAGATTTTTAAAACATGGAAAAAATGTAAAGATTATTCAAGATAAAATGGTGTAAATATAGAGGAACTAATATAAAATGACCAATTCAATTCAAAGGTTTCTAAATAGTATGCAAAATTCAGTTCTCATTAAGACATCTCAAAAAGAGGATGATACTACAAATGAACTCAGGAGAAAGAAAATTTCCTTCTCTTTCAAATAACCTTAGGATCCAAGTCACAACATTTGGGAAAAATAAGATTTGAAGCTAAAAAAAAATCTAAAGATCCAAAAGAGAAGACCATAAAACTAAAAGAGGTGATGGATACATCAGAACCACAAAAGGTCAAGGTAGAAATTGTGACGATGGAACATAAAGAAAAATTAATTTTTTAAGAAAGTGGAAGAAATCAAAACTTGGATGAATCTAACATGTACTTAGGAGGTGTAAAATTTGATAACTTAATGAATTATATGATTATATATCAATAAAATAATCATCTTAATGATGTCAAGGAGGAAGTATCACTTGTTGAATGTATACGTGAGAAAGTTATTCTTGTTCAGAACTCACCCATCAATATTCAAAAGATTGAATCCATGCTACGTAAGGGTGATTTTCAAGATATTTGTACACTTTAAGGTAAGAAAAATATTTTGTGTCATTAGGTTAATGGTTTCGTGGTATCATAAGTATTAACAAAAGAAGACATACATTTAGAGCATTTCTATGAAAACAAGAGGAATGCCTTGAATCAAGTAGTTTATATGGAGCAGTTATAGAATAACCTTATTGGGAGACATACATATGAGGAACGTTCCTCACAAAAAACTAATATTGGTTTTTATCTTGCAAAAACTTGTAGATCAATAACTAATGGTAAGCAAATTGATTATCTTCATGATTATGGCGTATGGCACAAAAGAAATAATACTAGTAGAGATTTGATGCTTGACATTTTATTATTGGAAATTTTTTGTCATTGGGGAAAGTAACATAAACATGATGAAAGAGTTATAATATGTTTAATATTATGGGATTCAAGTTCTTGTTTGAGACACTTGTTACTGAAATTTGAAGTGGATCCTGCTGTTCAAAGGAAACTTACCACATTGTAGATAACTGTAGAGGATGTAATAAGGACTTAATTTTTTTTTGAGATGATTGGTCAAGAAAGGATAATGAATTTATGATGATAATAACTCAACCAAAATAACACCTACAAAAATTTAAGGAAAATATTTATTTCATGGGTCATGAAAATCAAGTATTTAGGCAACAACTAGGCATAAATATACATCATGCTTGGGAACTTCAAAAGGATATGTTGAGGAAAATAGTTTTTGGGTTAAAAGTTGTAATGATTAATTATTTAATCCACCAAGGACAAAAAAAGGTTAGTTTTTTAAACCTCATCAATGAATAAAATGTTAAGCATTTGACCATTCATATGAGTACAATTCAAAATATAAAAGAGATGGTAATAACATATATTGACTTCACACTATGTCCTTTCAATATTTTGGTCATCATGGAAAGTACTATAAGCATGAGAAAAAGGTGGAAGTTATGATTTGTAGTGAAATACACATATACCTTTTCCCTCAAGTTGAATATTATTTGTACAAAGGGGTGTGGGATCCTAAAGATATTTTGAGAACTATAAAAGGTGGAGTTTTCAAGATCAACATCACTATTGAAAATAATTTCATCATCCCATGCAACTGGATAAGAAGAAATTCCAAATTGAATACAAATTATGATAAGGGAAATGTTGTAATTGATAACAAGGATTAGTGTTTTCAACTTCTAAGTCAAATGCAAGAAACAAGAGGATGTCACCACTTATCTAATAATGGCAAGGGAGCAGAGCAAAAACTAGTTCCTAGTATTGGCATGATATATTCCTTATGTGATGGGTTGTATTCATGTGGAAATAATATCACTTTGAGGAAAGAAATACTTATTGAATTAAATGAGGAGAAGCTTATTGCCATCATGGGAAGCATTTTGATTTAAGATAAGCCATAGACCATATTTCTCAAAGATGCTTACACATTCAAACATGGTACCAAGTAATATTTCTAGACATAAGCAAGGTAAACATAATGTTGAATTTAAAATTTTGTTGAATATGTGCATTATGATGTTTAGTCATTTACTCCTAAAATTGTAGAAATATATGTAAATTTTGCATATCACACATTTGAAATCAAGTTCCACACTTTTGTTCCTTTCTAGGAAGCATAGAGGAGAATTTATAGAAGTCAAAAATTATTTGGATGGGAACATCATAGTTTATTTGGAGGCCCTTCATTAAAACACTATGCACACTTTGGAGAAACTCATATATACATATTTGAACTTAAGTTAGGAAAGGTTTGGTTTTGAAAATCAATTCATAAAAAATAAAGTATTACAATGAATCAAGTTGATTTTATCCTTTGTAGCACATATCCAAAGTTTGTAGGAATTAGTGGGCCTTACATAAGTTATACAGCTTATACCCTTCTGGGAGAATTTAGGAGACTTTCCATAGGTACTAAGATTAATAACAAGACTGTTGCTACAACTGATTAGTTTAAGCAAAAGATTTAAGGATAAAAGATAAAGAATCTTTGTACTTGATTGAAGCATCAAGAAGGTGGAAACGTTTCAACAATAGAAACATTTGAGTTCTAATTTTCAAAAGCTAAATTCCAACAAGAGGGTTGCAACATGGGCCAAGTAAAGTTTTCAATGTCTATCTCTATCAAAGTGGTGTAACGAAAGCTTGGTGAAGAGTTATTGAGATTGATTTGGGATTGTTAGGATCCTACTCCTTAAGAGTACAATTGATTACCTTTGTATAAGCAACTAAACACGGAATTTAACCAGAAGTAATAAGTAACTAGAATTCAGAATCAACATAGAATATGAGAGATAATACAATCTTATATTAACACTCTTCCAGAAGGAAATACAATGAAGAAATCACACTCTTCCCACACCTCTTGGGCGTACAATAATTTTCCCTCAAGAGTTCTCTCTCTCAATTACAAACACAATCAACTCAATAACCGAGTTGTTGTTTCCACCAGTCAATGACAATCAACCCAATGGTTGTTGTTGCCTACTTCCAATCCACCTGTGACAATCAACTCAATCGGTTGCTTTGCCTACAATACTAGTACCCAATGACAATCAACTCAACGGTTGCTTTGCCTACCTTACATACACCAAGCAAATCTCCTTGATCTTGCTCCTTGTTGTGTTGTAAATCTCCTTGATCTTGCTACCCCATAGATCTAACTGACCTTACACACACACACACACCCACAGATCTCCTTGATCTTGCACACCCTACAGATCAACTGACCTTGCTTCCAACCTTGGCACACTTGCAGATCTCCTTGATCTTGCTACCTCACAGATCAACTAACCTTGCTTTTTTGCACACTTTACAATACAGCCCCATGGGTCTCTTAAATAGATCCCAAAACAAACAATAATTAGAAAAGCAAACTCAAGACTAAAATTAGTCTTTACATGCAAACTGACTGTTCGTCAAACTAACTATTTGTCTAACTAACAGTTCTAGAAATGCACAGGCTATCGACATTAATTCATGTCTGTCTAGAGATGACTGATGTCGACCAATGCCTAACTGATGTCGACAGCTTCTGATCGACCCTAACCAATGTTGGTTGGTCCTGACTGATGTCAGCGACTGTCTAACTCTAGCAACCTCCATAATTTGCATAATAGTGAAGCTTTTAGCTCTACAACCTAACAATTTCCCACTTGGAGATAAATAGTTGCACCTGTACTTGTACAACAACGTCCTCTAATCTATTTCTGGCTTGTACCCCTCTTCAAGTTCAATCTTAAAGACCAACAAAATTTGAATGAAGATTTAACTTCTCCTTTGTTCCCGTCTTTGTTAACATTTCTGCAGGGTTCTTACCCTTGCTAACCTCTATGACTACAACAACCTTCTGCCTCTCTGAAATCTAGCTAATTGCCATTCCACCAATAGTGAACACATATATTATGGTGCTTCCCCTGCCATCCAAGTCACATGCCATATCCGAATCTACATACCCATGTAGATAAGTGCTTGACCCTGCATAGCATAAATACCTGCTGCTGGTCCCTCTCAGATATCTGAGAATCCACTGAACTGCTTTCCAGTGCTCCTTCCCTGGATTGGCCATAAACTTGCTGACAACTCCCACTACTTAGGTAATATCAGGTCTAGTACATACCATGCACTCAACTTCATTATGTGATTTAGGACACTGTTCATAGCTCAACTTGAACTGTCCAACCATAGGTGTGCTTACTAGTTTTGCATCCTGCAAATTGAACCTCTCCACTACCTTATTCACATAATCCTCTTGAGACAAAATCAACCTGTGATTTTCCCTATCTCTAAAAATACTCATGCCAAAGATTTTCTTCACTGCTCCCAAATCTTTCATGGCAAACCTCTGAACTAATTTTACCTTTAGCTCAGTAATTCCCTGCATGTGTGACCCTGCAACAAGCATATACACTACATACAGTAACAGGATAATGTAGCGACCATTATCCAACCTAGTAAAATAAACATAATGGTCACATTGACATTGACTAAAGCCATGCTTTGTCATAAATCTGTCAAACCTATACCACTGTCTTGGAGCTTGCTGAAGACCATATAACCTAGCCTTCTGTCTCACCTGTCCATTCTCTCCTTTCTTTAACCTATGAATCCATTCGTCTTTTAGTGCTTTCTTTCTGACTGTCAACTCTACCAAATCCCACGTTTGGTTCTCTCCTAAGGAATCAATTTTCTCATTCATGCCATGCTCTCACTATTTCCTGGATTCTACCTGCATTGCCTCTTTAAAACTTCCTGGTTTTCCACCATCAGTGAGCAACAAGTACTATAAAGAAGGGGAATAATGAATTTGAGGCTTACTTACCCTTTTAGACCTCCACATGGGCATTTGAGACTCCTTGACAGCTTGTTGTCCACCCAAAATTCATTCTAACAGTGACCGATCTTGGTCACCTCTGGCCGACCCGGTCTGCACCCGATCGATGTCGACTCCTCCTGATCGCCGACGTCAGTTCTCTGACCGACATTGGTGTCCACCTACTTGACATCACTGACTTTGGTCTGCACATAACCGACGTCAGTTCCTGCCTGATCGAGGTCAGTTCTCACCTGACTAACGTCGATAACTGTGTTTTCTTGTGAGTGATGATTTTTACTCGTGAGCTCATTTCAGATCATAACTTTGTCCAAATCAACACTGCCCTGCTCAAAAATATTTAGCCTCTTGAGCTGATCTCTGTCCATCATCTTCTCCTTGAAAACCAAGGCTTTCTAGTTCTTAATTTTGTCAAAACATCAGATTTCCTCTTTATGCAATACTATGATCTTCCAATAGAAGCTCCCTTCTTTGTTGACCTAGTTTCAAGAAACCTCACTTTCTTCTGTTGCTTACAAAAATCTTGATCTATGCTTTTCAAATCTGAAAGCTTACCATTTGACTTAAGAACATCCATTCCCTTCTCACTCATGTGACCAAGCCTACAGAGCCACATCTTTGCATCTACATCTAAAGTAGATAAAACAGAAAGAGAATCAGTAATACAAGTAGATAGATAAAGTGTACCTACTTTCTTACCTCTTGCTAATACAAGTGCACCCTTAGAAAATTTCTAAGATTCCGCTATGAGAGTTACTGTGCAACCTTCATCACCCAACTTTCCTACAGAAATTAGACTCCTCTTCAGGATGGGAACATGCATGGAATCCTTCAACACCCATGTGTTGCCCGTCCGCAATTTCAGCCGCACTTCCCCTTTGCCAACAATTTGACAAGGCTCACCAACCCCTAAATAAATCTTTCCAAAGTCTCCATGGACATAATCATGAAAAAATACTCTATTTGGGGTTGCATGGAAAGAGGCAACAAAATATAAAACCCAAGATTCTACTTTATCCAAGGAACATATAAGAGCATTCCGTGCAACAATAACTGCATCATTTGCTTCTTTATTTCCTTCATGCTGATCTTCTACCAACCAACAATCTTTCTTTACATGCCCTTTCTTTCCACAATTCCATAATTGATAATTATTGCCATTGAATTTCTCTATTCTTAGTGTACTTTCTTCTGCCATTGCTTTACTTCCACTCAATCAAAAACCCTTGAGAGTGACCTATAATCAACAAACACTAACGTGCTCCAAACCAGGCTCTGATACCACTTGTTAGGATCCTATCCTTAAGAGTACAATTGATTACCTTTGTATAAGCAACTAAACACAAAATTTAACCAGAAGTAATAAGTAACTAGAATTCAAAATCAGCACAGAATATGAGAGACAATACAATCTTGTATTAACACTCTTCCAGAAGGAAATACAATGAAGAAATCACACTCTTCCCACACCTCTTGGGCATACAATAATTCTCCCTCAAGAGTTCTCTCTCTCAATTACAAACACAATCAACTCAATAACTGAGTTGTTGTTTCCACCAATCAGTGACAATCAACCCAATGGTTGTTGTTGCCTACTTCCAGTCCACCTGTGACAATCAACTCAACCGGTTGCTTTGCCTACAATACCAGTACCCAGTGACGATCAACTCAACGGTTGCTTTGCCTACCTTACATACACCAAGTAGATCTCCTTGATCTTGCTTCTTGTTGTGTTATAGATCTCCTTGATCTTGCTACCCCATAGATCTAACTGACCTTACACACACACACCCGTAGATCTCCTTGATCTTGCACACCTTGCAGATCAACTGACCTTGCTTCCAACCTTGGCACACTTGCAGATCTCCTTGATATTGCTACCCCGTAGATCAACTAACCTTGCTTTTTTGCACACTTTACAATACAACCCCATGGGTCTCTTAAATAGATCCCAAAACAAACAATAATTAGAAAAGTGGACTCAAGACTAAAATTAGTCTTTACATGCAAATTGACTATTCATCAAACTAACTGTTCATCTAACTAACAGTTCTAGAAATGCATAGGCTATCCATGTCGGTTCTTGTTTGTCTGGAGATGACCGATGTCGGCTGATGCCTAATCGATGTCGGCAGCTTTCGGTCAACCCAAACTGATGTCGGTTGGTCCTGACTGATGTCGGTGACTGTCTAACTCCAACAACCTCCACAATTTGCATAACAGTGAAGCTTTTAGCTCCACAACCTAACAGGGATTCCGATAACATTCAAAATAGAAAAATTAGTACATTTATATTTTCATTATTTTATCCAAGTCAAAGAGGAAAAATTATAATTATGCATCGCATCATGGATTTTTTGAAGGTTTGCATTTATGATGTTATGAGTCATGTACATTTATTTGATATTTAGTCTCATGAGGTGAAGCTATTTTTGAAAAATTTGATCAAATTACATGAGTTGTAAAAGGATGTTTTGGATGTTAGGGAATGTATATCTTTCAATGCTCTTTGACAGGAGATGTCTCACTTAATTGGTACATTATTCAAATTACATATGCATTACAGTTTGATTCATCGCATTGGCATGATGATTATTGAGCATCATGGTTTACAATTGGTTGTGGGCAAGAAATTTTCGGAAGGATACGCTGTCATGTCCCTTTTTCAATTAATTTATTCATATGGATAAAATGATCATTTAAATAATATCTTTGGGTTTAAATAAGGAGAAAGAAATTTTTTTTTTTTTAATATTTATTATTTGGATCTGAAATATTCATTATTTCCTATTTTTGATAAAAAGGGTCAAGTAATTAATAAAATATTATTTTTATTAATTATTTTCTCAAGGAGGTGCATGAGAATTCTTATGAGGAGTTTGTAACTTCTAGGATTAGTTGGCAATCAATTATTAGCAATTTTTTTTTGGTAAGTTTGAAAAGTAATAGGGAATCAAGATAAATAATAATACTTTATTACTAAAGTGGGGTGTGATATTTTTAAGGAGAAGGATGATGATGAGGATTTAAATCAAACTAATAAATTATTTTTTGCATTCTTATCCTCTAGAAAAATTGGTAATTTTGAAAAAATTATATAATAGGACAAAAGCAGGAAAAATAAAATTTAAGTAAATTACGTAAAATGGAGAAAGATGACAACTAATGGATTTTTTTAATTATCTTTTTATCTTTATAAATCAAGGATATTGATTTTTGCAACCCCTTTTTCCCTCTTGTTTATTTATATGCCATACTTTCATTATGAAGGATCTTTTACCAAACTAATTAATTTTTCTTGTTGAATAATGTTCATTAGATCATTTAGAACATAAAATCTTAGATGTCGGAGGTATTTAGATGTAAAACCATTGATCCCAAGGATTTTAGGATGAAACCCCTATGATACGAGGTAAAATTTCACATAGGAATTGTAATAGAGCTTTAAGGAGTAGAGATTCAACCAGTTTTCAGTGTTTTATGTAAGCAGTTGGTGTGTGTAGAGGTTATAGAAGCTTTCTCATATTTTTTATTTTCATACAATAGATAGCAAGTGTTCATGAGGTTATTTTAAAGTTATTTCATTATTCTCTAGTGTTTTGTGATCAATGTATAAGTGTTGTGTATTTATGTCCTTCTTTGAGCAGTGTTTGTAGTGTTATTATGTAGTCTTGACAAGGGTTTTGCCAAAAAATTACATTTTGATCCAAAACTATTGTGGAATGATTATTAAAATGATTTTTAATTAATTTAGTCTCATTTTAATTCAATATAAGTTTCCATATGTGTTGGTTTGGAGTTACTATGTTTTCCATGAAAATTATCAAAATCTGGATTTCACTAGCTAATGTAGAGAAGTGCATGAATTTTACAAAAAATTATCTCTAATACAAATTTAATTTCAGATCTGATATTTATATATAAAATTTAGTAAGGGTACATGACAACATTTTATATTATTATAATTATTTCAAGGGTAAAAAACATCATTTCATACTAATCATAAGAGAATAGTCAACAATACTTAGGACATATATTAATCATAATTGTTTTATTTAATTTTTATACTAGTGATTCATCAAAAGAATCATAATGTAACATGATAATTAATGATGAAATAATCCTATCTTAACCTATGACCTAAGACTCAATGCCTCCATATCTTTAAGCAACCTATATATCTGTTCTTTGAAATCTAGGTTAGATGTAGCTCTCCACTTGAACTTGTGAGGAGTCTCTTCCACGAGACATCATTACTGAAAGGGGTGGTAATTTAAGCCAAAACAAGGAATGAAAAAATATCACTACAAAAATGATATTTTATAAGCTCTAGACATGAACACCTGAAATGTAGACTGCTACTCTCATTAAACCTTAGAATATGACACTTCAACATCCTAAGGTCATTATGCTAACACAAAAACATTATCCCACAAGAGTACATGCTAGTGTCAATAAAAATGATACAATAACTCGGGTCACCACTTAGATAACGATTAGAATAAAAAATTCTATTTATCCTTGCATTCTACAAGGTTATATTACAATAAAGTATAGTTAGTGCAAAAGGAAAGACATCCTAGGGTTATTGGTTATAACTAGCGCTACAGAAAAGTGAACTAAAGTTTAATAGTTAGTGTCTGCACTCATTTCCTAATTTATCTACATATCTACTATGATCACCTTCATACGTATAATTGAGACTAGTTTTGGTTTCTCAATTACCAAAACAAATGTCAATTCTATTACGAAGGTAACCAACCTTTACCACTTAGTCATGCCACTATTATTTACATAGTTACCCTTTTAGGTAACATTATAGCCACTAACTCACCCATGCATAGTTTGATGTTACCAAGGATTGATATGAGACACCCTTGTATGTGGAGAAAAATTAGTTAGACTATCTAAGTCTAGGCATAAGTTTCAAAACAAGAGTATGCCCTAATCTAATACTAACCAAAAACTTCCTTAGATATAACTAGAAAAAACTAAACCAATATTTAACTAAGATACGTTTAGTGTTCCTAATTTGGAATAAAATTATCTCATAGGCTAAAAAAGTGCAGAATAGTCATCAACTAGTTTAAATTTGATTGAACACCATCATTCACATGACAACAATCATAACACTTGTCTTAATATAACTATTAAAGGTTAGGAAAAAGTTAGAGAAATGATGTCTAATTAATTATATGAAAATATTAATAATTTAATTAAATTATTTTTTATTACTTTTAGTATTATTAAATTATAAATAAATCACCTATATATTTAATATATGGAGAAAACATTAAATAATCACAACGAAAAACAATGGTTTCAAGACATTATTTTTACTCTAATTTCATGTTGATAAATTAGGTTTGGAACCACCCTTAAATTAATCCATGGGGGAAATGATACATTAAACATATGTATTTTTTGACAGAATTGTCCAAGATCCAACTGATATAATCAAACACACGAACTAAAAATGCAAAGCAAATAGAAGCAGAACTTCATTTTTGAGACTAAAATCAAAATAAAGTAGAATTATAATAATATTGCATTCATAACTCATTAAAAAATAACTTAGATGAGAGGCGTATTTATAGGTACAATGGAGGCATAGAACCAAGACATTTGACAATGTGAACACAACACTTTTGCCAAATGGTTTGTGTGCTTCATATGTCAATATTGGTGGGTAAGGGTATCCTTACCCACCAATTTGACTACAATTTTCCCGTGTGCATGTGCACCTTAATTACCTCATTTATGACACCTAAGTGATCTCAAAATAACACCTAATCAAGCTAAATATAAGTGTAGGAATACTTCATAATAATAAATATAAGGAAAACAATATCTTACACTAACACCCCCCCTTAAGTGTAGCTTAGGTGGGTAAACAAAATTGGGTCCCGACAACATGGCCTAGTGAGGCACCCAAGTAAAATTTAACTCTCACAAAGTGGAGGAAAAGGAGAAAACCTATAGGAAAAAACTCCCCCTCCAAAAGAGAGAAAGGAAGAAGAGGACTAGAAGGGCCCTCTTGAAGATGATGTTGATGCAGCCTATACCCCAAGAAGAGCATGTAAGTAAGGATACTTTCTCTCAGTGAAGGTCTTGGTGAAGATATCATCTATCTTTTCTGTAGTCTAGCAAAATTTGAGATCAATGACTTGTCCATGAAAGATTTATTGAATGAAGTGCATATAAATCTTGATGTGCTTGACCCATTGATGTTGGACTAGATTCTTATAGATTTGGATGGTACTTTGGTTATCACAAAAGATGATTGTGGGTCTCTTGAACTATATACCAAACTTAGTAATTATGTGAAGCCAAATAGCTTCAGTAGAAGCATTGAAAGCCCCTCTATATTCAGCCTCAGTAGATGATAAAGCAATAACATTTTTCTTCTTGCTAGACGAACTAATTGGTCTTGAGCCAAGTGAGAAACTATATCCTAAAGTAGATTTTCAATGTTGAATATCGCCAACCTAGTCTGAATCTATGTACCCAATCAAGTTAATATCAATGCCTACTCCATAGTGAATCCCAAAACTGTGAGTACCTTGAATGTAGTGGAGAATTTATTTGGATAATTTCTAGTGTAGCTCATGTGGTGTTTGCATAAAGCTAGAGACCATACCCACTACATATTAAATATCAAGTCTAGTGTGAGTTAGATAGATGAGGCTTCCACCTAGTTGTCAATACAAGGTAGCATCAACCAATGGAGAAGAACACTCAGCCTCAAGTTTGACTCTAGAAAGAAAGGGAGTCAGAGCTGGCTAACAAGCATCCATATGGAACCATGTAAGCAAATCAAGAGCATACTTGGATTGTGAAATGGTAATCCCTGAGTCAGATTGTGAAATCTCAATACCAAATAAGTAATGCAATAAACCCAAGTCAGTCATGGAAAATCTATCATGCAGAGCAATTTTCAATTCTACAATAGAGGATGAATAACTCCCTATGATCAATAGGGCATCCACATATAAAAACTAGAGTCAAGAGTGAATTATCCTATCACAATATGTAGACATTTAGATCAAAATTAAATCTAGTGAAACCAACTGTGAGAAGAAATGAATCCATCTTGACGTACCAAGCTCAAGGGGTCTATTTGAGGCCATAGATATATTTTTGTAGTTTAAACATTAAGGAAGAATCTTCTAAAAAACCTTGTGATTGCTCCATATATATCTCCTCCTCAATGTCTCCATGAAAAAAGGCACTCTTCACATCCATCTGATGAACATCCCAATGATAAGTTATGACAATGAAAAGAGTGAGTTGAATAGAATTCATGTTAGCGACTGGAGCAAATGTTTCAGTATAGTCTATGCCAAGAACTTGTGAAAATCTTTTTGCTACCAATCATGATGTGAAATTATCCACTAACCCATCTTCTACAAATTTTATTTGATAGATCCACTTACATCAAACAAGTTTCTTTCCCTTAGGAATGGGTACTAGATCCCAAGTGTGGTTCTTAATTAAGGAACTATACTCTTCATGCATAGTTGTATCCCACTCAGGAATGTCATATGCCTCATGAAATGACTATGGATCAGAAGCACAAGTAATGAAAATATGTGGAACACCATAAAATTTTGAATGAGTTTGTCTGACATCTGATGGATCCCCAACCCAATCACCTGTACACTGTAGAGTCTGTCTAGCCCAAAGAAGACCTAAATTCGAAAAATCAAGAGGAGATTATTCAACTTTAGAAATATGACCATGAATGGAATGAGGTGAATCTCTATCACTATCCTCATCATCTAAACTGGAAGAAGAATCTTTGTCAATAAGTATCTGATCTGGATGATCGAAATCATTTAAAATGTCATCATATCCTAGAGATTTCAAAGAGGGAGAAGTGTCAAGTGTGGATTCTGATGGACCCTCTCGAAAGTGTATACTCCTCTCAATTAACAACTCATGTTGTTGGGAAATAATGGAAGCACACAATTGATTACCAAATACAAGTAACTTACATGCAGAATTACCCAGAATCACAAGTAACTAGAATTCAGAAATAACACAAAATATGAGAGACAATACACAACTTGTATTAAAACTCTTTCAGAAGGAAATACAACAAAAAATATTGCCATAGTTCTTCTTCCTTACACACCTCTAGGGCTCCCACACCTCTAAGACATAAATAGTAAATCTTCCCTTAAAGCTCTCTCTCTTATGGTCCCAACACACAACTCAAACACAGAGTTGGTGTTCACCTCCAACCAGCCAGTATCCACTACTGCCAGTACACTAGTGCTCCACGCACACCACAAGTGCTCCACACACTCCAAGTACACAAATGTACTTCAAGTAGATCTCCCCTGAACTGCAACAACCTGTAACCCAATCTGATCTCACTTATAGAAGAAACTACCTTGCCTTCCTCTCTTGCTCTATAACCGAGTACACACTGTACTCCAAGTAGATCCCACCTGATCCTGCTCCCTATTGTGTTGTTGTCCTCTCTAATCTTGCACACCTGCAAATCAATCTGGTTCTACACACCTGCAAACCTGGATCATGCACACACATACACTTGTAGATCAACAATATTACTTACCATGTAGATCTCCTAAAGTAGCCATGCACACCTGATGACCAAGATCTTACACCCCTAAAGAATCCTGTTGACTCTCCAAAACTAGCACCCACCTTGGTACTGCTATGGAACTAGGAGGAACACCCTTGCTCACCTCACACACAGAAGGAGCTAACTTTGCTCAACTCAAACTAGAACACTTTACAATACAATCCATGAGTCTATTATATAGATCTCATCCAAACAATAATTAGACACCTAATTACAATAATTAGATCTACAGCTTCTAGTCTAAATTTGGCTCTTGACATGCAAACACTTGGTTCATTAACTAACTACCCGTAATATTCACAGTTTGAACCACACAGGTGATCGACGTCGATCCCTGTCTGCCTGGAGGTGACCGACGCCGACCGATCCCTGACCAACGTCGGTTGCTATCCCTGTCTAATCCTGCTGACGTCGATTGGCCTGACTGACGCCGGTGTCTATGACACTCAGCAAACTCTCTACAACCTCCTCCTCTATTTGCATTAGTGAAGCTTTTAGCTCCACAACCTAACAATCAAATCTTTGTCAATAAGTATCTGATCTGGATGATAAAAATCATTTAAAATGTCATCATATCCTAGAGATTTCAAAGAGGAGGGAGAAGTGTCAAGTGTGGATTCTGATGGACCCTCTTGAAATTGTATACTCCTCTCAATTAACAACTCATGTGTGATAGGATGAAGAAGCCTATATCCCTTAACACCTTCTGCATACCCAATAAATATGCAAGTCCTACTCTGACGTTCCATGGCCTTACATTTATTTTTAGGAATGCGAGCCCTAACTTGAGATCCAAATACCCTAAAATGCTTAACTTTAGGTTTATTATTGCTGCAAGCTTCAAAAGGAGTGACCCCTTTCAACTCTTTATGAGGAACATGATTTTGGATGTAACAAGCATAATTAATGGCTTCTGCCCAATATTGTGGTGTAAGTGATTTGGAGTGTATCATATAGTTGCCCATTTCCTTCAAAGATTTTTTCTTACATTATACAACACCATTCTACTAAGGAATGTAAGGAACTATTCATTATAGATCAATCCATTCTAAATTATAGAATTTTTCAAAGCGATGACTAACATACTCACCACCATTATCAGTACATAAAATCCTAATGATTTTCCTTGATTGTTTCTCAACAAAAGCTTTGAAATCCTTAAAATGGTCAAATTCCTTAGACTTTTATTGAATAAAATACACCCAGGTATACCTAGAGAAGTCATCTATGAACATAAGCATGTACCTAGCCCTGTTGAATGAAGGCTTTGGAAATGGCCCAGAAACATCACTGTGAATTAGCTCTAAAATTTGAGTGGCTCTCCATGATTTGCCTTTGTCATATTTCTCTTCAAGATGTTTATCAAGCATGTAACCTTCACAAACACCATCAAAAAAATAAACACAAGGCAACCTTATTACCATATCTTGTCAACTGAGTTGTTTCAAGTAGCAATAGTTTATATGACCAAATTACTCATGCCATAGTTTACTCACCCCATCAGAATAAGTGATTAATTTAGTATAAGGGTAATAAATATAAAAATTTGAAAAGGTGTACAACCTTGATTGGTGATTTTCTTTCCCAATGGCCACTATAGTATCAATATGCAGCTCCTTAATCACAATAAAATCTGGAGTAAACTCAACTTTATTGCCTAATCTAATGTGGGTGATTTGATAAATAGATAGGAGATTAGTTGATAGTGATGGAACACATAAGACATTTTCAAATGTTCCATCATTAACTTCAATAGATCCTCTCCCACAAACTTCAAAATAGGTGTCATCACCTATTAGAATAGATGGCATAAAACATGGCTCTAAGGATGAGAATAAGTCTCATGAAGAAACCATGTGATGTGAGGCACCAAAATCAGTCACCCATGTGGATGGCTGAGATGATACTCCAACAAAGGCCTTGTCCTTACCCTTGCCCTTACTACGATATTTTGCCTTAAAAGACTCCTATGTTGATGAGCTTGATTTGACTGTATCAGGGACATTGATGTTGTTTTTCTCAAGCATCTTTGTTAGTTGATCAATCTATTTCTTCATATATTTTGTTTTATCATGCCCAGTTCTCTTACAATAGGCACATGTGATCCTCTCTTTCTTGGGTTTCTCACCTAAAGAGGAGGACTCATATGATACTTTTGTCTTAGTATCTAATTTTTTACCCCTTCATTGCTCTTGGTCCTTATTTGGTTTCTTCTCTTTATTAATTGAAGTCTTCGGTTTGTCATGACACAACAAAGCATGTGATTTGGATGACTTCAATGTACCCATTTGGACGAGCTTGTCTTACTCCCTAGTTAATTCTTTGGCAAAATCATCTAAGGATGACATAATCCATGCAGTTCCTAGGGCTCATTTGTTATCATAAAAGGTAGAGACAAAAATTGAGTAGTCAGGACCTAACATGGAAATAATAGAGAGGATCAATTGTTCATCATTTTTATCTATGTCACACAATTTTAATTATAACCTAAGTGATTTAAGTTTGGTGAAAAAGTCTTCTATAGTGTCAAAACTTCCTAGACTCAAACTAATGATCTCATTCTCTAGCTCATGACCCCTCATTACATCTTGCTTCCCAAAGAGTTGTTCCAAGGTGTTCCAAATCTCATGTGGTGATTTAGCAGATTCAATATGAAAGATTAAGTCAAGAGAAACAGACAAACATTAAAGATCATATACTTCATCACACTTATTATACCACTTAATATTATTTGCATCAAGTTCTGGTTCAGTTTCTATATTCATGGTTACCCTGTGTAAACATTTACTTAGAAAAATTTGCACTTTAGATTTCTAGTCATGATAATTGAATGGAGTGAGAAGTAGAACCAAATTATGATCTATGATGCATTGCAAGTAGAATCTGAATGAGCAATAGAGAAGGCAAGGCACAAAACAACCCCCTTGAAACTATAAAAAAGAACCCCCCCAATTATAGAGGTTTGGTGCTTTATATTTTAGTACATATATAATCAACACTTCAGTGCGTATACAATCAACACTTTAGTGCGCATACAATTGGCACTTTATGTTTTGCACAATAGAGCCCATCAAATCTTAATATATTGTGTAGGGCCAAAGATAGCCATAAACATGAGTATAGAGTTGATTCTTAAAGATTCAACTCATGTAACAAGGACAAATGATGTGTATAGTACAAATAAGATACTACACAGTATATTTACACTTAGATACAATGAATTATAGGTACAGATCTGCACAATAAACCACAAAGATATGGCTAATGTTGTCAAAGTGCATGATTTAGTGTAGTATTTACCATCACATAATACACATAGCAATAAGATGACTATCTGAGGTTGTTGAATACGTAGTATAATGTAGTATTTACTATCGCATAATACACACAACAACAAAGTGGTTGACGTATAAATGAGTGAAATATTTGCATTAAAGACACAAATAATAATGCACACTCATAAAAAATAGATGTCAAACTCAGTCAAGAATGAATCCATAAATGAGCAATATGTGCAATGATTACATAAGTGATAGTGCAAGATCATAAAAAGACTTGCATTCACTATCTCTTTGTGCCTGATTGATTATCTCTTAGTTTACCCATTGTTATTATGATGACCATACTTCTCTATTATGCAAAAATTTCTAAACCTGATTGTTATCCTTCACTTCTAGTTTTAGACATATACCTACTCTATTGCTTCCTTGACACTTGCATCCCAAGCAGACACATGCATCGACACAAGTGTCCAGTTTTCTTACAGAGTGTTTAGTGCTCAAAATTCATCTAATTTTAAAAATTAAACATATCCTAAAGGTCAAATTAAGTGATTTAGTGTGAGATATTTCAAAAAAGGATTGGTATATATACAAGATCAACCATCATTCATTCCTCACCTAACAAACACCTTGGAATTACATACAACTCACAAGGTAATATACTAAGAAGCACTCAATCAAGCATTCAAGTGAGGAAACTTGACCTATTTGTCCCTATTTATATATATATCAATCATAGGAGAACTATTTATACATGTCTAAAGCATTCAAAGAGCAACTCATGATCCATATTTACCAAGTTACAAGTTAGGTCACTACATGTCTTTGTTTATCACACATTTCATCCTTATGTACACACAAGGCAACACGTAAGAGAGAATTACACAAGTATGAATCCCTCTTCAGAATATTGGATATGTCGGTAGTGGCCATTAATAGAGGGATCCTTAGGGCAGCTTGACACCATGAGCCTACTAACCCATTTTCCCCATAAGTCATTCCAAGGATGAAGAGTAGGGTTTGATTATTTGACAAAGAGAGACAACCTGTGCATGCGATCTGAAGGCAACAAAAAAAGGTGACAAAAAAAATAGAAGGCTCTAGTTGGTCTCATATTGATCTATTTAGCATTCCATAAATGATGCCTATAGTAAGGTTAGATACCTGTGTTGATGCAATTGTCTAGATCTGAAACAAGTATTTGAGACCATAAAAAGAGTATTCTAAGAATTTGACAGTTGTTCTAGGATCACCTTCAAATCCAATTCCACCATGTTCTAGACCAGACTTGAATGTGCATAGTAAACTAGCTAATATCATTTTATTCTAATTTATTACAATATCTATTAATAGTTGTACTTTACTATTTTTAATAATCTTAGTTGTATAATTCAAAATATTTTTTATCTGAATTTTCTATTAATTATGTTGCTCATTAGGTTAGTTCACCACCCTTGTGTAAAATATTATCTAACCCACTTAACCCTAGACACCACACATATCTAAATTTAGGGTTAAAAGTTTGGTGAACTTGACCTTTGGTCTGAAAACCTTAGATTAACTTGGGGGTTTCTAATTTTATTTAGTTCTTGATTTCTAAATTGCAAATAATTTAAAATGATATTTCCATTTATTTTAAAGGAATTAATCATGGATGCATATATCATTTACTTCATTTTAAAAGAGGTCATAATAACCCTTATTTTTTATACTTCATACATGGCTAATTAAACAAAAATCCTAAGCATAAACTTGTTATCAAATCCAAGGAAAATAATCGCATTGAAAAATCAAGCAATATACATACCAAGATCTCAATTCTAGACTTGGTGAAACAATAAATTATTTATAAGGATATATTTTATGAAGCATTGTGCAAAACCTAAATACCAAGTGACATAACATTGGCTTCTTTTTCAAATATTATGCAAGATCTAATCCATAATGCCAATCTTCTTACCTTTGATTGCAAATATTTGTCTTCAAAGGATACCATTGACCAATACTTCCCTTTATCAATGAAAATTACTCCTCATAATAAATAAACCCAAAATGAGCACATATAACAAATCTCGACGGCATATGATAGTGAATCACACTTCAATGATGCTATTTATAAAATTACACTTTTTGTTTTGTTACACAAGTCAACCCCATACAAGGATATCCTCTTAAGAAATTTGCATATGAAAACCACCATATGTGGCCCCTGTGTTGAACTCTATCAAATAGAACAAGTGTATTTTTTCCCTTAAAATAAGGGTTTACAATACCTACATACCAATGAAAGTAATTTTCTTGCATTTATTGACAATGTTCATTTAAAAACTAATGCAAAGGTTGCAATGGAACTCAAAACACCAACCAATATAATATCACAGAAACCTAATCGATATGTCTCATTTATTACACCTAAAAGACATTTTCCACACTTACTTGAGGCTCCTTTTTTTCTTTACTACAAAATATTATGGAGTGTCATCTCATATCTCTCCCCCCCCCCCTCCCCCCCATATATGTTGATATGAGTCGAACTTTACCAAAAAGATATGGTAATACGACATATTGTGACTATCACTAGGGCTCTTGGTATTCTTCCAATTGATGTTACACCTTGAAGCATAAAATGCAAGATTTTATTGATGACCAAAATATTACATTTTATGATTCTTAAAAATATTCAAGTTCATAACTTGGTGATCACCACAATTAGAAGATATTTAACAACCCTTTTCAAGATCACTCTAATAAAGATCCATAAGTATAAACAAAATATGATGCATATCCTAAAAAAACACATCATGTTGAAAAAATAAAAAATAATCCATGCCAACAAGATCTAACAATCACATTATTCATGGGTGGTGCTTATTTTTGGCATAACCATGTTGATCCTACATAAACAAAAAATACATGTAATTTAAGATGTTTGTAACAACTTGGCTATGATCTAAAAAATTTACAAAATAAAGGAGGTTGGAAAGACTCATTGGGAAAAATGATAATACCAATTTCTTGCAATCCTAAAGTGATTCATACAAGGGTTTGGGTTATGACATAAAAATCTCAGTATTCATTTATAGTGGAACCCTTTGATTACACGAGATGGAAGCTCAAATTGATCAAAATCAGCAAGGTATCTCCTTTTCCCATGTGGACAAATTGATCCATATACCACATGATGGTATTCATTCTTATAATTTACATGTAAATCGTAAGGAGGAATATGTCATGCACCATTTTTACTTATCTAACCATGATCCAAAAAATGAAAATTATCCAACCTAATGTTGAAAACATCAAATATTCCAAAAATACAAAAACATTCAAAAAATAGCAAAAAAATTCAGCATGTTCCTAGTTGTACCATTTTTTATACATTTGTTTGCTCCATGTTAATAGATATCATATCATTATTTTCCTATATACACATGTTTAACGTTTCATTTGAGTGTGATACATACATACCCAGATACATGATATATGTGCATACAACTATTGGGTTTTCCCTCCACTCACATCATAAGTACATTAAGGGCATATGCTTCTTTGATCATGATACATTCATGTTATATTATTGTATGATAACTTTAATTTATCATGTTTTATCGTATATACTTACACATGCATGTATCCATGCTTATACCTTTCACAATGTACTTGATATGCTATGCACTTAACGTTTTGTAAATACACTTATAGGAACTATTATGCTATGTTCATGTTTGTTTCATATATTCCATGCTTTCATTTATGCACTTCCCTGAGTGTGTTCCTTGTTTTCTATTATCTTGCATTGTATTTTCTGTTTGAGCATTTGAATATGATCCATTGATTATGTCCCCAGTGCCTTTGTTTGCCTATTTGGACATTTGAATATGTCATTATTTGTTGTATGTGGACATTTCAATATGTCATCTATATGCTTTGTGAACACTAGACTAAATCATGTGCCTTCAATTGTGTGGCATTTAAATATGCCCCTTGTATGAGGTCTCCTTGGACTATTTTCCTTTTCCTTTTCTTTTGAGTGCTCTTGTGTGTGTGCTTGATTGTTTGCTAAGCTTGTAATTATACTCTCTAGATGTTTCCATGACTTACATCATGCAGCTTAGGACTTGATGTGATCACTTATTGTGTGCCTCAATGCTATATCTACCTAGACATGACACTCCTTATGTTACATGATACATACATAACTTATACATTTATCTTATCATTTTGAGGTAACTACCAGATTCTACTTCCCCTCACCTCAAAATGGGGGCATGTCGTAGAGGCATGACTTCCACATTTTCACAGCTTCATATTATAGTGGGAGTATGTCGAAAAATCATAACCTCCACACTTATTTAATACTTTAACATCTCCATATTACAGTGGGGGCATGTAGTTGGTTCAACTTTGGAAGGATGAGTTGATTAAACCACTCAATCTTACCAAACTTATAAGTTAGATTTGATTAAATCATCTAACTTTACCAAACTTATAGGTTGGATTTGATTTAGTCATCAACCCTCACTAAATATATAGTGTGATCTGATTAAATCACTCACACTCACTAGATCATGCACATATTTGGATTGCACAATTGAGATGATACAAGTTTAATGACCATGTTACAACTCACCTTTACACCAAGGTTGGGGCATGTACCCTCTCTCTCTCTCTCTCTCTCTCTCTCTCTCTCTCTCTCTCTCTCTCTCTCTCTCTCTCTCTATATATATATATATATATATATATATATATATATATATATATATATATATATATATATATATATAATTGAAGATTCATAATTTTCCTAATATCATATTCATTGCTTCATAATGAGACATATTTTCAAATCAATTTTCCAAAAAGCAAGATGGTTGCATTGACACACAAGTGTAGTCCTAACCTTACTCTTATTACTTTCAAGCATTTTAAATTATTTCAATTTCATATTTTATACACTGATTATATATTGTAATATGTTCTTCATTGCATGTCAGTCACCAGCAAAACACTCAAGTTGGGCTCACACAAATACAAGGTGTGTTATACACACCCATGTATGTATTTCTTTCCTTTAAATTAATATTTTTATTACTAGATTAAAGGGGGGACAAACGTAATTTCTAAAATTTGATTTATATAGTACCTCAGTCTTGTACACTTAGAAAATGTATATCATAGTTGTACCTTTCAGTTATAGACTTGTTTGTAGTTGAAAGGCTCAAGTTTACTATCTCTTTATGCCTAATTATTTATCTCTTAGTTTGACCATTGTTATTCTAATGACTAGGCCTTCTATATTATGCAAAAATATCTAAACTTGATCATTATCATTCACAGTTATTTTTGGACTTGTACCTATTTTATAGCTTCCTAGACACTTGCATCCCAAGCAAACACATACATCATCGTCGGTGTCCACTTTTCCTACAAAGTGTCAAGTACCCAAAATTCATCCAATTTGAAAAAACAAACTTATCTTAAAATTCAGCCCAAGTGCTTTAATGTGAGATATTTTTAAAATGGATTGATATAGATACAAGATCAACCCTCATTCATTCCTCACTTAGAAAACCCCTGGAAATCACATACAACTCACAAGGAAATTTACCAAGAATCACTTAAACAAGCATTCAAGTGAGCAAACCTACCCTATTCATCCCTATTTCTATATCAGTCATAAGAGCAGTATTTCTACAAGTCTGAATAAATTAAATAGCAAACCATGAGCCATATTTACTAAGTTACAAGCTAGGTCACTACATGTCTTTGCTTAAGGCAACACGTAGGGGAGAACTACATAAGTTTAAACCCTTGTTCAAAGTATTGAATATGTAGGTAGCTCACATTGATAGAGGGGTCCTTGAGGTAGCTTTACATTGTGATCCCACTAACCCATTTTTCCCACAATTCACTCCAAGGGTGAAGAGTTAGGGTTTGATCATTTGAAACAGAATGATAACTTGTGAATGTGATTTGAAGATATCAGAAGAAAGGTAGCCAAAAACCCAAAAGGTTCTAGTTGGTCACATCCTCATTTAATCAATATTTTATACATGACACCTGTGGCAAGATTAGACACTTACATCAACATAATTGTCTAAATCTGATGCAAGCATCTGAGGTGAAAAAAATAATATTCTCAGAATTTGATGACTTTTATAAGATCACCTTCTAATCCATTTTTAGCTTGTTTCATATCAGACCTACATGTGCATAGTAAACCAACTAAGTATTATTTTATTTGAATTTATTACAACATCTATCAATAATTTTACTTTATTCTTTTTAACAATCTCATTTGTATAAATTCAGAATATTGTTTATCTAAGTTTTCTATTAATTAGCATTCTCATTAGGTAAGTTCACTACCCTTATGTAAAATTTAATATAATCACCTTAACCCTAGATACAACGCATCTAAATTTAGGGTTAAAAACCTTCAAGTTTAGTTTATACATGGATTATTATAAATTTCCATGAAGAAACTAGGGTTTAATTCGAGTGTGGCTAGGTTATTAATGATGTCTTTCAAAAGTAGATGTAATAAATTTCATTTGTATAATTTAAATTATGATTAACTCTTTAAAAATTCAATATTAATTTAATTAAATTGTTAGAGCACACAATCTTTAAAGGAGGGTTAAGAGGATCTCAAAAATCATCAATCCAGATCTAAAAGTCAAGTTTATGAGTGGAAAAAATGGCTCTAACTTACAAATGCACTAAGTTTCCATCCTTGTATTGCAACCCTAATGTTAAGGTGTGAAGCTAAAAGCTTCACCTAAGGCAAACAGGAAGGTTTTTGGAGTATGCAGACACCGGCATCGGCAGGCCACAACCGATGTCGGTCAGTGGACGTGCAGAAGAAAATCAACATCGATAGGAATCGGCCGGCGTTGGTTGCCTCCAGTTAGACAGGGACCGACGTCGTTCGCCTGTGGTGGTCAGAACTGTTGTTGACGAACAGTCAGTTAAGTGAATGCGGAGTTTTCATGATAAAGACCAGTTCGAGTCTTTGAGCCGCTTGTCTAAATTAGTGTATGCATGAGATCTATATAATAGACTCATGGGCTGTATTGTTAAGTAGAGAATTTGTAGAACCCAAGTGTGGAGCCTGGAGAGTTCTTCCCCTGGAAGAGCATGTTTTTCCAGGTATGTAAGATCAGGGTTGGTCAGCAGGGGGTTGCTAGATCATGGAGGAGATCTACATGTGATAAGTAAGATCAGGTTGGTCTGCAGGGATGTGTGTATGCGAGGGTCAAACTGAGATCGGCGGGGGAGCAAGATCCAAGGTGACAGCATTACATCAGGAGCAGGATCATGGTGAGATCTACTTGGAGTACTGATTCGTACTTGATTGTATAAATGTACAATGAGGTGAATAACAGCTTGTGTTAGTTGTGTGTTGTGACCTAGTAAGAGAAGATTACTCTTGAAGGAAGATTACTGTAAGCCCACGAAGTGGAAGAAAGAGTGCCACCTCTTTGTTGTAATTTCCTTTTACAATGAGTTGAATATAATTGTATATTGCCTCTCACATTCTGTGTGTTTTCTCATTGATAATTACTTGTTCTTCTGTGTAATTTTGCATGTTTAATTGCTTATACATTGGTAATCATGTGTGCTCTTAAATCTGACAAGTTATGTCAGAGCTTTGGGGAACTTTGGTCCTATCAAATGGTATCAGAGCCTGGTTGTAGGTTCAAGAGTCTAATACTATCAAATGGTATCAGAGCGAGGTTGGACGTTCTCAGAGCGAGTTTGACTAATAGATGGCCCAGATCTGTTAAGTGTTGTTGATTACAAGTTACTCACAAGGGTTGCTGTTTGAGTGGGAGTATAGCAATGGCAGAAGAAGGTAAGCTGAGAATGAAGAAAGTCAGGCACAGGATTAACACCACAAGGAGTGTGGTGGGTTGTCTTCAAGTGGGAGCTTGAAGAGGAATACAAACCAGGATGCAGATTAGACAGAGTATTAGTTTAGGTACAGGTGCAGCTATTTATCTCCAAGTGGGAGATTGTTAGGGTGTGGAGCTAAAAGCTTCACCTAAGGCAAATAGGGAGATTTTCAGAGTATGCAGTCGCCGGCGTCGGCAGGCCACAACTGACGTCGGTCAGTGGACGTGCAAAAGAAAACTGACATCGACAGGAATCGGCTGACGTCAGTCGCCTCCAGTTAGACAGGGACTGACGTCGGTCGCCTGTGGCGGTCACAATTGATGTTGACGAATAGTCAGTTAAGTGAACGTGGAGTTTTCATGATAAAGACCAGTTTGAGTCTTTGAGTCACTTGTCTAAATTAGTGTATGCATGAGATCTATATAATAGACTCATGGGCTGTATTGTTAAGTAGAAAATTTGCAGAACCCAAGTGTGGAGCTTGGAGAGTTCTTCCCCTGGAAGAGCATGTTCTTCCAGGTATGTAAGATCAGGGTTGGTCAGCAGGGGGTTACTAGATCATGGAGGAGATCTACATGTGACAAGTAAGATCAGGTTGGTCTGCAGGGATGTGTGTATGCAAGGGTCAAACTGAGATCGGCGGGGGAGCAAGATCCAAGGTGACAGCAATACATCAGGAGCAGGATCATGGTGAGATCTACTTGGAGTACCGGTTCGTACTCGATTGTACAGATGTACAATGAGGTGAACAACAGCTTGTGTTAGCTATGTGTTGTAACCTAGTGAGAGAAGATTACTCTTGAAGGAAGATTATTCTAAGCCCATGAAGTGGAAGAAAGAGTGCCACCTCTTTGTTGTAATTTCCTTTTACAATGAGTTGAATATAATTGTATATTGCCTCTCACATTCTGTGTGTTTTCTCATTGATAGTTACTTGTTCTTCTGTCTAATTTCGCATGTTTAATTGCTTATACATTGGTAATCATGTGTGCTCTTAAATCTGACAAGTTGTGTCAGAGCTTTGGGGAACTTCGGTCCTATCACTTAACACAATGGTCAACTAATATTCATTTTTCATTTAGTTTTGTGTTTAAAATTCTTAATAACTCTTTGTAGGTGCAGGTTTTTAGAATCAAAACTAATGGTTAGAGTAAATATTTCCATATGGCGTGGATTAGGAATATAAACTAACATTTTAATGACCAAATAGTTTTCATGCCCCCTCATATATCATATGATAAAGGGGAGTACAAGCCCTGACCATTTGGTATTATGCTTACTACTTAGTCAGTTAAGGCTTTAACATAAAATAGTTAATGTAAATATTGAGGAACTTTGCCTTGTTAATTGATCTCAACTCTCATAAATTCACCTCTACAAGGCATGGCCAAGGAAACATATTTTAGTTCCAATGTATGTAGGAGTAGTTTCTTATTTTTTAAATAATAAGTTATGTTATTAAAGTATATAATGTAGGAATATCTGGTGGTCCATTGGGCTAGGTCAAATGGTTGAGATGGTTTGTCTCCATGATGAAAAAATTAGAGCTTCAAACCTTGGAAGACTTTACATTATCAAATCATTTCCCTTAAGATAAAAATAGGGAGAATTACAATATTACACATTAGCAAATCATTTTCCATAAGGAAAAAATAAGGATAAGTACAATATTACACATTATCAAATCATTTCCCATAAGAACGAAAAGAAGGAGAACCAAAAAAAGTTTGGGTACTCACTATTATGGAATGATGAAGATAAAGTAGAAAGTTGCAAGCATACTACAATAGTTTGGTCTCATAGATGCTATTATTGATATAATTAAAACATGTTGTATGGTGTTATGTTCCTACACATTCTACCCCGTACCTAATTTAAAATCTCTTTGGATGGAAGCAAGGACACTTGTCTATGGTATGCATGCTCTAATTTTATTATCCATAGTAGACTGCATATTTTCACAAGACATTTATGGCCTTTATTAATTTCTAAGTGGTCCCATAGACTGCTTAATCTCTTGAGCACTACTAAAATATTTCATTTATAATTACAATTAATATAAACACGAATTAAAATTTTTACTCAAATTCATGCAAACCAATGATATATTATGACCAGACTAATTGTACCCAACTATGAAGAAAATGCTAAAGCAATCAAATGGAAGATGTAAACTCGAGTATCTAATAAGGAGTAACTAGTTTCAAGTAATATCAAATAAGGGACCTTATGTGATGGCTTTATTCGCTTCATTGGATCAATGACCATAAAAATAAAAAGGGTGAAAATGAGGCCATTAGTAATTTTCCATGTGAGCTTCTTAAAATTTAATTGATTTTCTTATAATTTTAATTACACATTCCAACTAGATACATAATCCCACCTAACTTGGGCTAGAATCCTAGGTTATATAGGCTATCTAATAAGCCTACTAGTTAGAGCCCATAGTCTTGCTAGAAGGTATATGCCCTCATTTATTTCTATTTTTCAGTTTTACAATTTTCAAATCGAATATTTTAGCCTTCATTATATAAAATTAATCTTCGTTAATTTAAATTTAGTTAAACATTCTAAACATGAATGGAAGTGTTTAATTATTTGCTCAATGAGGGAAAATAATATGAATTTCCACATACATCAAAGGTTGTCAAATGTGAAAAATACATAAAATTTTATCAGGGAAAAGTGGTTCAATACGAGGGTTATCACAAGAATTAATCTCAAAACATGTACAACCAATTAGAGGATTGCAAGCCAAAGACCTTTCAAATCCACAAAATGTTTGCAATATTTTAAGAAGGGTAACAAGAGATTATTTTTAAAAGAAATATATTAAAAATAAGGTGTACATAGACTTCCTACCTCAAGTCATCCATTGGTATGTATAAACCCTTCCTCTAAATCTTAACATCCAACTAGCATCCATCTCTCAAGTTTTCCTCCTAATCTCCCAAGCTTAAGATCCAACTCCATTTTTAAAATGATAATATTTGTGCATAATGATATCTTTCCATTTAATTATAAGAACCCTCAATCCTTGGCAAACATGATGGTAACACTTTCTCTTTATTCCTCTCTCAAAAAGTCTCTTATAGCTTTTATTATTCTCACAAGGCTCATGCCATTTCTTGCATGGCATGAGGGAAAGTATGGCTCTCCCACAGTCAATAAATGCTTCCCACCATCGATTCCATTAGTAATCACATATCTAGCCTAAAAATGCATTTGGACTCCTAAAATTACTCTTGTAACTCCCTTTTGGTCAAAAGGCACTAGTTTCAACAAAAAATATTTAAAATTCATTTTATATGACCATTTAAAATTGGCTTTCCAATTCCATTCACTTTTTTACAAGTGGTGACATCATGTTGAATCCATTTATCTCTTTTTGAATTCATAAATAGTTCAAGAAACTTTTAAGGCATGGGTGAAAAGGGTATGAATAGTGTTAATTGGTCTAAAATTGTCAAAATTCAAAAAATAAACTAGAATTCATTTATGAATAGAAATTAGCTAGGTGTCAACTAGGGACATTACACATCTAATGAATGATAAAATCCATGACCAATGTAATCCAAGATTCCTTGCTTGGCCACTTGTAATCCTACACATCAATGCACATATAAAATTGCATTATCCCAGGATAGCCGAAGCAGCTAAACTTGAAACAATCTTTAGTAATGGGTATAAATAGACAATGCATACATAGAAGCATCACAAGAGTCATGTAATCTCAACATATCATATTAAGACTTATAAATGTCTAAGTATCCTTATTTTTAAATAACATGATATTAGTGTAAGAATATATAAAACACAAATAAATAGACTATGCATACATAGAAGCATCACAAGAATCATGTGATCTCAACATATCATATTAAGACTTATAAATGTCTAAGTATCCTTATTTTTAAATAACCTGATATTAGTGTAAGAATATATAAAACACAAATAAAGAAGAAAGGTATAAATTGGACCTTACATGATGGCCTTTCTAAACAAGCTTTATGAGATATTTTGATGATTTCCACATAGATGGTCATGTCACCTTGGTCAAACATCCTTCCTCTTTGTTGAAATCTTTGCATATAGGAACAGTTTATTACAAACTTAAAATATAATTTGAAAAAATACAAGCATGAACTTAATATTTCAAATTTGAGCATTTAATAAATACTTGATCAAACTACCATCCCCAAAAAATCATGAATATTACCATAACAAGTCAACTGCTTTTGACACGTTAGTTTCAAAAGGTCATACATTGTAATGTCATCCCATAATTGGTGCAACTCATCAATTAGAGGTTCATGGTAGGCATCCATGTTTTTAACTTGATGCTTACTACGTACCAATAAAAATAATATTATATGTTTCTTATGAATCACCGACCATTCAGGAATATCATAATTCATCAACATTATTCGTCAAATGGAGTACTTAGTTGATGAAGTTGAAAAAATGCTTAACACCATCCATTTCCAAACCAAACCATATACAATGTGCCTCATATTTGAATTTTTAAAGCCACAATTTCTCAATGTGCTTCATTGCATTCAAATACGAAAGAACACACCAAACTCCATCATTGCTTCTATTTTTATAGTGCCATGTCATTAACCCTGCATGTGACTTGCAAAGGAAAAGATAAGTATACGAATTATTGGAAACTGTCATAAAACCTTACTTGTAATGGTAGCACCTCGAACTCCATGTTGATATCATGATGATCTGCATTTGAGACAACTAAAACCATGCTCATATTTATTCATATATAAAATGCATTCATTTGTGCATGTGTCATAATTGATGCAGAGAATCCCTGAATTTAATGAAATTTATTGTGCATCTTGATATGAGGACGAAAGTGTATTCATTTTAGACATCAAAAAAAATTTAGGAGGTTACATTAAAATTTTTAAAAATATATCATTAGATTAAATAGAAGCTAAATCAGACACAATATGTTTACATAGATTGTGAATTGTCAGTTAACCTTAACAAAGCATTCATATTGATGTTTTACCATCCAAACCTTGCTTTCAAGTCCATCAATGACAATATAGCACCTAACATTGATGTTCTTGAATGTCCCACTGTAAACAAAGGAATTTGAGAAAATTCCTAAAAAATTCCGTCTTGTTCAAGTCCACAGGATTATCGTCAAAATTATGTTCTTCATAATCATCACCGACTTGATCATCCACATCATCACCTCAATGATGATCATCATGAATAGTGAAAAAAAATTGTCTATCATATCTTTAAGCCCAATGTCCTCTTATTGAACATCTTCATCAACATTTTCATAAAATGGTGGTCATTTTCTCTAACACTCAAACACTTTAAGCTCTAAAAAAAATCATTATGTTTTTAATGTGATCTTGTGATGTTACTAAGATGCATGTCGTCATTAGGATGACACAATGGGAACTTGAACTCATACTTTCTATTTTTCTTCTTCAATGTAATTGAACATCAACATTATTATTTGAATATCACCATCAGATATTGCCTGCATATTAACTTTATTTCAACATAATATCCATACACACCAACATCATCATGACTTGATTTTAAGACAACATACACAAATTTGATTTACCTCAAAATAAGTATTATCTCTTGGAGTTGTTTTGTGAATATGTACTCCTCGCCCACTTCTTATAATTATATTGCTACCTCAATGAGGTTATGATGACTCTCCCTATACATGAAATTGAAAAAATGGCTTTTAAATATTTACATAATATAAAAATTTAAATAATATTAAAAAAAATTAAAATTTTATGACAATATTTATGTTATGGTGCATATTCCCATCTGTTAGTTGTCCTAAGGAAAATCAATTTATCCATCTTGGAGGTTGTCTTCGCCCAAGACAAGCATTTCAACTGGTATATTTCACATTAGGACAAGTATTATGAATATTTGGGTTTTGCTAAAAGTTCCTCTTATTAGTAGGTCAAGGGTATGTAAGCATCCAAAGTCAAGAGCAAAAAACTATTTGTGGATTCCCCGTCCACTAGGGTTCTTCAAGATGAACTTCGATAGGGTGGCTATAGGTAACATGGGACCCTATGGAGTTAGTTGTGTAATTAGGGGTTTGATTCGAGCAACATCATAGGAGCTTGTAGAAGGAAACAATAATGAAATTGAAGCTCAAGCTTTGGTGCTTAGATTGCAATTCGCTAACTATGTGGAATCAACAAACTAGTTATAAAAAGGGATTTTATGCTTATGATCAATGACTTGAAAAATAAGAAATCTTAGACTTGGTCGTTGGAAAATATTTTAACAACTCTCAACCTCCCTTGTTCTCATTAATAAACTGGTATGTTTCCATTGTTTCTGAAAAGTAATTCCAGTGGTCGCTCTCCTTACGAATTGTGGTATTGAGCAAGTCGGAGATCTTGTGGTGGACAATTTAGTTGAAAAGTGACCTAGTTTGGAGGGGAGTTGGGTTGGAGGGGAGAGGGGGTTCCCCAACCAAAACCCTCTTCCTCTCTCCTTTCTTCCTAATGACTATTTTTTAATTTTGATTCACAACTAATTTATTATCTCTAGGTGGTGGAACTGATTTGTTATGTTGGGTGTTAAGATAAATGCTTGGAAATAGTGTCGTGTGTTTGAGCCTTAATGCCTCACAAAGCTTGAATGTCCTTCCTTTGTGCCTTTATCAACTATGAGTGGGGATTGTGTCTACTCTTCACAAGTTTTTGCACATAGAAAATGGCAACAGAGTTGGCATCCATAGAACTAATGTTCTTCTTATATGTCGACAAAAGTGAAATGGATTTTAGAAGTAACATCTCATAGGGGCGTTTGAAGGTGGTATTCATTATCCAGTCAGGGGTGGTAATCAAGTCCATCTCTAACATTTAAGGTTCTGACTATTTGCAAATATAAATCCATGGATGTGTCAATTCCAAGCCAAGGTCAGTGTTTACTAGCAATCTTATAAACTTGATACAGGATATAGGGCTAGTGAAGGATTTCTTAGAGAAATTTGTGAGGGAAAAAGTTAGAGGAGGCTTAGACAAAGCCTTAAATGTCATTGTCATTGGAAACCATTGTTTTTTTCCATTGACTAGTGTGGAGCATCGAGGGTGGGTGTCCTTAAAGGTATTCCCAAATCTAGAAAGTCATCTCTTCATGTTTGTGCATCGCTTGGATAAGTTGCATCAGTTCATGTATTAGGGGATCTCTTTGGATGGGAAATCCCCCTACTCTATCCTTGGTAAAATCTAGGATCCCATTGTTTCACTTAGCCCCTAGCTAGAGAGGAATGGGAATGGCACTAAATCGATGAATGGGGGACCCATCACGTTTTATATGTGTATGTGTGTGTGTGTGTGTGTGTGTGTGTGTGTGTGTGTGTATGTATATGTATATGTATATGTATGTATGTATGTATGTTACATACATACATGTCTCTCTCTCTCTCTCTCTCTCTCTCTCTCTCTCTCTCTCTCTATATATATATATATATATATATATATATATATATGTATGTATGTATGTATGTATGTATGTATGTTACATACATACATACATGTATCTCTCTCTCTCTCTCTCTCTCTCTCTCTATATATATATATATATATATATATATATATATATATATATATATATATATTTGAACAAAGTTTGAGGTCCCCATCAGTCATATTGTATCAACATAAAAATTAAAATAAATAGGGGTCGTGTAGTGGCTAGTCCCTGCCTCAATAGTGAAAATTGTTTAATAGTAAAAATTGTGCAAGGTTCATTTTGTCAATGAATTTACAGTGTAAGTCTATTGTAACTGTGAATGCTAGCTAAGGATCAATAAAAATAAATAAATAATCTATAGCAACAAGAAAAAAGGCAAAAGGCCTATAGCCATGTATTGAGTAGTTAGTGGCCTTATTTTAGCTAAAATGATATTATTTTCACATTGACAATTGGAGAAAGGGCTTAGTATCCTTAATCACTCGCTAGCTAAATGATGGTTAGTGGTTTGAATCCATGTATACATGGCTCAACATAAAAAAAACAATGACAAGTGAATTGATTCATTGCTATTCTTAATAGCTTAGCATTAATGACCCCATATTAGTGAACACATGTTCAAACTTGCATATTGTGATATGTGAATAAATAATTTTATATTTATTTTTATAGCCATAAAATTTAGAGCATTTAAAGGTGAATTAAAGTTAGAGGAATATGTTTTTGGTATTAATGGCTCCATATAGTAGACACGTGTTCAAACTTGCATATTGTAATATTTGAATAAATAATTTTAATCCTATTTTCATAGCTATAAAATATGGAGCATTTAACGCTGGATTAAAATTAGAGGAATATGAAATGGAACATTTAAAGATGAATCAGAAGGTTTTATGATGTCTTTTACATCTCTAGTTTTGTTTTGATGAATCATTATTATTGGGTAAATATTTTCTCCATGAATTGAAAGAGAGAGACGCATAAGTTATAGAATATAATTTATCTAAAATGCGAACACTGAGAATAAATAATAAAATATAATTTATAAATTTTTATTTATAATAAAATTAAAATATTAAAAAATAATGAAATACATTCTAAAGGAACTCCCCTTTCAATTTGTTGTTCCCAAAATCTGTCACTCATTTTTGGGACAACATATGAACTATTTTGGTCCTGCAGGCCAAAATTCTCTCTTCTCTTCTCAAAAATTGTTGAGTATTCAAATTCTTCATTATTCAAACTTTTTCAGCTAAGGGACTCGTAGGTTCAACAGGTTCAACAACTTCAATAGGCGAGCTCTCACAAAGAAACAAGTTCGCAACACTTAGGCAATTTCAAGGTAGGTTCAATGCCGAGGTTCAACCAAATGGTCCATCGGCAAGCTTCAAACAAAGGATTGAACCATTGAACCCCGCTTCCAAAGGTTCAAGGGTTAAAAATGTTCAATGGTTCAACGGGTTCAAAGGTTTAACAACGTCGATAGACTTATAAGAGTTAAGCGCTTCGATAAAAGTTCAAAGTTCAACTGCTTTAGCAAGTTCAACGGCTTCAAAGGACTTAAAGCAAAGAAGAAAGATTTAACCCATTGAACCATTGAACCTTGAACCAAAATGGTTCAAAGGTTCAAGGTTCAGCGAGTTCAATCAAAGTTCGAAGAGTTATTCCAATCAATTGATTCAAACGAATGGGTCAAAGCGGTTGGTTTAACCAGTCAATTGAATGAATGGAACATAGTATTGAACCATTGAACCATGGTTGGTTCAATCGTAAGGTTCAAAGGAGTCCCCACTAACCCCAAAGGGCAAGTGCCCTTGCGGAGGGCAGTGAACAAAAGGATATCTTTCGAAAAGATTTTTTGCGCAAAATTTTACAAAGAAAATCCTTTGGACAAAATGTCTGAAGGAATTCTTTCAGACATTTTGTCTGAAGGAATGATCAAAGGCCCGATGGAAAGTGGATAAGGCAAAGGAAAGGTTTCCTTCAGACATTATGTCTGAAGGAATTCCTTTTGAACATTTTGTCCGCAAAATTTGAAGGAGGCTGCCCGAAGGACCCCGAAGGGCATGTACCCTTGCGGGGGGCTCTCGGTGACCAAGAAATGGACCTTTCTCAAGACCCGAAGGGACACCTTCCCTTCAGGGGGTTTCAAAGATATAAATCTGAAGGGATGATTCTACGGACTCTATAAGCTGGTTTCTACGAACTCTACAGACATGATTTTATGGACTCTGCAAGTTGGTTTCTACAGACTCTGTAGGCTTGATTCTATGGACTCTGCAAGCTGGTTTCTACAGACTCTATAGGTTTGATTCTAAGGACTCTATAGGCATGTTTCTACAGACTTTGCAGGCTTGATTCTATGAACTCTACAGGCCGGTTTCTATGAACTCCGCAAGATTTGAAGAAGAAGGCCGCCTGAAGGACCCCGAAGGGCATGTACCCTTGCGAGGGGCTCTCAGCGACCAAAAAATGGACCTTTCTCAAAGCCCGAAGGGACACCTTCCCTTCGAGGTGTTCCAAAGATATAAAGCTAAAGGAATTTCAAAGCTCGAGAGACTTAGAGAAAATAAAGGCTTCTAAGAAAGAGAATGAACCATTGAACCTTGAACCAAAAAAGGTTCAAAGGTTCAAAGGTTCAACAGTTTAGAGAAAGCTCCGAGCAAATGAAAGAAGTGAAAGATTCCAGAGACTAGTTCAAAGAGATGGTTCAATTGAAGAGCAAATAAGGGATTGAACCAAGAAAGTGAATGAACCAAAGAAGCGATGGAACCAAAGAGCCGATAAGACCACCTAAATTGAATGAACCATTAAATGAATGAGCTCTCAAAGGTTCAAAGGTTCATGGTTCAAAGTGGTTCAAGCGACCAGCAACCAGTGACGTCCCCATAGACGTCAAATTCAAGGAAATGAATATCTATTGATTTTCAAATATGGCACAGAACCTGAAGAACAAACTAAGCGACCAGCTAAAAAAGAAGCCAAAAGAGCCTGTAGAAAAGAAAAGAGATAGCCTGAGGGCTCAAATCATGAGGAAGAGACAAATTACAACAAGGAAAGAAGGAAAGACCAGAAATATCTATGCAAGAGTTATTTTCAGTATGTGGAACAATCCACCAAGTAGACATCTGAGCTCGCAAACATTAAAAGGCGTGGCCTATTTTTTTTCCTTTGAATAAAAGTGGGGACAATTGCGTACATATCTGGAGACAGACCAAACGACCCAGGTCCAAGAGAAGACATTTGAGATGAATCGACATGCCATAGTTAAAGCAGACACCCTGTTCTAGCATGGCCCCTTAACAAAACTAAAAATGCATTTAAAGTATTAAATGCAGCATGGGCCATTCCATGAAACAAAGTGCCAAGTCTTCCTTGGTTGCTATATATTGTAATCTCCTATTTTATGCAAAGGAGATCTTTTGGTTATAGAAGCAAAATTCTGCCAAAATTGAGAGGCGATCACTGAGACTTTGAGCTCAAATTATTAATCATATTTCTTTGTTTGAATAAGAAAGTAGGTTACTTTCAGACTTTGTGTTGTAATAGCTTATGTCATTTAAGAAATTGTTCTTATGTATGTTTTTTGAAGGAGTTCTTATCCATTGAATGAAATAAGCAGAACTAGTGGAAGTAATCAGGAAGGTGTCCTGAAGCCAATTGTGGGAAGACTTTGTGCTACCACCATTGTATTTAGTGTGTTTTCTATTTGTTTCTATGCAAAGGATCTTAGGACGACTTTGTGCCCCCATTGTATTTCATATTTCACTCTTAGGCAGTTGAAGTGGAGACTTTGTGCTACATCTTAGTCTGCTGGTTATTGAACCCTGTTCTAATTACTTTTACTACCGGACAGGATTCCTGCTATTTATTGAAGAACACTTCTGAAAGAAGAGAAGTGCCTCTAGTAATTTCACCAAAAAAAATTTTTTGAACTGTGAACATCATCTCTGAAAAAAAAGAGATGGATGGTGTTGTCCTACCTCTGAGTGTTATTTTTTACATATGTATATAGTATATAGCTCCTCATAGTTGTAGGGAACCTCCCCTTGATGAGAGGAGAGATTTGTCCCCTTCTGATGTGGTAAACCTGCACATTTGTCTGACCAATCTCTTTATGTTGTGGTTGAAATAACTTATTTTACTCATCAATTAGCTGGTGACAAAATATTCACCCAATAGTTTTTTGGCGACTCCGTTGGAGAAGAGCACGTAATTTGAAGCCTCAAGCTGAAGCAGGGCCAGTTCCTTTTTATTTTTATTCTATAATCTATTAACTCCACACTCTACAAGAAGCCAGAGAGCACAAGGTGTTGTTGACCATGTATTTGAGTTGGTGCAGCAGGGCAATTTTGATTTGTTTCCTCCACAACTTCAAGTTCAATGAACTAGGAGTCTTCCTCCTACCAATACCAAGTCACCACTACAAGGTAGAGCTTTTTTTTCTACTGTTAGCAAAGCTTTGCCTATACATACTCCACCTAGATTTATTATCCCCATTTTTTATAATAAAATCATGGCGGTTCAAGGCCCCTGGGGTAACTCTTTTGGCCATCTCAATTTAACTCCACCTCTACATGAGCTACCACGCAGTTCAAAGAAGAATTTCTCTAAATTTTTTGGTGATGAGAGAGTTCATCTTGATGAACACATTGCAACTTTCAGCATAGCCTGCTGTGTGATAAGCGTGGAGTATGAAGACATAGCAGTCAGGTTGTTTGTGGAAACATTGCAAGGTGCTATTGCAGACTAGTTCTATCATCTGCAGGGCCAGACTGTGACTGATTAAAACACTCTCAAAGCTAAATTCGAAGCAAGGTTAAAGCCTATAGAAGATGTGCATGCCCTATTAGCCCAGCTCACACAAATGAAGAAGGAACATCATGAACCTATGAGGGACTTCATTTCCAAATTTGACAAGCTGAGGAATAGTATTTCTATAATTGCTTAGCCAACACCTAAGAATTTTAAGTGTTTTTTCATCAACTCTCAACTCCTTGAAGCGAGTTTTTTGCTGAGACATGTTGGCCACATAGACCTTGTTGCTGCTCAAGATTTAGCCATTGAGGTGGAGGATGATCTTATCTTGGCAGGAAAGATAAGAAGAGATCTTAACAAAGATAAATCTTCTTCATCCTCTGAATATCTATTTACAGGCACCACTGATCCAATGGTACGAAAGCTGGCAATTGAGTTGCTAGCTCTTAGAAAGCAAATGGTGCAAGGGATGTCATCTGCTCTTTCATACAAAGATATACCAAGGAGGACATTCTCTAATCAGTCATACCAAGGCAATCTTGCTAGAAATCAAGGGCAGCCAAACCGTCTTCCTCCCCCATAAGGGAAACTTATCATTGAAGCTCCTCCAACCAAATTCAACAGTTGGATATCTTGAAATAGAATTTGATTTCTCTTTTCAGCCTAAATTGAACCAAAAAAATGATGCTGATCTCTTTGCAGAAGACCAAGAAGAATCAGTCTAACATTGGTTTCCTAAATTACTAGGATGAACCTAGAAGTGAAGGTAAAATAGTTGATGGATCATATGCTGTATTCACCCGGTCCAAGAACCAGTCAGCCCAGCAAGCTGATAAAGAAAAAATAGAGGAGTGACCTCAACCTGTAATTTCAATTGCCAAAAGAGGAACCACTCTGCGTTTTCAAGCAAAGGACTCGGTGATCGCTAAAAAAGTAAGTACTCCAAACATTTTTGCACCTTCAAATTTAATTTCACAGATCAGTCATCCCCCTCCTAAAATTCATAAGGATGAACTCCCTTCCCCTATTCATAATTCATTTCAAACATTTGACATAGTCGACCATGTCAAAAAAACTAAAATTCAAATGTTTGAATTTGAATTCTTGCAATCCAACCCCGAGCAGTTGGATAAGTTAGTGGAATATGTGAAGAATAAAATTATTTCTGCACGACCAGTTGTTCCAAAGGTGACTCCCATGTCCATCCAGAATAACCTTGTCATATCTCCTCTTGCTGCTCCCAAAAGGACTGAACCATTTTATGTTTCTTTGCTGATAAATGGACACCAGCTGAACAATTGCATCATAGACTCAGGTGCATCTAACAATGTCATCCCTGTCAAAGTGGTAAAATCCCTTGGTCTCACACTAACCAAGACATTTGAGAGATGTTTCTCCATGGAGAACAAATAAGTGCCACTGTTGGGACAAATCAATGACGCCCAATTTGCACTTGCAACATTTCTAGATAAGAGAATCAAGATGACAGTCCTGGTGGCCGACATCCCAGCCTCATATGGCATCCTTCTTGGTCAAATTTTTTTCAAGGATGTTGATGGAGAGTTGAGCATGGACTTGTCTGAAGCAAAGATCTTGGTTAAAGGTGTCATGCAGAGGCTGCTCCCTGAGAAGGAAGCAAAATACGTTGTCACTAAAATATCAGCTCCTGAAGCTCAAATTCTATTTGAGTCTTCAAGCATGGGTAATTACTTCTTATCCATGGAGGTTCATGTGGCGACTGATGAAACTTTTGAAAATGACAATCTGAAAATTAGTTCAGATAAAATAGCAGAAGACATGAGAGAGCATAGTGTAAGCCCAAAGAAACTCTCCCCTCCACACAAAGAGAAATCTAAGGAAAAATCAGTTTCTGATGATGTCTGGATTCTGGAATTTGATGGAAGTTGTTCCTCTACCAGTTCAAGCGCTGAGATTGTGTTGATATCTCTTCAAAGAGATATTTTTCTTCTTCATACAAGTTGCAGTTCAACAATACTAACAACACTGCTGAATATGAATCACTGCTGCTTGGATTGAAGGCCGCTCAAGACAGGGGCGTCAAACTCTTTCATGCCAAAAGAGATGCTAAGCTGGTAGTTTTTCAAGTCAAAAACTTGTACCAAACTAAAAATGAGAGATTGCGTCATTACCACAATTTAGTTTGGGATCAAATTGAAAGTTTTGATGCTTTCAACATCTCTGCAGTTTTCAGAGAATTCAATGATTGAGCTGATACTTTGGTTGTTTCAGCAACTCTTTTAGTTTTTCACTCAAATTTTAAAGGAGACAGGGACATCATCAAACTGGTTTTTCGACCAAGTGTGCCTAATAATGCCAATCATTGGTAAGTGTTCAATGGCGACAACCAAATCATCACCTTTATAGAATAAAAAGATGGCTTTGAACAGCTTCACTTCGAAGGCAATGAGCCCCAGAAGCTTGAACCAACCCCTGAATCAAGTTCAGATGCAGGTGAAAAATTCCTACAACTAAAAGAGAATAAAATTTTCAAAGGGTTGGTTTCCCTTGAGAAGTTGTTTGATAAGCGCGATAGGTTCATCAAACAACAAATGGATTCAAACTCTTCTCAGGTGTTTGATCAGATAAATTTGGGTACCAAAGAAAATCTCAAGATGGTGAATATTGGGAAGTGTTGCACTCGAAAAGAGAAGTTCAAGTTCACTGCTCTGCTCTGCTCCGCCAGTATATAGATGTTTTAACGTACTCATATGATGATCTGAAGTCACTCAGACCTGAAGAAATTCGCATTAAAATTCCTCTCAAAAGTGATTCGGTGTCTTACAAGCAAAAATCCAGGCAGTATAATCTAAAGATATCAGGGATTATTCTATCTGAAATATAGAAAATGTTGAATGCTAAGATAATTTTTCCAATCCATCATTCCACATGGATTACCAACATAGTGCCTGTGAGAAAAAAGAATGACAAAATTTTCCTCTGTGTGGACTTCAAAAATTTGAATTAATAATCCTTAAAGGATAACTATCATCTGTCCATCATGGACCAAGTTCTTCAAACAGTGACCGGTTCAGAGATGTTATCAATGTTAGACAATTTTTATAGATATAATCAAGTAGAAGTTGGTAAAGCAGACCAACATAAGACTGTCTTCACCACGCCTTGGGGCACCTTTGCATATCGAAGAATGCCATTTGGCCTGATAAATGTTGGTGCCACTTTTCAGAGAGCAATGGACCTTACTTTCAAAGATGAAATAGGTAAGTTCATTATGGTGTACCTTGATGATTTAACAGTCTTTTTCAGGCATCATCTTAATCATGTGTGCTATTTGCACTAAGTGCTGGAATGATGTCGTTAGAATAGCATTTCTCTAAATTCCAAGAAGTCTATTTTTGGATTAGTAGAAAGGAAACTTCTCGGACACATTGTATCTCGAGAAGACATAAAGATTGACTCAAAAAGAGTTAAATCCATCCAAAAACTTACCTTGCCTATAAGTAAGACTGCAGTTCATTTTTTTTATAGAAAGGTGAATTTTTCACGAAGGTTCATCCTCGAGTTCGCAAAGAATACTCACCATATTGTAAACATGAGGAAGGAAAAGGCCACTTTCAGCTAGACTAAAGAAGGCAAATTGGCATTTCGAGACATCAAAATAGCTATTACCCATGCCCTAATTTTGGTTTATCCAAATTATACCAAGGATTTCACAGTGTATAGTTATGCTTCTGAGCACACACTTTCAGCAATTCTAGTTCAACAGAATGAAGGTGTGGAATTTCTCATATCTTTCATGAGTTTTTCTGTCAAAGCTCATGAACTGAAGTATTCAAACATGGAGAAGCATGTTTATGCAGTGGCAAAGACAATAAAAACACTTCCATTTTTACATCCTCAATTCACAAGTTACTGCCCTGGTTCCTGATACCACGGTCAAATCTATATTAACTCAGCAGGCGTTCAGAACCAAAAGGGGCAATTGGATTGCTAAAATCTAGGAGTTTGATCTCATTATCAAACCAATGAAGCTTGTACGAGGCAGGGGCCTCTGCCAATTAATTGCTGACAACAGACTCGAAGAAGCAGGGTATGAAAAAATAGAAGTGGAAGACACGCCAACAGTCCTCATTGTCTCCACCACGAATGAGTGGTATTCGAATATTGCTCATTTTCTTACTTATGGTGAGTGTCCTGTTCACCTGCCTCGTAAAAAAAGGACTATTAAATTGAAAACTGTCAATTTTGTCCTTTGAGACAATGGCCTGTATAAGAGGAGCCTTGATAGAGTGTTCCTTCGCTGCATGGATAAAAAATAACAGAACCAACTTTTGAAGTCCTTCCATAATCTAGCCTATGGAGGACATTTTTTTACTCTTGTAACTGCCCATAAAATTTTGTGAGCCAGTTATTACTAGCCTACTCTATTTCAAGATGCATAAAAATAGGTACGAAGATGTGAACTGTGCCAACAGTTCGTTGAAAGACCTAAGTTAGCTGCTCTGTCTCTCAAGCTAGTGGTAATAGAAGAGTCATTTCAACAATAGAGAATCGATTTCATTAGTGCTGTAAACTCATCTTCAAGTGTTGGACATGATTATGTCCTCACAGCCACAGATTACTTCACCAAATGGGTGGAAGCAATTCCAACCAAGCATGCTACTTCAGAAATAGTATGCGATTTTTTCAAAGAAAACATCATTTCTAAGTTGGGGTCCCAACCAAGATTATCACAGATAATGCAACATGTTTCTCTTCTCATGAGATCACTCAGTTCTATTTTTATTATGGGATTACCCTCTCCCACTCCTCTGATTATTTTCCACAAGAGAATAGCCAAGTAGAATCGAGCAACAAGAACTTGGTGACTATCATTAGGAAGCTGGTGGATGACAACCAACGAACCTGGCATAAAGCATTGGTTGATGCTTTATGGGCAGACAGAATTACATCCAAAAGGGCAATAGGTATGTCACCATTTCAACTTTTGTATGGTCTCAATGTAGAGATACCAATCACCTTGGAATTGCCAACACTAAAATTGACAAAGGCGGTTGAAGATCAGACATATAAAAGCTCCATTGACAAAAAGATCATGTGCTTGACTGAGCTAGATGAGCAGTGAACTATGGTGGTGGACCGAATTACTGCGCATCAAAGTCTGGTGAAGAAGCTCTTCGACCAGAAAACTAAAACTTGTGATTTTTAGATTGGAGATCAAGTTCTATTATGGGACAAGAGAAAAGAACTAAAGAGAATGCATGGAAAATTGGATTCTCTATGGAGAGGCCCGTTTACTATCCATCAGCTCAATGGTGAGAATAGTTTCATGTTAAAGTATCAAGATGGCATGCATTTTTCTCTACTTCACAATGGTCAACATCTAAAGCACTTCAATTCTTGAAGTATCATATAAGATCAATTGTACATATGTATATTTATATAATCTTTAGTTCTGTTTTGTGCTTTTCATTTTCATTTTTGGCACCTTTCTTTTTGGGTAACATGACTCCGTAGCCCAATGGCATACTTAAAGGTATTAGAGATTCTGGTTTCTACTCCCCTCAGCGGTTTCAAATTTTCAACTGAAGGAAGTTTTCCAACTGGAGCTAGCTATTGTTCCCAAAATCTGTCACTCATTTTTGGGACAACATATGAACTATTTTGGTCCTGCAGGCCAAAATTCTCTCTTCCCTTCTCAAAAATTGTTCTGAGTATTAAAATTTTTCATTATTTAAACTTTTTCAGCTAAAAGACTCGCAGGTTCAACAACTTCAACAGGCGAGCTCTCACAAAGAAACAAGTTCCCAACACTTAGGCAATTTCAAGGTAGATTCAACGCCGAGGTTCAACCAAAAAGTCCATCGACAAGCTTCAAACAAAGAATTGAATTATTGAACCATTGAACCATTGAACCCCGCTTCCAAAGGTTCAAAGGTTAAAAAGGTTTAATGGTTCAACAGGTTCAATGGTTCAACAATGTCGACAGACTTAGAAGAGTTAAGCGTTTCGACAAAAGTTCAAAGTTCAACTGCTTCGACAAGTTCAACGGCTTCAAAGGACTTAAAGAAAAGAAGAAAGATTTAACCCCTTGAACCGTTGAACCTTGAACCAAAATGGTTCAAAGGTTCAAGGTTCAACGAGCTCAATCAAAGTTGGAAGAGTTGTTCCAATCAGTTGGTTCAAACAAATGGTTCAAAGCGGTTGGTTCAACTAGTCAATTGAATGAACAGAACACAATATTGAACCATTGAACCATGGTTGGTTCAATCAGAAGGTTCAAAGGAGTCCCCCCAAAACCCAAAGGGCAAGTGCCCTTGCGGAGGGCAGTGAACAAAAGGGAACAAAATGATATCTTTCGAAAAGATTTTTCATAGTGAAATTTTACAAAAAAATCCTTCGGACAAAATGTCTGAAGGAATTGTCTGAAAGAATGATCAAAGGCCCGATGAAAAGTGGCTAAGGCAAAGGAAAGGTTTCCTTCGGACATTATGTCTGAAGGAATTCCTTCGGACATTTTGTCCGCAGGATTTGAAGAAGGCCGCCTGAAGGACCCCAAAGAGCATGTACCCTTGTGGAGGGCTCTAGACGACCAGGAAATGGACCTTTCTCAAGGCCCGAAGGGACACCTTCCTTTCGTGGGTTCCAAATATATAACGCTGAAGGGCTGATTCTACGGACTCTGCAGGCTTGTTTCTACGGACTCTGCAGACATGTTTCTACGGACTCTGCAGGCTGGTTTCTACAGACTCTGCAGGCTGGTTTCTACAGACTCTGCAGGCTTGATTCTACAGACCTTGCAAGCATATTTCTACGGACTCTGCAGGCTTGATTCTACAGATTCTGCAGGTTGGTTTCTACGAATTCTGCAAGATTTGAAGAAGGCCGCCTGAAAGACCCTGAAGGGCATGTACCCTTGTGAGGGGCTCTCGATGACCAAGAAATAGACATTTCTCAAAGCCCGAAGGGACACCTTCCCTTCGGGGTGTTCCAAAGACATAAATTCGAAAGAATTTCAAAGCTCAAGAGACTTAGAGAAAACAAAGGCTTCTAAAAAAGAGAATGAACCGTTGAACCTTGAACTAAAAAGGTTCAAAAGTTCAACGGTTTAGAGAAAGCTCCAAGCAAAGGAAATAAACGAAAGATTTCAAAGACCAGTTCAAAGAGATGGTTCAACTGAAGAGCAAAGAAGAAATTGAACCAGGAAAGCGAATGAACCAAAGAAGTGATAGAACCAAAGCGCTGATAAGACCCCCCAAACCGAATGAACCATTGAACCAGTGAACTTTCAAAGGTTCAAAGGTTCATGGTTCAAAGTGGTTCAAGTGACCAGCGACTAGTGACGTCCCTACGAACGTCAAATTCAAGGAAATAAAATATCTGTTGATTTTCAAATGTGGCGCAGAACTTGAAGAACAAACTAAGCAACCAGTTGAAAAAGAAGCCAAAAGACCCTGTAGAAAAGAAAAGAGATAGCTCGAGGGCTCAAATCATGAGGAAGAGAAAAATTACAAGGAAAGAAGGAAAGACCAGAAATATTTGCGCATGAGTTATTTTCAGTAGGTGGAACAGTCCACCAAGTAGACATCTGAGCTCGTAAATATTAAAAGGTGTGCCCCATTTTTCTCCCTTTGAATAAAAGCAAAGGGACAGCCACGTACATATCTGGAGACAGACCAGACAACCTAGGCCTAGGAGAAGACATTTGAGATGAATCGACACGCCACAGTTAAGGCAGACGCCCTGTTCCAGCATGGCCCCTTGACAAAACTGAAAATGCATTCAAGGCATTGAATGCAGCATGGGCCATTCCATAAAACAAAGCGCCAAGTCTGCCTTCGCTGCTATATATTGTAATCTCCTATTTTATGCAAAGGAGATCTTTTGGTTATAAAAGCAAAACTCTGCCAAAATTGAAAGACGATCACTGAGACTTTCAGCGCAGATTGTTAATCATATTTTTTTGTTTGAATAGAAACCAGGTTACTTTCAGACTGTGTTGTAATAGCTTGTGTCATTTAAGAAATTGTTCTTATGTCTATTTCCTAAAGGTGTTCTTGTTCATTGAATGAAATAAGCAGAACCAATGGAAGTAATCAGGGAGGTGTCCTGAAGCCAACTGTGAGAAGACTTTGTGCTGCCACCATTGTCTTTAGTGTGTTTTCTGTTTGTTTCTATGTAAAGGATCTTGGGACGACTTTGTGCCCCCATTGTCCTTCGTATTTCACTCTTGGGCAGTTGAGGTGGAGACTTTGTGCTACATTTGTCTGCTAGTTATTGAACCCTGTTCTAGTTATTTTTACTACCAGACAGGATTCCTGCTGTTTACTGAAGAACACTTCTGAAAAAAGAGAAATGCGTCCAGTAATTTCACCAAAATTTCTCCCTTGAAATGTGAACATCATCTCTGAAAAAAGAGAGATGGATGGTGTTGTCCTAACCCTGAGTGTTATTTTCTGCATATGTATATAGTATATAGCTCCTCATAGTTATAAGGAACCTCCCCTTGATGAGAGGAGAGATTTGTCCCCTTCTGATGTGGTAACCCTGCACATTTGGCCAACCAATCTCCTTATGCTGTGGTTGAAATAACATATTTTGCTCATCAGTTAGCTGGTGGCAAAATATTCACCCAACACAATTCATAAACCTTAAAATAATAAAAAGAACCTATTAATAGTAATGGCTTGAAATGAAATATTAGATGAAGTTTGAACCATAAGATAATATGAGATGTTTGACAAACATATAGATGTCCAATGATAACACATTTTTAATTCCTCTTTACTAATTCATGTGAATGACAAAAAGAGATTGGTTAAAATTTTTGCATAAAATTTGTAATTTAAATCCGTCATTTCTTATGTCTTGCAAATAAAATTATGTTATACCAATGTTTTTAAAATAAATGTAAGATGGTTATGAACTTTGATAGCTTGAAACAAACATGAAAATGAAATAAAATACATAATCTTGTTGTAGAAAGCATCCTTTATGAAGTATATCAATAAATGTATTTTACATTTTTATCATATTTCAATTCAAAAAATAAAAACAAAATAATGAAAATATAAAAGAAGATATTTTGAGAACCTAAAATTCATTTGAAAGATAGGATATAAATTAAAAATCAATTACTTACACAGGGGAAACAAACATTTTTACTATAATAATTCAATTTCAAAAACATTAAAGAGAAAATGAAACATTATCAATTTAAAAAACAATTAAAAAAAAAGTGAAACAATAAATAAATTGAATTAAATCATACCCATTTATATTCTATATTGTAACTAACAATGCAACTATGTTTTGTTATTATATTTCAATTCAAAAAGTAAAACCAAAATAATACACCTAATATCCATTCAAAATCTAAAGTATAGATTAAAAATTAATTACTCGAGGGGAAATGAGTTTTTTTTAATAATAATTCAATTTAAAACCAAAATATATATAGAGAGAGAGAGAGAAAAAAAGTTAGTTACAATTGTTATTTTTTAGGTGACTCTTCTATAAGCAAGATCTATGTTGTGAAATCAATTGGACAAAAGCTCTACAAATGACAATCACACAAGACAAATTGATAGGTTGGAGAACTCCATTGCAATCACAAATAGCGATGGTGAATGACTACAATATCATCAAATTCCTTAAGACACAATGTTCAATATATACCCTAAATTACCTATAAGAGCTCTGCAAATGACAGTCGCGCAACTTGAATTGATAGGTTGGGGAACTCCGTTGCAATCACAAATAGCGATGGTGAATGACTACAATATCCTCAAATTCCTCAAGACACAAATGACAATGGCAAACAACTCCAATACCCACAATCGCTTTGCAAAGTATCATTATGCACTCGAAATGACAAGTTGGGAAGCTACAATTACAAACACAACAGAGAATTGTGGAGCTTCTGATTTTTTTGAACAATCCAAAATAATGGCATGGAATCCGTGTCAAGCAATAGACTTATAAGACTACATAAAAATTTATGGCCAATGAATTGCATGCATACAACACAAGTGGATTGGGGTGGTGAGCATCTTTGCCAAATCATTTAAGGCACGCACCTAAATTCCAGCCTTTTGGCTTTAACAATAACTTTTTGTTAGGTTTCAAATTTAGCAATCAAATTAGTAATAACCATCCAATTTAATAATTGATTATATTGTTTATTATCACACGATTTGGGTGATGTTGAAATTTTTTAACATCTCACATGGGATCAATCACTCGACATGTTAAGTAGGGAATTTGAGTTAATTAATGTCAAATTTGAGTCGTTTAAGTGGGCCTCCACCTTATTCCACAAATGCACCTGCCATGTCACCATCATAGTTAGACTATAGGAGCCATATGCCCTCTTAGATGTGGAACAAGGTGTACTAAACAATGGACATTTTAATGTGTAACAACCACCTGCAAAATGTCTGGACAAGATGTGGTTGGAGGGGTGAGATTGTTGAGAGCGACAAATGAAGCACCTAAAGGCAGGCATATCTATAGAGAAGATAAACGAAAAGGTCATAAATCCACTGACAAAGCTTAAGGATATAGGTGGCTTGGCAACCGAGAAGCATTGGATTATCAAAAGGAATTATATCAGAATCCAAAATTTATCATTCTTGGATTCTTAAGATAAATCTGAATTTCAACTTCTCTACATGCAATGTAATAAAGGCCACAGGAATTAACATGCGCAACACTACAACATAAAGCCTCTACTTGATTTTATGTCTACATGCCAGCGCCCACTAATGTGAGAAGTTAGATTGTAGACTTCTGAATGTTCTTGGGGTTTCAAGGGCTTCTTTGGCCTTCTTTTTGGATATTTTTGTTTGTGTGCAGATGTGACAGTTATGATAACTTGTAGTTTTATCTCTGGTTATCTTGTTTTTCTAGTTTGCTTTCCATGTTTCTCTGCTTTTGCATTGCCTCGAGGCCCTTGAAATGGCCTTTATACTGTTTCTGATATTAATATAATTACCAGCTTTTATAATTAAAAAATGTTTGAAATCTGTAATTATCATAGAAACAGTCATATGCATTGTCCACCAACTCTAATAACAAGTCTGACGAGATAAATTGATGAATGATACACTTGTTGTCCTAGCAAAGCCTGCAAATGTCATTTGCTCATTATAGATGTCATTTGAAAATAAGAATATATATTTATGGAGCGTCTCTCTCTCACTCATATGCACATGCACACATTTGTGATAAATTCACAAGACTCCTGATAGTTGGAAAGCTTTTCACCAACGTGAAGAAGCAATCACATATTAGACATGGAAAAGATGGCATTATATGGATGGCAAAAACAAGAAAGTATGAAGCAAGTTACCTTAATATGAAATACTACCTTAACGTATATTTATGGAGCGTCACTCACTCACCCTCGTGCACACAATTGCCAAAATTTCACAACACTCCTGATTATTGTAGAGCTTTTCACCAAGGTGAAGAAGCAACCACATATTACACACGGAAAATATGGCATTATATGCATGGCAAAAACAATAAAGTATGAAGCAAATTACCTTAATATGAAATACTACCACAAGTACATAACCGATAGTTAAATTATGTTAATCTAGCATATAACGCATCATCTTGAAACATAATACTATCATAAATGTCTATAACCTACAGAGAAAAAAATGCACAGATTACAAAACAAAAAGAAATAAATTGATGTTTTAACCTTCAAATCCTTTCCAAACATGAAATGCAAGCAAGATTTGCCAACAATTCTTATTTCTGAATCTACCTGTGGGCATAAGATGTAGTATATCCATATAAAACCTTTTACATTGTATTAAAACGCAGTGCCATTGTCCTTGGGAAAAAAAAAATTGCGCACCTAAAGGCAAAACCAGATGGCAGATAGTGAAGTTGAACAGCGTAAAACCACATAACAAGTGGAGAAGCTTGAGTTATTAAATATTCATTTAAGCCAGAAAAACTAGTGGTTAAATCAATTGGTTTTGATACTTTGCATTTCCAGCTTGTTTTTGTAGAAGCAAGTCCATTCTACCAAAGTAATTTTTCAGGAAAGAATTTACAAAATGAAGTCTGCATGTTCCCAGGCTTTTCAAGCCAGTGCAGTGATATTCTCCAATTCAAACCAAGATTTAAATGATTGCCTGTCATTTTGAATCCCAGGGTTGAAAAAATATACAAATTTGAACAACGTAAAGGAAAATATCAAAAAAATAGTATAATACTGGGATGATATTATTTATTTGCTAAGTCATGGCAATGAAGGGGGGAATCTGGGGCAAGCATGGCGTTGATAAGGATTCTCTGATGAGATATTAGGTCGCCCTTGTGAACCTCCATCTGCACTAAAATAACTATGACGGGGATAATTTCTATTTGTAGATTCAGTTGGCATATTTTGAGGGGTCTGGCCATGATGAAACCAACCCCACCTCTGTGAATCCTGATCAACAGGGACCCAGGAGGCCGGGGGAAATCCTTCTCTCTGCCATCCATAAAAAGGGTTATTTTGATGCCACCCCATACTATCTGCCTCTTGATTCCTGTTCATAGGGTAGGCAGAAGCCCCTTGGACTCGTGCTTGCTCTGCTGATATATTTTGAATTACTCTTCTTGATGAAGCTGGTGCATCCCTTGGCCTCGTTCTTCTACCATGGCCTATCAAACCACTATACATTGAAGATGAGGAAGATGGTGGATGATAAAGCTGCCCCCCTCCAGGCCCCTGGATATGGCTATTAGAATGAACAAATTCATTTGTCACTGATGTAGGAGGTCGTCTACCATGGATTGCACGAGGATAAAACCTGCAAAAGTTGGAAAAAATAATTTTCATTTTATGTGAGTGGTGTTTCCACAGTGCATTTTATGTAATATGATTTTTTCGGGATTCAACTGCTTGAGTCAATCTATATTGACCTATATTTCATGAGTAGTGATTCACAAGAACCCATCGCTCATAAACATGAATCGTAATTAGCACTCATTGCATCTAGGTAAGACTGGATCCTCCTAAAACTAATAAATTTTTTAAAAAGTCTCTCTTCAAAATCACAAAAAAAATAAAATTCTTTGAGCAATTAAAAACACATACCCACGAACAGCATAACCAGAAGGCATAGAAGATCCTGTTCTTTGGAGGCGCTCAGATTCCATTCTGGGTAATCCGAGCCTATCATGTGACAGCAAAGTAGGTAAGGCTGGATCCTCAGCACTGGGCACATTGTTGTTACTAGGAAATGCATTAGATGCTTGCCAATTACGATGATGTGCTTCAGGTGCAGAAAATGCATGGGAACTCAATGGGTCACCAAGTGCTGACGCTCCATTTCGGTGATGGGAACCTATGTCACCAGGGATGTTAGAGGACCCCGCATTATTGATGGAGACCGGCACTTGCCTTGCACGAGAAATACCATGGACAGCAAGATATGGGCATAAAGGAGCCCCATTTGAAGCACTTGAATGCTCCCCATACAAAACATTCACTATCAGATCAGGATCTGCAGAACAAAAAGGTGGATCTCTAGTTAAAGATAATTATTGCCAACATAAAAATTGCTGCTACTCAAAAAGCTCTTAAAGCAGAGCAATTCCTCTTACGGAACTCAGCTAATCGTCAACACTACATTATACTTTTCATCGGGAATGAGATGCCCGACTTGAGAGATTCTAATAAATACAAGGAACTTACAAGCAACGGATGGAGGCTCAGCATCCCTGCAAGAACAGATGAAATAATGTCAGTATCAAGAAGCAGTGAAAAACAACAGTTTCGAAACGAGAAAAGATTAACCAGTAGTAAAGGTTTGCATATTAAAGAAATCAACCTGATTTGCATCTATTGTCACTGGTACCGAGGCCCAGATTTTAGATACTAGATATATTGCAGTGTAACAAAACCCTCAACTAGCAGGATATGACATTTTGTTGTGGAACAAACTTGAAATTTTTAGACAATTTACATTGGCAATAATCACAATACATGGGGACCCACAAAGCACACAAGCACCTCTAAGTCATGTTAGTACTGAAGAGTAGGACTCTAATACATAAACACACAGACTTTCACCCCTAAAAGTCATGCTTTCAGATTGACAAAGCTTTTAGTGCATGTAGTGCCTTATGAAACTTCCTTGTCTCATAATGGTTTTCTAATGTAGCAACGAGTAGCAATGTCCTCATATGTCCACAGACACAAGCAGCTTAGACACTGATTATATTTATTATCTGACCCCTTGTTTGCATGCTCTCTCTCTCTCTCTCTCTCTCTCCCCAAACACACCTACATCTCGTATTATAGAACATATTGCCAAGTTCCCTTACATCCATGAACCCTACTTGCAAGCACATTTGAAAATGACCAAAACAAAATAAAGTATTGATACTTTTATAATCAATATTTTTTCAGGTAAGACATTTGCCAAAGCTCTTTTGGATAACCTATGTTGAAGTTTTTGTCCTTCAAACACAGGTTATCCAGAAAAGGCTTTAGAAAAAGAAGTGATAATCATAATTACATTAAAAAATAAACCACATTTTTACTTCGGATGGCCAACACCATGCACACATACAATGGTACAGAAAGTTCATATAACTGACACAAAAACAATTAAATGTGAATCAATATCATATGTTTTAGGTCATACATGCAGCCTTGCAACATTGTTTTGGGTCTTGTGAGCCCTGCTAGACCAATAGAACTCCTTCAGCAAGTTTTTATAGAACTTGGGGCTCTCCCGCTGGTTAATGGATTGGACAGATGAAGATATACATTATTTTATGATGTATAAAATGTACAGGCCCTTTTTCCAATTAGTAGGTTGGACAGGTAAGCCCATATTATTTTTTAAATGTGTGCATTCCACATGTTTGTCAATGTGTTATCCTTTCCATTAATTCCCACCTCTCCATTGAGCACACATTCTTCCCACGTCCCTAACATAAAACCAATTTTGAACATTTTACGTCACAAGCAATCCCTTGATAGATTATGTGAGGCACATCAGGGGTACCTCATGAAGCCCTAAAATACCCTGTAATAATTAGGAATGCAAAAGTTCAAAGTTGGAGGCAAGGTATGTCTTTACTTCAGCAAAAGAGGACTCCAAGGCCAAGCTAAGAATGTTAAACAATGTAGGTATAGTCCATTTGCACTTGTTGCACAAGTGGGCACTAATGCATTTGTTATAGACATGCCTCCTTACATTAAGATATATTCAGTTGTTACTGTTGAGATCTTACGTCATTGTGAGCCTTCTACGCCACATGACAAAGAAATAGGTCATTTTTTACCTTCCATTGAAGACGTTGCACAAACTGCTCAAGAAGAGTTGGACAAAGATGATGTTTTGCAAAGGAAGGTAAGGACGACAACGAGGGAAGTGCACGAAACTTGGCAAGTGGTATTCCAAAAACAAAGTCAGGGAACGAGTACTAAAAGACTGTCAATTAAAGAGGCATGATCCAAATTGGATCATTAAAGTGTGGTATCTCAACTTGGTTGAGATTAGCAGATTTACTTCATTGTTTGTAAGACTATTGAAGTGTTGAAGACGTTCCCATTAACTCTATGTTGTTTGGGTACGGGTATGGGTACGGGTACGGGGACGTCTCGGGTACGCGGGTACGTCATTTTTCAAAAACCTTGATTTGGATACGTCGTGGGTACGTCTGTATATATATATATATATATATATATATATATATATATATATATATATTGTATATTACTCATTTTTTTAGTAAAACACTTGAAACTACATAGTATGAAAATATTTGTCTATAAATGATAAAACACTTAAAAATATATAATATTCATTCATTACTTCAAAGACAAGATGTACATTCAAATCTAGAATAAATCATCTCGATTGCCCACAAAATCATGAATGCCACTCCCATTATTTTTCAACTTTATCATTCACTGACACTTTCTCTCACAAGGGCTCATCGGTGCATTGAATCTCACGAGTGCATGCCTTAAGGGGTGCACAAGGAATGGGCTGGGATCGGCTTGTGGCACTTTGCGAGAGATATTCTCATACTATTCTATCACGCATACATCCCTTCATGCAGCCTTCATACCTCCTATGATGTCTCCTTGAAATCTTGAAACCTTGAAATATGGCTAAGTCTGAAACCCTGAAACCCTGGAATCTGACTAACTCTGAAATATGATAGTATCCTCCAAAACCTAGAATTTGCATTATAGCTCCTAGCGGTCCGAAACCCCTCTCAAACACCCTGAAAGTATATAAATAAAATATAACTTAAAGTATAAGTTTACAAATGTAAACTTATACTTAAATGTTTATTTTATTTATTTACTGTTGGGTTCGGACTAGATTTACATTTAGGGTTGCTTAGTTTTTAGGGTTCTTTGTTTAAGGATTTTCAGAGGTTTTTTTTAAAAAAAATTCACCATTTTACTGCCGAAATCCCTCGGGCACGCTCGGAGACGTCCCGGGTACTCCTAGAGGCGTCTGTGGCCGTGCTAAACATTTCCGGTATGGCCACAAACACCTCCAGGAGTACCTAGGACGTCCCCATGCCAGAGGCGTCTCCGAACAGGAGGCGTCGGGGGGGGAGGGCATACCCCTGCAACGTAGCATTAACTCCATGATACAAAATTGGTCAAACAACAAGTGTGAAGCAGAGCAAGTACAAAAAGGCTTAAGGGTGATTTGGACACCTTGGGATCCACATTAGTTAAAAAAACCAGTTATGTTGATGTCTTCAGCACCAAACATGCAGACGCCTTTGAGACTGCTCGAAGGTGTCCTTTTAAGCATAGTACATACATACAACTTCGGTACTGCTGAGGTTACCCCATAAAGAAAACAATTGAACATCAACTGCCCAGACCGAAAGCTTAAACATCTCCTCTTCTACCTCTTCATGGGAATTGCCATTTGGAGTCTCTGCACTGGTCAGTTGCTCATTTGTTTGTATAAACATATACCCCTTGGGGTCATGTATTCTTCAATTTTATATAAATAGGATGCATAAACAGCCGAGAGTGGTAGTTAAGCATGTTTGAGCAAGGCAAGCATGTGAACCATTGCAGTAGTGACAAAGAAGTCCCACAGTGTTCTTAGAAGTTCAATTTGAGAAATTGGCTTGTAATTTTTGCATAATAAGAGTGTAGATGAGGAGGCACAACCCCACTCTTCCAAAGTTTTCCCACATTGGATCTCTCCAGGGTAAATTCTTGTAATAATTCTATTTTTCCATGCAAATTTCAGTTATTTACTTGCCTAATTTTTGTTCAATGTAATTGTTGTAAAAAAAATCAGCACTAGCATCAAAATTATATGTATAATTATGTTCTTTTACCATAGTTCTCAAGGACAGCAATCTAATTCAGTCATATCAGAATTTTAGTGCGTAAGCTTCGCATCAATGAATTAGGAATGGAATATCTGTGACATTACGAATCAGATTGGTATTGGAGCAGATTTTTGGTTCTTGGTTTGTGTGGTTTTTTGGTGTGATCAGTTATGCAGATACCCCTTGACTAGATCAGCTTCAGCGAGACGAGAAGGTGATTTGACTTCCTTGCAGCAAAATATATCCACAATGAGGTAGAATAAGGAAGTGAGAAGAAATACAGCCAGTGAAGGATGAGGAATACAAGACCAGATGTTTACAAGTTTAGAGTGTTTGTCGGCCATACGTATTTTCATTTTTCAGCTAAGAAGAGATCCAAGTTTTAGCCTTCTAGTGTGAGAGGCATATTTGTTGGATATAGTGAAACATCAAAGGGGTGCAGAGTTTATCTTCCTACTCAACGGAAAGTGGTAGTTGCCTGAGATGTCAAATTCAGAGAAGATGGATAGTCTTCCCCGTAGATCCATGCCCTCTCCAGTTATTGAAGAGGCAGATCCTCCAACTCAACCATCCAGTTCTAGTGGTGCTAAGCCACAAGGTACAACCAAAAAGCTTACACAGTTGCTACATGAGCTAGAAAAGTTTACGGTTGAACCACATCAACAATGAGTAAACCTCCCAGGATATTTACTTATCTTGCTTTTATTTTTTAATTGTTGAGGCAGAAACTGCTACTTCTGACGAGGCAGTACAGGCGCCTGGCATAAAGCCATGCAAGAAGAGTATTCTTCAATTTTGAAAAATGATGTTTGGGAGGTGGTGCTTCACTCCATGTGGCTATACAAGATCAAGTGTGCAGTTGATGGCAGTATAGAGAAGTACCGGACCAGGTTTGTGGTTTGAGAATTCTCACATAGGGAGGGAATAGGCTACGAGGAGACATTTGCTCAGGTGACCATGTATACTTCTGTTCGGTCCATCATATCATTAGCAACTTGTTTTGGATAGACATTACATCAGATGGATGTAAAACATTGATGAAGAAATATACATAGAGCAGCCTAAGCGATTTCAGGTCTATGGGCGTGATGATTTAGTGTGCAAGCTAAAGAAAATCTTGTATGGGTAAAAGCAGGTAGCTCAGGCTTGTTAGGTGCAAATTGTTGTGTATTTAGCTCAGTTGGGTTTTGCTAAAACAGCAGTTTGTATTCATTAAAAGTGAATATGACCCACTTGTTTTAGTGCTCCACATAAACAAATTGATACTGAATCGTAGGTCTTCACAACGTGTTGCTTAGTACAAGGTTACGAGTTTGACATGAAGGACCTGAGCAATTTGCACTTTTGTCTGGGCCTTGAGGTGTGGCAGCTAAAGGGTCAGATTTTCCTTTACCAATGTAGGTAAATGATTGAAATTTTCAAGTGATTTCAAATGGAGTGTAAGTTAGTCAATGCTCCAATGATGCCCAACCACAGGTCAAGGCCAATTGATGATTCAGATTTTGTTTGACCCTTCATTCTACCAGCAATTGATTGTTTATGCATTGCATACCCTCAACCAGTACATGATGGAGATAGGCAAACTCATTGGAAGGCCACTAATCATGTCCTTCAGTATCTCATGGGTACCTTGAAAATGGGACTCAAGTACACTGGTGATTCAGATTTGTACTTGCAGGGGTTGTGTTGACTAATTTGACCCCAAGTCAAATTAGGTCAACCCCCCATATAGCTCAAATTTGTCATAGGGTCTCATAGGTTGAAAAGTGGTCCTATAGTATTTAATGAGGTCAAACAATATGTCTTTGTCTTGGTCATATTTGTCTAAGTTGATCCTATGTCATCTTAGGTCACCTTTTGGGTCATTTAATGAACTTGTACAGTTTTCCATGAAACGCAAAGGTGTCATAATGTACTCTAGCGTCCCACAGTCAAAATATGTTAGATATGGCAGTTTTGAAATTGAATTCTACAAGTTCAACGTCCATCCAAGAAGATCAGGGAGTTTTAGGCAATTGTACGACCTGTACAATAGTTATGACATGTGGGAAGGCTTACGAGAGGTCCTTTGTGATCCCACTGTTCAATTTCATGCTTGAGAGGCTTTGACATATCTAAAATTGATCAAAACTGATTCTCCTTTCTCATCTCTCTCTTGGACAAGGTCAAACAGGTCAACGGTCTTCTTTCAGTACGAATAGGAGGTGAGTTAGAACAAGTGTACTTGGCGGGTGGTAGTACTCCCTTTGTACTTCCATTTCATGGCAATAGTCACAGGATTGGTGATATGTGCTCTATGAACAATCTCTAAGATTGTTAGCTTCGCAAAACTGCCTGCACATCCCCAACACCTCGGTTTTCCTTCTTTGTTTGCATTGCTCTGAGCAAGCCAAGTGTTGTATGTAATCTTGAAGAGTGTGACCATCCTTCTCATATGATGTTCAATCTGGTTTGCACATATGGATGTCAAGGAATAAGCAAAAATCACTCCTTGTACTAGGAAGTGAACACAGTGCTAGTCTGCAGAGCATGTTTTGACAGTTGCAAGTGAATGTATGAAGAGAAGATTTGAAGAACTTAAAATGAACAACCCTTACTACAATGTGTCTTCTAAACCTTAGTTGATCATGTAGGCATCCAATTTGAGGTCATAATGGACATAGTCTCTCACTGTCATATGTAGGCAGTATGCATTTTGAGTCTGTATACCTCAGAAGTTGAATGTCAATGATTTGAGAGGAGTTCAAATTGTACTCTAAGCTTTGCAAGAGATATCCACCATCTCTAAGGCCATAACACATTCAAGGTTTCCATCATCTCCAAGAAGAGAATTGGTTTCCAAACAGTGAAACCTTTTGCTACAGTCAAGCTTAGATGGAGACCAACAAGAGTAAGGATGCCATAGAGGCCTAAGTGTTAATGAAGTTTTAGAGTTTCAATTTGTGAGAAGATTCTCAAGGTAACACAATTGGACTAAGCATTTGAAAGAGACCTGAATGGAGTTCTCAAGTCATCAACACAGTTATGATCATTTCATTGCCAATCACAAAGGTGTAGAGTAAGAAAGTTGTTTAGAGGAGTTTGTTACCTTAACTTCTCTAAAAAGAAATTGTCCTATACAATGCCATTATATGATATGAAATTGTGAAGTTTGTGTTAGTCTTGATGGTTTCTCTCTTGTAGCCCAAGCCTAGAGACAATGTCTTGACATAAGGTGGTTGTTTGGTCATGAGAAGATAGTGTAAATAAGCTTCCATTTCAAGCAAGTTTTTACTGAAGACGTTCAATAAACTACAATACTCTTGAAGCCAAAATGACTTTACAATACAACAATGACACAATGGTTGTATAACTCAAGACAAAGTGACCCTATTTGAGTGAAATATCACACTAATGCCCTCAGGAGCAATTAAAGGACTTGAGGTGCAGTGATTTGACACAAGTCATCACCTACAAGCATAGTTACCACGTTCGAAACGATCGGAAAGTTCGAAAGTGGAAAATAGTTCGGAAGTGGAAAAAAGTTCGAAAGTGTAAAAAAGTTCGGAAGTTTGGAATTTTGGAAAAAGTTCGGTTTGGTAAGTTCGGTAGTTTAGTTAGGAAACTTTTACAAATCATTAAAAAATAAATATATCGTACATATTTGTAAAAGCATAAACACAAATAAGTTGATCAATGATAACACATGATAATAAAATCCAATAGTGTTAAACTTCAATGTTCATTATTCAACATCATACATATAAAATATAACAATGAAGATTGTGAAATATCCTTTGTTTAACATTAAAGTTGTCAGCATTAACTAAAAATGGGAATGAAAGTTAAACATCCGCAACATCAAACCCTACAACTACACCAAAGTCATCACTAGTAGCAGCATCTAATCCTACACTAGTAGGCTCATAAACTCCAACAATATTTTCTTCATCTTCAAAGCATGGTTCGCCAAGGCGAGAGTTATCATCTTCATTTGCAAGAGAGTAAGCAATCATAAATTGCTATGAACAAACACAAGATCAGAGAGTTTTTGGAGCCCCCAGTCAGTTCCTCTTATTAGTGTGGATGTGTACTCCAGTTTCTTTCACATGCAGAAGCACTAAAACATTGGCTGAAGATTCGCACGGCAAGCCTCTACAACTGTGGAGTAAAAGCCCCATAAGTCTGCCACCATTTAGATGGTTCCCACTTCACCCTGCTTGCCTTTGCTTCCTTGATACCAAACATTTTCAGTTGATTCTTGAAAACACTAAGTTGTTGCCTAATTGCTTCCTTCTCTTCTTCATCAATAAACCTGTTTATTGTTGCAAAAACACCTTTCATTATCTCTTCATCTGCCTCATGACTTACCTCTACTAATTTGGGATCTAAATAGCAAGTTGTCGTGTGTAGAAGACGATGTAGCATCAACCATCGTTTGTCCACAATTTTCCAAATACATTTAACTTCTTCAACATTATCTTCAAGTAACTTTTGAATTTTTTTCCTTTGCTCTACCCATTCCCATGTACACAAAGCCTATTCAAGGTTGATTAACATCAACCATTCTCAAAATTCTAACAAGAGACTCAAACGTCACTATGATCTTCTTTGCCCCCTCCCAAAATATGTCCCCTAAGGTAATTCTTTCAATATCTTTTGAATGGGCTTCCTTGGAAAGCTTTGACTCTGTCCATTCATCAAAAACCATCACTTTTCTCAATGTTGTCCTCTCCTCTACCTCCCTTTGCAAAGTAATAAAGTTGGTGGCAAATCTTGTTTCAGCAAGAGATAGAAGCTCGGGCTTCGAAAACGAACGATACAAATTCAATTTCAAGCGGTGATTAAGGATAAACTTAGAAACTTGTTTTCCTTCAAGCACAATATTACTTACCCACTCCAATTTTGATAGATCTTCAAGCAAAAGATCCAACACATGTGCAGCACATGGTGTCCAAAACAAACGAGAAAATCTATCCATGAGTATATCACCTGCCCCTTTACAATTAGCTACAATATCTGTAATGATTTGAACAACATTCTCTTCTCCTATCTCCAAAATCGTTGATTCGATGCATTGAGAAATGAAAAGAAAAGTTTTTTGTTTTTTACTTGTATCAATTGATTTTATAAACATAGCACCATCAGGGGATATTGCCATAATATTTAGAAGAGGTCTTCTTGAATTGGACCATCCATCACTTACTATTGTGCCCCCTATACTTTTCTATTTTTTTAATTCCATCTAGCTAAGTAGATATGGTTCCACTTCTTCATCAAGAAGAGTAGTTTGTACTCTTTCATAGCCAGGCAATTTGTAACCCTCCCCAAAATCAATAGCCGCATATAGAAAGGTTTGGAAATGTGGAGAACGGATAACATTGAAAGGAATGGCCTCTACATAAAACAATCTAGCTGCCAATCTGTCCACATCATGCTTTTGTTGTGGCCTCCACATTGACTTCAATGAAGCCTGTGACTTTTGAACACCACTTCCACTTCCACTTCCTTGGGCAAATGGTGATGGAGAGCAATTTGAACTATTGAAGGAGCCCATTTGTGAGATTGAATGTTGAATTTGTCTTCTTTGACTCTGAAGCTAATGATCCAGCTCGACTCACATTAAATTTAGCTTTCACTCAATTTATGAATTCTACATATTCCGATTCCATTGAATTTTCATTCGCTGCCCCACAAACTTTCACATCTGAAGATCCTCCAAGGTAATGGTAGCGAACTCTGGGTATACTCCCTGTGATATTCCCATTGCACAAGATGCATCTCATTTTTTTATCTTTATCATCTCTCCGGACAATATACTTCATCTCTAATGAGCGGCTTGACATGTTGAAGTTTTTAGATGCACTGAAAATATGTTTTTTGTTGTTGGTAAGAACAAATTCTTGACCTCACTACTCAATGCTCAAATGCCCACTACTCAATCTTACATATTTTAAAACTGTTCCTCCCTTGCCCAATCCCCACTCCCTATCCAGTAACCACTAGCACTGCTCAACCTTGCGTAGTCTAACACTACTCTGATCTGAAATTTAGTCTCCCCGAAGAAGCTTTGAACCTGCAAAATGTTATCATGTTATCAAAAGGCAGGTATGAGTTCAACCAAGTGTGGAATGGTCTTAGTGACCTCAAGAAGAACTTAGGGCATAAAGTACAGTGTTATAATATATATCACTACCTACAGGGGCCCTTTGAATCCTCTCTGATTGTCACCTACTAGTGACACAGTCAACACAGTCTATGGACTAGCCTAAGCTCATGGAGGATGTAGGTGTGAAAAGTTGGCAGAGATGTAAGATGGATGAACATGATTGAGACCACTCTCACAGTGTTAATGTCAATATCATGTGATTCTCAGACAGAGGGCACTCCAGGAGTAAGATAGGTGTAGGCATAGTGTGTGAATGAGAGATAGATGAATGGCAGAGTCATGAAGGATGGGTGAATGATGTCTACATTTGAATTGGAGTGGAAAGAGACAAAAAAGCACATACAGCCTTTGGAACCACCCAGTGGTGGTCATATGCACAAAAACACAGTTAGGCCTAAACTCATCCAAATAACCACATGATCCTTCCAAATCATTTGGTGACCTTCACGGGAGAGTTAAGGATGGATTTGAACCATTTGTTTGCAGGAACTTACACAAGATTGGTCATTTTGGCCTAAACTGCTTCAGGGGTGCCCAGAACGTAGTTAAATGCTCAAGAGGCCATTTTCAATTGCTGATATTTGTACAGACAAAATACATGGTGACTCAAGGAGCTAGGAATAGTTGAGGGTCATGAACTCAAGATTTGTGGAATTGGTTCAAAGGTTGGACGTCTAACCTTTATAAATCATCACTAAGAAGCAAAACCTCATAAATCCCTCCTAAAACCCTTGTTTAGACCCGATGGAGAAGACATGAAGGAATTTGCATCCAAAAGAGGTCAGTTGGTCAAGAAAGTGTTTGGAACTTGTCTAGCACCCTCCCAGGCTCCATGACATCCATTTGGTACATATTGTCTCTTGTACGGACAAACTTAATTCAAGGTTTTCTGCAAGTTTTGATGTATTCTACAGGTGCAGAGGAGAATTGTTGAATGACAATCAATGTAGAAGGTATATGGGGACGTGTTCCAACCCCTCATACTCATCTCTCACCTCAGTTGTGCATGAAAATCCCTCTGCTACACTTTTCATTGCAGACAGTCTTGGACAAACAGTGAGAAAGACAAGTGACAGCATAGTGAGAAGATGACAGATTTGATATTGGATCTTTTTGAGGTATAGCTGATGGAGTACAAGACAAAGGGACTTTGAACAGGGATCTAACGCCTCTTCAACAGATTGCTTGAGCAACTGCCAGTCACCTTGATGACAAATGTGAAGATTGAAGCCAAGAGGGCTAGTGACTGCAGACAATGAATACAAGTGTCAAGAGGAGAGCTATCAATTAGCGGGGTATCTAATGATTGTCACATCTTGTTTCCAACCTTCCTAAGATAGTGCATATGTGTTAAGGATTTCTAAGGCGGTTTAGAGAAGTCAACTCATCACTAAAAGTTAGTTTCAATAAGGCTATTTGAGGTCTCTACACCAACTTGAAGGAGAATGATGAATTCTGGTGGACACTTGTCCATGACAACTTCCAAACCTCTTTTCACACTTCATTCTTTTGCATTGTAACTGGTTCTCACAGTGTCACTTTTCCTTGTGAGCCTTCCACTTCTCTTCTTCTCTCTCCTCTCCTATGCTCTATAAATGCAAGCCTTTTTGGCTTTGTAAAAGAATCCACACATGGTATAGCAAAGCCCTGTTGGTTTGAATATTGTATTTGCCTTTGAAAATAAAGATTTCCAATCTAGTTTTGAGTTCATAGCTTTTTGTCTAAGTGTGTGAAGTGGTGCATAGTGGAATGTCAAGTGATAAGTATCTATCCTTGCCTTCTCTTTACTCTTCCATGTTTGATGCAAGTAGTTCTTCCTCTAACATGTCACATGAAATGTAGCTAGTGTATTTGTCCATCTCTAAGTGTAAAGAGTAGCGTTAATGTCTGCAATTTGATCTCATGTTCACTCACCTTGAGAAGTACAATGCATATCACCTCCATGTTTGAAATACTTATGTTAGAGTAATCTAGGATGTTGAGACTAGTGTTGTGAGTCTTGTTTCATAGTGCAAGTGTATGGTAGTCTAGTGGAGATCTATTTGGTGTATCACCTCTTTAGCATAGGTTACTTTTTATGTTCTTTCTATCTCTTTTCATCCAAGCAAACAAGAAGTGTAGGTGATAAGCTATCAAGAATTAATCTAAGGAGCTAGCCCTTAAACCTAGAGGTTTACCTCTGCTATAGGCAACCCACACGCCTAGAGGTAATCCAATGTTCCACTCAATCTAGAGAAGGCTTGAACAACCTCTCTAGGGTGCAAGATCGAGTGACAACCGGTTGTTGATAGCAACCGGGTTGGTAATGTGGAGACCCAAAAATTCACTTATGGGTATTTTTCTCTTTGGATTCAGCACTGGTTTCCTGTTTTAGCAGGAAGCAGAGAGCAGTGGCATTGAGTTTAATAAAGAAGGATTATATAGCTGCTTCCTCAATTTGTTGTGAATAAATTAGCCTTCATAAGTCAATCTCGCATTTGAGAGTATCGTCCCTGTGCATATGACTATCTTCTACAACAACCAGAGTTACATCAAACTCTCATAGAACTCAAAGTTCAAAAAATGTTCAAAGCATATCAACATCCAATTCCACTTTTTGAGAGAGATTTGAAGGGTGTTATCCAATTATGTTATGTGCCTACATATTCCAAGTGGCCAACGTTTTGATCATGCCTCTTCCCAAGGGGAATGAGATGTGCTGGGAGAGCATCTAGGTATCATGGAGAACACTTTCCTTGCTAAGGAGTGTTGGAATGTGTAGCTTGTCAGTATCCTTTGCACATTAGAGCCTGGTACACATTTTTTACTTAATGAAAATATAACTTTCAATGATTTTTAGGGGTCCCTGTTTTTTTAGGAGCGATTCCTAAATTTTAGAAGTTAACCTAACCGAGTCAGTTGCATAATAATATTATAGATAAGGTTTAGAGTTAGTAATTAGTAATATCCTAGTGATTAGAGCATTAATTATCTAAATCTCCCGTTTGAAGGAGAAAGTGGGCCATTCCCTCTTTTCTTCAATTCAACCCAAATCTAATCAGTTAGTGAGTCCGTGCAAAGTACAAACATAGTTGGAGGTGATTTTGCACATGGTGATGATCTATAGTTGAAGTTATGATGAGTTATAATTGCTGCACTTGAGGTTAGTGTAAAGCAGATTGACAGTAGTTCACTGTGTATGACTCACTATCGAGCTTGAGTTGAGTGATTCTCTCCCAAATGTGCCATTATCCTTTTATTTGTGTTTTGTACATTCATTCTCATCATTATTACTGTTGTAATTCCAAAGGAAGTGCCGCTGATTTTTTTATCAAGTATCTCTAATCTGAATTGTATTTTCATTGCATGGGGTTAATTTCTTACTCAGATAAAAGTGTAATTCTACTGTGTTATTCTGCATGACCTGATTTATGTTTTGATACATGAGCATCCAAACGGTACAGGAAATATTGCATCAACCAAAAATAATATGGGTGTGCTCATGTGGACTAGTTGGTCCTTTCGTCGTTTTGGCATGGCAGAAGTTGATCCAAGGGAAGAATCAAATTCCAAACTTCAAGGGCATCAAGTACGTCAGAGAGGATCATTTTTGTCAACAATGTGGTTCCAAATGAGTTGGTTGATTTACAACTATCAATAGAATTTTGGAAGAGGTTGCATCCGTTGACGAACTAAAAATGATACATTCCGGTGCAAAGGCAAAAAGGTCATGAGGAACACTTCAAAATCAGTATGTGATTGCATCTTTGGATTATCCTCAAAAAGCTATGCACTTTCAAAAAAGGGCATCTCATTACAAGTTCATATACAAAAGATTTGGCCTCTATAAGTTGCAGACTTTTACAATGTGACGAAACCATCAGGGCGGTTTTGAAAGATTTAAGTGGCAGTTACATAATCACTGGTCTACATTAAGGGGCGGTTTTGAAACCGCCGCTATGCATTTAGTGACAGTTTTGCTTGATAGAAATATAAAAAGAAACTGCTCGGAATGATAGATTGTCAATTGTTGAGCATTTTCAAGATACTTGGGAGTTTGAAGAGGAACTCCAAGAGTCAAAGAAACTCAGAAAAAGCTCCAAAACAATCAAGGGAGTACCTTCAAGGGAGAAGAGAGACACTTGGAAGTTAGTTCTCCAAGAAGAGAAGTGAGTGTGAAGAAGGGTAATCATTTCATTAAGGAGCTTTATATGGGTTGTATCTTCTTCATGTAATTTTTTCTTAACCCACTGAAGCATGTGTGTGTGTGTATGTGTACTGTTGGGTCATTTATTATCCAAGGTTATATGTAGTTTGTTTATTTATTTGTTCAGTTATCTTTTCTTGCTCAGGTTAGTTAGAACCCGTTATTGGTTGGTTTTCACAACCAACTTTCATAAAGCTATAAAATGCTTTATGAATCATGTAAATAGATAATGCTTTACATTGAATACAATTTTGTGTTTTGTTCCTCCGATACCTGGTGCCTTATCAGAGCTTGGATATCTGAAAAGGAGGATTAAAGAATTTTCAAGAGTTTGGTAGAAGACAACATTTTTTTTTTGTATGAAGTTCTAAAGTTTTTAGTTATTTTTTTATATACTCTTAAATGTGTCTTAAACACATGCACAAATCATACAACCTCAACCAAAAGGCATGTGTCTCTGCCGATTCAAACGGATTGAATACTCACTTGTTTTTTGAGTTCCCTGTGTAAATTGAATGCTTTTTGAATTCCAAACATCTGTGCGGTGCAAAAAATAGACAAAGAATTCAAAACTTCACAAAATTTCCAAGTGCTCTCCACATATCCACTTTCAACGCTATTTTGTCTTGTGAAGAAGTATTGGCGGCCCAACCAAGCTTATTACGGTAGAATCCCAGACCTGTACATCACTTCCATAATCTCTAGGCAGAAATACAATGTCATATGCGCTTCCACGATTTGTAATGAGCAATAAATTCCAACAACCTATCACAAGCAGAAGCTTCAGACAGAGGACGACAGAGAACTCAGTGTGCCACATGCAGGGGGATCCAAATAATATGGCATAGCAGATATCAGCATGTTGTTTCTTTGTGGACCCCAGGAGAAGACAAGCGCAATACTCCTTTTTATATGCAAAGTGAATAAGGTAAAAGTGTTTTCACATGTTTAAAATATTGTTCTTTTTTGTAAAATCAGCCACTTATGGTTATATCAACGATTCTCTCACTAGATTTCAATATTCATTGTAATGGAGTTGGTGTTATAGATTTTATAAATACATAAAACAAAGGGAAGGTACAGAGTTCAATATCCTTTCGGTGTATATTTTTTGGTCAAAGTTTCCTATTTTGACCTCATTTGATTTTGTATAATGACCAATAAAAAGACAATTTGTAAAGGAAGAATCCTTTTTAAAATTTTGGAGATATAAGGGTGTAAACGAAGATATAAGGTGTCATTAGTATACATTTCTAACAAAGCCACAGAATCGTAAAATTGTAAATGGAAGCTATTTAGTGGGTCAAGGCCAAACCCTAATAGCAATCCCTCTTTTTTGACTTGATTGTCTTTTTGATAGCACCATGGTGAAAATTGTCAGCTTAATCTTTGAAAATGGACGTGTAACACCTAAAAACTACAAGGAATGGAGCATAAAAAAAAAAAGCTCGTTTTTAATGATTTGTTGGAAATAATGGAGAAAGACACTACGCCACCCACTGAAGGTACAAAATTGCTTGAGTATCAAAAATGAGATAAGCGTGCCTTTGCTTTATTAAAATCGTCATGTTCTGCACAAGGGATTATTCACATTGAAGCTTTTAAAGCTAGAGCATGGAAAGCTTGAAAATAATTAAAAGATCTATATGACAAACAACAAACCTGCCTATACAAAGATTGATCTCTTAATGCAGTTGCTTAATAACAAGCTTAGTACTAAAAAAGATGTATCTAAAAATCTCTCCCACATAAAAACTCTGAAACAAAAGTATTGTACTGCAGGCGGTAAGATTGATGACGACATGCTCATATCCATAACTTTGAATGGTCTTAGTTCTGCATATACAAACTTTGTCAAAATGTCGCAGTTTAGTGATAAGCTCAATCGCCGCAACATTGGATTCCATTTGTGAGTTGTTGACTCAGCATGAGAGACAATTTGCAAGAGTACACCTATCAAAGAGGCTCACCATACAAAGGCAAAGTCACATCACAGAGATCATCACTATGTATAGAGGCAGTTTTAGAAGCATTCTCTAAAACACTCTCTGAGACATTCTCCACATCATTCTAAACAGTTTCCATAGCATTCTCATCGGCACTATCTAGGATCTTCAAAACACAAATATCACCATAGGCACTCTTCTCACTCCAGTGGTTTTTTCAGTGATCCAGCTTCTTCTAGATGCAACACCGACACAAGAAGCCCAAATGTTTCAAATGTGGTAGTATTGGACATCTTGTAGATGTATGTCCTCAACGACCTCGCTCTCCACATAAAACGAGAGTTGAAGCCAAAAATGCAAGTCATTCTAGTGGCAGATCTTTTGGTTATTCTGGCTGTTCAGGTTAATCTAAGACTTCCTTTGATCAGGAGGAGTCCTATATGGCCAAGGTCTATGGTCAATGGACCTGACAACTTGTTTTAAGTGATTAGTGATTCACTTGTCTTGTGCGAGCTACTAGGCTCAAGACTAGGATATATTATAATAGCATTTTTTGGCTTGTGTTCTTACTTTCTTCCAGTTTTGGCTTTTATATTTGATATTCATAAAATGGCACAGATGGGATTGTTTGATTTGCTTCTCTTGATGCACAGCTTCTCACCTCTCGCTTAATAAGGGGAGAAGATATAGCATTCGATGGTCTTCAATCAGTCGTTGGTGATCGTACGAATTGACAGGGGTTAATAGCACCTTCAATGTTGAGTAAAGGTCATCAGCGTTTGTTGGACATTAGGGAGATGTGTCATACACCGTACAAGTTGGTCACTTGGATGGGTTCTGTGTAGAGCCTTATGTGGATCGATGTAGTTGGACAGAGTTTGATCGTGTTCTACTATAGTACGGTAAGGATAATAAAAATGGATGAGTAAGCCTTGATCGTGTTCATCAACATTTTATGCCACAACTCACAGAACGGGCTTCTTTATGGAGCAACATCGATTTTGATCAATACTAGGAGGTACAATACACCAATTGTAGTTGCTTCGGAGTTTCTTTGATGACTTCAAAGTCATTGCTCCAGTTCTTTCATCTTCTATACCCCTTTGAATCAAGGGGGAGTTTTTTGGATCATTTATGACCAAAGTTATATGTAGTTTGTTTAATTATCTTTTGCTTCTGTGGGTTAGTTAAAACCTGTTATTAGTTGGTTTTCACAATCAACTTTCATAAAGCTATAAAAAGTTTTATGAATCACGTAAATAGAGAATGCTTTACACTGAATACAATTTTGTGTTTTATTCCTCCAATACCTGGTGCCTACATGTACAATTGTATAATGTTGTCATTTGAATGAAATAAAGTGTGAGAGTCAGTGTTGTATAAATGTATTACATATGAATGTGTCTCTGGGTGAGAGTTGCAAAGAGCTGCAAGGCAAAGTCTATTGCATTTAGCATTCAATTTTTTGTTGGTCTGAATGAAGACTTTTAAGAGGTCCAATTCCTCTATTTTTTTTGGGTTCTTTCATGCGTATGCTTGTACCACTCATATAATGTGAGATTTTTAATATGTTGAGTGGGGCATAAAGCAGAAGTGCAAGTCGCCAAACAATGAAAAATAAAGTTTACCATAAATGAGCATTTCATTGATGAATTTGAAGTAAATTTTGTGCCCCCTAATGTGTGGTGTAGCATTTGATAACCCCTACATGTATGTGAGGGATGCCATGTTCATGAGAAGAGCCAATAAATACCGCTTGGTCATAGATGAAGAAATCTTCATCATCAATTCATATTGAGGTAATTTCAAGCTCTCGTTACTACATGCTAATCAAGCCAAGAAGTGGGTTAATGTCAGGTGGCAGATCTCTTTAATCATTTTGAGAGATAAGTAAGACAATGTGGTTGTTGAATACATGGTTTATTCTAGCATATGTCTATTAACAAAGAATAAAAGCAAATGGAGTTGTGTAGAATTTCAAGAAATTTTTCCAAAAGCCAAAGGCATGCCACCCAAGGGAGTGATAAAGCATAAGATTGTGTTATTAGTAGATAGCCCTCTACCCAAAATTGGTCTCTATTGGCAATCACTTATGAAAGGAAATGGCATAAAGAAACAGCTTCAAACTTCATTAGATCAGATTATTATTAGTCTTAGCATTTTTCCATGCACTATTGTGTCTAAAAATGATAGTTCATGGAGAATGTGCATTGAATATAAACCCTAGAATAAAAAAACATTCAAGAACATGTATCCTCTTCCACAAATTTATGACTTGTTGGATCAGCTCCCATATGCCAAGCACTTCACTAAGCTGGACTTGAAATTTACATATCACTTGATGAGAATAAAGGATGAGGATGTCTGAAAATCAACTTTTAAGACAAAGCAAGATTTGTATGAAAAACTTGTGCTTTCCTTTAGTTTATGCATGGTTAAACTACTCAATGGGTATCTTGCCATTTTCTAGCCCAGATGAGTTTTCACCACTCAAACTAGCAAGTCTGCCTAGGGCAAGTTTCAAAGCAGAACTTGCAGCAAGTGCTCGATGAGTTTGAGCGCATAACTTGTCATATGCAGTTTGATGTGGTAAAAACGTTGCATTTGCTTCTTTAAGCCCACACGCACACATTTTCATCACACAACATTTGAGCATCCTCTGAGCAAATTGGAGAGTTTATAGTGAATTTGTACAACAGATTTGAAGAATTACGATTTTTAGGTTAATTATTTTTCCAAGCATGTAAATTCTTCCTAAAATATTAATATTAGGTTTCTAAACAATATTTACAAATTTATATGCACTCCATTCAATTCCCATAATTTGTATTTGTGATTTACACTAGCTTTTCATAATCTATGAACAAAATTGCTGGTTTGTTTCCCCTATACAGAGGGTTTACGGTTATTTGAGCATGCTACAAGTTAGCATAGAATTGCATCCAGCTCCACATTTGGCTCAACATCAGCAAGTGGAAACCGTCCCTTTGGAAGTCGTTCTACCACTTGGAAGTATGTCATAGTTGGACCATACTAAGGGCTTTGATTTGCACATTCTACTCAAAGAAGGTTTTTTGAGGCATCAATCGCCTCACGTACCATATTGCATGCAATTCTTGCCGCAAAGTCATGTTGTGTCCTAACGCCACGAGAGATGCAAGCAACGCTTGCATTGTTGGACGAGAAGACACTAAAGAGGGCAATGGTACAAGTAGTCATAGCAACAGTGATTAATTCCAACACGACAACAAAAATATAGATAGATATGGTAGAGATCATGGGCTCTAGTCGTGGCCCACGCATATGAGGCACATCCACCTCATCCAGTTCGCGCAAAGCACAATCACATCTATTTTTTGTACCTACAAACATACATGGGGCACAACCTTCACTCCAAAGTGCAGGGTGGAACAAGGAGGTGCACCAAGGAACAAATAAGGTGTGTGTTAATTTCTTAAGTGGGAGGTTGCTCCATAATGTTGTTGCCGATGCAAAGTCAATTCTGGAAGACAAAAAAAAGTAATGACAAAATTTCAGATGCACAATTCTTTCAGATAGGTGAATGGATGGAAGGAACCACACCCTCATCAAATTTTAAGTGGCTTCAAATGGTGAGATGGTTTTATTGAAGTCAACTAATGCATCTAACAAAGTAAAGAATACAAAACCTTTGACCCTGATGTTGGAGGAGGTTGTCTTAGAGGTGGGCATCCAGAACGTTGTGCAAATTATCACTGATAATGCAATAGCATGTGTGGCGGTTGGGAGACTATTTATGGAGAGGCATCCATTACACTTTTGGACCAATTTTGCAACCCATTGCCTTGACCTTTTTTTAAAGGACATAGGCAAAATTGATGGGGTGAGATTGGTTGTAGAAGATGCAATGAACATCACAAAATACATTTATAATTACCCTTGGGTTCTCAGCGTGAGGAGAGATCACACCAAGGGAGAAAAGTTTGTGTAAGTGGGTGTCACAAGGTTTGCAAATACATTTCTAATGTTGCGAAGTATTTGTAAATTGTTGACATCGTTGAAGTAGATTTTTGTGAGTCAAGCATGGCTAGACTCAACATATTCAAATAAAATCGATACAAAAAAGGCCGCAAAGACATTTTTTTATAAAAGCCTTCATGAAAAGAACTATAGAGATCATCAATGTAACTTCAATTTAAATTCCAAGTCGATTCTTTTATTTTCAATTTGAAAAAGTATTTAGTTTAATTGTAGGTTTGTAAATTTAATTTGTTTGTAAGTATCAAAGCCTTTGGTGAGGATTTTGCGCTTGGAGGATGCAGAGCGAAACCCAATGGTATACATTTATAAGGCCATGGATAGGGCCAAAAAGGCCATCCAAAATTATTATAGGAGGGATAGTGACAAATTTGATTTCATTTGAAAAATAATTGATTAGAGGTAAAACAATCAACTCCACCAACCCATTCATGCAATGGGGTACTATCTCAACTCCAAGTTTTTCTTCTTCAATGGCTTCACAGATGTGAATGGAGAGGTTATGGAGGGCCTCTCAACATGCATTGGGAGGATGACACTTGAAGATGACGTGAAAGGCCTTACTATTTCAAAGTTGCAGAATTACAACCCAACTAGTTATATGCTCTTTGCTTTGCCACTAGCTATCCAAGGGAGATCCACCCAAACACCAAGTAACAAAAAATTGGAGTCTTTACTGGTATTTGACAAGTTATAATTATTTATTGCTTTCAAACTTTTGAGTATCTTATTTGCAAGTTCTTGGTGGGAAGATTGGAGTGGAAATACCACAAACCTTCAAAAGCTAGCCCTCTGAATTTTATCTCAACCTTGTAGCGCTTCTGGATGTGAGTGCAGCTGGAGTTTGTTAGAGGTCATTCACACAAAGATGCACAATAAGTTGATTCAACGACACCTCAATGACCCAGTTTTTGTACATTACAACCTTCAGCTTTGCACAAGAAAGTTGGAGGACACATTAGAGGAGCCTATTGATATGGATGAGATTGATCTCTATAGTGAATGGATTGCATGGGAAGAGGATACCCCCTTTTTCACAAAGGACAAGATTGTTGATTTCAAGAGGCAAGCCATGGAAGGTGTAGGAAGTGGTACAACAGAAGCAAGAGAGATTGGATGGAATGACATCCTTGTAGATGATGTCGAACATAAGACAAAAGAGGAGCCATTGCCAACTAGTACCAAGGTGGAGCCACATATGCAACATTCTGCGCAGAGCGAGGAGCTACGACGAAGTGCGAGAAATAGAACCTCTTAGTCTCCCCAATATTTTGAAAGAACAGGGAAAAGGAAATTGTAAATTCTTGTAATTTGTAACTTGCATGGGTATCCAATTTATAATGATGATTTTCAATGACAATCATCATAACTTCATAAGCATGAGCTATAATAGTTATCAGTTGGGTGTCATATGATGTGATTTTGTACTCCATTTCTATTCAAATCTAATAGAAAACACTCCCCCTACATTTTATAGACTCATTTGATACATTTTGTAACTATATTTTGTATAAAATTTATATTTTTTAAAGAATATTAAGCATTTTTTAAATTGAGTTTTGCTGAGTCAGATTTTTTTTTAATCTATCGAGTCCCAGTATGCGAATTATGAGTTTATGTAATGCCCCTTCTACATTCATGAAATTGATAAATAATGCTTTGAGACTATATGCTTAGATTCTTGTGCCATTGTATACTTGGAGATTATAGATCGCATATTAGTGTTCAGAAAAACTAATGATGAGCATCTAATGCATTTGAGTCAAATTTTAAAAGTTTTGAAGGCAAAAAAGTCGTTGCTTAATGGTAAGAAGTGTCGACTTGCACAACAATCACTTGGCTGCTTAGGACATATGATTGGAAGAAGATTGAGGCTACTGTCAATTGACCCAAGCCTTCCAATGTAACCAAAACAAACAAGCTTTGCAGGACCTGTCTAATATTTGCAGAATTTCATAGCATCATTCTCCACAAGTGCAGAACCATTGCATTCCATCACCGCAAGTGGTAAGTCATTTACTTGGGGTAAAAATCAGGATATTGAATTTGAAAACTTGAAATATAAAATTAGTAATGCATTATTACCTAGCTTGCATCTATCATTGGAGGTGTAAACAGATGCAAGCAATTATGCTATTAGGGTCGTTCTCTTGCAAGGGGGTAACCCAGTATGCTATCACTCAGAACTTTTTCACATGGCACTTTCGTAATTCCCTACATATGATAAATAATTGTACGCACTTGTTCAAGTGGTTAAATAATGGAAGCTCTATTTACACTGGAAAAAGAAACCACTGTTCACACCGATCACCAACCAATTCGATCTTTGCAAGCAAAATATAAGTGGATGGGCTTCTTACAATTCATTTCGTTATCAAATATAAAAGAGGTGTTACTAGCAAGTTTGCTGAATCTTGTCTAGACCACCTGATTTCAGTGTTGGTCACAATAACTCAGCTTGAACATTTGCCCATAAAACATACAATGAGAAGTATGCACATGATGCATATTTTGGGAAAACATATCAGCTCTTGCAAGGGGAAAAAACTGTGGATTTTAAGCACGAAGAAAAGTATTATCTCCAAGATGAGCTGCTCTGTAAGTGGGAAAGCTTTGGGTTCCAAGGGATAGAAGAATCCAGCTAATGAAAGCAGCTCACACATCAAAAGTTGATGGTTGCTTTGCTGTAGCAAATATTTTGGCACACTTGCAAGTGTGTGTTTCAGCCACTGACAGTGCTAAATTCATAAGAGGATGTATTTTCTGTAGCACAAAGTAAGCCAAGCAATAGAAAGTTGAGGTTGTATATGGCCCTATTGCTTCTTTCTATACCATGGGATACCATTACCATGGATTTTGTAGGAGGTTCACCCATTTCAAATAAAGTGCATTGATTATTTGTTTGAAATTGTTATACCTGATCTAGTAAATTGTGCATATTCAATCCATGTAAGAAAACTCAAGGTCTTGAAGCAGCAGATTTATTCTTGACTAATTTTTGGGTTCACTTTGGCTTGCCTAATTTCATTGTTTCAAATTGATTTGCAAAGTTCAAAAGGTCATTCACTTTCCATCCACAAACAAATCGTTAGACCGAAGTTGTCAACAAGACACTGGTGCAGCACTTAAGAGTATAATAGGAAGTATCCTAATACTTACGATGAAAATTTGGCTTACATTCAACATTCATACAATAGGGGAATTCCTACTTCAACAAATAAGCCCCTGTTTGAAGAATGTTTTGGTTGGCTACCTCCGAATATGTCTGATGTTGTGATGGGTTACGTAAGACAAAGCATGAAAAACTTAATTCAGAAATGCAAAGGGATGAAATTTTTATTGATTAAAAATAAGGCAAATGCATCTTCAACTTTAAGAGAAGTTGAAAGAGTATCAAGCCAAATACAAAGCAAAGTATGATTAGCATAAGACTGAACATAAATACTAAGTTGGGGACAAGGTATAGTTTTAATTAAACAAAAAAAGACTCCAAGGCCAACCTAGGAATTTAAACCACTTATGTATGGGCACTAACGCATTTAGATTAGACCTTCCTCCTTATATGAAGATATATTCAATTGTAAACGTTGAGATCCTACTTCCTTTTGAGCCTTCTATGCTACATGACAAAGAAATAGGTCAAATGTTGATTTCAATTGAAAACATTGCACCAAAGGCTCAAGAAGAGTTAAAACAAAGATGTTGTTTTGCAAAAGAAAGCAAGGATGTCAAGCAAGAGAGAGTAGCAAAATTGGCATATTGAATTGAAAGGCCAACTTCCAAGCAAGGCCAAGAGGTATTCCAAAGACAAAGTGAGGAGATTGTTTTCTCACCTTATGAGTCCTCAAGGTTGTGGGAACCAAAAGCCTACATATTGGGGAGGTGTGATCCAAATTGGATCATGAACATATGTGGTATCTCAATTTGTTTGCGATGATCAAACTTACTTCATAGTTTATAGGACTATTGAAGCGTTTGAGATATGTTTCCACTCACTCCATGACACATAATTCAGCAAGCAGCAAGTTCAAAGGTTGATCAGAAGCAAAGACGATACAAAAAGGCGTAGGGTGATCTGGACACCCTAACGCTCATGTCACTCGATAAAACCAATTATGAACTCGCATCTTCAACACCTCCCTAAGGCTACTTGTTAAATAGACCGAAGTCACACCACGGAAGACCTAAAAAAAAAAGCTTCAACCACTCAAAACAGGAGCTGAAGTGTTCCCACTTCTGTCTCTTCCTAGGAAGTGGTGTTTGTAGTCTCTGTGTTGTTCAGTTACTCATTTGTTTATGTAAATATACTCCTTGGGATCATCTAATCCCAGATTCTAGAGTTGTAAGATATATGAACAGCTAAGTGTAGTAATGAATCATGTTGTAGTGAAGTTTTTTTGAGTAAGGCAAGCTTGAAGAGAGCATGGTATCAGTGACGAGAGGTCCTACGGTGTTCTTGAAGGCTCAATTTAGGCAACTGGCTTATAGTTTGTATGATGATAGTGGAGATGAGGAGGCACCGCCCCACTCTTTTGGAGTTTTCCCACATTGAGTTTCATTATGATAAGTTCTAGAGTTGATTCTCTTTTTTCACGTTTGTTTCAGTCATTGAATTGCTTAATTTTCTTTCCATGCAACTGCCTTCATGAATTTCAGCACTTAAGGCATCTGAATTCCAGGTATAACCATGTTCTTTTACCATAGTTCTTAAGGGACATCAATCTCATTCAATCAGATCAGAATTTTGGTGTGTTAAGGTCTGTGTCAATGAATTAGGAATCGAATATCTATCCTAATTATAGATCAAAGGAGCTTCAAAGCATTAATATGTCCCATCATTTTCATATTAATGTAAATATTCAGCTCAAACACTTTTTAGGCAAAACTTGTCATTCTGGGCTTTTGATCCAAACAATTTATTTAGCTCATCTCAGAGCCCTTTTGTCCTAAATTACCGGTTCATTTTTTGTTCCGGTGCAGATTCGAAGAACCGGGTTTGCCTGTACAGCGAGTTTTTTTCCTTGGGTTCGTTTGTACAAAAACTATATAAAAAATTAAAAAATATAGAAATTCTAGCCTGATACATAGGAAATTAGTGACATTGTTATTAACCACATAGTATGCATCTTGATAATCATTAAACAGAAATGTTTATACATGGCTTTTAGGGTTTAAGAATGTGTTTTTTATTATTTACTTGCATTGGTTTTGGTAAAAAATGAAAAAAAAAGGGTATTTTTGACTCCTGTTGACTACTGTATGCTGCGAGTTCGTCATCCCAACACCCAAGATTTGTCCCTCGGCACTCAAGTACCGTAGGGTTCTTTTCCCTGAAGAACCCTGTCGTACCCAAGTGCCCAAGGACAAACCCTGGGTGTTGGGATGAAGAACCAAACCTATACCCGCACTCGGTTCGAACCCAAACCCCCAATGCCTGTGAAAACTGAAGAACCAGTAACATAGCTTTTGTCTACTGATTCAAATCAAGCAGATGCTACTCTGACTTTGCTATACCTAAGCCAATTAGAGAAGTGGCCCTATTGTTCTTAATCTACCAATCTAATAATTAATTGGTTCTTGTATGCTTGGCTTCACAAATTTCTGATCAAATATTCTTTTGCATAAGATGCAACTTCCTCTCAACTTTCCATATATATAAGTTGAATCCATTTAACTTTTCAACTCTTACCACATACGTCGTATTATGTGTCTTCAATTTGTTTTTATATAGAATGCCATTGAAGATGAATCAATCTTTTGCATTGGTGAATAAAACTCTTGCAATTACCTTCTATGTTTTATGAGATACCAAAGTCTAATCAAATGCTAGACTACTGTTGCAAGTCTGACTACCATTACAGGTCTGAAGGCATTCTTATTTACAACTTTATACTTCACTCTTTTATAGCCAATGGAGAAAGTGGTTATAGGCATAGTTACCAGGTTCAAAAATCCGAATGCGTTTGGGAGGCCAAAAAAATGCGGAATGCGGAATTCTTGAAAAAATCCGGAAAAAAAATCCAGTAAAATCCGATTCGGAAAAATATATATATATATGCAAATATTTCAATCTACTAAGGAATGAACATTAATTTAACACTTGCAAAATTGAGAAATGAATAAGAGTTTCAAACTTGAATTACATTAAAAAATAGCAAAATATTTATAGTTTAGAGCCTATGCTCAAAATTGATATAGAACTTAAGTTTCAAACATTTGCAACATCAAACCCAGCTTCAAAATCAAAACTAGCACTAGCACTAGCACTAGCACTAGCACTAGCATTATATTAAATTTTATAATCTTAATTTATATTTATTTAAATTTTATTTTATAATTAAAATTTATAATTAAGATTATAAATTTTTATTAATAATTAAGATTATAAATTTTAATTTTATAATTAAGATTATAAATTTTTAGTAATAATTAAGATTATAAATTTTAATTATAAAATAAAATATAAAGTCTTAAATTATAAATTTCGATTATAAAATAAAATATAAATAAATATAAATTATGATTTAAAAATAAATAATCTTAAACTATAAAATAAATAATTTTTAAAAAAAACATATAAATAAAATAAAATAATTTAAATATAACATTATAAATTATTAATTTAAATCTAATTAAATTTAAATTAATTAAAATAAATAAATAAAAACTTTAATGAAATATAAAATATAAATTATGATTTAAAAATAAATAATATTAAATTATAAAATAAAATATAAATAAATAATTTTAAAAAAAATTAAAAAATAAATAAAATCATTTAAATATAACATTATAAATTATTAATTTAAATCTAATCAAATTTAAATTAATTAAAAAATAAAATAAGAACTTTTCATTAAAATGTAATACTAAATAAATTAATATTAATATAATAATAAATATTATATAATATAGTTAAATATTATATTATTTTTTAATTAAAATTTAAGTTAATAATAAATATTATTAAGTTTTAACCTAATAAACATAAAAAAAATTAAATCATACGAGAGGAACTCCCTGAACCACTTCGGTCACTTGCTCCCGCCGCATGCTCTTGTCGACTGCCTCCACGACCACGACTGCTCTTGCCCACGGCAACTGTTGTTCGCTCCACTTGCCCGCGATGATTGCTCCACCGGCGACTGCATCCACTTCCCTCCACCGGTGACTGCGTCCACTTCCTTTCGATGTCTATTGCTTTCTCTTCCTCGTTTCTATCAGCAAACTCTTCCTCATTGCAATCTCACACTCGATTCTCACTCTCAGTGCTCATGACTCATAGCTGTGTTCATTTTGTTTCAAAACGTGCATATAAATTTAAAAAATTAGGGTTTTTTGCTGCGTTTTTAGGGTTTGCGACTAGTTTTTAGGTATTTTGATTTTTTTAATATTTTAATAATAAAAAATGTGCCGAACCACATTTATTAATCTGAAGGACCGGAAAAATGCAGTTCATATCGGATTTCAGCCAAATGCAGCCGACCCTGGTAACTATGGTTATAGGGTGAGAAGCCCAAAGCAATGGATTACATTCACTATTCCTCCCACTAATAACATTAAATGTTTGAAGGTGCTTGTGTGGTAAGTGGGTCCCCTTGCCTTGTGATTATTACCGGCATACACGAGGAAAAATGTCATTAGCGTAATTACTACTTGTGAAGGTCATCTTAAGATGACCTAAACACAAACAAGTCAAACCCCACAATTTAAAAATAACTAAAAAATGTCTATGTATGCCTTCAATAATTACTCAACTTTATACTTGTTGAGACTAACCACAATTTAAATATCTCTGTGTACTCCAGGGTAACTTCAAATTTCTGCTCAGAGTGTAAACATAGGCTTTTAACAAACAATATAGCCTATGAAATTCTATAAAGAATGAAAAGTCATTTAAGAGTCTGATGCCGTCTCTACGATCAATGTCTTGTATCCATGATTGCAATCATCTATTTTATGTCTTTCCATGGCTGCTCCTGCAAATATGTTTTATGACCTGCTACTGCAGTCTTCTACAGTGGCTCATTTGGTCATGCTTTATTACAACAAAAGATCTGCAGCAGCGTGTCTTGAACCTTGGTCACAATCGTATGTAACTTTAGGGTCTCATTGAACAATTTTCACGATTCTGCAACTGCATTTAGCAGCATCAACATGCAATCAGAAATTCCTATGGCCAAGGGTTCTCATGGCCTCCTTGCAGCTTCTTGTCTTCACTGTCACAGAATGGTTAGCTCCTTGAACCTACAACTTCACACACCATCGGATTATTGTGCTCTCAGCGAGATTTGTTATTTATCTCAGCAGTATCATGATTAAAACTCAGGTGTCCATGTCTGACAGGTTATGCAGACTTCACACAGCAGACAATGATGATGCACCAATATTCACCGTTCACCATGCCTGTAAATGAAACGCTGCATCTCCTACAAATTTGCAATTTTGCATTACGGCCATTAAATCTTCAACGATGGCACTCATGAGCTCATTGCTTTCCAGGATATATCATTGTTATGATACCCCAATAGGACAGATATATGCAAATGAGAAAAACAATGTTTTATGAGGGCAACTTTGGTATGTACAATGATATTTTTATGTGTATTAGGTGGATATTATGACCACTTAACCACCTCCTACATATAACTCCTAATGTTTAGTGTTAGATTACTAACATGTAACGCTAGCAATAAAAATTACTATTTATGTAACCATATTATTAACTAATCCATTTTATGATATTTCCTAACAATCTCCACATTTCACTATGACATATACACCATATGGCAAATCTTGAACTCACCACTAAGACCGGAATGCAAACTGATCCAATTGCTCACTAAGTTGAATAAGAACCATAGCTATAAAACTGTTCTGTCACCACAGCATAATATTCCACAATGATTCTAATTGGGATTTTAATTGGAAGCCGTTGGACAGAATGCTAATTTGCAATAAATTTGATGTGTTAGAACAGCCATGATACAAGTCACAAAAATGGACATAATAAACAGTGAGAGACTGCAATGTAAATGAGGCTAAATTGAAGCCAAGGGTAGTATACAAGAAGGATAGCAATCTTTGAGAAGAGATGTGAAAACAATACTCTAATTTTTACATTTGGATACCTATGCCTTGATATCTATTTTAAGCCAGAAATGAACAATCTAAAAAAAAAAAATTATCTGATCTGGCTTAGAATCTGAACAGTCAAGTAACAAGTGTTTCCCAAAGAAGTTGACCCGCAACTCCTACATATACCCGCAACTCATATACATATATATATATATATGCCTTGATATCTATTTTAAACCAGAAATGAACAATCTAAAAAAATAAAATTATGTGATCCGGCTTAGAATCTGAACAGTCAAGTAACAAGTGTTTCCCAAAGAAGTTGACCCGCAACTCCTACATAAACCCACAACTCATATATATATATATATATATATATATATATATATATATGTTTCCCAAAGAAGTTGACCCGCAACTCATATATATATATATATATAAGTTGCAGGTCAACTTCTTTGGGAAACACTTGTTACTTGACTGTTCAGATATATATATATATATATGTTCTACATTTTTTGTATTCTGCATTTTTTGGGCACTCCGGAGTGTTTCTTGGCCTTGAAAGTTTGTTAAATGCCCCAAAATGGTAGCCAAAGGCATGCTTTTACGGGCATCAAAACTAGTTTATTTTGTGAGCTTTCCAGTGCATAGTGTGATTTCAAATTCCTAGCTTTGGTCAAGGAGTTATGACCCCTGCAAGGTGATGTACGAGTGAAATACTAGTGCTTTTGGTATCATTCTGCCCCAAAAACTGTCCCAAATTGCCACCTGTATCATTCGTCTTTTATTCAATAGGAATGGTTCTTCTCGTTCTAATTTCTGATAAAAATAGGAAATCCTGAGTGCATTAGTGATTGCCTTCCACTTGAGTGGTGTGCCCCATCCAAAATTCATTTTTGCTGATATCGCAGGGGTGCCATCAACCCAACACGTGCCTAAGGTTGACTGTGAATGCTGCCTTGTGTACCCAAGGACAAAAAATTAGGGCCCCATCTCTACCTTAAGGAGTATTCAAATTCCTTGACCATCTCTGCCTTGGCCTTGATCAGGGTATCCCATCTTTTTCAGCAACTTCGAACCAATCCCTGTGGAGTGATTTTCAAAAGCACTAGCATATTGTAGTTTCGAATTCCAAACTACAGTCAAGGAGATATGAACCTGGTAAGATGATGTACTAAAGATACACTAGAGATTTCATTATTCTGCCCAAAAGAGTATCCCAAACTGCCAACTATATCAGATTCACTTACTGCAAATTTTTTATGACATCTCCATCCCTTCTTCGGACTACTTCTCACACGAAGTTATCTCTGAGTTTCGTCATCTATACATGCACATTCTTCATACATATCTTAATGGCTCTGCATACAAACAGTGCAATCTCAAAAGGGTAGGCTCACCAAACTATTGAATGTCCTTCGCCATGGAACTGTTTTACTTAAGGTATTGAGTTACAAGTTGCTCCAATCAGATCCAAGCATCCACATATCGGACTTTATCCAGTCTTGAATGCAAGAGATAACACTTGTTGGGGTTCAGAAATATCCAAATCAACTCCTCTCCACAATGCAGCCATAAGTTTGTTCACAAACAAGAGCTTGTTCAACCACCTTCAAATTCTTCGGAAAAGTATCCAAAACCCCATGTTCAACCTCTACCCTTGGATACCTTCATCGCTAAAGCATCACAACCATAAAACTACTGATTTTCTCTTGACAACATTAGTATTTTAAACATTGGAAACTACTCGTGCTCCAATAACTTTCTTGAATTGAAGACTGATACACCTTCGATTTTATTGTGTGCTAGATGTTGGAAATACTACTTGCAAAGTTTTGCTTCATCAAGAAACTCAACATTTTTCTTGTGCCTCTGGATTCTTATGTCATTGTCTTTGCTTATATTCATGCAATTGTCTTCCTCTATCCAGCTCTTCAAACAAATCCAATCCCATGCACCTAAATCAACACTCTCAACTTCCAGTCCAAAGGATAGACTTGAAGACAAAAATGGAACGCCGTGCGGTTTGTCATACTTAAGCCTAGTTATCTAAAATCAAACATGACTTTAACGAAAGCCTCGAACTGTATGTCCAAACAAAGGTGGCCACACGAGTCAGACTCTTAACCTTCCATGATACACACAGAGTGGGATGCTAACCCTCTTGACACACATGGATGAAATCTCACATTTTATGAAATTTATACATCCACGGGACAGACTTTGGATTTCCTTTGCCATCTCTCCTTCACAAAAAAACCCAACTCAGTCTACAATCTGAAAGCCTAGCCGCCTCTTAGCATTCATGTTTCCTTCTTTCTGGAATTTTTACAGTTTATTAGGCATCTCAAACCATTCAAATCCAATTAGCTGCCAACATCCTCCACTTTCAGTTCATTTCAAAGCACTCTGATCAACTTTGTGTCCTTTCTCATCTTCCAACTTTGTCCAGTGTGCCTGATATTCCCTAATCCTCCAGCCACAATCCACTCATTTAATCCACATTGGGATTCCAGCTTTGGCTACTCCAAAGGTGAATTTGGCACATACTCAACAACACACAATCCTACATCTAGCCAGGTTTCATACTTAAGAAATAATTGGTCATGGCTAACCCAACTTGGCTTAACAGCCATGATACCCATGGCAATCCAACTTAATACGTCTTGGCATTCCCTGCTTACAATGCTTACATAGCATCTTCACTTGTGATGGAACACTATGTTATCAAATGCAACATGATTCTCTCAGTCTGTGCACTACAATCTTTCATTCCTTCAAGTCACTGGATATCATCTCAAACCACGTAACTTAAGCAATGTGTTGCAGGCATTCACTAATAATTATGGAAACTAACTCCTATAATAACCACCATATCTTAGCAACAACATTCCTAGTGCCAATCATATTTGTGCAAATAGTTTTGGGATCAATTATTTTCAAAAAAAAAATTTATTGTGTTCAAAAATTTCTCTCACAAATAAAATCCAATGATAATTGCCATTACAACAAGAATTATGGTGGGAAGCCTTTCAAAAACAACTTGGCCTCGCAACAATCATTGCAAAACCTATTATCAATTGTCCTTTCACTATTGGACCGCAAGTCCCACTATTAATTCTGGAAACTAACTCCTCTAACGACAACCATATCTAAGCAACAACATTCCTAGTGCCAATCATCTTTGTGCCAATAGTTTTGGGATCAATTATTTTCAAAAAGGTTTTGTTGTGTTCAAAACTTCTCTCACAAATAAAATGCAATGATAATTGCCATTACAACAAGAATGAAGCCTTTGAAAAACAAGAAGGCCTCACAACAATCATTGTGAAACCTATTATCAATTTTCCTTTCACTATCAGACCGCAAGCCCCCAAACTACCACAAGCTTATTCTTAAGCAGCTCAACCTTCTCTGTCAAACCAGACCTTGCATTGTCACAACCTTGTTCGTTTTCTTCCAGAATTATTACATCAAAGTCTAACTTGCATCATCACCCTTCTCCCAATGCTTCCTCTGGAGCCAATTATTTCTACGCAGCTGCTTCTAGAAGACTCTCAAACACATGCTTTGCTACTATTGTCAATTTGAAGTCTCAAGTCGATCTCACCAAATCCTGAATAAATTGAATTATTTATAACTCAATAATTTGATTCAGTTAAGCATCATGTTTATTTTAATGTTGATCCTTGGACATTCTCAAACCCCAAAGAACTTTGTTTAGATGATCTACCAACATGCTTTATCATCAACTCCACATCTCTTAAGCTTTTGGTGTTAAGACCTTCATATCCTAATAACCATTGCATCTCAACAGCATTGTGCTCTTTGAACCAACGGGGAACAAACAATACCATTGTTTGGCCTAGCACTGTTTCAAGTCTTTGACCCCATTTTACAACAATAGCATTTAGCATAGGTTGTAATTGGAATTCATTTAACATTCAATGGATCAATCACACTCAACCAGAAGTATATCCAATGGTCAATCATCGTCATCATCATCATCATCATCATACCTTGTCTCTACAACAAAAATCTCTAGATAAAGTCTTGCGGTATTCAGGTGTCCATGGCATGGTCCCTTTAGTGCCAACTCGGGGGTGTTCAAACTTCACATATAAAAGATAACATATCTTGTACAAATGGGGCATTAAGCTCCCAAGCTCATTAAGGGTGTATCATCCCATGGACTTAACCAAACAAGCAAGTAAAAGACTTCTTATTGCTTCTTGGGCTTCAACTTCATTTGGCCTATAGCATTTCCCAACGCAAACTTTAACTAAGTGAAAACTTAATTCTTCAAATTCAAAGTGTGCCTCACCATGTGATCTATTCAGCCTCAGATATGATTTCTCCACCATAATTTCAACTAGACACAAAATAATAAATTGAGCATGAATATACACATACTTCTTCAAAAATGATAAAAGAAAAACATTTAAGAATTCCAGTCTCGTACAAAGCTACTCACTAAGCAACTGTACCTAAGCCAACTAGAATTTAAAACAAAATCCAACATAGGGTGGAAGATTGAGCACTAAGCATTCTTTATATTGGGGCAATTTGAGTCCCTCTTTCTGTATATGCAAGCACACTTATCGCAAATCTTGTATTGATATGGCCCCTGATGCTTGTCATGGCACTACTTGTCTTTTGCACTGGTTTTTGTAGGGCATCATGCAAATGTTGTTGGATGTGTCAAATCTGTTTGAAAAAGCTCATTGCTTTATTGAATTCCTTTTTGAGCATGAAAAAAGTCTTTCGTCAATGCAACCAGGAGACCTACGTCAATGGGTGCAACTAGTTGGAACTCCAAACACACTTGGAAAGTGATGTGTTAGGTAGGTTTGTGAAAAGTTGTGTTGTAGCTATGTTTTATGCAGGCCAGACTCTAAAGAATTAAGCATAGAATCTCATGATTGGCATAAACAAATCTCCATAGAAGCAAAAGGGCACCAAAGATATGGAGAGTGCCTTTAGGCACCTAAGCAAAAGTATTCAAAATAATGAAAAGAGAATAAATCAACATCTATGATTAGAGGAGGTATAACCCCTTTATGGAAAATTGAGCACCAAGCAATCTTTCTATTGGGACATTTGAGGCTCTCATTCTATATATGCAAGCACACTTATCACAAACCTTGTATTGATATGGCACCTGATGCTTGTCGTGGCACTTCTTGTCTTTTGCACTAGTTTTCGTGGGACATCATGTAGATATTGTTGGATGTGTCGAACCTGTTTGACAAAGCTTGGTGCTTTGTCAAATTCCTTTTTGAGCATGAGATTAGTCTTTTGTCGATGCAGTGGGGAGACCTACATCAATGGGTGTTGCTTGCTGGAACTCCAAACACACTTGGAAAGCGATGTGTTAGGTACATTTGTGAAAATATGTGTTGCACCTATCTCATGATTGACAGAAACAAAACTCCACACAAGCAAAAGAGCACCAAAAATAATGAGTGTTTTAGGCGCCCAAGCACAAGTATTCTAAATAAAGAATGGAGAACAAATCAATATATATGATTAGAGGAGGTATAACCCCTTTATTTATACACCTAAAAGTAAAATGACATGAGAAGAGTCAACACTTTATGGCCCATATCCCAATACCCTTTAGGTAAATAAACCAATCCTAATCAGATAAATGGCCTCCAAGGAGTCAACACAACATCCTACCAAACCACCTCCAAGGAAAACATCAAATCAACAGTCAAGCACAATGCTAACACTATAAGATGGCCTACAAACTGACAAATACAACAAAACAATCATCAATTGATCAGAACCAAATACACTCATGTCCATCATAGTCATCTTCGTTTCTGATTCCCAAAGCTCATAAGTATGGGAGGTCAAATGAAGTCTGTATGAACAAGTTATGCCCTTCACAAGATCAACTCCCTTAGCGTGATTTCCCCTTCAAATAAAATTCAAACAAACAAAAACCTAATTGATGCTACATGTCTTGTAACTGATTTTGAGGAAGTGATGCAAATACATGGACCACCACTAGTGGCAAACTATCTACAACATGCTTTGTGTTTGCAAAAATTGGAGGGCCCAGTGATCAGCATGGATGATTGTTTCTTTTCCCTAAATATAATGCTTCCATTGATGGCAAACATGGAGAATGGCATAGAGCTCTATATATATCCTATGTTGGATACATTCAAAAGTCACTAAAAGTCTCATTGTGATATAAAACAACATGCCGATGGTGAAACGACACTGAGTGCATACTTTGAGGCAACGGTCTCTATTTCAAATACTTCTTGCACACCTTGTACATCCAGAACTAGCACTAAGTATATTTGCCCCTTTTGTTTGTTGTAGAAACTGCACTACCAAGGACCATCAATTACAAAACACTAAATTCATACCATAACCAGCATAGAAGAACATGTGAGTAATCGTAGCTTTAATGTGACCATCTGCTGCAACCAAAAATAACCAAAAGGGCCTTACAATACTATGGAAACCCAACAATACAATTATTAACAACATGACAATGACAGCTAGTACACGTAACTAATAAGACAGTAATAACAATGACAATGTAAAATGACAGTATACACCTTCAACTCTTTCAATTTGATTTTGTTGTACCCCTATCCAAACAATTTTGGGTTTGGCACATCCTGTTTTCTTCGTTTAAGGGCCATGCAATGAAACAGAAACGCGGCACAAACTTGCACTAGAAATTAGAAAGACCCAAGAAGCTGCAAAGCTCCATAAAAGTCTTTGCAACAGGTCAATTTCAGGTGAGTTTAATCTTTTATGGATCCACACACCCTCCATCTTCATCAACAATGCAACCCACATTGAATCATCCCCATGGCATACTATTTGTGACAAGAAAAAGTTTCTCAGGACTTGTTGACATTGCTCAAGATGCTCCTAAGTTTTGTTGTATGTGAGTGACATCCAAATAGATGAACACAAAAGAGTCTGTGAAGGGCCATAGGATATCATTCACAATCCTTGTGAATGTCATGACTGTGATCACACATTGATCAAGCCCAATCGTATAACCATCCATTCGAACAGTCCCTCCTTGAGTTGACTTAAATCTTCAGTATGTCAATCGACTTCATAAGATCTTGGTTGTAACCTTAATTCAAGCCAAATTTGGTGATGAACTTGGCAGCACCTCAAGGTTGATCTAACATGTCATTGTTAGAGTAACATAACCAATCTTATAAGGCCCACTAAGTTACTAATCTTGTAGCGTACCTTTCAAAAACATGTATTGGGATATAAGCCATTGAGAGTTGACTCTTCCTACATCAGTTTACTTGTAGGTGCACAAATGCCTTTACCTATACATGCATTGAATTTCATTCTCATTTCTGTATTGAGTCTACTCATGCTTGGATGCCCTAAAAGACACTTTGTATCTTTGTTTTCTGTGTAATCTCTTGCTTGTGTGGAGTTTTCTTTAGGTTGATAATTGCTTTTTACACTTCGACAGATGCTTCAACAATAACATAGGAGGATGCAGGCCACAATTCGCATTTTGTGTGGATCTTCTCTTTGAAAGAGATTCGACCAATATCTGGAGCATTCGACATTTTGGTAAGTAGATCTATTTGCTTGAGATCTCATTCGGGTTGGAGCACTTGTGTATAAGTCAACTTCATTTTACCCCTCTCGTGCAAAATATTGTCTCTATAAGGTTTTGTGGGTTTATACTATACCATCATTGTTATTCAAATCTTATCAAATACTTGGATTTCTTGCCAAAAAATTTAGGGTTCACTTTTTTACACTTCACAATTTTTTCCTTTTAACCTCTCAAATCAAGGGTTGAAATTTCACAAGTACCTAGTGACTTGTTCGACAAGTCATGACATTGTTCCAACACAAAGTTTGACCGGCTCATCTAGTTCACCCCTGGCAACAGTGGGCAGCCAAATAGGTGACGCATCTCAACAAATCTATCAAGTGGTGTCGAGGAGAGCCAAGAGTACCATTACAAGATGAGGACATCATTGGTTGCAATGTTTATGGGAAGGGCTAACAAGGGAGGTTGCAAACGCTAGCAAAGAAGAAAAGTTGTAGTTTACCATACAGACAAAGTGGAAACTTTTATCAATTAAATATTCAAAAAAAAAAAAATGAAACGTGTAAACGTCGTCATCCTAAATAGTTTTGAATATTTATACAAGTTTTGGTGAGCACAAAATTATGTGAATTAAGTGGCACCGAATTAGCAAGTACATCATGCAAACAACACCCACTCATCAAGTACCATATACAATCATTGCCCCAACAATGGATGCACAAGCTTTTCTACTTGATCTCAATATAGTCCACCCAAAACTATGTTTGTTGTTTGGTTCCACAACTTCATATAGATATGCTATGTTGGGGTTGGAAAATCGCCGACATAAAACCACTAAATTCCATTCCTATAAAATGCCCTCAACTTTCTCAATAAAATTCCCACTACATGTCAATTCTAATTCTAGAAAGGCAAGGGTGGGGGAGCAACCCAAAGGCAAGTAGGCATGGGGAAAAGACGACAACATCAACCATAGAAGCATTGCAGAGGTGTTGAGATGCAATGCCAAAGTGGTATTGGATCAAGCAAATAAGAGCGGGTTGTGTGGCAGATGTCGATGGTTTTCCCCACGTTTAAATTTTTTGAATTTTAAACTTGGGGTTTTTGAAAGGGAAAAGCACCATTGAGGACTAAAAATTCCCCCATGGAGGAGGAATCCTATAGTAGTTAGTGCTATGTAGGTAAAATTAATTAAATAGTTATTTGTCTGTGTGAGCGTGAGTTATAATAGCAACTCACCCACCTTCCATAGGAAAGTTATGAGTTGTTTGAACAACTCGTATACGTTTAGTAGTGTGTTAAGGACTCCTAAATTCTAGGAGTTATGGTATAAGAACTTGAATATGATGAATAATCAAATTAAGTTTTACGAGTATTAGTGCAGACATAAATCAATACTTGGTATCAAAGCAAGAGATCAAGAGTTTGTAATGAAAGGTTAATTTTATATGCAAGGGGATGTTGCGTTCTTTATTGCCCCGCTTGATGTTTTATTATCTTATCGAAGATGTTTGTAATTTTATTGTTTCATTTATTAGTTTAGTTCTTTCTGTGTGATATCCATAGATAAGGTAGAAGATCAGACAAGGCAGCAGAGTAAACTAAAAAAAAAGGGTTTGCAAAGTGTGATTGAAAAAGAGTTACAATGTCTCAAACGGTTGTACAAAGGAGAAATAGTAAGGCCTCAAGATCGCAGCCATACCAAATATTATGTTTGCATCTAGCAGTCTTGTAGGAGACATTTGTATCGAAGGCATTAGGTGTGAAGAGCACTCTCACAAAAACGCAACAAACAATGGCATTTTAAGCATCATTGTTCTGACCACCTATTGGAAATATTGTCATTGATGTCAAAGGTCTAACATTATTGGTGACAAAGGCCCTATAGCATTTAATGTCTTAAGGTGTTTTTAATGTTCATAGTTTGGCTAAAGTGTGTTGATATTTATTTAATATTAACGAATATATTTTTGGTTGCATAAAGTCAAAAGAGGGCCCATGAAGAAGTCAAAGACTCACGAAATAAAAACAAAAGAGGGAAAGGGCGCATTTTCACATGAAAGGTCACTTTGAATAATTCAAAGAGTCACCAAGTGAAGACAAAAGAGGTAAGGGCGCATTTTTCCATGAAGAGTCACCTAGAGGAACTCGAAAAGTCACCAAGATAAAGACAAAATGGGAAAAGACGCATTTGCTCATGAAAGGATTCGAAGGGTCATGCAAGTTTGATGTCATTTCCCATGTGAATTGAAGGGTCACAAAGGGTGAATGCCAAAAGTCATTTGGAAAGCTATAAAAAGAGGCTTGGGAAGCCATTTTAAACATGCAAGAGAGTGCATGGTTTGTAATTGTTTTATATCAGAAAGGAGGAGAAAAGAGAAAGAGATATAGTAGAGTTCTATCATTTGTTGAGAAAGCAATATTGAGAGATAGTTGTGTTTTACATAAGAGGGATTGGTGTCCCTGTGGGTTGATGCTCACAAATAGTTGTGTTGGTGCTCGACAAAGGGGTTGGTGCTCCTGCAAGTTGGTGTTCATTCATATATTTGAGATTGTTCTCCGTGATTTTTTCCACATTGAGTTTTCACATAAAAATCCAATGTCTCTCTCTCTTGTGTGGTGCATGTTATTATTTTAATTTTATTGCATATCTTGAATATATGATTAAGTGGTTAAAGAAAAAATCAAATTAAGTAAAAGTTTTAAAAGATATATGATATATGATTCACCCCCCCTCTCAGTATATCCCATGCTTAACAATTAGTATCAGAGTAGGTTTTTTTGAAAAGAGTTTAACAGCTTGAAGGTAGATCGTGGAAAGCACGATGTTTGGATCACATGAAGGTTTTTCTACAAATAAGACACCTTTATTTGATGGGACAAATTATGTTTTTTGGAGCATAAAGATGAGAACTTGATGGCCTTTGGATTCAACATTTGACAAGCAGTGATGGATGAATACGAAGAGCCACAGACACTTGTAACTACTCCCACGAAAAAGAAGACAAGTGAAAATAATGCTAAAGCTTTAAATGCTATTTTATGTGGTTTATGTGAATCAAAATTTGTTAAAATTATGCAATGCAAATCTGCTCATGAGACTTGGGTAAAGCTTGAGAATATTTACAAAGGTGATGGAAAGATTCAGCAAGCTAAGCTCCAGATTTTTAGAAAACAGTTTGAAAGTTTGAAGATGGAAGAAGAAAATATAGCAAGTTATCTTTTGCGAGTTGATCAAATAGTTAATCAAATTCAAAGTCTTGAAGAAAAGTTAGAAGAGTCAGCAATGGTACAAAAGATTTTGATATCTCTACCATTGAGATATGATGCAAAAGTTTCTACAATTGAAGAGATGAATGATTTAGCCAAACTAAAGATGGATGAACTACATGGTATTCTTACATCATATGAGATGCGGACCGAACAAGAAAAACCCTCAAAGAGGAAAGTTGCTTTCAAAATATTGAAGAAAGACAAGGCTAAGATTCAAAAATCAAGTGACAGTTGTAGCGATGAGGAAGATGACAATGGAACTCTATTCATTCGCAAGCCTAAAAAGAGCACAAGTAAATATTAAAAAAAATTAACATTTAAATGTTTTAAATGTGGTAAGATTGGACATTTTGCAGCTAAGTGCTTAGATAAGAATAATGGTGACAATGAAGAAGGAAAACCTATATACAAGAACTTCAAAGACAAATTCAAGAAGGGATTCGACGAGAAGAGTTTATATTCTAAAGATCTTAGCTCAGCGAAAGACAATAAAGTCAGTGACTCGGATGAAGAAGAGATTTTATTCATGTAGCATACATGAAGATGCCTCCACAAGCAAAAGTACAGATGATCAAGAAGAACATGATGACGTTGTGATGAATCTAGGAGAACTCATTTGTGCTTTAGAAGAATTAAAAGCTCTTGAAAATAAGAATAGAATATTGAAGCTCCAGATCGAGAAAAATGAAAAGGAGTCAAAAAAATGATTAAAGATCTACAAGCACACATTGAAGAAGCCAAAAAGACTGAAGAAGATCTAACAGCTCAATTACAAAAAGTGAAGAATGTGAAAAGTATGTTGTTAAAATTGCTTCTTTAAAAAAAGATATCAAGAAAACAAATAAAATAGTCAATGATAAAGCTATCAATAATTCAAAATTTGAGAATAGCATTAATATGTTGAATAAGATATTAGAAAGTCAAAAATCAACATCAGATAAGACAGGTATCGGATTTGAAAAAAAAAAGAGCTATGCTGAAGCCCTTAAAAAAATAAAAATAAAAAAGAAAGTTAAGAATGCAAAGAACAGTTCAAACAAAGAATACTAGAAGGAACAGAGCTACAAAAGACGACCAGGTCAAAGATATCCAAATCAGAACAAGTTATATTTTCATGGTTATTCTTTTTATTGTAATGGTTATGATCATAAGAAAATACGTTGTTGAATAAGAGCTAACAATTTCAGAAACAAGAAAGAACCTCATACAGAGTCAAGAGGAAGCCACAACTCTTTTGCTCCTCTATCAGGGTTTGATGAAGAGGCCATAGAATGTTACAAGTGCAATAATTTCGGACACATAGCCAGAGATTGCAAAAGCATGTTCGAGTCAATCAAGAAGGACCAAAGTTTCAAGGCTCCATTCATCAAAAAGAAAGTTCAGACAAATTCATGGCAGAAAAAACACCGTGAAAAGTCTATGTTAGTCCAGAGAGTCTTGCATGCAAGAAATGAAGAAAAGCCATTGTTCATTAACAGCGAATGTTCGAGGCACATGACAAGAGACAAAAGCAAGTTCATAACTCTAAATAAAATCAATGGTGACACAATGCAATTCGGAGACAATACCACTGCTAGAATAGCAAAAAAAACTACATTAAGTTTATATAATGGTAAAACTAAGACTAAAAATGTTGTGTATGTAAAAAGTCTTAAGCATAATCTGTTGAGTGTAAGTCAAATGTGCGATCAAGGACACATTAAAATTTTATGCAAAAAGTTGTGAAATTAGGAAAAAAATTAAGATGTGTTGATTGCAAATGCTCAGATGACAAGCAACAATTTATATATGTTATCAAATATCAAAGGTCAAAGCTGTTTGAGTCAAGTTGAAGAAAGTTGGTTGTGGCACAAGGGAATGGGACACAAATTTTGACAATTTTGTCAACATCAGCAAGAAGCAAGCAGTCAAAAATCTTCTAAAGATTACAAAGCCTTCCAACACACTTTGTGAACCATGTCAACATGGGAAGCAGGTCAGAAGATGGTTCAGGACAAGAATACTCTACCACTCAAATGTTAGAGCTTGTTCACACTGATCTGTATGGACCTACCAGAACTCAAAGTACTCGAAGTGAAAAATACTTCATGTTGCTTATTGATGATTTTACACGTATGACTTGGGTGATGTTTTTGAAAAAAAATCAGAAGCTTTCAGCGACTTCAAAGCATTCAAGGCTTTAGTTGAAAATGAAACTGGTTTGAAGATTAAGTGCCTAAGATTAGATCGAGGAGAATTCATGTCAGATAAGTTTATTGAATATTATGAAGACCATGGGATAAAAAGACATTATTTAGCAGCCAAAACTCCATAGCAAAATGGAGTCGTTGAGCGAAAAAATAGAACAATTCAATAAATGGCGAGGACAATGCTAAATGAATCCAAGATACTAGATAAATATTAACGAGAGGCAGTAGGCACAACAGTGCATATCCAGAATAGAGCGTTGTTGAGACTCAATAGTGACAAAACTCCCTATGAGCTATGGAAAGACAAACCAGCGACTATTGATTATTTCAAAGTTTTCGGTTGCAGATGCTTCATAAAGAGAATTGATGAAAAATTGGGTAAGTTTGAATCTAGAACAGATGAAAGTATATTTTTTGGATATTCTTGCAAAAGTAAAGCTTATAAATGTTATAACAAAAGAACCAAGAAGATAGTTGAAAGTGCAACTGTTGGGATAGATGAAGATGTAGCACAAAGAGCCAATGATCTGATAAACACTCTTGAAATGATTGAAGAAGAAGATTTTGAGGATTCAAATGAAGATGAAAAGCAAAAGGACACCAAGACCCCATCCAAATATGTCCAGAGAAATCATGAGTAACATCATTGAGAACATAAATGAAGTTTGCCCCAGAAGGATGATGGTAAATGAATCTGAGCAAGTTAATTTTTCTTTGTTATCCAAAATTTAGCCTAGAACTTTTTCAGAAGCTAGACATGATTAGCATTGGGTTAAAGCAATAGATGAAGAATTAAATCAAATAGAAAAGAATGATACTTGAGAATTAGTGCCTAGACCAAAAGATCAAAATGTGATAGGAACAAAATGGGTATACAAAAATAAGTTGAATGACAATAGTGAAGTTACCAGGAATAAAGCAAGGTTAGTATGTAAACGATATGCTCAGATTGAGGGTATAGATTTTGAAAAAACTTTTGCACCAGTGGCAAAACTAGAGGTTATTAGAATGTTTCTTGCATATGCAGTGTTTAAAAATTTCAGAGTGTTTCAGATGGATGTCAAGTCTACTGTCCTGAACGAAAATCTAGAAGAGGTTTACATTGAGCACCCTAATGGATTTCTTCTCTCAAATAATAATAATCATGTATGCAAATTGAAAAAAGCACTGTATGGATTGAAACAAGCTCCCAGAGCTTGGTATGTAAGACTTGATAAGTACTTGTAGGATTAAAGTTTCAAGAGAGGTTTTGCTGACAGTAATCTCTACATCAAAATAAAATGTGAGCATCAGTTGATTGTTGTGGTATATGTTGATGACAAAATATTTGGAAGAAACATTGAAAAAATGACAGAATTTTCTAATAATATGCAAAAAAAATTTGAGTTGTCTATGCTGGGAGCATTGTCATTTTCCTTAGGGTTGCAAATATTTCAATCAAGTAAAGGAATTTTCATATCTCAAAATAAATTTGCCAAAGAAATGTTGAAAAAATTTGGTTTTGAGGATTGTGTATTAGTTGGCACACCAATGGGTACAGGGAACAAGGTGAGTCAGGATGAAGATTCAATCTTTGTATAGATCTATGATTGGTAATCTTTTATATTTGATAACATCGAGGCCAGACATCATGCATGCAGTCGGCATGGTTGTGAGATATCAGGTAGTCCCGAAGGAGAGTCACGTTTAGTTGGTGAAGAGATTATTTAGATATGTCAAGGGGACACTAAATTATGGATTGTGATTATCCACAGACAGAGATTTCACTTTGGTTGCTTATACAGATTCAGATTGGACAGGTTGTTTGGATGATAGAAAGAGTACAAGTGAAGGAACTTTCTTCCTCGATGATAGCTTAGTATCATGGCTAAGCAAGAAGCAAAACTCAGTATCACTTTCTACAGCTGAAGCAGAATATATTGCAACAATGTTGTGTTGTACTCAAGTGCTTTGGATGAAGCAAACTTTAGAAGACATCAAGGTAAAATATGATGAACCTATCTCTATCTTTTGTGATAACACAAGTTCTATTAATATTTCTAAGAATTCAGTGATGCATTCAAGAACAAAACATATTCTTATCAAATATCACTTCTTGAGAGAGCAAGTTGCAGATCATCAGGGTAAGTTGGAATATATCAATACTACAGAACAGATTGCAGATAGTTTCACAAAGGCACTACCAAAGGACACATTCGAGTATTTTCGAGAGAAATTGAGAGTAATTTCTTTTACTTCCTACCATTGAGGATCAGCATCAGTTCAGGGGGAGCTAAGTGTTAGCTCCAGGATAGACCCTTTGTCATTCATGTCAATGGGGGAGAAGTACAAAAATAGGTACAGGAACAAGAACAAGATAGACCCTTTGCCTTTGCAATATCCAATGACATCACCACGAAGCTTAACCTAGTCAGTTGAGCACATAGGAGGTCAAAGAAAATGGAGGTACGAGGCCCATCATCAATATCAAGTTTGCCACTAACTCAGAGGCTGCATACCCCAATACTAGCAAAAGAAAATGAGCCCAAAAGATTAAAGAGCCGAAGAGTTATTAGTCATCACTAGAGTTGATGATGTATTCTAGAGTTGATGATGTACTAGAGTTTGGCACTAACTCAAAGTCCACATACCCCAATACTGACAAAATAAAATGGGCCCAAAAGATTAAAGGGCCAAAGAGTTATTAGTCATCACTAGAGTTGATGACGTCGTACGGCGGATGTGACAATCACGTGGGTGGCATACAGTGTTGCCATCAGTTGACTAACCATTGGGTGACTAAGCATCAAGGGACTGAACATCGAGCAACTGAACATCAGTTAGCTTATTGTTGGTTGGTTGAGCATCAGTCAACTGAGTGCTAGGTAGCTGAGCATTTGTTGACTAGGTGTCAAGCAGTTAAGCATTAGTTGACTAAACGTCAAGAGGTTGAGCATTGGACAACTGAGCTTTAGTTGATTGAGCATCAATTGACTAAGCATCAATCAACTGATTATGGATTGACTCAACATCAAGCGGATGCACGTCGGGCAATTTAATGGGTTCAGAGTTAGTTGGTTGAGCTAGAATCGTTGATTGAGCATCGATGGATGCAATGCAAGTGATGCAACACCAAGTAGTCAACACAATGTAGTTATCTCTACAAACTTCAATTCAGTTACACCATCAAACTAGTGGGCCAACTTATCTTCTAACTGTGCATCCCTAACTTTGTATTCTTTGAACTATGGCGTGTAAGTCAACAATGATGATGATTAGGAAGGAATTTGCATCACCGACCTTCAATCTCCATAATCTTGATGCTTTCGCAATCAAAGTAGAATACTTCATAGTCTTCAATCTGCCAATTGAACATATCATTGAGGGAGTTTGTCTCATCGTCAAATCTTGACTGTAATTCCAAGACCCCTTCAACATTTGCTTTCATCGTACCTTAGTTCTCATCCATTTAGCATTCTTCTTTGAACGAGTCCGATGAGTATGATGAGGTTGCTTCCTCACGAAGTCCTTGATTCTTCAAATTTATGGCATACTTCCATCCTTTATTTTCAATAAAGATCAATGTTTATTTTTTCCAATTATGATATGATTTGGCTGCTATCAACCAAGCTTGACCAAATAGTGCATCATAGGCCTTCCTTTGTAATGACATGACCCCAAAATTCAACAAAAAGGGTTGGGCTCCAATAATTACTTTTTGTCCAATATCTTAATGCCATCATAATCTGCTCCAACCAATTGGAATGTCGGAGACCAAATAGTTAGCTTCCAAACACCCTTCCAAGTCTCTTTTGGAAGAACATTCATGCCATAATCACCATCGACAATAGTATTTGTCAAAATCTTGCCAAAATGTCCATATGCACAATTGTCGATTGTTGGGCTAGGTTCATTGTCAAGAGCATAAGATCAATCACTTGGTCAACTAACAAGGGGGCCTTGACTATGGATTTATTCTTCAACTTTTTTCTCTCTGCAACACCCAATGTTAGGTGCACCATTGTATGCTCCATGTTCGGGCTGATGTCTTCTTTGGTAGCAAAGAGAGCATTCTTCAGTTTTGTGACGCTTTGCAATAAGTCAGCTATCTTCACAGGGATAGTGATCTCCAAGACATTGACTGCAACAACTTTGTCATACTCCAGTCTACTTGTCACTATGCTTGTATGTTCATTTGACCAACATCGTTCTTAAACCATTACCCTCTCGACTTCCACCCTTGCTTCGGCCAACATTTTCTTCGTATGGAAGTCACAGTATTTGACTTTCTTCACCCATGCTTTGGTAATTGACGTTGGTTTGCTTTGGGCTATTTCCATCGTGAAGATCCTCGAGCCCACACCATCTACAAAGAACTCCCTTGTCATTTTGGTTAGAGCAATATTTTGCAAAATGACCCGAATAATTACACTCCTAACATTGTACAATCCACAGTCCTTTGGAGTCATACTGAGTCTAACTCCTGCCACCACTATTATTTTTTCGTCAATGATGGCGTGGTGGATGGTGTCAATGGCTCTCCTTGTGTGAAAAATACTTGGTTGTTCTTAAATTGCAAATTATATGGGCAGTCCTTGATTAAATGCCATGTAATTTGACAAATCTCGCACAAACGATCCTTGTCTTTGTTCTTACCATCTCCATTTAGTTGTTTCATCATCTGGAGCATATCATTTCTCAAGGCTCACAATGATCCAGATTCACCGTCATCGTTGGAGTTAGGATTATCTTCTTTGCATCCTTTCGAGAATAGGACATCTTTTTCTCACTTTCAATAGTGATGGCTCGATTGTATGCATCTTCGTATGATGATGGTAGGACCATTCATCGTCCTTTGCATTGAGGGTACCTACCCTTCATTGAACTATCATTTCTTTAAATCATCAACAAGTTCCTTTTTCAAGTTTCCCCAATAGTCCTTTGAGTCTTTTGTAATAGGCATAGGTATTATTGATTTCTGCAACAATCTCATTGTCATCCCTCAGGTGTAAATTCTTTCTCATAGGCTTGCCTAAATGTTTTCCTTGTTTCTTTCTCCAAGCTTGGTGCATCCATGTTCCAATCAATAGCCATTCCCCAATGCATGGCTAGGAAACATTTTAACCACACGTTCATCTCTATGTCCATTGGCAGTCCAAATGGTGATGCACATTTTGCAGTGTCGTACGTGATCCCCTGATCCGTCACCAGTGAACTTTGGTAGCTTTTGTTTTTTGGAGATGGAATTGACTGGGTAATCGTGGCTCTAGTTACGGGTTACTTCTGATGTGGTTCTTCGAATGCAAGTCTCCCCCTTAAGAAGGTTTGAATTGGACATTCCTATGCTCTCTTAGCACTATCAGGCATGTCCCTATGCTTGACCCTTCCTTCAGACAGAGATCTGTACTCTATCTTGCATGTCATCAAGTCCCTTATTCATGCAACTCTCCAACTTGGCTCTTACGCTTCAACCTTGGCTTTGGCTTTGGCTTCACCTTCGGCTTCCTACTTCGTACTTCTCTTAATGGATTTTTAGAAAGGGTTGTCGGTTGCAGCCTTTATCTTCTTTGGTGTCGCACCACCAATCAAGTAGGCCATTCAACTTCTTGCTCCCTTCCCTGATTGTGTTGCCTTCTTTAGTTTCCCTCTCCACCGCCTTTGTTCCAAATCAATAGCATGAATTATTTCTTGTAAGCATCGGTCTCCTTGAATTCTTTGTACCATTGTATTATGTTTTGTCATTGTGTTTCACATTTATGTTTGGCAAATATATCTTATAACATAATGGGGTGCTTCACCACACTTCTCTTTTGAATCAACTTTAACTTAACCTAATGTTCTTTAACTAAAACAACCCCAAAATGGAGAATGATTATTGTCTACAAAGATACTACACATATTAATAACAACATATACATAGAATAATAATTGCACAACATATCATGGCAACGCTAAGCATCCAAGCAACAGCAGCTTTGTATTCATAAAAAGATAAGTCTTAATGCAATTCGTACAGCACAGGGAGGAACAGCAACACCCTTTGCCCAACGTACATCATTCTATTTATATGACAAGAAGACCCAATGGGATGTCAATTAACACAATCGTCAACAACCAAACATACAAATGAGAGTCATTACAAAACTATGTATGGCTAATAATACAATAATTAACCACATGAAATGTTGGCTGCTAGAATATGTAATTACGCTGATAACCAAGAAAATACTAATATGACAGTCTACAGGGACTTTAAGGAAAATTGGGTAGTAGGGGTCACCTCTTTAGTTCTATGGCACCCAACTCCTTAGGCGATGATGATAGTTCTAGGCCTTGGTTCATAAAAAATGGCGGTGCTGCCATGTGAAAGGTTTGCTTGGATAAAACATCACTTTGGTGTTACATCACAAAGTACTTCATCTTCAGAAGTCTTGATACCGTGAGATTCAATACTACTAGTTGATGCATATGTGCCTACCTCAATTCAACCAATCAGAAGTGTACTACTAAATTGAGTTATATTAGGCAATTCAACCTTTTAAAAACAATTGGAAAGATCGTGTTTTTCTGACTGCCGCTACCTACAATTAAGAGAATGTAATGTCCCATTTTCGAGCTATTTTCTAAATTCTGAAATTTACTGCAAATCCTAGAAGAAAATTAGTTTTCTAATTTTTCCAACAGCAAACCCTAGATGAAATCAACCCTTCAAAATTAGCATACAAATAGGATAAACCCAACACACCAATAGGGGATTCCAACAAGCAAGTTTTGCCCTCCCAAAATATGAATTTTCCTTCAAACCCTAGGCATCCCAATCTGAAATATTTATTTATATTTATCGCTGATCTATCATGCATCAAACACTTCACAGATCTTCGTAAAATTGCACAAATGTGACTAAATAAATATGCAGAATTTAATATGAATTTCTGAATATATTTGAGGTCCAAATGTCTTCCAAAACCTTCACAAAATTAGAAATAATAGTAGAAAATTACTGAATAATATTTAGACTTGGAATAGCCTATCAAATCCTCACAAACAACTCTCAAACAATTTGCCCTAGCTGGAATTGATCATTTCCAACGCTAGATCCAAACGCTGCCCTAAAATTAGGGGTCTTCAAACCTGAAAATCCAACTTGGGTCTCCAAACCCTAGTCACCACCCTCCTAAAACAATTCACCAATCTTCCAAACAATTCGCCCCACTTGGAAACCCTTATTTTTGCCATTTTCTGAATTTTGATGATCAATGGCAGCTCCAAGATGAAGTTGCCCCACAATAAAATGAGGGTTTGCGTCCTCAATCTCTTTGTTTGAATGTTTTCTTCTTCAAGTCAAAAGCTCAAACTTTTTCATGCTCAAAACTTGTAAATTCAAAATATGATCCAGGATGCCTTTCAAAAAGAAACCTCAAATGCTTTTATACTCCTCCCCAAGTGAAGCACCCGATTTGGAGGGAAATACCTTTGTTGATCTTTTTTTAAATTATAAAAAGAATACCTCTTATAATCCACTTAAGTGGATTAGTACTCATGACCTTCAGAAAGGCCCCAACTTAGGTGAAATTATAACAATAAAGTGCTTTTACAAATATTCTTCATAAAACCAAATGTTTCCCTTCTTTCTCTCTTTTTCCCTTAGCCCTTGGGAAACTAGGCAAGGCTAAAGGTCTTCAAAAGTGTCATGTCCAAAAGGGGGACATGACAGAGAACCATTTGGAATGATCATATTATATTCAATGATGGCACATACACAAATACTATAGCAAAAATAGTATAATTCCCCTGATATCAACAATGTAAGAGAAAATATCCAATAGGATGCACAGCAGATTTAAATAATATCAATAGTCAAACCTAGCAAAGATGACATACCAGATCTTGATGTAGCAATGAAATAGATCAAATAAGTTATCTCAGATTTGAAACAAATAATAGCATATGACAATTGGTCAATGTAAAGAATGACACTAGAGCCACCTCAAGGGGCAGCCTCCCAAATGCTTTGATTAAGGGAAGAACACACAATTTGATGATTAACAAATGACAGCGTAGCACCAATATATAGCTAACATTAGGTTGGGGCAACCCAAAAGTCCTAATGAAGTTAACTACCTAGAAATTATAAATCTAAAAACTAATATACAATTTATTCAACAGTTATGCACGCCACAAGTTGGTCTCTCCATAACCCAATAGCATGAGAACGGTCAAGGTTGTAACATGGCTTGCTCTTTGGAAAAATGTTGCCCTCAATGATTTGCAAAATGCAATGCTCCAGCATATATAACTTGGTCATCATCCCAAGTAGCATCTTTCCTTGGCAAGATCTTCTATTTGATAGGACGCTCCATGACTGCAATGTTACACATCTACTTCATCCTTTACTCTAAGAGTACTTACATCTCCATGAGTGCTTCGGCATAAAGCACTTGATCATCATCCCAAGTAGAATTTTCCTTTGGAAAGATATTCTATTTGACAGGATGCTCCAAGATTGCATGTTATCCATCTACTTCATTCTCTACTCTTAAGACTATTTACATCTCCAAGAGCACTTTTCGTTCCTCATCCAACTTGGGTAAGTTGTATTTGCATCATGACCTTATCACCAAGAACTTTATTTAAACAAAAAACATGGAAAGCTAGATGTGCCCTTGAATTTGGGGGTACCTCCAACTTGTATGTCGTGCTACCAATTTTATGAAGGACCTTAAAGAAACCATAGAGTTTTGGTGCGAGCTTTTTACTTTTTGGCTACTTGAGATATAAATGCTTGTAAGGTTTGGAACTATATGAAGACCTAATCTTCTAATTCAAAAATGTTTCAGTCCTATGCCGATCGACTTACTGCATCATTTTATTTTGTGCAATGGCAAAATTGTTGGTATTCAAGACAATTTGTTGTTCTCGCACATGAGCTTGCATTGCTTTCGCCTTGAAATGTCCCTTAGGTAAGGAATTAACTGATGGTTGTAACTTGTGGATACCCACAGAGTATCTCAAATGGGGTGGGTCATAAAGGTAGTGTCATACCATCATTCATCTAATGACATCCATTTGGCCCAGTGGGCTTGTTTGTCCAACGTGAATCAACAAAGATATACTTCTAAGCATTTATTAACCAATTAGGTTTGTCCATCAAATTGAGGATAATAGTTAGAACAGTGTGTCAATTTAGGGCCAAATGTTGCAGAGAGCTCTGTCTAAAAGTTACCAATGAAAATAGGGTCCATGTAAATGAAAATTATCTTGGGCTTTCAAATAGAGGTTTTGCACATTTGTCATGAATGTTGTTTCCATTGTACTAGTGTTAAATGGATGAGTCAATCCACAAAAGAGGGCATATTTGGTGTGTCAATATACTTAAACCATGATCACATTTAGTTCTTGTGACTTGACCAACCTTGTGACAAGGTTCATAGATACCTCTCCTCCCATCTCGGGTTTGTGCGGGGGTTGTACCAATCCCAAGATTTTGATTGTTTCCTTCGTGTCATTGCCTCCTGTCAAACATTTTGAAACAAAATTTTAGACACCCCATTTAGACCTTCCCAAAAGAAATCCTCGACCCTATGATAATTCATAAGGAATCTATAATGGCCGTTGATCAAAGATTCACTCTAAGCCATAATATGTTCCTCCTCAGCCCTGAGTTCATGCACAAGGATAGGAAGTTATTACACCACAACACATCTCCTTCCCAAGGAGAATTTTCCAAGCTGTCAAGATCGTGAGAAAGCTTTTGACTCATTTGGTGCGTGTTTAGGTATTTCTACCATTCTTCCAAAGACGCTTCAATCCAATCAAGCTATATAACAAAAATGGCTTAGAGTGCCGACTCACCTTCTATTCTAGTGAAAGCATTTGCCACCACATTTTCCTCCCCTATTGTAGATGATCCCAAAGTCATGACATTTCATTATAAATACCCACTTTTGTTGTTCCTCTATAGATAGTTGTTGATCTAGACATTTATTTAAGGCTATTATAGTTAGTTTTTACCTTAAAGTGATTGCCCATCAAGTAATGTTGACATAGCTTAATTGCACGGGCAATAGCTATTATTTTCTTTTCATAAGTTGACTTGACTACATTCTTTCACTTGAGTTGATGGCTCTCGAAGGCCTACATTCTTTCACTTGATTTGACAACTCTCAAAGGCATATTCCAACATACAAGGTCTACTGAAATCCACTATGGCTAAAAATAATATGGTGCACATTGCCTCTTTCAACCAATTAAATTCTTAAGATGCCTCTTCCAATCATCGAAATACGTCCTTAAGTAAGAAAATGAAAGCAACAACTATTCTCAAATAGTTCTTGACAATTTTGCAGCAATACCCTGTGAAACGCAAGAACCCTCTCAAACTCTTAAGTGAATTGGGTGTAGGTCATTCCACCATAGCCTTAATTTTGACAAAATCTACATTAACCCCTTCATGAGAAACAATACGACCTAGATATTCCACTTCCTTGACTCCAAAAGCACATTTGAATGGTTTTGCATATACTTGATGTTCCTCAAGGATTTGTAGAACCTTGTCCATATGCTTCAAATGATCCTCCCAACGTTTGTTGTAAATCAAACTAACATTGTAAAATACCAATAAAAAATTCCTTAAGGGTAAAAACTCAGAATTCATCAAACTTTGGACAAGTAAAAACATCACCAAGTACCCATGGTAGTAGCCTTCATGTGTGTGAAAAGCTTTTTTCGGTACATCTTCTTCCTTAACTCTGATTTGATAATACCCAAATCAAATATCAAATGTAGCACAAAACATAACGCCATGCAATTCACCCAACAAATTGTCAATAACATGAATAGAATGAATACTTTGATAGCGATTTTGTTGAGATCTCGATAATTTAGACACATTTGCCACATGTTATCCGTCTTGTGAACCATGACGACTGATAAAGAGTAAGTGCTTTCACTTGGTTGGATGATGTCTACCTCAAACATTCCCCGCACCAACTTCTCAATCTCACTCTTTTGTAGGTAAGGATAACAGTAGAGGTTAATATTAGGTTGCTGACCTCCCCAAATGAGAATCAAAAGCATTTCTTGAAATACCTTGGCATGCTTACCAATGATGTCCTTTTAACTCAGGGGGTTGAACTTCAAGAGGGAATTGTGTTTCTATTGCACAACAATGAGTTTTAACCGGATGTGCTCCTTTAGCAATTTTTCCACGCAAAAACAACTAATTACCTATGGATAATATATATATGGATTGAACTGTGTTGCATCTTCTTTGATTTCCATAAGCCCCAACCTTAAGCTCATGATCAACACTATTCATGGTGAACCTAATAAATAGATATTCAAAATTCATAATCTTCCAAGATATCTCAACCATGAAAATCCCAAACACACATTTACTCCTCTCATGGTAATGGCCAACTTATTGCTTGTAAGCTAACAGTTCCCTATAATCAGCTCGCCTTTATGGCACTTCCATTAACACTTGATTGTGACAGCATTCACAATCATCGTGTGGATTTTCAAGGCTGCATATTTGAACAGATTGAGTTCGCTAGGCAGTTGCAATCAAATAAAATTATGAGCGCTACCAGAATTAATGAGAACTACCACTTTTTATTCTTGAAATACCCGACTACCTCGAAGGTTTGGGGGGTCACAAAATGCACCAGTGTGGTAAGAGATGACTCCATTTGGATTTCAAGCAAATTGACTTCATGTTGAATAGTACCCTTTAACCGTCCAAGGAATAGATTCAGAATGTGCACCTTGGAAATGTCATCTGCCTACATGCCAACCCTTTGTAATTATGCAAAATAATCACCTACTCAACATGTTTGTTGAAACTTTGCTAGTTGGATAAAGAACGTAGCATTCTGATCTACCCAGTAATGAGATATCAATAGATTTGCAAAACTGTCCCAAGTAGCAATAAATGGTTTGTTCTGTTTCCATGTATACCAAACATTCAGTCTCCATGTTTAAAGATGTCCAAGCTGGTCTGTAATTTGGTGGATATTTCACAAAGAATTCATCGATATGAATCCTTTTATACTCCTTACAATGCTTCATTGATTAGCTTTTTGCTTGCACATGAATTTCCTTGAAAACAATTAAAAAAATCTGTACAATACATGACTTGGAAATGTTGCATACTTGAAAGGAAAATTGAAAGGGAAAATAGAGAAAGAACATATGAACAGAATTGAAAGAGACGCAAGAATAACTTGGAGAAACTCAAGAAACTCAATACGAGAAAACTCCAAAAGAATGAGGGACTTCCTCCTCTTTCAACCATTTTATTCTGCATTTACAGTTTTATTGCCTTCTCAAAGCCTTCATAATAACTCTTTACATCTGCACATGCCCCGGCACCCATACATGTTCCGCAACTTGCTCACTCGCACTTCTCTTACACACTCCCAACTCCAAAACACATACTATCAAGAAGAAGACTGGTATAAAAAACCATTAGGTGACTGAATGTGAATGAATGGATGAATCGTCCCATACTAACTCACCCCGCCAATAAATCACCCAATGTAGTTAACAAATACTCAATCAATCTGTGGATCAATAGCCTTACCTTCTCCCCTTCTAACAAAGACCCTCTGAAACTCCTTTATACAATTTGACATCAACATCTTTGTCTTCAGGTGAAACCGCAGCTTAGTGCTTGCAAAACCACCAAGGAGGTTGCAAAATTGTAACTTGGCATTGCAAAACCGCTGGGAAGGTTTCAAAACCGCCACCTGCATGAACCGACAGTTTTGCAACCAAGCATACTGCACTAATTTCCAAAGGCCATATCTTTTGCATATGAACTCGGATTGACATGCCGTTTTTTTTTAAATTGCATGACTTTTTGAAAGGAATCCAAATATGTAGTCATAAAGTACATTTGATAAATTATTAATACTGTTCTAGCCTTTGGACCCCAACCTGATTGTTTTTGAGGTCACACCTTAGCTCCACATCTTCTTGAACCTTCTTAATAGTTAATCAACTTAACCAACTGATAAAGAAAGATAGAAATCTTATTTCAAGTGCTTCAAGTTACATTCTTATACAAAGAGAATAGTGACCTGAGTTAGTTAACATAGCTAACATATTGGATCCAAAATTTCGATCATACCTCCCAAATTAGAAGGCTTTTGGTCCCAAAAAGCTTTAGGAACTCTTCAAATAAGGAAATTTCAATGGCTCCCACACCTACAATGTTCTCTGCACTCTTCGGTGGATGACTGCGTTCGTCAACTCCCCAATGTTCTGCAATTTGCAAGCTTGCTTCCTTGGGATTTCAAGGACAGCATCTCCTTAATGACTCCCATACTTGCAATGTACATTGAATTCTTCAGAGGATGACTTGCTTCTTGGGCAAGAGAGAGAGACTACAAAACTCAGCCATCTCAGTTATGTAATCCTCAAAAATAGAGTTGCCATGCACTTGACCACCTTCTCCGCATAGGACTGAACTCCCATATGTTCACGGTGCTTCCTTTGCTGCCAACTGCTCACCTCTAATCAACTCTCCAATTTGAAGGCTTTTGGTTGCACAATCTTAGAAACTCAAACACTAACAAAATTCCTTGCCCCACTTGTTTTTTGAATGCTCTTGAGATTTTCTTGGCAATTGTACTTTCAACATTATTTTGCATGTGTGTGTGAATCCCTATAGAATGGCGCGTCATAGGATGTCGAAAGATGTCAATGGTTGAAACCCAAGACATCTATTGAATAGACTATGCCATGTAGAATTGTGAAGAGCTAAGTTATAAGCATGCTAAATACAAAGCAAATTGCCATCCCAGGTGCAAGCATGTGCACTCTTGTACATTCACATAAATTGGACAAGTGTGTGGTTGCAGCTTCAGTTTGTCCATCTGTCTAAGGATGAAATGTTGTAGCCCAGTTTAGTTGTCTATCTATAATCTCCTACAAGGCATGCTGGAAGTGATTGACAAACCGTGGCTCGTGATCGTACACATGGATGTTGGTCATCCAAAGTGAACCCAAACATGATTGAATAATGAGCACATGGTATCCTGCCCATCAATGCTCTTCTTGCTAGCAACCATTATAGCCATCTTCAAAAACCTATCCACTACAACAAACAAAGAGTCGTTTTGGATTTTAGTCGAACGTAGTCCAATCATCCATACTAATAGATTCCCAAGGCTAGTATATAACCGACAAAGGTGTATATAATCCTGCCTTCTTGTTCATGGGCTTGGTGATGTAACAAGGAATGTAAAACTTAATGGAGAGATTAATTTATGTGTGCATGTAAGGACAATAAAAACGTTAATGTAGCAATACAAGTGTTTTGGTTATGCCAAGTGTCCCTTTGTCTCGACATGATACACCTTCTAGATGAATCTTTGGCAAGGTGCATCGTTAGGAACACAAAGATATCCAAGCTTGTCGAACAAATGAAATTCACAAATTTATTCACCTTGCACCATGGACGTATAGGCCTACAAAGTCGCAATCTTCTAAGTAAAGAATTACCCAATAAGAGAAGTTGTGGCCTCACGTTTCAAGCATTGTAATGAGCGCTTGAACTAGAGGGATCACTAGATGGAACTACTACAATTATGTCAAGCACTTCGTATGTTGTGCATTCTCTACCTTGCCCTATGTATGCAAAAACAAAAGTGGCTTATGTTCTTAGTGAATGATTGCCTCCTTCCTCAAGATGTTGTCATTGCTTGACGGCTTGAACAATGACATACAACTCTTCTTTACAAGTGGAATAGTATTAAACCATGTCATTAAATGTCTGAGTGATAAGAGAACAAATGTCCAAGATGTGTGAGCACTATGTTGAGTGCATAGCTAGATGCATCAGTCTCAATCTCAAAGTGGTGGACAATTTCAAGCATTGCTAGGATAGACACTGCTTTAGCTGCTCAAATGTTCACTATTGCACAATTGCCCAACAAAACCACTGAGCTCTATGAAATTGCTCATAGTTTTCCAATCTTGGATCACTTTGATCTTCTTTGGATCTACATGAATCCCTACATGGTCAAAGATGTGGCCCATATGTTGAATCCGCACGGCAATGAATGTACACTTTATTTTGCTAGCTTGAAACTTATGTTTATGCAATATGTCTAGGGCATGTGAGACATGCCCCACATATTCCTACCATGTCTTGCTAGACACGAGTATGTCATCCAAATACATAATGATGAAGGAGTTGGTGAAGGGCCTAAGTATTTCTTTCATCAAGCACATCAGTGTTGTTGGCGCATTGGTCAATAAGCAACCATTCCTACAATCTTTCCTATCTTTAGAATGATGATATCTTCCAAACAAATTTTGGATGGACCAAAACCTAATAGTAACCTGATTTCAAGTCAATATTGGTGAAGCATTGTGCACATTGGAGCTCATCAAGCCACAACAATCAATACAGATTCTTCACCATTATCTTGGTGAGTGCAAAATAGTTGATGCGCAAGCAACATGAACCATCTCTCTTTGACACAAGGACTATCCGGCTACCACAAGAGGAAGAGCATGCCCTGAACTTGCCTTGATCTAGGTGTTGGAGATATTTGTTAGCACATACATATTATACGTGTGTCAAATAATGTACTAGAATAAATAATTATATGTGGGTTGTAACTCAACGAATAAATTATATTGAGGATATTCAAGAAAGAGAAAATAGGAATCGGGTGAGATTCTTGTTGTGATAAATTGTGACTCCTAGGCTATATATATGTAATTTCTACATACAAATATATTTAATAAAGTTTATTGTGTCATACTCTAACCAAAAATAAACCAAGGAGCTTTTGGATCTGGGGCATTTGTAGTTATACGCCATGACTCCATAATCATAGGAGTTAAAGAGGCTATATATATGTAATCTCTATGTATGAATATATTGAATGAACTTTATTGTTTTATACTCTGACCAAAATAAAACAAGGATCTCTTGGATTTGGTGTCAAACTTCATCATTCTCCCAAATGGACTTGTGTTACAATGAACTATTCGAAAGAAGGGTTCCTAGAACCAAATCGATCTAAATTCTTTACTGTGCAATGTGCGGGAAATCCTTTAAATTATTGGAAGATGTCTTCATATTGCTGCAATAACTTGTTGAGTAGTTGTGACAATGGTGCATTGCCAATGCGCACTTGCCCGGTTGTGCAGGTGCTTTAGGATGATCCATAACTAACAGGGACTTCTATGTGTCTTTGTTAGTGACTCCAAAATATTGAAGATGTCATCTTTGACATGGATGGTCCATTGTTGTAGCTTAGCTTAATATGTACCCTCATAGTCAAACACATACATTCTTCCAAGTAGAATGTCACAGACATCTGGCATAGTGTCACAAATGATTGTGTCCTACACAGGGTTAACTGCATACTCAAAAGTGCATTGGCGCCAAACATCAATATACTTCACTTATGAAGCCAACCCAAAGATTATGGTTTAGGATGTGCTTCAATGGTGAGGCCTAGACATAGGGCAACATCTTGCACAATTACATTCTTTTGGCTACCATTGTCGATGATGACATGCAGTTGTTGACAACTAACCAAGCACTTTGTGTGTACTAAATGTTCTCCTTCCTCTGAAGTATCCATGGCTATGGTTTTGGTTCTCAAACAAGTCACTTTTGGATCAATGTGTTTTGCTTGTGCAGAATTCGATGTACATTGCACAAACAACGATTGTTGTGTCTAGCATTCAAAATCGTTGTGAACTTGTGTGGTGCCCATGGTACCATTTGTCATCTTGTTTCTTCTTGCCTTTGTCTGATGCTCAAGGCGTTGGAGTTTTCTAAGGTTGTGGAATTGGATTCTATTGCTTTCCTTTCCACAACATGTTAGGATTTCGCACACGAAGATTAGATGGTGTGTTGGGTACGCATTTTCTCTTGCACCCTATACCAAATGAAGAGGAAAATTTTTGCTTCATCTTTTCCTTATTAGATTCAATCTTGGCAGCTTTGCCTTATGCTTGCCCTTATCTACCAAAGGTCAAGAACTTTATCTTCATGCAAATATAAGGTGAGAGTTCACTAATGTACTTTGGAACCTTATATTGCTTTATTGTGTCTTCGCACGGATGCGCAGTGCAGTCGTCAAACTCAATGTAATCGTGAATTCGCTGCTCCTTAGGCTAGCCCAACTACTGGAACTTCATATACTCATCCTTGTAGTGTTTGAGGGTGATAGTATTCCTTTGGCAAAGTTTTGACGAACTCGCACCAAGTCTCAATGGGCTTCTAGTCTTTCTCGCATTGTGCAATGTAGGTTTCCCACTAGTGGGACACTGAAATGGACATCTTCAACACTACGAAGGTAATCTTATCAGAGTCACTGAAGCAGTTGACTGGAAAGTAGGCCTCCTATAGCTGAATCCAACTATCCCATGATGTGGCATCAATTTTACCTTCGAAAACTAGAATAACAAGATTAACTTTAACTTTGAAAGGACATTGATGTGGAAACAGTGGATTGACAAGCTACAAAGAATGGGACGTCGTTAGATCAAGCTACAACATGAGTTTGCTCCTTAAGGGTGTCCATAATGAGTTTTCATGACGTTCGGGGATGCCTTAGAGACTTGCTTTTGGGCATCATCCATATTGCTTTTGTTACAATGTTCTTCTAAATACTCTAAAACAAAACCGGGTGGACGTCCTTTCTACTAATGTGCCTATTTGTTTATAGGCATGTAAAAGCACTCACTCTGGTACCAATGATCTGCGCCACAAGTCCCAGTATGGCAGCACAAAGGACAACCCAATAACCTGAATATTAATATGCAATGGATAACTTAACCGCACTAAACCATAATACATTTGAATTCAGAACTTAACACAATAATGTTATTTCTATTTAATGAGAAAGAATAGGGTGTGGTACATATGCATATAATGAGCAACAAGGCTGATAATGAATATTCTTGTGCTCAAAAGGAGGAAACAATTCCTAACTGATTTGCCTACATTGGGATGTGAAATAGATGACCAATTGAAACTAGATACTTAAAAGCATGCATGTGAAGATATCCCCTTACGGTCAAATGGCTTAGAATATATCATTACAAGAAAGTAGTTATAGAAGAGAATGGTTATAAAAGGGTTCAACTCCTCCAACAGTTGACAATTCACCTTTTTGCAAGTGTGACAATTGAACTCTAACATGGCACAAGCTCTGGAAGTGCCCCCTGGCATGGCACAACGTGGCGCAAAGTGTCCATGTGGATGCTAATTTCTGAACGACCGGTGCAAAGTCTAAGAGTTATGTGGTATGTCGATTGGCATTGCGAGAGCACGCAAGAGTTTGTAGAGTCCCCACAGATGTCGTGACATATTGGGAAAGCTTGCAAGTCGCACTGTGCGTGCAATATTCATACAAGAAGAGTGCAGACCAGCAGGGTTGGACTCGAAGCAAAGAGGGTTAGATCAATATTAATATACTTGGTGGTCAACTATATATTAAATGTACAAATCACATAATAAATGCCAAAACCAAGGTTGGAAAGGAAGTGACATCAATTGTTAGGAAGGATTCGGAGCTCATTGTTTATACTTGCCGGAAAATGAAACAACTATCACGTAGACCAATTATTTGTCCACAAAAAAGAACTCTAAGGCTAAATGAAAGACCACTAAAAAAAGGAGAATGGATTGAAAAAAATATTTGATCTCCCAACCTAGCACATTTGGTGGCAAACCCAACAACACATTTTGAGGACAAGGCAAAATTAGAGTACTCCCTATAATATTCCAAATCGGAATGTTTTACATTTATTTGGTTTTCTCGGAAATCCTTTAAATAATATTTTTTTTAAATAATATTTTTATAAATATAAATATTGTATTTAAAACAATAAATTAAATAAATTATAAGTCCACAAGGGATTCCGTCCTTGGTCTATTATAATCATAAGGGTTTTCGTCCTTGAGAGTGGTTGTATAGCATGACGCTTATACAAAGTTAGATGATTGAATGCATAATTGAATGCCTTCTTCCATTCCCATAATGGATTATTTATATCTTCAACCTTACATTGAAAGGTGTGACTTTCTCAAGGGTGGTATCCTTCCATTGAATGAATGCTATTAACACATTAATTAAATAATTAATAAATAACTAATGTTATTTAAAGACTGTTGTTTAGTGTGGCGATCTCCTTAATTAATTGCTGCTGTTTAGTGTGGCGATCTTAAGTAATTGTTGTTGTTCCTTAGTAAATGGCAACGCTACTCCTAATGGCAGTGATTCCCTTGCTGCTGTTCCCTAGTAAATAGCAACGCTCCTCCTAATGGCAACAATCTCCTTCTTGGTGTTTGCTTACAAGGTAGTCAGCGATTTACATATGGTGGTTGGCGTTTTAATTAAAGATATCTCCAGCGAGTTAATTGGGGATATTACACTTCCCTAGAAAACTGCAAGACTTTGACCATTCAAAAAAAGAGGATGAAAATACATGGCAAAAAGTTCAAATAACGTTTACCAAAGAATTTAAAAATTGGCACATTGATGCTCAAATTTGGAATGAACTCACTGGTATAAATCAATGTAAAAATGAATCAATCACAAATTACAATAGAAGGTGTTGAGCTTGTAGACAGTCATATTAGTATTTTCATTGTTATTAGCATTATTAATTACACGTTGTAGTAGCCAACGTTGTTATGTTGTTAATTTATTGTATTGTCAGCTCTCAGTAGTATTGATGTCCTTTTAGTTATACTCGGTTGTAGTGGACGATAATGTTTAACCAATAACAGTCAGGACTTTTTGTCATATATAAATAGCATGATGTACGTTGATGTAAGAACACTGAGTATTAGGGCCTCCCTTTAGCGAACAACTTCTATTGAGCACTACCTATGCAATAAAATTGAGATTATTCTCAAGTTCTTCTATGTTGATTATGGTATACATTTGCTTTTTTGAAATTGATGCCCCTTGGTAGTGTAGTTTCTACAACGAACATTTGGGGTCATTGCCTTTAAGAGTGTCGAGTCAACCTAATGGCAGATAGAAGCAAATGTTGGTCGACAATAACCATTGACAATGAGGCACTAAATTATCTTATAACAACTCCGTGCAAAAAGTAATCGTAAAGCTCAACGACAAAAGAGTTTACAATGATACCAAGAGAAGTGTCATCCAAAAGAAAACTGAAGACTGGCGTTATACGAGTAATAATCAATGTCATCAACCCCGAATAAAGGCGGGACAATTATACAACACGGTCAAATAGAGGACCAAGTGATCAAATGATCTACAAAACTAAGTGTAGATGTTGGATAATACAATAAGCGATTATCTTGTTAGAGTTTGATAAAAAGAGTTATAAGGGTCCTACTAGTCTTATTGATAGACTTAGTAATAGAGTCACTTTATGACTATAGTTTGCTTTATCAAATAGCATAAACATGACTTAATGTTCACCTAAGTCATTTAAAGGTTAGGTTTTATGTTGTCAATTTCCTATAAAGTGATAGTTGCTCTTTTGTTCATATATCCAAGAATTATCTCTCTTTTAAGTTCTCTCGTGTTCTTGCTTGGTCTCTTTGTGTGTTTGGGTTTTATAATATGGTATCAAAGCCATGGTGTGGAGAAGTCAGGACATAGCGAGTGATGGCTTAAGGACTGCTCAAATTAGTAACGGATTAATGGACTGTTTACGATATGCATCAAAAAATCGAAAGGGCTTTCAAGCAAAGAAAGCTAGGATTATTCCTTATGTTTTAAACCAAGATCCATTTTTTTCCGATTTAAAATAGATTTTTTTTTTAAAAAGAAATCAATGCTTTTTGATTCAAACCAAGTTTTAGAAAAATTGAGCCCCACAAAACCACATTGAATAGCAAAAGACAATTGTATTGAAAAACAAGATAAAGTTGTAAAGAATAGTATGGTCATGCGAATTTATATGGCATAGTGCAGTCGTCCGTAATAATGCATTCATCAAAATATGATTTAGAAAAAAAAAAACTTTCAGTCAGTGAGATTGTGAACCGTAATCCTAATTTATATATGATTTTCAGCAAATAATAAATGTTATATTGTTCATAAGGTCAGAAAGAAGACGGTTTTGCTATTTAGGAACATAGGCTTTTCAAAATGATTGATATCGGGGAGGAAAAAGAAAATAATTTGATGGCCAAGAGTGGTTAATATAGCCACACACTTTCACATCAAATGGATGGGCATTTAAGTTTGAGACATTTTTCTTTTCTAGCTAAAGTAAGTTTGGTGGCATTCCAAAGATTATGAATCAGCAAGGTGTTTGTGGCACATGCCAGGGTGTGAAGCAGCATAGGGTTTCATTTGATGAAAAGCAAGCTTGGAGCACTAAGTAGGTCCTTCAACTGATCCATGTTGACATTTGTGGGCATACAAAGACAACATCAATCTCTGGTGCTATTTGTGGATGGCTTTTCAAGAAAAATGTGGGTGTATTTTTTAATTCAAAAATCATATGCATTTGATGAGTTCAAATTCATGGTAGAGAAACAATCAAGAAAGTGTATCAAAATTCTTAGATTAGATAACCGAAGGTGAATTTTGCTTTAGAAAATTTCTTGATTTTTGTACTTGAGGGCATCCAAAGGCAATACATCACACCCTACACTCCACAACAAAATTGAGTAGTAGAGAGGTCGAATCCTACTATTATGTAGATGGCAAGGTTAATGCTAGAAAATAAGTTTGTTCCTAATAAATACTAAACAGAAACAAGACACATCAGTGTATACTCCATCGGTTTCCCACAAAAGCGGTACACAAAAACACTCTAAAAAATCATGATCTAAAAGAAAACCTAAAGTAACTCATCTTAAAGTTTTTGATTCAGTTGTATATGCATGGGTTCTTGGTTAAAAACAAACCAAACTAGATATAAGATGCAAGTAGCCAATGTTGATAGGGTACAACGACCGCCCTAAAGCCTATAGGTTAGTTGATTTGGAAACTAACAAAGGATGCTTTAGTAGGGATGTTGAAGTTGATGAGAATGCAAGGTCATTCTAGTTAAAGACTAAGAAAAAATAAGGTCAGAAAGATGGAACAAATACATTTTTTATCGATGGGGATAGTCAACATGAGGAGAAGGAAGCCCCTGAGTATGAATCCCTTAAACATTTCAGCCAAGATGCAGCTGCAAGTTCCTCAAATCACCGAATCACCAATGCTGATTTGAATGGGAAGGAATAGCAGAAGAAACCAGAATGGTGGTACAGCACCTATGTGGATGTTCAGGAAGATAAGCTCCCTTATATGAGAGAGGAAGTAAGACCAAAAAGAGGTAAAACATCTGATATGGTGAATGATGCTTTGAAGGCTAACCTTCAACATTCTTTTGAGCCTAAAGTATATACAGAAGCCAAAGGAAAATCAGAATGGGAGAAGGTTGTGCAAGCCAAACATGAAACTTTAATGAAGAACTGAAAATGTTTTCTAGAAGAGCGACCTCTTGGGAAGAAACTCATTGGGTGCAAATGGGTATATAAGGCGAAGTATAAAGCAGATGGCACGCTACATCAATTTTTCCTTTAAAAAGAAGGATCTCGAAATTTACTTGTACCTTGAAACATATTGGGCCCCCGAAAGGTTTGCTTATTAAAGTTATTTATGTCACAGGCACAGCTCATTGAAGAACTTAGGCAAATGGGTGCCCAATCTAGTTCCTCAAATTCTCAAGATACTCATTGAGCATTAGTTGCAAAGGATCTCTTGTTCCCTGTCCTCTTCCATCTAAGATCATTGGAACCAGCAAGGAAGGTTCTTGTGTCTCAAGACCATACTTCTTATAGCTTGACCTCATTCAATGGGGTATACAAACACAAAACAAATCACTTTGACACAACTTATCCAAATTTTAGGGGCAATCCAGTAGACAACACATTAACTTGCTAAATCTGATGTACCATAGAGGACATGAATTCAAACAATAATGGAGAGAGCACAGCTCTTTGAATAACTTTGGCAACGGGTCCATAATCTAGTTCCTCAACTTCTCAAGATACTCATTCAGCATTAGTTGCAAAGGATCTCTTGTTCCATGTCCTCTTCCATCTAAGATAGTCTGAACAATGAAGGAAGGCAATATGAAGGGTTGTGTGCCTCAAGACCATACTTCTTAGAGCTTGACCTGTTCGGTGGAGCAAACATACAAAAGCATAAACCACTTTGACACAACCGACCCATATTTTACAAGTAATCCAATAGACAACACATTGAATAACCAAATCTAATGTACTATAGAGGACATGAATTCGAATAATAATGAAGAGAGAAACCAAGGAAAATGAAGGCATTCAACATAGAGAAATAATAGTATTGAATACAAATACTAAACAAGAAATCTTATTCATATGATGATTGTGTACAATACTAGAATTATAAGAGAAGATGTAAAGCTATGACCCTGTATGATTTAGTACTAGCAGGCAATGCACCTTTATACAATTATGTACAATACAAAATGAAGAAACGTCGGTGGAAGATGAAATGGTTCATCTTCCAACAACTATTGAAAGGTTGGAGCCAGTTCAAGTTGACAAATAAAGTTGGCAATGACTTCGAAATATTGTAACACGCTAGTCCTCCCCAGGAATACAACTTTTATGTTATAGCTCCAATTGGCTATCATGGCCACATTCTAGAATCAAAATCAACGTGATTCATATATTGGCATGACGCATTTCCAACGGTTTGGATAAGTTCCCTATATTTTGGTAGTTTCTTCAGTTTTTTGTATTTTAGGCTCCACAAATCTAATTTCAGTGTTCTCTTTTTGAAACAGCATCGAAACAATATTTGAAACACAGAAAGACCAACCATGTTGGTCTGGATCACCTCCTCGACATTCATATTCTTTATGATTTCCGCTGAATTTGCAAAATAAAATTTGGCCCTAGATTCAAACGACCCCTCTTTAAAAAGATATGACTTTCATTGCATCAAATTTTGGGACCAAATGTGCTAACTTCTTTTCTAATTGGTTCTTGGTGAACGAATTTCCTTAATGGACAAGCTGGCCTGCTTTGACAACCTAATAGAATGCTATTGTCTGGTTTTGGGTGACTTTGGCATTTATATCAGCAATCTGATCTGCCAATGCAAGTGTAGCACAATTAGGATTCAATTCGTTAACATCTAGCTGTTCTATTGCATCTAATACATCCAACAAAGGTGGGAAATATGGTAGTAGAAGCTCTGCATTGAAGATAGGGTGCAACCCAAGGAAAGGTGGAAGATTGAGTTTGAAGCCAATCTCCTCCACCTGCTTCATGATATTGTAAGGCAATAGCAAGCGACCTTTGAGTCTCCCTTTTAGTATACCGTTACAAGGTAATTGTCTGTGGCAACCCAAAGTGGACCATTACACACTCAAAGTAGAGTTTTCCAGTGCCTTTTTCTCATATGTTGTACTTCTGTGCTAATTGATTCCAAAGAAATGTTATCACCTCAAAAATATCATCATTGTTTAAAACTATAGCTAACATCTCCCTTTTGTCAGTAAGAATTAAAATAGATGTTTGCATATTTCATATGTTCCATTCACAATACCGAAAAATGAAGCCATACTTTGCTGCTCTTAATACATTAAAAAGTACAAAATTTGCAAAACACCTCTCTCAAGTTGTAGAGCTCATAAAGAGCTTTCTAATGGTTCCAAAACGAAGTCCAGAAGAAACACTTGTGCCCCTCATAAGTTTGTTGTTATTTCCCTTTAAATCTCCCAATGATACGATAACAATAAAGGAATTAAAAACTTGCACCTTGTTTATATTTAATCACTGACCCCCACTTGTCATGCTTCACCACATGTCCTTCCAGAATTGGGTTGATAAAACATTACCATCAGTTGGTTACAGAAATGGCAAGAAAAGTCAATTGAAGAAACTGAGGCTTTGAGGTTGGAACTTGGGACCTCGCGGTGTAAGTCCAACAACTTAACAGGTTCGGATACACCATCGGTGGGTCACACAGAGTGGCCAGAAAGGTCAATTCAATCTTGTGCCTATGCAGTTTCTTTCCCGAAGCTTATTTTCTAATAAATATATTTTTGCAAACTTCTGGATATATTCTGTATTTTTTATTTTTCAAGGGTTTGCCGAGCATGAGCTAGACTCTTCCTCTTCGACTTCATCATAATGTTTCCAACTCCAAGTTCAATGATTTTAAATCTGCTATGTTCTGAAGCTACATTTTGAGAAATATTGGTCCCAAATGTGTTAAACAGCAGATAAACACCAAAGAATATTTACATATTTCACATCTTTGAAACAAACAACAATCACTTCCCTCGAGACATTTTCCATAAGGAATCAGGTTTATAAGATATTGCCAACATAAACTACTCATAATAAATATGAAAACAAAAGCCAGACCCATGTTCTTATTGAATACTTAGAATGCATCTTGTCAACTGTTTCTACATCTCAACTAAGAAAACTTTATTGCTTCAATCTCATATAAAAATCTCGACTAAACATCTTGTACCCATTAAAACAAAAGTCAAACTCATGTTCTCATTGAATACTTAGAAAGCATCGTGACAATAGTTTCTAGATCTCCACTTAGCCCAACCATATGGATACAGACTCATTTGATACATCTTGATTACATCCAAAACAATGATTGAACATAATGAAAACTGTCTCAGGAAAGAGGCTAAGCCCTAAAGGATATTCATCCTTCCAAGAGAAAACCATACTTTTTGAAAGTTCTTATAATAAATCATAACGAAATTAAAAATAGTTAAGAAACTAAAGAATTTAACATTAACTGTAGTGTATCCTCTAAAAAACATATGAACTCTTTTGTCCTAACATATTTCAGAATATTGCTCCTCTGCGAAAATCATTGCAAAAGGACCTCCCTTCCTACAGTTATAACAGGAAAAACCATAATTTGCAATACAATCACAAAAAAGAAAAAGAAGTTATGCAAGAATTGTTATTAAACCAATAAGAAAATTCATCCAATAAGTGTGAGTAATGATCATATTGCCAATACAAAAATCTTACATACAGGATCACCAAAACTGTTTTCAACTATCATAGGATTACAGGAAATACTTACTCGAGAGATACTGATAATCGGGAAAATGAACCTTGGTACGGACACCATGGGAATCCAATTGGCTGCAAAAGATAAATATTATCAAAAAATGGTAGAATCGTTACCATAGGCTCCAAGAATTTTCAAATTATGCCATATAGTAAACTGACACACAGTTGTATGATTGTAAAAGGATAATGTTCAACAAAGCACTTAGTATAAATGTTTCCAAACTAAGCATCTTTCATTGCGTGCTAAATACTTTGAAGCAAAAACTTAAAAACTAAAAACAATAAAATACAGAATGCAGCAGACATCAGTAACACTGATAATTCAAGTTATGGTACAACTGCCAGTGTATTATTAAAATTTACCAAAGGCACCAATACTTGAGTTTTCATCTTGAAAAATAGAAATCATGGTTAATGTTCAATTAATCTTGTTAATTTTCTACCCAAAATAAAATGGTAACAACAAGCAACTTAAAATAAATGGTATAAATAGCTCCAAGATGACCCGAAATCTAACAAGACATCAACCCAAAAAAAAATGCAGTTCATTGTCGCTCACAACTCAGCCTCATTCCTCTCTTGTTGGTCGAGCACCACATCTATCTTCTATTATATGTGATACAATTGATCCCATCCATCTATACCATTCATGTAACATATATAACAGATGATTGGATAGATGGATGCGTGTATGTGTAACAAGACCGACTTCGGGTGGCTATTTATATTTATCTCATTCATGCACTCAGTCAGGGCACGATCGACAAAAGGTTTCCCCATCAAGAGAGTGCCTATATATAGTTGTCCTTAATGGGAACCTCTCCATACTAGATATAGCTTGCCCCCTTCCCCTCCTCGTGTTGCTCCCCCAGCTATAACCTATAACTATATATAGTCGCGTAGGGGTAGGGAGAGGGAGAGGGTTGGCAAACGGGAGAGGGAAGACCTCAACCCCAACCCCTCCTGCCTCTATATAGCTCTATTCTCTAGAGGCAGTAGAGTCTCAAAACCTTTTACAACTCCATAACCATCACTATAGGTTCTTTTGAGGCTAACTCTTCAAGCATCCATAAATTTCACATAAACAAATCCAGTTGTGCACAACTCTACCATCAATTCAAACAAGATTGACGAAATGCTACCACAGCTTTGGTCTTTCACAATGCAAAAACATTGCAAGAGGCATTGAAAAAATACTCAAGGAAATTATCTTAATCATGAACTTGTAACAAATCCAAGGGTTATATTACCTAGATAAAAAAGTAGTAGAAAACAATAGATAATTGATAGTATGAATCTAGATTAGCAAGCAATCATATTCAAATTGAGTTGTCAAACTAGACATAGAGAAGACCAAAAGACTAAGAGCATATTCAAAGCAAGCAAGTCCAAATAAATTAAAGAAAACCAGATCAAGCATAAAAAGGGCAAATAATTTTGACATGTTCACAAATGACCATATATTAATCAATGTGCAAAATTGAGACTTCTCTTGTTACAGTTATTATGATCATTATATTATATGTCGAGAAAAATATTAATCTTGAAATTGTAACAAATCCAAGAGTGATATTTCTTAAAATGCAAAAGTAACAGAAAACAATAGATAATGATATTATAGACTAAATTATCTAGTATGTGTCTAGATTAGCAGGCAATCATACTCGGATTAAGTTGACATGCCAGACATGGGGGAGACCAAACGACTAGAGCATATTCAAAGCAAGCAATGATACGTGTCAATTGCGTAAAAAGTACAAAAGCATGACCCAGTTGTGCACAACTGGGTCAACAAACAAGATTGACGAAATGCTACCACAGCTTTAGTCTTTCACAATGCAAAAACATTGCAAGAGGCATTGAAAAAATTATCAAGGAAATTATCTTAATCATGAACTTGTAACAAATCCAAGGGTGATATTACCTAGAATGAAAAAGTAGTAGAAAACAATAGATATTGATAGTATGAATCTAGATTAGCAAGCAATCATATTCAAATTGAGTTGTCAAACTAGACATAGAGAAGACCAAAAGACTAAAAGCATAATCAAAGCAAGCAAGTCCAAATAAATTAAAGAAAACCAGATCAAGCCATAAAAAGGGCAAATAATTTTGACATGTTCACAAGTGACCATCTATTAATCAATGTGCAAAATTTTGAGACTTCTCTTGTTATAGTTATTATGATCATTTTATTATGATCATTATATTATATGTTCGAGGAAAATATCTTAATCTTGTAATTGTAACAAATCAAAAGAGTGATATTTCTTAAAATGAAAAGTAGCAGAAAACAATAGATAATGAAATTATAGACTAAGTTATCTAGCATGTGTCTAGATTAGCTGGCAATCATATTCAAATTGGGTTGCCATGTCAGACATAGAGGAGACCAAACGACTAGAGCATATTCAAAGCAAGCAAGCCCAAAGGAATTAGAGAAAATTGGATCATGCCATAAATAGGAAAAAGATAATTTTGACATGTAAACAAATGACATTAGATTAGTCAATGAGCACAATTTTAACAACTCCAAAAGTTCTTCACCCAATTCCTCCTTAAGTAGTTGTGATTTCCTATTGATGCCACGACTAGGAATCCATTGAGGCGGTGGGACCTCAATCAAAATGTTATCCAAGTTGTAATGGATAATGCCAAAAATTGCAAGACTGCAGGGATGTTCGTGGAGGCAAGGTATGGAAATATTTTTTGGACACCTTGTGTTGTCCACTCACTCAACCTCGTGCTACAAAAAATTAGGAGGTAGATTGAGTAGATCAAGCAAGTGTATGCCGAACTTGAGATCCAATTGTTTGTCACCAACATTCACTTCTCTCAAGCCATTTCTAGATCATTCTCGACATTGGCGTTGTTGCAGGTATTTTTATTTCAGTAATTTTTAATTTTATTTTTATTTTAAAATTTTAACTTTTTTAATCTAGTACTTGTATATTTAAATATATTCCTAAGATTTTAATTTTTTTATTTTAATTTTGTAATAGGATGCTAAGACTAGATTTGCCTTTCACCCAATCGTCCTGAGACAACTTGTGAAGATGCAACAAGGACTCAATAGCATGGTCATCAACACACTGTGGAGTGTATGGAGTCAAACAAAGAGCGGGCCCAAAGAGTGAAAAAATCGAACCTAGATAATGATTGTTGGGCCCATGTAGATTATTTGTTGAGTTTCACTAAGCCCATTATGAGTACGATCCATTTCATTGACATGGATTAGCCATATTTGAGAGAAATATATGATGGCATTGACTCGATGATTGAGAAGATGAAGGCCATCATTAATACAAAAGAGCAAGATCCTGGGGAGATGTTTTTCAAACAAGTGCATTCAATTTTCGTTGAGCGTTGGAACAAAATGACCACCCCGCTACATCTTTGTGCCTTTGCATTAACTCCTCGGTTCTATAGCATGGAGATCCTTTCTTTGTCGAGGAGGGTGCCAACATATAGGGATGTCGAAGTCGTTGAAGGGTATAAATTGGCATTCTCTAGTATATTTCCCATATGAACGAGTTTGGGGGTTTCATTACCTCCCAAGGTCATAGTCTTGGTGCTTCTCAGGACAAATACAAGGATGCTCATATGTGTTGGTACTTTCATGGCCAAGGAGCACCGAACCTACAGCCTCTTGCAATCAAGATCGTCACAGTTAAATTTTTAAGATTTTAAGATTAAGTTTTTAACTCTTTCTTTTTGTTTTAATTTTTTTTAAATTTATGTTTAAGACCTGAGTTTTAACTTTTTATTTTTATAAATTTAAATATAGGTTGCAGGTTCATCTTCTTGTGAACGGAATTGGAGAACATACAACTTCATCCACTCACAAAGCGCAACAAGCTCGCAGCTAAAAAGGTTGAGGAGTTGGTCTACATACACTCCAACTTGCATCTTTTATCCAACACGAACTCAAAGCACGAGGGGACATCAAAGCATTGGGATATAGATCTAGAGGTCGTTGACTTGGATGCTTCCAATTTCCGCTTCTCATTAGATGACATTGACACGCCTTCGGAGACACACAACTTAGCTAGCAAGAGTGACGGTAGTGCTACTCCATGTGGTTCTAATGAACCACAACATGATGTTGATGTCAATGCTCTTGATGAAGAGCAAGATGACTATGAAAATTAACTTTTAAGTTCGAATTAATTAATTACAAGATAATTATTGATATTTATGTTTAATGATTATCATGACAATAGGCATTCAGTGAGCATTTTGTGATTATTTTTATATTTTGTTTTCAATATCAATATGCATATTGTGGTTAATGACAATGTCACTAATTTCTTATTTATTAGGCTAGAATTTCTATGTTTTTTTAATTTTTTATATGTTTTTTGTGCGGACAAATTCAAGGAAAAAAATCGTTGTACTAGCAAACTCATTTCTTCAAACTCGATTCTAAACCCAAAATGAACCAATAACTTAGTTGTAGCGATGTTGTGCATATCGGACTTGGGTCAACCCACACATGCACCAAACCTTGTACAGTACCAATCATTGGCTTCAACAAGGTCTAACACATCCTCAGGGTAAACCGCAATGGCCAACCCACACCATTCAATACAGAGCTATTATGAGTGTTACATTTTTTATGGCGGCCAACCCAATCCATGTGCCATGTTAATGGCACTCCCAAGGCTTGTGTTATGGCAAAGCATCTCTCAACATACACGCACCTATCAGTCAAGCCATGTAACCGTCAAAAGATTAAAAGTCTCACATGGAAACGGTCCAACTTCCATAACGATTCTTCAACTTCATAATATATGTATGCACATATGTAGCTTGAGTTAACAATCAGAGTAGAAGATAGGCATCCATACATCTTTCTCAAGAATATGCCATGTACATGACACACAAAATAATAACACATTTTTGTTCTAGTTTTATTAACTCTCTCTTTATTATCTACATATTATCTCACTCGTGATACTACACATATTATCTTATAGAGCTTTGGCACATGCATATAACACATATAGATCCTCATTTAGAGTGGTGTCCAAGGGTTCCTTCTAGGCCCCAAATCAGTCTTTGTTTCTTCCTTCTAGCAGTTTGCAACTTCCGTTGTCTTTCCTACCTACTCTACCTCTACTAGCAGCTTTTTGTCTTCACTAATTCCTAGAGTTATAGCAAATCTTGATTTTCCCATCTTTGATACTTTTGTAGCCCTCACAACATATTACGCAATGCCTCCACATTTTTGGTTGTGCATCCTTTTGCTTACCTTGACTAGCCATGACGATTCACCTTCGCCTCATCCTCTCACCATGCTTTCACATCCTTGTCCCATGCAAGCATACTACTCCATCTTGGTTGAGATTGGTACACAAAGAATATCTCTATGACCAACTCTTCACAAGCAAGGGTAATTATTGCACACTTCCCTCTTACACCTCAAACAAACAAATCATATGCAAAATAAAAACATCTATAACCAAACACATCAAACTCGGATATGTACCCACAAACAATTGCTTGAATTCAATGGTCAATTGCACAAGCCCATTCACCATCCAACGTCTTCAAGCTTGTAAGTTTATGTTATGTCAATATGAATCGCCCATCTCTTGTTGGACTGAAACAATAGTGCTCCAATCTTGACAACCACTACAAGATTCTCATGTTGTTTGCACCAAATGACTTCATAGATATCACCATATATATGATTATTGATTAACTCTTTTGCAAGGATCCCTAGGTTTGTCACTTGTTGCTCAGCAAATTCTTGTAACCTCCCTTCTAGCCATCTTTCTATGTGGTGTTGGTCGAGCAACCATCTCAACATGTACATTTAGACATATGGGTCGTTGTTCAACCAGCATTGAAACCATTGTTATCCAAATTCAATGGCAGTTTGTCGAAGGACATGTTAAAGTTGCAATCTAAAGTGGGAATCCAGATTTGCAAACGGAGCTCATTTGCACGAGTTCACAATGAATGAATTCTTCAATTCGTCAAAACAGAAAACAGTATATTCTAAAAGTTTCTATGAATACATTGCATCAAATGGAAACAGAGACTAATGAAATTCACAAATCCATAGATATAAAGACAAAATGTACAAAATTATTTATTTTATTTAAGCTAGAGAAAGGTCAACCTCTACAATTCAAGCCATATCAATTTATATATGCAAAGTGGTTGTTATATTTCCTTTGACGATTCATATTCTTAACTTTCCCTATTCTTCTATATATTGAATGTATATTTACATTCGTCATATATCGACAACTCTTTGTTTTCTATTCTCATTTCATATTATACAATTCATCTTATACATTGAACTTCTATCTTTGCATAAATTGACATACCTTTGTAAACTCTCAATTTACAAATCTTTAAAAAATATATCTTCTAATGTCATCTTAACAATAATGTCAACACTACATCTTGGGTAAGGAGATAATAAATTACTCAAAGCATATGTTGCTTTAGTTCCTACATACACAGAGCAAGTTGGAGAATGGTATGATCCACACTTATAATAATTGGAAAATATGTAGAATATAATGTAGATCAATACAACACAATAGATATTGGTGGACCAAGATGTCCAAATATTCAATATATGCAAAAATAGAATACCCTTAAGGTAGGGCAACACCATACAATACTCCTTTGGGAAGGAATAACGCCACAATGTCTCTTCGAGAGGACAACCTCCAATATCTTCTTACAATAGAAAACTCAATGCTTACTTGATTCCTTACAATGATAATCATCTCCTTTATATAGACCTCTATCTAACTAACAATGGATGGATAACCTCTTAATCCCAATGTAGGCCGACCATTACCCAATACACTAATTCCACAATTTACTCCATTATCCTAATATATTGGACCCATATAACTAGCTAAGGGGGATGTGTGCCACATGTCGACATCTCCATTGACCCATATACATTAATATATCATGTCCCTAGATACATAACATTACTTCCCTCCTTGACAGGTTTCGTCCCCAAAACATAAGAAGAAACCAAATAATAAGTGTGCTTCAAATCATTGCATACTTATCTCCAATCTTGATCATCTAGCCATCCATGTGTGATCCTGGCAAGTGATAGCTCTCCAAGCTTGTTTCCAAATTCCATTGTGCTCCTCTGATTCCATTAATGATCATAATTGTACTTCTTTGGTGTCCATGCATAATTATTCCTCTTATGATTCCATTTATACCATATTTCATTGCACTACTTTGATTCCATCCATGACCATAGTAGGTATTCTTTGGCTTCGATGCATAGCCATAGTTATTGGAACTCTGATTTCTTATATAGCCAAAGTGCTTGTTATTATGACACTCCCTCATATGGCTCCATGATTGTATCCTCTCATGGTGATGTGGGTGTCTATATACCTCAACTTTTTTCGATACTTTGACCTTATCAACCTTCTAATCTTCCATCTTTTGCTTTGGTGGTTCCTTTGTCGCTTGAGTAGATGAAATGTTTTGCTTTGATTGTATTAATTCTTCATCTATCTTCATATGAATCTTTCATATGCTCTTCATCACCTATTTCAATCTCATCCTCATGATCTACCTTGACTGTTATTGGTGCCTTTCCCACTATGATATCCTGTAAAGTGACCTTTTTCCTATACCAAAACTTCATGAACTTCTTCTAAACATTATTATTGATTTTCCCAAAGTCTTTAACCATGGATATCTAGGAACCATATCCAAAGCATAAAAATCTGAATGCAAAATATATTTTTCCATAATAAGTTTTAAATTTTCAAACACTCGAATATTCTTACCATCTACTTGAACCTCCTTGATATTCTCTGCTTGAACATGTAGATGCTTGGCCACATTCATGTTGATGAAGTTATATTTGCTGGTAGAGTTTATGGACACAACCTTCTTCTTTTGAATGCATCCATGAAATTGAAAAATTGACTCGAATTTGTTTAGAGCCAAATTATTTGAACCCTTATCATCCAATTCTTCTTCTTCTTCTTCTTCTTCTTCTTCTTCTTCTTCTTCTTCTTGCATGTTCTTCCTCATTGTCATTATTTTCCACTCATTTTTCTTCTTCAACATCTTCATTCTCTTCTTCATTACCATCATTATTTTCTTCATCTTTTTCTTTTATATCCCATTCATCTTGGAAGACTTGTTCCATTACTTCCCATGAAGAAAACTTTTGTACGAAGCTCAACTGATTAAACCAATATTGTGCAAGCCCAAACAAAGAAAGAAACAATTGTGTTTGCCATAAAATTGTTTGAGTATTATTCTCCTTGAAAAAGAGCCACCATTCTCTAGCATCAATATCATCCTCCCCTGAAAATACTTGCAACTTCATGATCCACAAAAAAAACTAGGATTCACAAAACCCTAAAATGTCAATAACTCATTCAAATGATCAAAACAGTCCTAAATTTTGACTGTAGCTTCGTCTTATGATAGTGGAATTCTAGTGAAAATTTTGTGAAAAAATTCCACAAATTTCGGTCTATAGAGCGAATATATTAAAGACCCTAAAATTGCAATAACTCACTCCAAACATATCAAACAACTCTGAAATTTTGTTTGTAGCTTTCCTGTATTATGATATAGCATCAGTACAAACCCAAAAAAATTCAAAAGATATAATGAAATGAGTACAAACCCTAAAATATGAACAACTCCCTCAAAACTAATCAAAAAGGCTCGATTTTTTTTTACTGAGACTTCCATGAAATATTCTTCATATCCAATAAAAAATTGTGCAAAAATTCGCAACGGATTGAAAAATATTGACGATTCTAAAAAACTAAGGTTTCGCTCCACACAAATTGCCCAAATCAAAACTCTGATACCACTTGATATGATCGACACTTATAATAATTGAAAAATACGCAAAATATAATGTAGATCAATACAACACAATAGATATTGGTGGAACAAGATGTCCAAATATTCAATATATGCAAAAATAGAATACCCTTAAGGTAGGGCAACACCATACAATTCTCCTTTAATAAGAAAAAACGCCACAATGTCTCTTCAAGGGGACAACCTCCAATATCCTCTTACAATAGAAGACTCAATGCTTACTTGATTCCTTACAATGATAATCATCTCCTTTATATAGACCTCTATCTAACTAACAATGGATGGATAACCTCTTAATCCCAATGTAGGCCAGCCATTACCCAATACACTAATTCCACAAGTTATTCCATTATCCTAATATATTAGACCCATATAACTAAGGGGGATGTGTGCCACATGTCGGCATCTCCATCAACCAATATACATTAATATATCATGTCCCTAGATACATAGCATTAGCAGAGAAAGCACATCGTATGAATGGATGACATATTTGCAACAGTTCCATTTGGTGGTCAAAGACAAGAAGGGAAAGGATAACTAGACAGTTCATTGCCTTAACTTCCCTCATCCATGTGTTCATCACAATGCTTGATACTCGCACCCACAACTTTTCTAACTGGGCATCTCTCTACTCGACAATCCAAGATTTCGCAAATACCTATAAAGCTCTCATCAAGGTGAAAAACTTGTGAACTTATACTTATCCGACCAAATTCTCTACAAGCTCGTGCATCAATGTATTTTTGCAAGCATACCTTGCCAAAAACTCGTCTGGGAGTAGCACTACTCCAAAGCAATGGAACACTTTGGCAACCCTCCAACAACACTTTTTTTCACCTCATGCACACAAATATGACATATAATGCCATATCAAATCTTGTAGTTCATGTTGCATCGCCAAACCAACAAACAACAAACTTGGGCTATCCACACCTTTGTGGGTTCCATCTAAGCGTTTGCAATCTATCAATATGGATTTATAGACCGGACTACCTATGATGAAAGCAGGGATATCACTGTGTTCATTGTAGTGCATAGACTTTTGCAAATGGCCATCATGGTTGTTGCATGTGAGAAAAGGACCACAAAACCAAATATAGCATGTTGCTTCTTCAATCATGTTTAGACTTTGGGCTTCCTTCATCAATCGTGTCAAACTATGATCCAAAGTTTGTCAATCGCTTTTGGCATAATTTTGTGACATGTTGGATACCCAATTGGACCTATCTACAACAATCCATCCTTAGATAAATAAACAAACAAAAGTTGTCAACTATAATAACAGTGCGCATCCACGCATCTAAGACAATCAATTCAACATGCCTATAATAGAGATCTTCATAGTTATAAGAGGCATAATCCATTTCAAATCTATTGGGTTCCAATCAGCGACACACCTCAACATATATTTTCATGTGCCATCCAGCATAGAGTTGTGCACACAAGAAAAGAAAATGGACAAGGCACATAAGTTTTTGCAACACGTCCAACAAATTCACCAGCAAGTCAACTAATACTTTCATGTCAAAAAATGTACAAAGAACACCATGACACACATCGAGCACCTCATGACGTCAAGGTAGGTGATAATGTATGGTTGTATCTTTAGAAAAACACATCAAGGGTATGCAAATAAAGATTTGAGTCTTTGCGATTTGGTCCTTACACCATATTGTGTGCAACTAGAGAGAATGTTTCGTCCTCAATCTTCCACAATACATGGGTCTTCATCCAATATTCAATGTAGAACTCCTTAAGCCCTACTTTTCACCCTTTCTAAAGCAAACAACTCAACATCCTTCAGATTTGGATCCTAAACATTTGTATAAAATGTCCATTAGATCAAATCATTGTAATCACAATTACATTCCCTTGCCAAGGTACACAACAATTTTTCAAAATGGCCAAGGCAAGACACTATGCTAATCAAGCTAAGTGGTACAATCTCTAGCAGCGTCAGGGTCAGTTCTCTGAGCTAACCGAAGACGTGATGGGGGCCATCGCTTGCCAAGAAGGGGTGAAAGCTCTAAGTGTAACACGCAAGTCCGCAATATCACCTTGGGGGCTTTAAAGATGCCCCATTGTTCTACATTATCCCACACAATCCCTGCACCAACCCACATTGTGCCAACTAGCACTTGCTTAAGCACCAAGCTTCAAAATGATCACGGTAGCACATTAGCACTCATCTTCATGCAACCCTCCACAGTCATGCCTTACCCTGAGTTGGTGCAAAGCACTGAGGAATGTCATGCAAGTCAAAATTTATACTACATAGTCGCATGCCACATGTAGCCTCTCGCCATCCCAACAAAATCACCAAAATCAGGCACATTTGGAAGTCTAACCGTCATACCTACAAGAAGAACTACCAATCATCACAAAAGTTGGAACATTTCATAACCGTCTTCTTTTGTAACTATTTTCTTGTATTGATATAATTGTAACTGTTTGACCCCAAAAGTCAACAATGGACATGCAGAGTCACATTCCAATTTAGGCAAATCAGTTAAGAAGTGTTGCCCCTTTCTGATCATAAGAGTCCCCATTATCCTCCCCCTAGGTTTATCTACACATCTACCTAACATAATCATTTCTCATTGAATAAAAGAGCATTATTTTTCTCTCTCTTTATGTCTGAATGTGTAATGGTTTACTGCTGAATCTGTTTGTTATTGCATTACTTTATCACTCAGTAGTTTACAAACAAAATTGTTAAGTTGTCCTCCATATTGTTGTCCAGGGCTACGTTGTGTGGGTCATACCATCATACATATCGAGCTCAATATCATGTCCTCCCTTGCCTTGCACACATCTTGAGTCATCTATGCACGACCACTACACAAAAACACAAGCCCACATCAAATACATGATTTGTTTAGCAAACTCTAATAACCACTACAACCACCATCTTTGGCAGTACAAATGGGTGGGAAGTGATTTTCCCCTACCCACTATGCATAATAAATATGTCAACCATTTTTTGAAAAAGAATCATCAAACAAGAGCATCACAACCACTCAATGCCCTTATAACCAAATGGTGCATACACCTTTGGTTTGGCTCCCAAGAACTACTATGAACTATTTCTAAGGCAATAGAGTTGTCACAAAACATTTGCAACTAAATTCTCAACACGAAGGAGAATAGCATTGTGTGCATCTCAATTCTTTGCATCCACTATAACTACTATGCACACAATCCCTTGTGCCCTATGCATACACAACCACACGAGATACAAACTGCAGATCCTTCATGAATAATATAATCTTTTGAATAGCACGATAATAAGTGTTTAGCTAAGACTGCTCACTATTCTTGCAACAAACCATCCAAATGATTTTGCAACATCTAAAAAATATTTGCAACCAGATTCAAAAATATTTTTTGCAAAAAACCAAACAAACTCTATCTCCAAAAAGTTACGTTTTGAACAATCTTATAAAATATTTATGAAAAGCAAAAACCCCTACGATTTTAAAAGGTGCATGCACTTTCCATATCTCACAAAGCCCCAAAACATATTTCTTCAACACAAACAATACTCATTGCAAAACAATAAAGTTTCATTTTTAATCTCTAATGTTGCAAATAGCTCTCTTCTGAATATAAAAATTTGAATAGTTTAAAAACCAGTTGTGAACAACGACATGAAGAGACTTGCACTTGGCCTCCACCGCTTCAAGCCAGTTTCAAGTAAGGCGAAAATGAGACTTAATCCATCTTAGGTCTCCAACATGAAATCCCATGATCAAAATGACAACCACAAAAGGATCTGTAATTTGTTCATATGTTATCCCTGATGTAGACCTTCACAACTAACCTTTAATTTCTTATGTTATTGATCCAACTGAAATCTAGCATTAATAGCTTATACATTGATGTGTGCTACAGTTGATAACTATCATCTATATCCTTAAAGCTGATTCCAAGTTGTTCAGATCTCAAATACAAGTCTACACTATTTAAAATCAGCTGTATATACATTCATCGGCTAATGCACATCGAAAGACATGTTAGTATAGCTAAAATCAATTGTGTGCATTGATTAAATTGGTGTATCTATGCTGAAACAATGCCCCATATCATTATGTACAGCAATTATTCATACTCTTGCAACATTAGAATGTCCAATCACTCATACCATCAATGTACAACAATGGAAAATGTAATGAAATATAATGAACAACACGATATAGGCAACCACATGAGAGAACACAAGGATTTACCCGAAAAAATCCAACATAAAACGAATCTAGCACAAAGATATATTGTATTCACCAATAGCAATACAAAGAAGATCCCCTGAAGCATGGAAGTTCTCTACAGCCACTCTCAGCTATGGAAAATGCTACGACTGCTTCATATTTGCCCACTAATGATGTTTTCCTCTGCTGCTCAACTATTCCCCCATTTCTTGAATGGATGTCTTTTAAATGCTCATTGGCCTTGTTGGGCTTCCAAGCCTTTATTTCCCAAGGATTCTTCTGTTTGCAGGTAAATGGGAAGACTTTGATGGTTTTAATATGTGCCAAGATGCTCCAAATTCCAAGTCATTTGGACTTCATTGGCCCGAGTTTAGCGAAAATACAGCAAACTGGTTTTCCCTTTTGAGGGGTCAAATGGATGATTTTTTATATGAATTTTTTTGGACATGTTGGGAAATATGCTACCGACTAAAGGAAAAAATCTGTGTCATCTCACCTTCAGATGACCGAGTTATTGACAAAATGAGATCTGCTAGTCCGGACGCTTCCTCAGTGTTTTTGGAGGACCGAGCCATGGAATTCTTCCTTGAAATTTGGAGAGCACTTTTAGGGACTATATGAGGACTGTATGTTTCATGCTAATATGACTTTGTATGAATATTTATGCTAATTTTATGGACTCTCATTTTCTGGCCATGATTCAATCCATTTTGGATCACTAAGTGACAAAATTTCCAAATCAGGGTTTCTTGTAAACCCTTAAACAATTCCCCTGCACTAACAAGTTTTTTTAGCACAAATAGTGATATGTGATTGTTGCTCCTGTGAATTCTCCATGATTGTTATTCCTACAATAGACAGATTTTCATCAAGGCCATCACACTTTGTATAACAGAAGGAAAGGAATCCATTACACTGAAGGAAAAATAGACAAGATAATCATTTCAATAGACTGGTTAAATGGAAAACAAACAATTCATTCATATGCCAGTGACACCACCCTCTCTGACCATTGTCTAGTTCAGCCAGAAATTAATCCTCTACGACCAGCAATCACTAAAAACAATTCATATTTGAAAGCATGGGGCTCCTCCATCCACAATTATCTTGTCTTACGGAACAGTGGTAGCAGGAAGTGAATCACTTCCAAGGGCACGCCATGTACAGATTTATGTGCAAACTAAATCACCTAAAACATATAAAGGAACACTAGTGGCAGGAAGTGAATCACATCACATTAGGTAGTATTGTAATGACTCTGTGGTTGTGTTCAGTTGTTGACAGTTGTGTTTAACCGCCAACCATTGAGTTGACTCACAAATAGAAGGGTGTACATCCGGATAAGGGCGCTAAGTATCAGGTCCTCGTACCAAACAACCTGTATTGAGCACTACCTATACAATAAACTTGTGATTCCTCTCATGTTCTTCTATGTTGTAATATGGTATGCATTTACTATTTCATGTTTGATGTTCCTTTGGTAGTGTAGTTGCTACAATAAACAGATTTTTCTCAAGGCCTTCACACTTTGTGTAACAGAAGAAAAGGAATCCATTACACATTGAAGAAAAAATAGACAAGGTAATCATTTCAAAGGACTGGTTAAATGGGAAACAAACAATTCATTCACATGCCAGTGACACCACCCTCCTTGACCATTGACTAGCTCAGCTGGAAATCAATCCTGTAGGACCAGCAATCACAGAAAACAATTCAAATTTGAAAGCATGGGGCTGTTCCATCCACAATTCTCTCGTCTTGTGGAACACCAGTGGCAAGAAGTGAATCACATCCAAGGGCACACCATGTACAGATATATGTGCAAACTAAATCCCCTAATACATAGAACGGAACACTGGTGGCAGGAAGTGAATCACATCCAAGGGTAAGCCATGTATAGCTTTATGTGCAAAATAAATCAACTAAAACATAGAATGAAAATGTGGAACACACATAAGTTTGGGAATATTTTTAGTTTGTCAAAAGAAACACACAACCGTTTTGGCCAATTACAAAAGCAAATAAGAAACACGGGTCTAACATAAGAGTTGGTATCTAAAGAGCCGCAACTCGTCCATGAGTTATCTACCCTTCAAAAGAGAAAGGAAAGCTACAGGAGGCAAAGGTCCAATGAAATATAGATTTGGCAAAGTGACTAAAACAGAGACCTGAACACCAAACAACAAGAAATAATTAATCACACAATAATATTATTTAATTTGAGGTGTGTCCACGTTATTAATTTGTAATAACGTATTTATTGTTAGATAAACAATAATATGTTAATAATTGTGTGGTATATTATTGTTATGAATTATAACAATAATATACAAGGTTATTTTTATTAGTGTTTGGTAGTTACTCAAATATATTGTTATAACAATATATTCGTATATAGTCAGTTGGTTAGTTCAGATATTGTTTAGTTGAGAGATTGTAGGGATCTCACCATCCCGAATTTAAGAAACTCATTGCCTATATATTTGTAATCATCTGAATGATTTAAGATATAGAAATACATACAGTGTGTGAGAATTATTATTTGTATATTCATTCTCTGAGAATGTTTCCAGAGTGTTTATTTATTTAGAATATAAATTCTATTTAAATCAAACCCAGAATCAATATCTGGTATCAAAGCAGTCTTCGTCTGGACCTATGATGGAAAAATAAATGAATTGGAGGGGCAATTGCTTCATTTTCTATTGTCCTGAACTAGGTTCTCCATTTTATTATTTTAGAATCTATGTTGCATAGAATAGTTTGTTGAAAGCGTTTTGTATTTTATTGATTGGACAAAGGGAATCATTGCAATCAGTATTGCATTTGCTATTCACATGTTGCTCAAATCTACATGCAACAAAATGGTGAAAGCTCCAAGACACGACTTGTGTGCAATCATCTGCCATTAGAGGGTACAATGTACAAGATATATTGTTCAAGGATAATTTCATGACTGACAGTTTTTCACCTGTGCGCATATTTGTTTATAGGTCTTCTCAGTCAGGGTCACGCACAAGTTCTACCTAATTCTGCCAGTGCTATTTTGTTTTATTTTCTACTTGTGCCGACGTTGCCATCAGATCCAATGTCTCATGCCTGCGTTTACATTGGCGCCAAATGTAGCCATCAAATCAATATTTGTTGATCCACATTCAATCCAACATTGTTATCGATCCAAATTACATATCCAACACTCTTCGAGCTCCAATCTGGACACATTTTGAATTATACACGACATTAAGATTTTAGCTCACCCGCAGCTCGTCTCGTAGTAGACTCCCACATGAAGCTAAGCAAATTATTCTATGTTTGAAGATACCACAATCAGATTTATAAATATATGCAAAGATATTTCTCTCTCAAAAAGAGAATCCAGACGGCCCATTCCCTTCGATCTTGGCAATCAACTCAACTAAAAAAACGCTACTTCCACTTCAACGTCAACTAATGTGGTAAAGCTCAAAGGTGACGTGGCAAAACATGGTCAATTTGTCTAACACCTCGGATATTTGGTTAGTTGTTATTTTAATGTGTCAGTATCTTTTTGTCATTGTCATAAAATCAATTCTTTGTCAAAGAATTGGATGTCAAGGTCATGTTAAAATATTTTTAGGTTTTAAATTGTCTTTAGAATTTATTTTATTCATAATCATAATTATTGAGTCAAATTAGTTATCCTTTCAAAATATTTTAAAATGTCATTAAGTCCAAAAATTCAAAAGTGTCATATGTCGTAATAGTTATTATTGTTTATTGTCATATAGTTAAAAATGATCATTTTTGTGTCAAGTGTGTTCAAGTCATCAAAAGTATCGTCATTTGTAAAAACCTTTTATGTCATTCAGTCGTCAAAGTCAAACCCTTTATTGCAACGGACGCATTATTGCTTGTACGCGACATCCAAATTAAGGTACACGACATCCAAATTAAGGAGGGGTTGTTTATCAAAAACACAACATGAGCTTCATTAACACATTTTTTAAGTAAGCAACGACCTATTGGAGGACAGAGAAAACGGATGCTAGAGGTTTCATAGCCTATTGTTAGCCACTAGCGACTAGGCCACTTTTTGATTTAGTGGCTCATTTTATTTTTCAGTTGTGTTTGATTTCAATTGTTGTATACCTATTCACATTTGTAATAAGTGAACTGTAAATTTCTCTATAACTTTCCTAAAATGTGATAGTGAAGAGAGCTAGTAACTGTATTGCACATCATGATGTGGTTTATGGTAAGCCACTCGTAAAACCATTTGTTTGTGGTTATTGGTTATCCACATAAAACTATTCAATTTTGGTTGTTAGTCATATATAAAACAATCAATAAGGTTTGTGATTGTACAGTGAAAATCACCGAATCATGAGTACAGGTGCAGATATGGGATTGTTGTTTTTCCCATGTTCACATTAAAAAGATATAGATTAAAGGTTAATAATGTTCACAAGGGAGTGAATGTTGAGGTGTGTTCACATTATTAATTTGTAATAATGAATTTGTTGGGTGAATATTTTGTCACCAGCTAACTGATGAGCAAAATAGGTTGTTTCAACCACAGCATAAGGAGATTGATCGGCCAAATGTGCAGGTCTACCACATCAAAAAGGGACAAATCTCTCCTCTCATCAAGGGGAGGTTCCCTATAACTATAAGGTACTATATACTATATATATAAGCTAAAAATAACACTCGGGGTAGGATAACACCATCCATCTCTCTTTTTTCAGAGATGATGTTCACAAACATAGGAGAATTCTGGTGAAAACACTAAAGGCACTTCTCTTCTTTCAGAAGTGGTCTACAGCAAACAGCAGGAGTTCTTTCAAATAGTGATAAGTAACAGTAACAGGGCACAATACCCAGCAGAATGAGGTGTAGCACAAAGTCTCCACCTCAGCTGCCAAATAGTGAAATACACGAAAGACAATGGGGGCACAAAGTCGTCCCAAGATCCTTTACACAAAAACAGAAAAACAAACACGCTAAAGACAATTGTGGAAGCACAAAATCTCTCCACAGTCGGCTTCAGGACACCTTCCTGATTACTTCCACTAGTTCTGCTTGTTAAATTAAATGGACAAAAATGCTTCTAGAAAACAGACATAAGAACAATTTCCTAAATAACACAAGCTATTACAGCACAAAGTCTGAAAGGTCACTTGTTTTCCCATTCAAATAAAGAAATATGATTGACAATCTGAGCTCAAAGTCTCGAGAAGAATCTTTCAATTTGAGCAGAGTTTTGCTTCTATAACAAAGAGATCTCTTTTGCATATAAAAAGAGGTTACAATATATAGCGCTCCCAGAAAGTCTTGGGCGCTTTGTTTCATAGAATGGCCCCTGCTGCATTCAATGCCTTGAATGCATTTTCAGTTTTGTGAAGGGGTCATGCTGGAATAGGGCATCAGCATTGACTTTGGTGTACAGAAACATCTCGGATGTCTTCTCCTCAGCATGGGTCGTCTGATCTATTTCCAGATATGTATGCCACTGTCCACTCGCTTTTATTAAAAGGGAGAAAATCAGGTCGCGTCTTTGAATGTTTGCACGCTCAAAGGTCTACTTGGTGGACTGTTCCACCTACTGGAATAACTCCCCTGTAGATATTTCAGTATCTCCTGTAGCTTTTCCTTTTTCCTGTTGCAATTTGAGCTCTCGAGCTATATTCTTACCTTCAACAGGGTCTTTTGGCTTCTTTCTTCATCTGTTCGCTGAGTTTTGTTCTTCAGGTTTCACGCCATATTTGAAAATAAACAGGTATTTCATTACCTTGAATTTGACGTCCGCAAGGACGTCCCTGGTTGTTGGTCGCTTGAACCACATTGAACCTTGAACCTTTGAACCATGAGAGTTCATTGGTTCAATGGTTCAACGGTTCGGGCGATCCTATCGGCTCCTTGGTTCAATCGCTTCTTTCCTCTTCGGTTGAACCTTCTCTTCGAACCTTTGAAATTCCTTCGGCTTTCTGTCTTTGGAACCTCCCGAATGGAAGGTGTCCCTTCGGGCCTTGAGAATGGTCCATTTTGTGGTCGTCGAGAGTCCCCCGCAAGGGTACTTGCCCTTCGAGGTCCTTCGAGCGGCCTTGTTCTTCAAATCCTTCAGGCAAAATGTCCGAAGGAAGTACCCTTTGAGGTCCTTCGGGCGGCCTTGTTCTTCAAATCCTTCAGGCAAAATGTCCGAAGGAAGTACCCTTCGAGGTCCTTCGGGCGGATTTGAAGAACAAGGCCGCCCGAAGGACCTCGAAGGGCAAGTACCCTTGCGGGGGACTCTCGACGACCACAAAATGGACCATTCTCAAGGCCCGAAGGGACACCTTTTCCTTCGGACATTTTGTCCGAGGGAAATCTTTCCTCTGCCTTTGCCGCTTTCTGTAGGGCCTTTCAACATTCCTTCGAACAAAATGTCCAAAGGATTTCTCTTATGAAATTTTGCCGCGAAAAATCTTTTCGAAAGATATCCTTTTGTTCCCTGCCCTCCGCAAGGGCACTTGTCCTTCGGGCTTTGGGAGACTCCTTTGAACATTTGAACTTTGAACCACTTTGGTTCAAAGTTCAACGGTTCATTCTCTTTCTCTGAATCTTTGGTCTTTCGAAGTTTCTGGATCTTTTTCTTTTCTGTTGAACTCGTTGAACCTTTCGAGGTTCAAGGTTCATCGGTTCAACCTTTCTTGACTCTTCGAATCCTTTGTTCTTCTAAGTCTCTCGAACTTTATTGAACTCGTTGAACCTTTGAACCTTGAAATCTTTTGGTTCAAGGTTCAACGGTTCAACAGTTCGATCTTTCTTCTTCGAAGTCTTCTTTTCGTTAAGTCTTTCAAAGCCATTGAACTTTGAACTTGCCGAAGCGCTTAACTCTTTAAGTCTGTCGATGTCATTGAACCTTTGAACCCGTTGAACCTTTGGAGACGGAGTTCAATGGTTCAATGGTTCATTCCATTTGTTTGAAGCTTGCCGATGAATCCTTTGGTTGAACCTCGAGGTTGAACGAACCTTGAAATTGCCTAAGTGATGGAACTTGTTCCTTTGTGAGAGCTCACTTGTTGAAGTTTTTGAACTCGTTGAACCTGCGAGTCCCTTGACTGAAAATGCTTGAATAATTGAAGAATTGGAGTGCTCAGAATATTTTTGAAAAGGGAAGAGATCATTTTGGCTTGCAGGACCAAAATAGTTGATATGTTGTCCCCAACAATGAGTGACGGATTTTGGGAACAACAGAATTTATTGTTAGATAAACAATAATACGTTAATAGTTGTATGGTATATTATTGTTATGAATAATAACAATACTATACGAGATTATTTTTATTAGTGTTTGATAGTTACTAAAATATATTGTAATAAAAATATATTTGTATATAGTCAGTTGGTTAGTCACAAGGTTGTTTAGTTGAGAGATTGTAGGGATCTCACCATCCCGAATATGGGAAACTCATTTCTTATATATTTATAATCATCCAAATGATTTAAGATATAGAAATACATAGTGTGTGAGAATTATTATTTGTATATTCATTATCTGAGAATGTTTCCTAGGTGTTTATTTATTTAGCATATAAATTATGTTTAAATCAAAACTAGAATCAATATCAGAGTTTCTACACCAGACAGTTGAACACCAAACAACAAGAAATAATTAATCACACAATAATATTATTTAATTCCATACTCTTACAAATTCATACGGGTGTTACAATTATATGAGAATGTTTTTCCTATAAACAAGATGAACCATATCACTACGAATCTCTCCTATAATATCTCCTCGCATCCTATTATTCCTCACACAAACAATCAACCCACTATATACGAAATATATTGTTACTACAATATATTCGTGTAACTACGAAACACTAATAAAACTAACTGTGTATATTATTGTTATTATTCATAACAATAATATAACATACAAACAACTATTAACATATTATTGTTTATTTAACAATAATTACGTTATTACAAATTAATAATGTGAACATTGTTGAGTGAATATTTTGTCGTCAACTAACTGAAGACAAAATGAGTATATCAACCACAGCACAGGGAGATTTACGCCACGAAAAGTGTGAATTTACCAGATCTAGACGAGGTAAATCTCTCTTCTCATCAAGGAGAGGTTCCCCATGAATATTTATACGCTATATGTATATATAATTAAGCAGAAAATAATACTTGAGGTGGTTTAACAGCATCCACCTCTTTTTTTTCAGAGGTGATGTCCAAAAAACAAGAGAGAATCCTGGTCGTTGGCCAACAACATTCCTCTTCTTTCAAGAATGGTATCCAGCATAGAGCTAAAAATCACCTGAAGTATGTAACAAAGTTAACAAAGAAACCTACGTAAGCACAAAGTCTTCCGTTGTCTCCTTCACAGATTCGAAATACGCGTAACTGTAGAGTGAAATGAAGCACAAAGTCTTCCCCTGAATCTACAAAGGATAAAAGGATCACAAAAATAAAAGTAGCTCAAAGTCTCTCTTTTATCTATTAGAAACGTCCTCAGATAATATCAACACACACACTTTGCTTATTAAATCAAACAAATAAGAGATTATCCGGAAAGAGGACACAAAAACTATTTTCTAAATAACACAGATAACTTCAACACAAAGTCTGAAATAAACCTGGTTCTCATTCATTCAACCAAATATGATTTACAAGTTGAGCACAAAGTCTCAAAAAGTGTCAATTTCGGCAGAGTTTTTGCTCTCAATTATCAGAGATATATTTACAAAAGAGATCCCCTCTATATATAAGAAGAAACCTTCAAAATTAAAAAGATTAAAATACAAAAATATCTTGGTCAAAGATGAGTCAGCGTTGACTTTGAGATATTTTTCCGAATTTTTTACATGTAATTACACATTACAAAATTGCATGCACTTTTACATGAAAATGTCCCAAGTCAATTACAAAGTGCATTTTGAATAAAGCATGGAAGAACAACTTCAATCTTTATTTTCAGTCTTCTTCATTGTCTTCGACTTCTTCAGAGAAACTTCAGTAAGAATCATGATTGTGCAATTAGGAAAAAAATTAGCAATCTGGAAAAACTGCATATTTGAGTAATCATGACTAAAAAAACACGCTTGAAAAGGCTAAAGCGAGAACAGGTCAGAAAGTGAAAAAAAAGGGGAGCAGGCACAAAAAATAGAAAAAATGAAAATTTCCTAGAGTTAAGAAAAACACAGAGATGGTATGTAGGGGCGGCAAAAATTGCCGCCCTTGCATATTGGAGAAGTTCTTGTGCATAGGCGGCAAAAATTGCCACCTGTGCACGTCAGGGGGAAAGTATGTGTCGACGGCAAAAATTGTCGTCGACGCATGTTGAAGAAAAACGTGTAAGGGTGGCAAAAAATACCGCCCTCGCACCTGGAGGAGGAAAAAGAGGGGATGCATGGGCGGCAAAATTTGTCGCCCTGGCATGTGAGATGGTCCATATGCACAGGCAGCAAAATTCGCCGCTTGTGCATATGAGGTGAAAAAAGGCACAGGGGGCAAATTGTGCCGCCCATACATGCTTCGCAAGAAAGAGTGTAACGGGGGCAAAATTTGCCGCCGTACACATTGGACGCGCAAACCTGTATCAGCGACAAAATTTGCCGCCGTTACAGGGGAGAGGAGGGAACATACGGTTAGGGCGGCGAAATCCATGGAAGAGAAGGATGACCGACGGAGAGAAAGGGAAGAAGAGAGGAACGCGGAGATGCATGGGCAGCAAAATTTGTCGCTCCTGCATGGAAGAGACCAAAAGATACAAGGGCAGCAAACTTTGCTGCTCTTGCATGTTGGGTGCAAACACTTGTCACGTTCTATTTTGTCTTTTTCCATTGGGCGCTTTTTTGCGGGCTTTTCTCTTCAGTCGGGCTTTTCCTTTGCTTTATTCGGGCTCTCTTCCCGAGTGAATTCCTTCGAACTTTGGCGATGAACCAACTGTTGAACCGTTCCATTGAACCATGGCTTTGAACCATTCCGTTGAACCAAGGCTTTGAACCTCTTGTTGAACTTGCCTTTGAACCGAAAGCATTGAACCGATTGAACCTGGAACTCGTTGAACTTGTAGAAATGAGCCAGTTTATAGTCCGTAGAAACCAAGTCCGTAGTTTTCTCTAACCATGAAAGAGTCCGTAGATTTCAACCTGTAAAAGCCCATTGAACTTGACCTGCTGAGTCCGTAGATTTTCAAGAAGCTTGAAAAATGAGGAATTTGAATGCCCAAGCAAATTTTGAAAAGAGAAGAGACAATTTTGGTCTGTAGATTGTCCCAAAAATGAGTGGCATTTTTCGGGGACAACAAACATATCTCAACATTCACCCATTTTCGAACATTATTAATCCCTAGTCTACACCCCCTTTTGAACATTTATCCCATATTTGCACTTGTACTCATGATTCGGTGATTTTCACAAGACAATTACAAACCTTACTAATGGTTTTACAAATGACTGACCACACACCAAAATGAGATGGTTTACAAATGGACAACCAACAACCACAAACAAATGATTTTACAAGTGGCTTACCACAAACCACATCATGATATGCAATACAATTACGAGCTCTCTTCACTATCATATTTCAAAAAAGTTACAGAGAAATTTTTAGTTCACTTATTACAACCGTGAACAGGTATATAACATCTGTTCTTATTTCAAAAATACAACGAAAAACTATGAAAAACACACCACACAATGTCACCAAATCATCTGGGCCCCGTTGTTGGTGACTAATGAGAGGCTCTGACACTTCCAACGTCTGTTTCCTCCTTCCTCCAATAGGTGAAGCTACTTACTCAGCACATTGTGTCGATGAAGGTCGGACTTTGCATGTCGTTTATGATAAGATCCATCTTCAAAACTGACATACTTTTTCCAACATGGACGTTGGGGTTGCCCGACAATGCATCCATTACAAAGAGAAAATTTTGACTTTTACTAACACATGACAACTTGATTAATGACTTTGACAAATGCATCTTAGACTCAAGACTCTTTTTGATTTTTGGTATTAACATAAAACCCACTTTTTTTAAAAAATATATATTTGACACGATTGATTGGAACAATAATGATATATAAAATATACTATATTGGACTTGGAAAAAACAAATACTTTGGCTTTCAACTTTGAGATACAACATTCACTAATGACACATGACATAGAGTCCAAAAATAAAATAACACCTAAAAAAGAGACTCTAGCCTAAAATAATAAAATGACATAAGGACTCTAGATTATGTAAACAAAATCTATACGAATAAACTAAAACCTATATTAAACATTCATAGACTAATCAAACACTAATATTAAATTGATTATGAATGACATCTAAAAACAAATAAGACATCATTGACTTTTTCAAAATTGATTTGACCAACACTAAGAAAGACTTTAAAAAAGAGGACTTACACAAATGAAAATTGTTGCACGGACCGTGTGGCTGCAAACGGTGCATGATGTATGTGGAGAGAAGATTCCACAATCAACGCACAAAGACTCCACATAGTCTGGGATATGTTCGACACAGAACAATCAAAAAATACGTTGCACCTGGTATATATCTTAGACAACATGAAACAGTTCTAGAAGCGTGGAGATGGAGCTGTGTACACAGTATAAATTTCGATGTGAATCTAATGCAAGCAATGCAATCTCAATGTCAACAAAACCGAAGATGACGTGGTCGAACCCAATGTGAAGTCAGTGAAGCGCAAAATTTGATCCCCGGTGAAAACTATAGTGCAAGAATAGTTGATGTCGCAACCGAGTGTGGACTTGAATCCACATTTCAAAGACAATACATAGAGCCCAATCCAGAAATGTTTTCAATACAATGCATGTCGAGTTGTTCAGAATGACCAAACGGTGCTAAATAATAGATATAACAACTTCACGATGGGATGACTATGCAGGTGGAACAGGGGGAAAAGATCAATCAATAGATTTGTTAAACTAAACCTACAAAAGGGACGACATGCTAAGCATCTACAATAACTGATCTGAAACTAGCAGCGTCCTTTAATGAATTGGAGCACTAAATTTTAATTTTTTATTTAAAAACGTCTAGCAGTTAAAAGAAATCCAAATAGCAATTTGACATCTTTTTGAATGGTGTAGAACTACGCATTCCTTTCTCATCTACAAGGACAAATTATACTGCAACTGCCCCTCACATCTTCTCACAAGCCCATAGCCATAGCTGCTCTGATACCAGATAATGGGATTATTAAGTTTGTACAGCAAAGAGCCGAACACCAAACAATAAGAAATAATTAATCACACAATAATATTATTTAATTATATACTCTTACAAATTCATACGGTGGTTACAATTATATAGGAATGGTTACAATTATATAGGAATGTTTTTCCCATAAACAGGATGAACCAAATCACCACGAATCTCTCCCATAATATCTCCTCACACCCTATTATTACTCACACAAACAATCAACCCACTATATACGAAATATATTGTTACTACAATATATTCGTGTAACTACCAAACATTAACTCCATATATTATTGTTATTATTCATAACAATAATATAACATACAAACAACTATCAACGTATTATTGTTTATCTAACAATAATTACATTATTACAAATTAATAATGTGAACACACCTCAACAAGTCCAATGAAAGATAGATTTGGCAAAGTGACTAAAACCAAAAAAAAAACATAAAATGTTCTTAATAAACAGCATATCACCTCCATACACATCCTCAAAATAGGTCAGAATTCACATATCACTGACAAGGCTGATATTTTGAATCACACCTTACTCTTTTTCAGCACCCTTCTGTTAGAAGACACCTTCAATAGGGATAGCATTAGCACCCAGAATTCTTTACTAAAGAACATCCCCAAGCTGATCACAGAGAAGGAAAGCACATATTTCATCAGACCTACCACAAAAGAGGAACCATACACAACTGCTTCTCCTTCAACAACAAATTGGCTCCAGCAGCTAATGAATGGCTCCAGCGACTGATGGATTCTTGGCTCTTCTCTATCAAACTTTCTAGGAACTCATCACAGTGGACCTCATGCTTCTTATCGAGGTTCTGATTCCTGAAAAACAGCATCAGACCAATTGGACCAATACATGCCAATAACCCTATGCAATTTAGTCTACAATCTTTTCTCCATGCTCATCGCACACCAGCTCAAGCCTCAAACCTCTCTTACTCACAATCAGCTTTTGTCCCAGAGAGACATATAATGGACAGCATTCTTGCTGTCCAAAAAATAATATATTCCCTTGCAACTCAAAATAGACTACAAGTTATGATCAAATTGGACATGTCAATGGCCTCTGACATATGTAACTCATCGCTTGCTTTTTCGAACATTCGGAACATTCATTCCAATCCCTCCATAATTGACTAGATTAGAAGTTGCATCACCACCCCCACCTTCTCAAACTCCATCAATAAAGAAACAAAGCAGCTTTTCAAACCAACATCGGGACTACGACAGGGAGAACCTTTTAAGTCCCTATCAATTCATATCTTTAGAAAAACTCTTAACGAGACATACTGCTGCTGAAAAGAGGAAAAGGGAAGGTGTATGGGCTGCCAACAACTGAGAGAGGTCTCTGATACACCGATTTCCATTTTGTTAATGACACTTTGTCGTTCTCTTCTTTGAATTTGAGTGAAATCGCTCAACTTTGTCAAATTCTAGGTCTATATCAACAAGGTTTAGGGCAAGTGATCAACAACCACAAATCTAGTGTCATTTTTGCCAACATAAACGGATCTTTCAAGATTAGAGATTCTAAGGATTTTTCCATTACCAAGAAAGAAGTTTACCTATGACAAACCTGAGCTTTCCACTGCAATGGAAATCCGCGAAGGACATACGGGTAAATACACTAGCTAGGTTGCAATCAAAACTGAGCAATTAGACAAATAGATGGCCAAGTTTGGCAGGTTAAATCCAACTAACACAAGCAGCCCTCCAAGCGGTTCCAGTTTACAAGCTATATATAAAACCTATTCCTTCGGAGATGGAACACCAGATCCTATCTACCAAAGAGACTTCCTCTGGAAAGGGACACACAAATCCTTCAAATACCCCACTATTATCATGGGCTACAATCACCAAACCAAAGCAGGAAGGGGGTATGAGCATAAAGCACATTAGGTCTTTTAACAAGGTCATAAACATGAAACTTACTTAGGACATAAAACTATCTTGCTCAACAAACATGGTGAGGGATAAATGAATTTGTAGAACTCCAATTGGAGCACTCACATGTCCACTACAGCAAAACATATCAAGAACAGCTTCATATGTCTCCAACCTCTCACCACCTGGCAAATGGGAAATGGCTTCACACTCAAATACTAGGAGGACAATTGGGAAGGGCTTCATAAGCCCCTCCTCTCTCCAACCCTGATTTCTAAAATATTCAAAACAATCTCCAAACATCAAGTCATATCTATCTGAAACATTACTTGATTAAGAGTCAAAAAGAGTAGAGTACTTGCAACATTGATCTAATTCACAAATTAGGCTGCAAGGTGACGGATCAAAATCATGCTCCCATCCAAAACATAAGCCATGGGTGCATAATTCACGTTGTTTCTAAGAATAAGTTGGCCTGGCACTACACTGGCTCAGGCCATACCATGGTCTCCATAACCTATTCTACAATTCAGCGCAGTATCCCTTCAGCTAATAAAAATGGTAGAAATTCTGAAACTTACATAGGTGCCCAAAGATCAAGGCTTTCCTTTGGTTGGTAATGCATAAAAATAACCTCATTACCATAGCATTGAAACCTGCAGGAAACAGTAAGCACACACCGAAAAACTGCAGCAATTTTTGCCACTGCAAAAATGTTGTACAACTCACAAGTCCAAGTTAATTACTCAGCCACTGTTAAATAATAACAGTTGACAGTCAAAAACATCATTTTCACTTTTACATAGATTTTTCTGTTGTTTTTGCTCTGCTAAAATAAAATCATTTACCTGTTGCATTTACATCAACTTTAATTGCCGAACACGAGTTTTTTAACTATGCCTGATTGTGTCCCCTCTTTTAAAAATAATTTGCAGAGCGAGGTGAGAGATGAATGATTGAAGAAGAAAATTTCTTGTGATTGCAATTGGTTTAGGGTACAAGGATTGCTTCTGTAGAAGAGAATGTGAGTAAGAGAGACAGAGAGTGTGACAATTTGAGTGAAAAAGAGTAATGGAATTTTTAGATGTGAATGATGTTGCGTGTTGGTCAATTTCAATTTTTTTGTACGCTCTACTAGGTTGTGCAATAATGATGTCTTTCATCTTTGTTCAAACTCCTACATGTAGCTCTGATCATGATGAATTGATATGTACTTCATATTCTACAAGTGAAGATTTACAATATGGGCTTGGGGGACTCATTGATATAAACGAATCAAGGGAATGAGGTGAGAGATGAAAAAGAATCGATCGAAGTGTAAAAGAATGTGTTCTCTAGATTCATTTTCTCTTTTTAACAATGCTTTACATGTTATTTAAGTTTATTTAATGAATTTATATAGTTTTTTAACTTGCCAAAATTTTGCCAAGTCACGAGTCCAAGTCAAATTTTGGGTCATCGAGTAATTGCCGACTACGAGTTTTTGAACTACGCTCATTGCTAAAAACCTGCAAAAGAAAAGGCTTCATAGGACCTGCCATACACTCAGATTGTAAAGAGAATGAAGAAACGATTTTGGGAAATTAGAAGTTATTTCATATAGTTTGATTAGTATGGTATAGGTTTAATTTCTCAAACCTATATATTTAAACTAGTTCTAATTGTTTGAAATGAGTGTATTCAAGGAAGATTGTTAGGTAGGTAACAGAAAGGAGATGCTCTTTGTTAGAGTGAGTAGTGGAAGGTGATAGGGATGATATCCTTAATTAGGATATGCCATTCTTATATATATGTAATAGTGTTCGAATAAATTAATCAATCAAACTGTGATGTGTGTCAGATATTTTATTGTGTGCAATATCATTAATCTCTGACCAAAATTCAATTCAGTATCAGAGCAGAAGAGCGTCTTGTGAGAGTCAAGGAGAGCCAAAGAGATCCTATGGTTTTTTTAATAATTTCCAAGGTGTGGCTCTATAATGTTTTTGGCTGCCCCAAGTGACGATAACTTATTCTATTAAAATTGTATTTAGCAATAGTGAATAGCTATTAGCTTTTTTTTGTGCTATTAATTAGTTTTTCCTGTGAAATGCATTTTGTTAGTGTGAGAAAGTAATTTCAGTGAGAGGTGAATAGGGTTTAAAGTGGTGTAGAATTAAAAACTTTTGCAAGTGCAACAACAAAGAAGAATGTTGAGAAATGCTCTTTAAAAAAATCAGTAGATACATCTCACTAAAACGGATGTATATTTCTCATACGAAATCATAATGATGTCCCTTTTTTTGTAGATCTAAGAAAGATACATACAACCTTTCAAAGTGGTGCAGAATTAAAAGCTTATGCAAGTGCAACAACAAAGAAGAATGTTGAGAAATACTCTTGAAAAAAAATTAGTAGATACCTCTCACTAAAACGGATGTATATTTCTCATCTGAAATCATAATGATAACCCTTTTTTGTGAGCTAAAAAATAGACATACAACCTTTTTTATATGGTTTTCATATTCAACTTGTAGTTATGACAAAAATTGTTATACAAAAGACAAGATTGTTGAAAGAACAAATTTGGGTACAACAAAAACATAAAAGAAGTTTGCAATGAAAGTATAGAGGGAAGAGACGTGATGTATAGAGGGAAGAGACGTGATCCATATAACATAAAAAGTGACATTTGTTACGGCAATATCCATATCTTAATTTTCTTCTTGGTTTGTTGCATTATAAGTGCTCGCCCGAAAGAAGAAGCCTATTACAAAGACAACCGTGAACAAACACAAAATCAAGTTTTTGTTATAAAGTTCCTTCTATAGCTTTAGAAGCAAAAAAAAATAAGGTTAAATACTTTATTAAATTTTTTTTAATTTAAAAGTTTTTATAAGACTATAGTCAAAACTTTAGTAAAGTAAAATATGTTTTCTTAAGTTTACCTAAGAAGCAAATTAATTTCATAACTATTGATCCAAGAGTTGGTTTCAAGAAAAAAATAGCAACATATATAAAATGATTTTGTAAATATTATGGCCAAAAAATTCTCTCAAACTTTTCCGATTTGTGAGAAACAATTAATTTTTTTATCAAAAATGAATTAAAAATAATTATTTGTATATGGGTGCATTGTTGGTAGCACCCGACACTCGTACAAGTGTTCTTGTTTAAGGGAGAACTTATGGAAAAACAAATTGTTGAAACCATTGACACACGTCATGGAGTAATTTGTACACCAAAAGACCATCGATTTCAATCTATTGAGTGAATCAAATCCAAAGAGGTTGTGGGACCACAAAAAGTTTGAAGCTAATTATCAATATTAAATGCACCGCTAACTCCAAGATTGGTTGGTTTATTGTTTTAGTGGCAATCCAGTGTCACAAAAACTAAAACCAAAATAGCAATCGATGGCAGTGATGACCATACTCCAACTAGTGATCAATGGTAGTGGTTGCATACGAGACATTCAATAAGGTAGTCAACACCCACTGCGAAAGAGTAGTAAGGACCTAGTCTCACTACTCATGTTTTGTAAATTGTTTCGTAAGGCCCAATCCAACTAGAGATGCAATGGTTTAGGTGTTGCCAATACCACTTGAGAATGTAATATAGTTAATCATACCATGGATGTTGTTGATATAGACAGTGAGGTATGTCACTATAAACACATGTATGAGAATATGGACTTGAGTGTGTGTTTCGGTTTCTTATTTGCCTATTTTTCTTATGAAACAATATGTTTGCCCTATTCACAAATTATTGATCGGCAAAGTCATTTTCCACTGAATGGGTATAGTGAGATCACTCCCACTACGAGCATGTATGTATGAATTTGTGTCTATTTAAATTCATACTTGTTTCTTTATAAATTGACAAATGTGTTTTCAACCATTAAAAAAAGTTATGACCTTGAACTGTGAATATTTTCCAATCTTAATGCAATATGTATTCTTTCTGAATACTTTAAACTATATGTAATAGGATGAATGTTGAAAAATTAAAAGTTATTTCATATAGTTAGTTTAGTATAGTATATATTAAACTTATAAATTTAGACTAGTTTTATTTGTTGGGAATGAGTTTATTCAAGAAAGATTGTTATGTAGGTAATAAAAATGAGATAAGACTTTGTTAATGTGAGTAGCAGAAGATGAGAGGTATGATATCCTAAATTATAGGATATGCCATTCCTATTTATATATGTAATAGTGTTCGAATAAATTAATCAAAAAAAGTGTTGTGTCAAATATTTTATTATGTGCAATTGTATTAATCTCTAATCAAAATTTTGGTCATAGATTAATACACAAACACATGTAAATGACTAACACAACATACACTTTGCTTAATTAATTCACACAAGTAGTATTACAAATATATAGGAGTTACATATCTTATACTCGAGGATATTGTTCCTACGAACACCCTATTAATCCTCAATCATATATATTCTACTTGAATCCTTTACAACCACCCCCTAGAATATAGATTAACAATTCAACTCATTAACTAATAAGATTAAATAGCTATTATTTAATCATATCCCATTAATCTTACCAATATATGTAATAGCTTTGATGTCCCAATATTCCTCATTACATATAGTTTAAACTATTTGGAAAGAGTACATACTAAATAAAGACAAACATATCCTCAATAAAGACAAACGTATCCTCAATCAAACATACTATTTGGAAAGAGTACATACTAAATGGCCTCAATCAATAATTTGTGAACGAGGACAAACATATCATTAAACAATAAAAACAAACAATAGATTAAGACATGCAAATCCATACTCTTATACATGTATAAACAAGGGCACACTTCATTGTCCACATCAACATCAGTAATATAACTAATTATACTACATCCTCAAATGGAATTGACCAAACCTAAACCACTATTGCTCTTACTGAATTGGGCCTCACCAAACAATTTACAAAATATGAATAGTGAAATATAATTATCACTGCAACTAATCACCATCTTTGACTTTAGTAGTTTTGATTTTGGACTACCACTAAAGCAATAAACCAATCTTGGAGTTAGTAGTGAACCCAACATCAATAATTAACTTCCAATCTCCTCTGAAATGTGGCTCAGTAAGCCAAATTGAACCTGATAGTTTTGTGGACCACAGATCATTGCAAGATGCACTTTGACAGTTTCAACGTAGTGTTTGTTTCTTCTTAAAAAAACACTCATATGAGTGTCAGATACAACCAACAATGCATCCATGTACAAATAAATCGTTTTAATTCAGCTTTTATGAAAAAACAATTGTTTTTCACAAACTGTAAATGTTTGGTAGAAATCATTTTTGTATATTGTTAACAAAATAATTTTACATACGTTGGCAAATTTTTCCCTTTAACTAACTCTTGGTTTGAAAGTTATAGAAATAATTTGTTTCCCAAATAAACTTAACGAACAATATTTGATTTGTCTAAAGTTTTTTTTTTTTTCAAAACTTTTGTAGCCCTAAATTTTGAAAGCTAAAACTATAGAAGATACTTTATAATAAAAACTAAACTTTATGCTTCTCACTATACAATGCTTCTTCTTTAGAGTGGGCACTTCTAATGCAGTAAACAGAGAACAAAATTAATGTATGGATACTGCATCAACAAATATTACCTCCTTTGTTATCTGAATCTCCTCTCATTTTGTTCTTTCAATGTAAATATTTTTTCATAATTTTGTTGCAATCTTCTGTTGCACACTAATTTGTTCTTTCAACAATCACGTATTTTGCAAAACAATTTCATCATGAATGTAAGTCGAATCTTAAAAATAGTAGAAGAGTTGTGTCTCTTTCTTATCTTTCCAACAAATAACACAGGACCTCAATCTGATATCAGATGATAAATATACATTCATTTTACTAAGAGGTATCTGTTAAACTTTTCTCGTGAGATCTCTCAACCTTCTTTATTGTTGCACTTGCACAAGTTTGTTAATTCTACACCACTCTAAACTCTAATCACCTCACTCAAATTGCTTGCTCACACAAAAAAACAAATTCAGACTTAAAACTATAAATTGCCCAAAAAGAAATAATACTAATCTTCACTCACATAGAGTGGCATATGCTCTCATGAATTGGGGCAACAAGAAAAATCAACAAAGTTGCCACTTCATTGATCAAACCACCAATTTAGTTTCTATCACAGCGTCTCACTTCTCCCTATCTTCCTACTCTAATACCAAATTTAATTTTAGTCTTAGATTAGTACACAGACACAAGTAAATGATTCACACAACACACACTTTGTTTAATTAATTCACACAAGTATTACAAATATATAGGAGTTGCATATCCTATACTTAGGGATATAGTTCCTATCAACGCCCTACTAATCCTCAACCATATCTATTCTATGTGAATCCTTTACAACAACCCCCTAGAATAAGTTAATAACCCAACTCGCTAACTAATAGGATTAAATAACAGACTTTTATCATACAAGTTGTGATGGCCCAACACTCACCAATGGTCACTTTTTCCACCGCCCATTTGCCACTTCTCTTTCTGCATCTTCATTGTGCCTTAGCTCTAGTTGGATTCGGACTAGTCATCGACTCATCAACCCTCCAACCCCACTTTTAATCCTCCCCCTTTGGCTACTTTACCTCTCCCATATGGGTTGTCTTTGCCATCAATCTTTGATACGTGTGGCCTCAATGATGCCCAAGAGAGCTCAATTTGGGTTGTCTTTGCCATCAATCTTTGATACGTGTGGCCTCAATGATGCCCAAGAGAGCTCAATTGCGTTTAAATTTGTTCTTGACACAACCTCTGAAATTGTTCCCTCGCTGGCACTATTCAAACTCTCTATTGATCTTCCTTACTCAGGGTCAACGACAACTTCTCTCCAAAAACCTCCCTTGTCCTATAAGGGTGTTGTGGAGCATTCTATGGACCCTCATTTGTCCTTCAATATTGCTATTGAGCATTCAATTTTGGCTCCACAAGCTCTTCAAAAAGGCCATTTTTGTGTCAAGGTTTTTGCAATTTCCCCTGTTGTCAATTTGGGAGCTAAGACTTTTGATCGTGAAGAAAATTTTAAGGATCGTGGGCTCATCTAGAAGGTTCATTGGGCTTTGGCTTGGCCGACCGTCATCAATGGATCTCCTCTTCTTGGAAATATCTAATATCTCACGAGGTTTTCATCCAGCCTTGTGTGCAGGGCTTCATCATTGAGTGTGAAGAAGTGGAGGGTAAAAATATTATTATCAACACTAAGCCCTAGTTCTAGAAGGGTGTTGGTCTATGTAAGAAACCGTGGTACTCCTCATTTGATCCTTGGACATTTCTTTTGCTCCTATTTGAGTGAGGTAGTTGAATCTCCCTCCACGTTCAGTCTTCCTCCACCTTCTCTTCTATCAATAATGTGGAGGTAGATTTTGAAAATGGCCTCCCTAAGGAGAGTTGACTCAAAATGGGTGGGGTAGGGCTTGGAAGTAAAAGTTGGATTATGAGCATGTGGCATTAAAATGTTGTGCATTCTTCTCTCTTGGCCACCATGCAGCCAAATGCCCAATGAAGCTTGTTGCAAATTTTATTGGTCTAGTTGGTGCAAAAAAGAAGAGCAAGACTCTGCATCCTACTTGGTGGTGCAGGATTGAAAAACACAATCATTCAGTGGCTCCCTCTTCTTCATCAAAGGCAGAGGCTGCTTCATTCCCCCAGGAGATTTCCTCATTCCTCCCCTCTTCCTCGGGCAGACCCAACTACACCAGTAGCTGATATTTGTCCTCCCTTTGGCCTTCCAGCCTCTCCCCATTGTCAAGATGCTCCTCCTCCTCTTCCTGCTCAGCATCTTTTGATCCCTTCAAAAGGAACTTCTCTTCCTCACAAACATGCAATGTTTTCTCCTCCTCAACACAAGAAGCTTTTTGAGTCTTTTTTTGAATCTCAGATATTGCTTTCTCTTCTTTGTCATGATGCTTCTCCAGGGCCCTTGCCGAAACAACAAGCTGCTATTTGTGTTTCTGCTTTATGCCTCTACTATGCATTCTCGCCTTCTTAAGACATCCATAACAAAGTCCTCTGATCTTAGCTGGACAGAGGTCAATAAAAGGAAGGTTTTGGGGAAGCAATCTCCCCCAATCAAATGATCCTCAAATCAAGAAAGGGGTTATGTTGTTTCTGCTTCAACAATTTTTGTTTTGGCCGTTTATGGCTTATGACATTTGTCATACTTAGTTTATCTGTGTTGGCCTATTCATGAGATTTGTATTACCCCCTCTTCCTCTCTCTCCCTTCCTCTCCACTCTTCCCCATCTCTCTACTTCCGGACCCTCTTTCAATATTCATGTTTACTCAAAAGGATGTGGGCCCCAACAAAATCCCACAATTTACCAATCAAAAAAAAATAGGATTAAATAACTATTATTTAAACTTGTCCTATTAACCTTACTAATGTATGTAATAACTTGGATTTCCCAACACAATTAAGGATCTTTCATTCACTGCAAATACACCCAAGTTGTCTACGGCAAACCCTTTATTTTTTGGGCATTAAGGTCACCCACTTAAGACAGTCAACACAACTCCCAAAATCAGTACAGCCATCTTCTACCGAATGAGAATGGACCTCACGACAAAATACCTGCAAAAACATCTATCAAAGAAAGTGCTTCATTGCACACTATTGATGGTAGCTTAAAATTCCTCAATGGCAACATTGGGGAATATGGTATTCAACACCATGTTATGGAAAAAGCTTTGGGGTCCATGGAAATATGCATTTTCTTTCGCAATGTTGTTTTCCAGCAACAAAACAAGAGGATTGAGATGATTGAGGACATAAGTGTATGGTGATCTTGAGACTCGATACAATTATCGTCCTTCTGCCAAGCACCATGCTTTTCATGGGGGAGACTCAGGGAGCGTTAGTGGATACGTGCAGGTGCACAAATCCCTTGCGAGCTGGCTCCTCCCAAGTGGCCTACTGCAGGAATGCTGCATGGAGAGAACAAAGTTGAATCTGCTTCTACTCAAGGGGAAACTCTTCCACCAAGCTAAATCTGATACCCTGTATGAAATATGAGAACATGCACTATTCCTTCCTGAAAATCTCCTCACTTGCTATCTCGGTTTTTCTTATTATGCTAATTTATATGTGGTGAGGCATCATCTAGTGAAAGAGGGACTTCATCATTGACTCCTTGGGCATATTCAATGTAGAAGACTTTCTTCTCTTCACACATATGACCCTTCCTCCACTTTCTCTTAATTGTATCAAATCCCTTTGCTTTTATCCACCAATTGTTGAGGAGTCAAACAAGTGAGGCTGATTTTCATTATGTTGATTCTTTTTTTTTTTCTAAATAGCAATCAAATATATTACTTAAAAGGGAGAGAGTATTACAACATCAAACAACTCAAGGTTCATTACAAGTGTGAAAGTAGTGAAATAGTAAACATTCAAACAAACCTTACAACAATGCAAACATCAAAAAAAACTGCTACAAACAATAGCACATCACAAATTTATCACGTCCAACTATAGGGCATGTAGACCGAAACATCAAAATCAGCACAATTACATATTTTATTAGCCTCCTAGTCATGTGGTTAATGATTGTATTATCAGCATTAGGTTGTTTGTAATGACTCTTGTTGGTTATGTTCTAAAGATGACGGTTGTGTAAACCAAATACCATATGTCATTTGTCTATAAATAGGAGGTTATATATCAGAGAAAGGAGCAATGGTATCAGGTTCACCCTGAACTGTATGAATTGTATGGAGACCTATCTTTTATGAAAACAAAGCTGTTATTGCTCGGGTTCTTTGCTTGCCATGGTATGTTACACAAGTATTATCCTATGTATGTTGTTATTTGTAGTCTAATATCTCTATAGTCATTCTACATTTTGGCATCGTTGCTTTAAGGAACGTCAAGTTGAGTTAATGTTTCAGTCTAATACGTTATCCCCCACTTTAAACAAGTCCGAATCGCTTACGCAAATCATAAACAACATGATACAACAGAGAAGGAAGAAGCAAGATGAAAGACACAGCCTACCATCACCACCAACAGGATGGCAGAAGGCAACAACATCAATACATGTCGATCAGTACCGGATATTGGCACCGTAGACTACCTATAAATCTAAATGTTGTTTGTTAAAAAAAAATTCACTACACCTTTCTCCACTTAGAACACAATCGATTAAAATATGCCCCCAAATTATTAAGAATTTGAGGTATCCTTTCCAAACAATTGCCCCTAATGTCCAATGTATCATGAGTCCAAGTGGGGGCCTAGCTCACGAATCTAGGGATGGAAAAAGTTGACTGTCTAAATATCTCAACATATAATCCCCAAAGCAAAGCTTTTCGGTTGGACACAATGCTAAGGTAGAGGTCGGGTTTGAGATCATGTGTTTGTTATATTATCATAAGATCTCTTCTAAGAATACATGCGCAGCATCAATTATGTGAGCAACTTCTTGTACTTCTCCGGGTTATCAAGCTTCTACTTTAGTTTTTCCTGGTAACCTAGCATTTGCACAGAGCAATGTTCCAAATAGGTTTGTAAGACCATTATCCTTGATTTTTACAATAAGGGTTTGAAAACCTCGAACTATAGCTTGATTGGACTTGATAAGAAGAATGTCATGCAAAGCAAAGTCCATCTGTGTGGGGGTACTACTCCCATCCTCAAAAGCAGAGGAGGTTCTAGCTTGCTGCTGAAAATTTGGAGGAGCCGAAAACTCAATAGTCTAGTGAGGTGGGGCAAAGCTTTGTTCGTGTTGAGAGGCCACAAAATTAGTTGAGTGATGCAAGCCACAAAGTGAGAGGTTGTTACTATGGGAAGTAGCGAGAGAAAACTTTCTCATACGGGATAGCCCTTGGCTAAATTTAATTATGGTGTTGGCGTTTCAATAAACCCTTGGAGATTCTTGAGAAAACTGTTATCATCAAAAGTTGCACCCTTGAGGAGGTTGTTCAAGCCTCCTCATTTAAGTGATAGCATGGTAACAATCCTAGGTTGTGAGTGACGTAAAGAGTGGATTGAAACTCTAGATTAAGGCTAGCTCCCTTGATGCAGCACTTAAGAACTGCAAACTAAACTACTACTTGCAAGGGAAAAGAGGGAGAGAATTGAAAGCAAACTAAACTAGGGAGATGATGCACCAAATTTGTTGACCACTACCACACTATTGCAGGTGCACATTGAGCATGAACCTAACCTATTCATACACTACTCCTAATCTACTCCTCTTACATCAATATTTCAATATGAAGATGGTAGATGATCATTAGGCAGGGAGGGCTGATTTTCAAAATGTCTAAAAGACACTAATGGAAGATTGTCTCGCTTAACCTTCATAAGACTACTTAAACACTTCATATGTCCTGCAAGAGTGAGTTCAAACTGCACACAAGTGAGAGAATGAGACAACATGTCAAGTAGAGCTAAATCAACACTAGACAAGATAAATCATTCCTGCCTAAACACTAAATACAGTCATAAGAGAAGGTAAAACCAACTTGTTTATTGCTTCAATGGCTTACAAAAGGAGCAGGGCTTCACTGTACTCAAGTGGAGGATCCATTACAATGCCAAAATCAGGCATATATATAGAAGAGAATGAAAAGGAGAGAGGAGATAAGCATAGGAGAGGCCTATTACAAGTGTCACATCATGAAGAAACAAGTTACAATCAAGAAAAACTGCCAAAGGACAGTCATGAAACTCTCCTCAATGTGTGTCAACTTGATATGATCTTCTTCTTCATCAATGGTGGCGTAAAGTGACTCTTGACCTTCTTGGATGACTCATCAACCTCATTAATGAAACTATCCATTCTTGGTTTAGGAGTTACAAGTCTATGTCTTGACATGTGGCACTCTTGATCATGCTTCTTGGAGTCTTCCCACATCCTCCTAGGCCACTTCAATGTCTCTCCCATCTTGGTGAGGTTGAGGATCAAGACTCGAGTTTCTTCAAACTGATAAGACCCTGCATTTCATTGAAAAGCTTGTTTGATTCAAATGGAGACCCCAATGACAAGTCTAACTTTCTATCTTAGGCTTAGTCCTTTGCCTAAGGACTGTTATCACAGCTTGACTACCTCTCAAACACCCTATAGGGAATCATTCCACTCCTATTCAAGCTCAAAACAATCTCCAAGACTGATACATAGGTGCATTAGGTCTGTTAGGAGCTCTTGATGGCATATTTGTTCAACACTAGGCGTCTTGAAACCTCCTAATGGTGTTACAGTCATTGCAAACCTTCTTGTGGGTCTTTAGAAGCATCTTACAATGTCTTATCCAGGTCATAGCTGATTTCAAGGTATCTCATTAGTTCTTACTCGGTCAAATTTCATGAAAAACCACAAAAACCTACATTTTAAACCTGCAACAATCATTTCTAGGCCAAATTCCGTACCTTCTCAACCCACACATGCCAACAGATGGCCTATCCAGGTGCCCATGAGATCTACAGAAGTCATCCTGATCATTTCAAAACCAAACAAATGCATTTGAAGTCGTTTACAAGGCAAACATAGTCATCAGGTCACTAAGAGGGTTTAAGAGGGTTTTAGGCTTGTAACTTTCTTAAGGTTGATTCATAAAGATCAGGACCCTAATCTCTTGACTAATACCACAAATTGGGAGGGCATAGGGTCCATCAATACCTCCTAACACCATTGGCTCCCATGCACCTACTCATTCAACTTCCAACGTGAGGAAATTGACCATTCTTGACTTTGTCAACTTGTTCCAATAGGTTGAGAGAGTGCTTTGATCCAAAAAGTCATTCAACTGCGAATTTTTTTGCTTGGGAATGGTTCTAAGAGGTCTAAAACACCTCCTATGAAGTTCTCCAACATTTCTCCAAGTAGTTTGACCTCTCAAAAGTCTTAAAGCCTTATATGTCCCCTAATGAGGGTTTTAGAGCAAATATTGTGCTAGTGACCCTAACAGCCTGTTTTTGCCACTTTCTTCATCTTAGAAGGAGTTCCACCTTCATAGGATCTTCCATTAGGTTTTTCTTCACCTCTTAAAAGTCCTCATTCTTCAAATTCATCCAAAACATGCAACTTTTCTTCAATTCTCATACACAAGCATGTGAGTGGTCATTTAGGCTTTTCATGCCTAACTAGGCTTCTTGACCCCTTCATGGCATTCAATCACCTTGAAAGCTCTATGAAAATCTTATCAACACCTTAGAATTCAGTGTATATATCTCCTTGACTCTCATATACTTCATGGCTTCAATCAACCAGCAACACACTTCTCTTCAATTCACCTAAACAAGCTTGTATGTGCTTATGGACTTTATGACTGCAATTATGAGGGTGGATTCTCTTTCTTTAGCTTCTTTGGTACTTTAGTAACCTTGACAAATATTGGAGAGTTTCTTCATGCTCCTCTTGACCTCTCTACAGACCTCCTAATCTCTCATTTCACATTCCACATATGCCTTTAGGCCATATTGCCTACAACCAGCATATAGCTACTCATTAGGTCTTCTTGACTTTAGGTCCACCAAATTGGGTTCTTTGAACTGATTTAGCCTTCTTGAAGTGTTTTTGAATGAATTGACCCTTCACTCATAATTTCTTTTTGACCCCTACAACTTTTTGGTTCTTCAAAACCCTCATCATCAACACTTTCTGCTCCGACTACCTACTACAGGCCTATAGGTGGTTATTAGGCCAAAAAACCTTCTCTTCTCTCTCGTTTTGCCTTCTTGACTGTTAGGTTTAGCCACTGATGAAATTGTGGGCAAAATGGCCTATGTTTTGAGATCCTTTTCTTTCAAATATATTCTAATTGCCTTGAACATTCACTTAAGACCTTCACAGTCCTCCTTTTAGGCTCATAAAGTCCATCCTAGCTCACATAGTCCCTTTGAATGCAAGGTGAGTTAAGGTATGAGTTTTCATAGATGCTTTGCATGTTTGGATCTCTTATAGAACCTTGAGAGGGTGAACTTGAAGCCCATTAAGACAACATGTATGTTAGTTCCCAATAGAAGCATAGGTTGTGCTTGCTTGCATTGCCTTGAATGCACTTGGACCTCTTTCTCTCATTGTTGCCCTGAGCAGTTTGGGCTTCAAGTGTTTTAGAGCTTTTGTGACAAGAAAAAGGACATTAGATCATGCCTTCAAGAGGCCATATACACTCTCCATTGAAACCATTTGGTGCCAATATTGACCTACAAGTCTGTAGACCTGTAGGTCCACAATCTCCTTTTGAACTTGGCTTGAAGAAAGCCCCTTGTCCTCTACGGCTTGTCCCCTGAAACCTCCTTCAGAATGATCTTCAAGGCTATCTGAAGATGTTACTTTCCTTCAAGGATCATGGACAATGAAAACAAATTCACATTTGATCAGGTTTATCTCCATCATCGTTGTTAGTTCCAATAGTTCAACTATGCATGCATAGTTATCCACTTTCCTTGAAGTCCATACATTCAATGATGTCTACAGAGGTCTGAGGGATCATTATGAAGTTGAATCAACGCAAACCACCTCATTTCATTCATTATATGCACCAAGACACCTCACAGCGCTTTGCAAACATGATTGTCGTGTTCAAACTAGCAAATCAAGGCTATTTGATACTACAAACATAAACATGAGGAAACCTGAGAGAATATGATATTATTACAGGGGTCAAAGAGTGTTCAAGAGACCTTCCACAATCATCTTCATGCATTTTTTGACCTTTAGAACTCTATATCAGAAGAAAACCGACCTTGGTGGGGTTTTGAGTCACCTTTCTGCACCCTTAACTTTTTTATGATTGTTCATAAAATTAAGAAGCCTAACTAGACAACCAATGCCACAAAGTGGAAGGGCATTAGAGTCCCCTCCTCTACCCAAGAGCTTGGGATCCATCTTCCTCTCTCCTCACAGTCCTAACCACAAACCAGTTGGCCTTTTGCGGCTGCCAAGAAGCTCGATGAAGAAATGAAGAAGTTTTTTGCCTTGTTTGGCTCTGTAGCTTCACTTTTTGCATATATTTGGATCTGAAAAGACCATGGGAACCCTTGGGAGAGTTTGTACATTGCCCATCAATAGAAAACCACTGCAACAGACCTCCAAAAGCATGTTTTTTTTCAAGATTCTACTTGTTTTACCCTTTGGAACTACTGGAGATGGTGAACCAAGTAATTATCCAGTTTCCCCTGACTTGTACGGAGGTTTAGTATTCCAAATCGTTTCACACCTTTCTTTCCCTGCAACTCTTTCAAAATCTCTCATTTGAACGTTAGCAAATGATGAATGGGCAGTTACAAATAAATTCCAATGCTGGAAAAAGCTTAAGACATTTGGAAGATATGTACGGACAAGTACAACATGATGTCATTACAAAGGTGTTAGATGACTTAAAAAGACCCCTATTCCATGATATAACTTTCACATTTGCTCTTTCCTAGCAAGTATCATCTCAACATTCGAATGTACAATGAGACTAAAGTAAATGAAATACCTTAATCTTATCAAAACTACCTTAATCTCTCCAAATTGCTTGAAAATACAATGTGATCAGCTTACTAGTTCTGCTCCTTGGCTAATTTGGTCAGCTTTAGATCATGATTGTTCTTGGAAGGGTCACCACCTTGCCTCCTTGAACATGATTCCTCATTGACTTGACTTTACACTTAACCTTAACTTTATCAAACTTACCTTAAAGAATGCTAAATACATAAAGAAGACTACAATGAATGACCATTTGATGACAAGACAAAGTGACTTGACCCTACTACCAACTAGACCATCCTAGAAGGCTTTGTAAGCTGCCAAGGAAGACACACTACCTATCATCTTGGACCATTAATGACCAATACAAAACCTTTAAAATGGTTATCAAAAAAGTTAAGATCAAGTACATCAAAGTTTCAAATGATACTCATTCATGGTGGCCAATTTTGGCTAATAGAGACCTAGGAAGGATATGTCCTATGTGCATAGTATTTGAGTGAACATTAGTATCAATGGTGTGAAGTGCCACCAAAACATACCTGAGGATTGTGCAAGCTTGGACCAACATTGCTGGTTGCCGAGAGAATATGGTGACCAAAAGGAGCCCCATCCTCATCTATCTCGATTGGACTATGCAGGCCCTGCTCAATAGCCAGCTTGGCATTGTTCCTTAACATTGCTTCCTCAGCACTAGGGTTTAGCTCACTAATTCTTCTCTTCATTTTATAGACTGAATTTTTGTGGTCTATCCTTCTATTCATTCTTCCTTACAGCATTAACTTGCTTTGTAACTTTAGCATCTCTTCCACATTGGAGATTGCAAAAACACTTTATCCGTTTTATAGTCAAACCCTCCAACCTCGGGCTGTTAAGAGGAGCCATGAAAGTTGGAATCTCAGCTGCAATCACTCGATCAATGATGACAGTGGTAAAAATATTCAGCTTCCCACAATGATTGCAGACTTGTATGAGGTGATTCCAATTAATGTTGACGGATTTGAACACACTCCTGAATTATCCTTCTCTTTTAATGCACAGATTACAAGAAGTGCTCGACTCTTGGGTGTTAGAGAAACAACACACAAAGCAATGTCATCGTTATAGCTTTAGTGACGTGGTTGGCAGGCCAGCAATTCACATCATCTTCCACATAATCCTTGCAAGCCTAAGTGGGAATTGAAACATTAAAGTTAATCATAATTGCATGCCTATTTCTGATGTGAGAATTGAAACCTTTGAAATGAACCTCCAGAGTTTACCTAGCATTAAATATATGCACACCACAGCTTTTATCCCTAGAATGTGCAAGTTATCATTTTCTTTCAACAAGGAGTTGCTCATATTCTAGTGGATTGAGATGCTGCAACAATGCACTGAAAGCCTCCATGTGTAAGTGTGCACGCACGTGCGTGTGCGTGCAAGTGTATGTGTGTGTTTGTGCGTGCAAGTGCATGGGGGTGTGTGTGTAAGTGTGTGTGCATGTAAGTATGTGCATGTGCACGTGCATGTGTGTGCTTGTGCATGCCTATACGTGTGTGTAGGGTACGTGTACATGTTCGTCCATGCGCACATGTGCATGTGTTTGTTCATGTGTGCATGTGTGCACAAAAGAGAGAAAGAGAGAGAGAGATGAGTGTTTTTATTTCAAAAGGCAAGACATTGATGTCAATAATGAGAATTTATTTTTCTGGTCTGCACATGTAAAGCATTGGGATGTTTTTCTGCATGTGCTTTCAATTAAGACAGTTGTAATTATGTCAGATTGTGAATTTGTGAAATCAAGTGCTTGCATTATTCAGCCTACAAGTGATCGATATATGTGTGAACATGTGGATGTGCGTGTTAAGGAAGATATACTGCTCCTCCTGTTTTGAAATGTTTACTAAGAAAGTTTAATATGGTAAAAACTATTATGTTCAACTCGAAAAATCAACAAGGAGAAGCATTTGAAAATACCATTTCACTGTACTGCACATCATATAAGAACTCATTATTCGTTATATCTTCAACAGTGAACTCTTCGTGTGGACGACATCCATTAGCATAGAGCCACTGACCATGCTCTACATGCCTGCAGTTTGGACATTGCATTGCTCCCTTGGCATTAAATGCTGACCCAATACAATCTGCACCAACAAATAATCAAATGTTGAGTCAGTCTCTCCACAAGTAAACAAACAACAAATTGCCTATAAAAACACCTAATGATATCACTAGCCAATCAAATCTTATTGTAGAAACAACCATGATTTTGTAATTTAAAATGCAAGCATTAAGGTGCTTTGTCTTTGCTCGTTATCAGCGAAATGCAAAGCACCATCATCATTTTAACTCTCCTGTTTGAAACTAGCCTTGTAAGTTAAGACAAACCAGCTGAGGTCTAGCTCAAATAACAAGAAATCTTTTATTAGGACTTATGATATTACTCTTAACCCTGCCTCAAAAAATCTCTCTTTGTCCTGTATGTCAACTAGGGTAGCACAACCTGCAACTATACAATCCATGGTTAATTATTTTTATCATAACTTCCCGTTGTTAAGTTTAACTTATCAAGGAAATCAGAACCTAGATTCATCTTTTTATTTCAAGGAACACTAATTTCTTAGTCTTTTACAAATATTGTACACATCAACTTCCACTGCTCTGATACATATCAATTCTAATATAGATGCCATACTCGTGCATATATCCATTGTTCATCCACACTGCACTTCCTCCAGGGTTGCCTCTGGTTCTAAGGCACATACAATCACTTTCAGCTTTCTTGGGCCTGTGCTATATAAATTACAAATTTTATGAGCCTTAGGCTTACCTACAATTCTTAAATTTATTGTTAAGGGTAAACTTAAACACCATTCCTAGACAATTGCAACTTTTAAGTAAGACATTACGAACATCCCACAACTACTGTTCATCATGCATCCTGGTTGTGACGCTTCCAAATTTATTCTGCTAATTGGATACCCCTTTCATCATATACCCTAAGCTTTTATCCTCCAATTGTTTCTTTTGGAACTTTAATTCTGAAAAACATCAGCCTCCAGAGCTGCAACCCTTTGGGAAAGAACTTTGTAATACATTCAAAGATGGAGATTCTCCTACCAAGTTTTAAAAATTACTCTGTTTTACTATTCCTCTCTCTAACCTTTTCAAATAGCACTTTCTAATGCATCCAAAGCTACCGATTACATACCATGTTTTAAAAATGATTTTACTCTCTTTTAATTTTTCTCCCTCAAATGATATAGGCTCTTCCTATTGCCTCACTTCCAGCACAACAATCACTTCAAATACTTTTACCTGCTATACATCCTCGTATTTGAAGCAGGTTGACAACTAATGCTATTGCAGGGCAAAGATGTGGGAAACTTGGCATACTTAATAATTCTTATGCCCTTGGCCACACTGTTTCTATTAGTTTTAACACATTCCTGCATATTGTCTTTAATTCTAAAGCTTATGACCCTCCTTGTCAGAATACTTCATACACTTGTGACCTTTCCTTTACATATTCAAGGGACTAGACACTGTCTAACATCTTAACAGATCCAAGAGAGCCCCAGTTGAGGCCTTATACCCTTTCTTATCTTTTAAGTTTATAATGCCTGATCAAGGGTGTCAGCCTGGGTTTTCTTGTCAAGGAAGAATAAATGTATGGATATGAGGAAGCTATTTTTTATTGTGATTTGGAAGGGCACAACCAAGCGATTTTAGTTTGGGCTGCTTTTTGATAAATTACTCTTCAAACTTACATGTATACTCGTCACATTTTCTATTTTGAAAAGATATATATATACATCTCTCTCGCTTATAATCCCATAGCATTTGCTTCATGATGCACGTCTGTTATGTGTGCAATACTGAAAAATAAGTTTCCTTTTATTCCTTTACCGTAATTAGCACAAATCCTGAAATAGAAAAAAAGCTACTAATAATCCATGTCCTAAGTGATTTCCTTTATGAATAAAAGTTAGTGGAACAAATACTAACCACACTCCATAATTTACTTTCAGCCTGCCATTCAACCCAAAGTTCCAAACACATATTTGACAAGGAGAAGTGCCATATTTTACTATGTTCTTTCCAAAGCAAAAGACAATAAAAATAGCAACACACATATACCATTTATTTATGTGACAAAGGACTTTCTTTCCAAATAAATTTAAAAAAAGATTACTGCTTAAATCTAGTAACTCTGACTTCTACAGTGGCAACTAGTCTTGACTCACTCCTAGAATTTTTAGATATTCTAACAATGATTTTCTGTCTAGAAATTCATGTTCCCTTACATTCCAGACAACATAATAGCCTGGCTTTAATTCTTCCTAGAATCACGTTTCTTACTAATCTGTATACAGCTATCAAACATTTAGTATAAAGTAAGAAAAACAGAATAGCTTAAGACTCTTTAGGAGACGTAGCTTTTTCTTCATTGAAACCCAATCACTGTGAAATATTATCTTTGCTCCGACAGCATCTCGGAAACAGAAGTTTGAACTTTTTTTCTATTTAACCTTGGTTTGTTAATGTCAACATTGGTTGAGAGATTGACGGGAGTTTCAACGTTTTTATAGATAAGAGGTTTGTTGCTTATGATGGGCTGTTTGGCATCAACAGCAGCTAGCTTACAGTATTGTCAAGGGCCTAGTTTATTCCCAACATGCATCTTAACTTCCTTAAGCATAGAGTTTAGCGTGTAGGCAATAAATGAAAATATCGCATTTAAATTTAGACAAGATTTTATATGTATTTAATTATTAAGGCCTTCAAAATTTATCTCATGCTCCCAACGAACCCCCTTCAGCATGCACTCACCACAATTCAAGAATCTCCTCTGAAGAAAATAAGATCCACTCTTTCATCTAGAAAACCACAATCAATAAACCATTCCCAAAAAAGAAATGTCTCAGTTAAGCTTTCAGTTCGAACCTGACAATTTTTAACCCAATGTTCACAAAACAATATTGGACAAGTAAAACCCATACAGAAGAAAAAAACCATGACTAATTAATTGTAGCCTATTTTCTTCAGAAGTAGTATGGTTGATGCTGAAGAGCACAAAGAATACAAACTCGCGCCCATGGTCCTTCAGCCCCTACATTGGAATCTTCATTTGCCCCTTCAGCACTCCATCCTCTGCAATTCCTTTTTCAGATGAAGAAAGGTGAAGGAATACTTTTACCAAAATGTGAAGGGCTGCTAACCTCCATCATGCTTCCTCCTTCGGCAGTAAAGTAGACCACCAAATCCCCATTAAATTCATTAAACCCCTGCACACCTTAAGCCACCATATGCACTCCACAAAAATAAAGACTAAGCAATTATGCCAGAGAATAACTTGGACTCCTGTTGCTCAACACCATACTAGGTTTGAATTTGATCACTTTCTATAGAAATCTCAAAATGAAACTATTGTTAAAATAAAATTTCAAACCTATAAATGAGCTGCCATTAAAAAACTTTTTTTCCCTGAAAGTCACCCGTTGCCCGTGACATGGTTTGCAGTCGTTTCTTAATTCTAAAAGCAATAGTTCAAGTAGAATGCTAGCAACACAAATCTCATTTTGTCACATATAGTTTTTCCTAAATTACTGAGACTGTTTTAGATGATAAAATAAATTGCAATACTTGTATATAAGCTCAACTGCACCTCTTTAGTTGGCTCCCTTAATTTTATGTATCATTAAATCCCAAATAATATGATATAGATAAACCATCATATCAATAAATATTACAAATCAAAACAATGAGAAATATCCTCCTATACTCTTTGAATCAGAGTTTTGTTGTTTCGAAACCATACAAATTAAGACAAGGTAGAGACCGTTCCTTGGTCCTAAGCAAATATTATAATCCTAGAACTTCCAATAACAAAATTTGAAGCACACTTGTAAAGAAAATGCCATAAAAGTGCCATCAGAGGTAACATTCCTGACCCTATTTCCATGCTTCTCAAATTCATTATCTTTGATCTCCTTGCCATGCTTCAAAAAAAAACTACATATAAGATTACAATTGGGCTTTCATTTTGGATTAAATTGTTTCAGAAATCATGCCTCTAATCAGGAAACCATTGACTCTCAGTTCCATTCGTCTGCTGTAGGCATAAAGGCAAAAGAATGCACATTAACCCAACAAATTATTGTGATTCTACTTATTTTCTTCCATAGACATTTAAAAACTAGCTGTAGGATAAGCATTATGTCCCCATTGTATAAGCAGAAAACAAGGACAGAACATGAAGGATCTTCATAAATTATAGAGCCTTCAACAAAATGGTCATTAATAATATATATAACCCTTGCCTCACATTTGAAAATTCCTTAACCATACAACAGGAGCTGATTTTTTTTTATAAAAAAATATCTTTTATTATATATATTATATACAACAAATTGAGTTAGAGTTAGAGACAGTGATTAGTAGAACAGGGTTAGGGAGATTCAAGAGTCTATCCATTAGCTTGTACTAGAATAAAATAATGTAAGAGTCTTCACTGGCTATAAATCAGAGCTATTAAAACTAAGTCAGTGTTAAATTGACCTAAAAACGACTTAAAAATCTCTTAATAAGCTTTAATTGATACAATCAAAAGCTGGCCCCACTAATTAGGCCTTGGGCATGCCTAATTACAACTTTAAACAAACAAATGATAGGCCTAACTATTGTTATTCTTAGTTTAAAGTTAAATTAATGCCTAATTAAGGGGAAAAAATACACATATTTTCCATGACTGAAGTCTTTTAGGCTTGTGATGTTACAACTTTAACTATCTATCAGCATTCTCCAATCTTCCAAAGACAACCATAAACATTTAATCATGTATTATTCATTTTAAGAGGATTTTATTTATCTCTTCTTTTGAGTAGAAGGTGTTCCTATTTATCTTCTTTGGCTCACAAGCGAACCCTTTTTAATTTTGGGGAAGATATTTTCACCCACAATTTCTCCAATGTAACTTATTATCAATCAAAATGCTTCTTGCTCTTACCTCTGCTCTTATATGTTATCATTGGTTAGGAGCATAATATTTAGTACCAAACTAGCTTCAATTGCAGACACGAAAAGTATGCCCTGACTTGAGTAAAAGCATGTCATTCTTTATGCTGATTCTTCCAACAGTTGCACCAAATAAATTCTATAACCCCAAATTATGCCTTTGAATTATTCTTTGGTCTCAAATTTTATACTCACTTTGATATAAGCTGCTATGAACCTAGGGTTCATACAAAGATTTTACACACAAATACGAACAAATCAGGTAAAATAAATAATGATGGATTGTATCAATAAAAAGCACTTCCATAAGAGGTGCACCTCCCTAACAATATTCCAAATGTGTCCCAAGTTGATAACAAGTCAGTTCATAATCCTTACTTCATATATCCTTGTATAAATAATAGTTGACATCATTGCTTAAACTTGCGCCGGCCAATAACAATAAGTGGAAGCCTTCTCCATATAGTCCAACACCTCAACTTATACATTTCTTGTCATATAGACCTCTCAAAGTGGACGACCATCTTATTTAGGAAGCAGTGCTTCTCTTTATTAATATTGACGCAATATTCCTTCATTATTTATCAATTATTTGCAAATTTATTTCTATCATTGACTTCATTTATCTACATTTAGAATTATAGTTTGAAGATTGATTAAGTATGAAGCCCTACAATTTCATAGGCAGTAGTGCTTTGTTTCATTAATGTTGAAGGAACATTCTTTCATTATTCATCAATTATCTGCAGATTTATTCATACCATTGATTTCTTTCATCTGTATTTACAATTATTGTTTGAAGGTTCATGCCAAAGCCACAAAACATATAGAACAGAATTAGTATGCTCTGTTTAAAATGTACAGAGCATATAATGTATCATTACAACAAAGACACCATCCCTGAAAGGAAAGTACCATGAGTATTGTTTACCATCTCCTAGTGGTTTAACAGCATGGCCAAAAGTTTGACTGTTATATTTAGTTTGCTCCTGGTATTGTGACAGAGTGGATAAAAATAAAATACCTCTTTGGTAAAACAATAGTTAAAGTAAAGTATGTTTCAGATATCAGTTCTTTTCCACACAGAAAGTCGGAATTATTAAAATGTTGTTTCACAAAATGAAGAAACACTTTTAAGGTTCACTCAAACAGATGCTGCACATCCACGCATAAATTATAGAAAGGAGATAATGTTGACAATGGAACCTAAAATAACATTAGACAATCCAGTAATGATGTGCGGATAGCTTTCAATTGGAAATTCTCATGCTGTCTTTTGTTATGTGTTTAATCCGCCAATATCTTCATATTCATGTCAAATCGAGTCCATAAAACCATCATCTGCAAAGAAGGCAGTTACTCTGCTCAGGAGCAGTCAAACTCTCTTAAGAGAATTTGTCACAAAGTTTTTGTGCCCTTGCTAATACATCCTTAAATAGTAAGTAACTGGAAAAAATATTGATTCAATCCTGGCCAACTTACAAAAAACAGCACAACGCCTTCAAGCCCTTGCAACTACATCCTAGAATAAACAATCACAAACTTGAAATAAAGACCAAGTAAGTCGAAGCCAATTTAAATGGCACCTTTAAACTCTGGACTTTCTGGTTTGTTTTTTGATCCGGCATAACATGTGAAAATGGGATCACAACCATAACAGGGCATTCCTCATCTTGACACTAAACATACAGGGAAAGAATGTGGCATCCAGTTGAAAGTCTTGAGATCAAAAGCACGAATAACTTCCCAAATTTTGGAATTACTTAATAAGAGCCAAACTTTTTACGTTTATTTTAGGCCACAGGAAGACCCACAAAATTTTTGAGGGTTGAAGCTCACTAATAAAATTGTGTGCTTGCCAACTAGTAAACAATACATATCTATCAATTAAATAAAATATCCAATTGTTCCAAATACGGGAATGCTGCCAAACTATTTTGCATTGGCGGTACTCTCAAAAAACTCCCAATGAATGTTTGTGATTATTATTTTCAAAAGAATAGAAATAGTAAACTATTTCACTAAGAGCAAAAGGCATGGTCCATTTGCCTTGGATTGATGAATAGCACTTTTCCACTACGTGGATTTCCTGACTGCTTGCTAGCAGATTTACATATTCTGCAGAGTGAATTGGCAAAGTTCAGCTTGATTGCAGCCAAAGTTTCCAGTGGTTAATACAAATATTTCCATTAGTTATTTTCATGGGGAACAAAAGTCCGACAAACCAGATTCCATGATACAGAGCAAAAAATTCTTACAACCTGCAAAACAATACACCATGTATACTACGTATATAAATAATATATATAACTTTAAGGTGACATCTCTATGCACCAGTTCATCCATCTTTAACCAAATAAACATAATTCAGTTTTGTTCCCAAAAAACATGCAGTAGCCCAGGCTGGGATTTGGCAATCAAGTTGCATCTCATAAAAAAGCTTGGATGCCAAGTCTAGCTAAAAACAATTATGTCCTAATAAGGGTGAAGACCATTGACTCACTAAATTGAAAAGTATCTTCATAGAACGATCCAATGGTTTTGGGGCAAGCAGGTGAGGAACCATGACTTTCCCATAGGCCCATAGTAAGCCCAAGTGTCATTCCAACAGGGTCTTGGGTACCTTCTAGTAACCATGTGGAGACCTGAAGATAGGGATAGAGTGCAACCATATTATGTAAATAAAAAAATTTGATGTTGACTGTCCTATGGTTGCAATGTACCACATGGACTTTCACCACATATTTAAAATAATGTAAATTAACTGTCTATCACAGGAGAGTGTAATCATAAAAGGAAATCACAGGTTTATTGCACGAATTTATTGTAAACAAGTTTGGGTATTGAATACAGTTCAGACATTTTCTAACATCTTAGCTTAAATTTTTCTATGTTGATTGTTCTATGGTTGCAATGAACTATGTGGACTTTCATCCCATTTTTGAATTAATGTAAATTAACTGTCTATTTAAGGAAAGTGTATTCGTAAAAGGATATGACACGTTTATTGCATAAATTTATTGCAAATAAGTTGGGGTTTTGAATACATTTCAGACATTTTCTAACCTTTAATCCTGAAGAGGTCTTCATGCTAAATTGGACCTAGAGGTTTGTTGTGAAAATTGAAATTGGAAAAGTTTACTTACAAAAATACTTACGCCCAAAGCGTTAAAAAAAATTAAATGAAGTGTAACTTCTATTTTACTTAAGAAGAAACACACACAACACGATCCATCCTGTGAAAGAGTGGAAAATTTTTGATAGTAAACAATTCCTAATCCTTCAATAAAAGATACTGACTAAGGATTCCATGTAGCCATGCATGGATTAACCTATCGACCTGGCTTCTCCACATGAGACTAACAAAAAAATATTCTGTACAGGTGATATCCCTGTCTATTGTGGATATGGATCAATGGTACAAGTTTCTGATCAACAGCAGAAATAAGAGGACCAAAGACAGACCATCAAATGCATGCAAAGGGTATGTTTGTAAGTGAACACATGCAAAGGTAAAAATCACTAGGAAGCAGCTCTCTATAAGTAAATTTATATGAGACTAGATAAAATATATTTTAACTATAGCAAGCACAACGTGAAGAAGGTTTTAATTCGTATTTTAAATTTTAAATTTTGCCAATTTTAGTGATAATACTTAAAAATTATGCTTAATAATGTGATCCAGGAGATGGGTTTGGCATATTAGTCGCCTGCATTTTAGGCCTCACATGTTGTTCATGTTGCTGCATGTGCCTTGTACTCCAGGTGTAGCTGGATTGGCAAAGTTAGTTTTCCTCCCAAGCTTGATCATGACATTGAAACCTAGGGATACTAAATTTGAACAATAAATAAAGTAAATGAACAAAAACCCCTTGTGTACTTCCATAAAAATTTGCATCTGGCTTGGCCATGACTACAAAACAACTTTTACCTTTTACTTGCCCCCATTGGTTTGCTGACAATGGGTTGTAACAATGTTGCATTCTAACTATAGTTTTAGTCTACCAAAAATTTTGAAAATCACCATAAATTTATGTGCCAACAAATGAAATTCTAGATAAGAGCCAAATTTGTTCAATGATCGTTCATGATATTTACAAGAATGTTATATTTTGCAGCCATAATCTCATTCCAACAGGTACAAATTCTTCAAGCACAAGTTTTAAGTCAAATAAATCATATTCTTTTGGTCTCCAGTACAATTCAGGGTAGAAACACCCCTGATGTGGTCAAGTTCTATATATGTTGTTGAGTGAGTGACATATGTGTGTCCCGTAGTCTAAGCACAGTCAGGTGCGCAGGGTGGTCTCATATGATGTAGGTTACCCTGCAGTCTAAGCACAATGAGGTGCACGAGGCTCCAGCAACATGGACCTTAAAAGGACCTTTCCTTTCCTGTTAATTCGCATGACCTAGGGTTCACTACCATTCTTTGACCTATTTCACATTTTTCCAAAATAACCAACAAAAGTAATCTGGGGCTTCGCCATTTCTAGATTACTTTAAAAAATTGGGCATCTGTGGCCCAAAAATACTGAAAATTGTGTTCTAGTTATTTCAATAAATGGGCCTCATCAGAATGACGCAAATAGGCAGTGACCTAGGGTTTATATTAAAAATCTCACATCGATATCAAGATAGGAATAAAAGATAATCACAAATTCACATTAATAAAGATGGTGTAATTTTTATTTTGTTTTTAACTCGTCTCCATCATCTGAGGCCAATAATATAAGGAAACGAACTAGGGTATCTGATAATAAAATTCTTGTTTCACATTTCACGGCAAAACGACAGGATAACATAACGAAACGACCTAGGGTTTCTCATAATAAAATTTATATTTTGCATTTATGGAAGGATGGTAAACGAATTTACCTAAATGAAAATGATGCCCACATTTGAGCTTTGCAATCGATCTCTCCCCGCGGTCTGCAACTGCTTCCAGACAAACCGAACAAGAAATCGAACCCGAACACATAAACGCCGCCTGCGACTGCTTGTCTCTACTCCCGGACTCCATTTCCAAGCAGATCCTTTCTCTTAAACTATCGATTCCGCAATTTAACCTCACTTTTCAAATTTTCCCCTTGAAAAAACCCCTTAAATTTCGCCCCAGCGCGCATGCTTCGATTGGCAATCTGAACACAACGGCAGATCGATAAATTCACTACAATGCATTCTTGAAGTAGCGATTAAAACAATTTGGCCGGCTCAACACCATGTATTATCGATTTCTAAACGGATTAAACACAGAAAAAGCTCGTTCGAAACACCAGACAAAAATCCTCTCCCACTGTCCGACGAGATAAGAAAAATTGTGTTCTCTCGTTCATGAATTTCGACGCGGAAACGATGAATTACGGTGCCCTCCTGTCAACAGCAATATGTCTATCTGCTGCATGAAACCCGTTGCTTTAAGGTAAAAACAAAGTCGAAATGGAGAGACGTGAGTCGTCGAATTAAAAGATCCAACGAACTGTCATTTCTTCATGCGGATGTATTTTTGTTTTTTATTTCAATATTAGTCATTTTTGGTAGCATGTCTTTTGGTTTTTTAATCAAATATCGTGTCATTTGTTCTTTCGTTTTATTTTGCTTGTATTTTAAGTAGAGATTTTTTTTTTTTAAATCTCTTTAATTGAGGGAATTAATTAATTAATGAATGAAAAGGAAGCTTTTAATGAGGTTCATGAGACCGAGTAATTTAAGGGATCAAGAGTTGAAAACTTAAAATATTTTTCTTTTTTTTTATATCAGATTTTTTATTAAAAAGCTTAATCAATAAACTAATTGTATTGCGAAATTTAGGAATCAAATACTGTGAGAAAAGTCATTCGATGGGACGAGTCTTCTAGCTAGACCATAAGTGGACATTGTTAGCTTATAAAATGTTACCATGGGAGGGTTTAAAATCTCTTGATAAAATTTCTCCCACATATTTTGGGAAATCTTTTAAGTGTAATATAAATAAGGTCATGTAAATCTTTTCGGAGTTGTTATAATGGTAGTTATGGTAGTGGAGAGGATTTATAATTATTGTGCATAAACATTTAACTATGTTATTAATTTTGGCATTCATTTGTTTGATAGAGTATAATTTTGTTGTGACTTGTGCACCCCAACTTCTTTTAGAAGTGAATATCCCATTTTATCTTGAATTGAGATGCAAACTTCATTAGCTAAATCCCTCTTGTCTCAATTTTAGAGAGTCAAAAATGTGAACCAAGGCAGAAGATAGAAAAGGAGAAATTAACATTTTTCTATTCTAAGTTGATTTTATTTTCATAGAGTATTGGTAGTTCGATTTGCATTATCAATCTGGGCTAGATCTTTGTTAGAAAAATGGGCCATACAATAAACTCATATGTGTGCCCTTATGAAATTTTGAATTAATCATGGCCATATTCATATATCCAAAGTCAACAAGTCACGCTTTATTCTCATGCCACACAAAAATTTACCTAGGGTTTTAAAATTATGCATTTTATGCCCCTTATGACCCTCATATCAATTGGACCCAACTGCAATTTGAAATAAGTTTCATAAATGAACTCATTTAGAGAGGCCTCTTTCCCTTTCAATGAGTAAAGTTATGTTTTGAGAATCCCATGACCTCATGACTATGTTTTGATTTCCACGTGTCCTCTTGATATCATGAGTTATTTAAAGTCATGTGTGCCTAGTAGTTAACTTCAAAGTATGATCATAATGTCTTTATGTGTTGTGTCTAGAAAAAGTTATAGATGTGAAGAAATATAAAGTGGACTAAGGACTCAACATATCCACAGACAGTAAACAAATGTATTTGAATGCTTGAAGATATTTTACAACCCCATGACTATAATATAATGAATGGTTGCCATGTGTGATACTTTGAGTGAACACGATAAAGGTGTAGACATTAAAATATGGTATTATGTACTTGGCAATGTCAATCTTGACCTACCTTCATCATACATGACTTGTGCATACACATATTGCTCTTATACATCATTATCTTATATTTGCATGTTTTCTATGGGTTTGACCTTCTCAATTTTCTATCAGCGACCTGTATAAATTCCCTATTTTGTGTCTAGCTTGTTTGTTATCATACTTAGACTATCTCTAGAAAGTCAAATTTAACATTATTGTCTCTCAGACAAGTCAAATAGACTCAGATGCCTACAAAATTTTGTAGATGTCCAACTCTAACGAACTCATCCTCATGCCAAGCAATAATCATTTTTCAAATTAAAATCATCTTTAAGGGTTGACTTGCATATTCGCATGTCAGTGACATGAGAAATTACCCAAAGAGTCTCGTATAAATACACAATACGTTTAATCTTATTAGACTATCTAGCATCAATTAATAATCCTCGAAGATATATTTATACACTTCTATGCATTTAAAGGGACTATCTTAAACTTCCTATATCAATAACCAATCATAACGATTAGGCCCTTGCTAAGTCTAGAGCACCTAAGCCAATCTAATTTTATAATTTTCCAAGTGTTGAAAGCTAAATTATAGGTTGCCTTCATTAAATGAACACCATTGTACGCATACACCTAATGGGGAGAATCACATGTGGTTTGAATTCCCTCTTTAGAATATTGGTGATGCAGGAGCATCCATGGCAGTTAAGCTATTTTGCATCAACTAAAAATGGAGTGTTGGTTATTTTTTATTATTTTGCTTTGTTGTTGTGTTCTACTATGTTTGGTTGGTGGGTATTTTATTGGTTTTTATTTTCGATTATTCTCTGCATTGGTGGAGTGATCATGATGTTGTAGTCAACTTTCACTTTCAACACTTAGTGTGAAAAATCGATTGGTTGCCTCAAAATTCATGAAGACCAAACTATGAATTTGTCTTAGTTGTTTGTAGTGCTAGTCATGGTTCTCAACCTTGACTAGGTCTTGGAGTGAGGTTTCCTTCTCTGTAGTTGTAATCAGACTTCTCAACCCTAATTAGGTATATACAGTCTTCATATAACATTAGCAGTTGTAACTAGCCTTCCAAATGTTGATTAGGTCTCAACGAGTCTTGGTTGGGTTTTATAATACTAATCACACTTCATTATACCAATTAGTTCATGGATGTTGGCGAGAGGAGTGACCTATGCTAATTGGGCCCGAAAACCCAAATAGGTCATGGCGTATTTGGTCAAAGCCTACAATATTATTCAAGGTTAAAACTTAGATAGAGTTTGCAAGCCTTTTAAAGTCGTAGGAGCAGTTTTAAGTAGGATCCAAAGCTTGAATGGAAAATAATTGAGTCTTTGGCAAAGCCCACATTTGTATACAAAGTTGAAGGCCTGACTACATTTTAGCATCATTCATAGTGAAAATCAAAGTTCAAATTTTTTATCAGGTCATTGATGCAGGAACATCCAAATTGAAAGGTAATATTACATCAACTAAAAATATGTTAGTTTGGTTTTTATTTTTGGTGTGCATGTGGCCTTATTTGCTTAATCTTATTGTCCTCTGAGAAGGATGTTGTAAAAGTGTTCCTTATCACAAACAAAGTACAAAGGTCTTTTATCTATTTCTATTAGTTTGCATGGACTATTAAGACATGGGCATTTTCTAGAAGTGGTTCTTCAACTATGTTAAGAATTAGATGTTGAATTTTTTTAAGGTCATAACTATGACACTTACAACATATATACCAAGTTTTAGATCATTTGGAGTTACCACAAAGGCATACCAATTATTACATTGATAGGAGGTTTCCTTATTTACATTAATTTTATAGAAATAATTAGATGATGAAACTTATTAGGATCATATAACTTGACACTTACAACCCCTGCATAAAATTTAAAATTATTTGAAGTCACTGCGAAGGCATACTAATTGTTACACTAGCAGGAGGTTTCCTTATTTTCAGAAATATTGTGGTAATAATTGGATGAAGAAATTTTGTGGGTTCATAGCATATGACACCTACATTATCTATACCAAATTTTAGACCATTTAGAATTATTATAGAAAATTTGTAACTGTTTCTTTCATGTTATGTCTACATCACTTGGCATATGGTTCATGACCTTGTGGAAGAGTTATGGTAAGAGTTAGGTCACCAAATTTTTATTTGTGATATAAATTGTAGCCTAAAATCCATTGTCAAAATTTTAGTTCAATTGGATAAGCGTTGGCAAAGTTATCACAGTTTTTATAACTATCATTCAATAAGAAAATACATATGTCTAGTCTACATAAGGTTCATGACCTTATGGAAGAGCTATGGTAAGACTTCAGTTAGCAAACTTTGAGTGGTGAAATAAATTTTATTATATAAAGTGTGTTCTAAATTTCATCTCAATTGGATTAGTGGTGCCAAAGTTATGATATTTTTTGTAACTAGCATTCAGTTATAAAATGTATTTGTCTAGTTTGATGGTTCATACCCGTACACAAGAGTTGTAATGAGAATTAGGTTACCAGATTTTGTGGGTTGGTATAAAATGTATTTTTATTAATATGTTTCAAATTTCAGGTCAATTGGATAAATTTAATAAATTTGTGGTGATTTTGGTAACCATCATTCAACCTAAAACATCATTTGTGTATATTGCTACAAAAGGCAAGGTTGTTCTTTACCTGTGGTAACCTGCATTAAGAGTTAGAAAAATCTAGAATGGTAATTTAAAATGTGGTATACAAACTATATCCTAAATTTCATATCATTTGGATTAAATTCAATGAAGTTATGGTGTTTTTTCTAACTATCATTCAACCTGAAACATCCTCTGACAGTTTCTAATAATTATTGATAGTTAGGTGTTGATATCGAAAACTAAATGTCATCTTAATATTAGATGTTTTTAGAATGCAAACTAATTTAAAGACACACCCCGTGAAGTTGGGGATGTTAGAGGAATAATCTAATTAAGTCATATAAACCAGTTTTTGAAAGGGGACAAGTTGTGTGGAGCAGGAAAGGGGTTAGAGTAGAGCATAATAGAGTTAGTTTTACTTTTCATGTTTTGTATTGGAAAATAAGCCTATATGGCAAAGTGATGTACTATATATGATCCAACCAAATGATTGAATGAATAAGAATCCAAAAGTTTGAAGTATTGTTGTTGTATGCATGTTTGGTCTCAATTTATGTTTTGGTCTAAATGAATATCTAAGCATCACATAATTAGAGGTTGTCCTTAGGTGGAAACCATGTTTATGCTTGCATCATTTGGTATCAGATCCACATTTTTTCTTACTAGGATAAGTGTATGTGAAGAAGACTTTGGCTGAGTCTATTGGGAAGTTGCGAAAGAGAAGTTTTCATCATGGGAGAGATGACACATAGAGGAAATGTTGTTATAAGAGGGGGAAGACCAAGAGGACCCTGAGTTGTAGATTTCATTGAGGTGATGAGAGGAATGCAAGCAAGGCTGGATGAAATGGAAATAACACAAAAAATATGAGCTCATGGTGGAGACGTGAGTGATGATGAAAAAGAAAAAGCTCAATATTTTGGTGTGGAGGACATGTATAATGAATCTGAGACTAAAATTCTCAAAGCTATGGCAAGGCTTGGTAGTAAACCATGGATGGAAACACCTTTATATAATGTGAGTTTAAATCTCAATGAGCTTGTGGATTGGATAATAGTGATGGAGAAGTGTTTTGACTATGAGTCTATGGAGGAACACAAAAGGTGAAATTTACTTACACAAAGCTGAAGAGTCATGTTTCTTTATGGTGGGATCATGTGCAGGCTGAGAGACAAATAAAGGGTAAGGAGAAGATAAAATCTTAGGATAAGATGGTGACAAATATGAAGGCTGAATTTCTACCTTCTAACTATCAAACAAGTTTGGTCAAAAAACTATAAAATTTGAGACGAAAGGAGATCAACATCAAAAAATACACTGGGGAGCTTTATAGACCCACTATAAGGGATAAACATACAAAAGATGATCATGAGAAGGTGGCAAGGTATGTGAATAGACTATACAATATGAAATTAGTTTGTTGAACCTAATAACCATAGAGGAAGCCTATCAATGTGTGTTGAAGGTAGGAGATAAGTTGATAAAGAAGCAACATGCGAACTCTAGAGGTAGAGGAAGGTCTTTGAGAGGAAGAGGGCAAAACAATAGTAGAAGAGGTCAACAAAAAAATGGTCGAGAGGGGAGAATTTCACAAAATCATAACTCAGGCCAGCAAAGAGAATACTCTTCTAGAGGAAGAGGCTTCTACTGGTGAGGTAGAGGCGAAGGTTTTCAAGGTAAGTGTTTTAGATGTAATGAGTATGTTGGTCATAAAAATCAAGATTATATAGAAAACCCTCAGAATAAAAGTAAGAGAATTGAAGGGACAACTCACATATCCTTTGGATGTGAGGAGAATGTTGGTTCTCCTATACATATAGAAAAGCCAAAACAAGGAGAGGCTTTGTTGATGTATAGAGTGTTGTTAAGTGTTGCAAAGTTTATTCCAAACTATCCACAAATATGGAGCTAAGTGTTGCAAAGTTGTGATTAATATCAATAACATAGATAATTTAGTTTCCCAAGATATGGTATAGAAACTTAGGTTGAATCAATTGACACATCCTAAACCATACAAGGTTTTTTTGGTTACTTAAAGGGCACCACGTGTTAGTGAACAAATAGTGTGTGGTGAATTTTTAAATTGGTTTGAATAAGGATGATGTATTATGTGATAATGTCTATAGATGTATGTCATGTGACTTTGGGTAGGCCATGGAAGTTTGATAGGAGATCCATGCATGATGGAAGAACAAACACCTACACCATTACGAAGGATGGCAAAAGATTCCCAATTACTCCATTGAAGGATAAAAGAGATGAGGTGGAGAACAATTCCAAAGTGATGTTGGCATCTGGTAAAGAGTTTATAAAGGTGGCTAAGGAGGAATAAATGCGCTTTGAATTAATTTCAATTTTTTTGAAAGTGATATACCTATTGAAATTTAGAATATGTTGATGTTGTGACAAGTGAATTGTCATATGGACTTACACTTGTAAGGAGTATTAATCATCACATGGATTTAGTGCCATAAGCGAGTTTTCCTAATAAAACAATGTATAGGTTGACTCCAATGTTGAATGAGCAGATAAAGAAGCAGGTGTAGGAATTGTTGAGGAAGGGGTTGATTCGAGAGAGTATAAGCCCATGTGTATTTCTAGTTGTGTTAGCACCAGATAAAGGTGGAGAGTGGAGAATGTGTACAAATTCACATGTAATAAACAAGATCACCGTTAAGTACAAATTTCCATTGCCAAGAATAAATGACTTAATAGACTATTTAGTGGAGCAAGATACTTCACCAATATAGATTTGAAGAGTGGATATCATCAAATTCGCGTAAGAGAAGGCAATGAGTGGAAGATCGCATTTAAGATGAATGATGGGTTATATGAGTGGTTGGTCATGTCATTTGATTTATCAAATGCTCCAAGTACGTTCACAAGAATTTTAAAGGTTCAATCCTTTCATGGGTAAGTTTGTGAATATATACTTTGATGACATTCTAATTTTCAATCAATCTAAGGAGAAGTATTTGAAGAATTTGAAGTTGGTTTTGGATAAATTAAAGGAAGATAAATTACTAGTAAACTTAAAGATTCCAATAACACAATGAGGTAATGATTCCATATTTATTATTGTTGATATATTTTCCAATATGCTTAGTTTTCAACATGTAATAGGATTAATGATGACACACATATTGCAAATTTTAATTTTTTAATAAGTTGTAAGATTACATGGGTTACCAAGGAGTATCATATCAAATAGAGATATAAAGTTTGTTGGGCACTTTTCGAGGATGCTATGGAAGAAGTTGGGCACAAGGTTGGACTTCAGTTTTGCCTATCACCCTCAAATAGATGGGTAAATGGAGGTTGTGAATCAAAATATCGATAATTTGTTGAGATGTTTGGTTGGTGACAATCCCAAATGGTAGAATTTTATGATAGCACAAGCTAAGTTTGCTTACAACGACTCAATCGACTTAAGTATAGGTTTGAGTCCTTTACAAATAGTGTATAGGAACATCCCTAGAGGTGTATGTGAGTTGAAGAGTACCGATGAGATGATTAGGAGTGTGGAATGCAAATAATATGCTTAAGTTATGTATGATTTGCATAAAGAAGTCAAGACGAGACTTAAAGAGTGTGTTAAAAAATACAAACAACATGCTAATATATGAAGGAGAAAATTGAATTTTTAGGTTGGGGACTTGGTTTTGGCACATTTACGCAAGGAGAGGTTCTAAAAGGTGAGTACAATAAACTCAAGTGGAAGAAGATTGGGCCTTGAAATATTTTGAGGAAGTCCTCAGCTAATGCTTATGAATTGGAATTGTTGGATGGAGTAGGCATATCACCTATCTTTAATGTAACAAATTTGTACCCATACATTGAAGGACAAATGAATGATAACATAAAATTTTCAATCATGGATTGGAGAGTGTAGTCATCGCTAGTAGTTAAAGAGAAAATGGAATCCATTATAGACATTCAAATTGACAAGAAGACAAGGGGAAATGAGTACTACGAGTATTTAGTTAAGTGGAAGGATGGAGTAGTTGAAGATGTAACTTTGATGAACACATCCAAAGTTACAAAACATGATAAAACTATAGATGAGTTCATAATAAGTTCAAGAGCAGGAGTTTGTGGACATTTTAATTATCCTAGGTGTCTAATACGAGAACATCTAAGGAGAAGGGCAATCTCGCATCAACCAAAAATATGTTAGCTTAGTTTTTCAATTTTGGTGTGTTTGTATCCTTATTTGCTTATGCTTGTTAACCTCTGAGAAGGATGTTATAAAAGTATTGCTTGCCACATACAAAGTGTAGAGATTTTTTGTCTGTTTCTATCAGTTTGCATGGACTATTGGTAAAAATTAGATGCTAAATTTTTTTAGGTCATAACATATGGCACTTACAACATATTTACCAAGTTTTAGATCATTTTGAGTTACTACAAAGGCATACCAACTATTATACTAGCAGAAAATTTCCTTACTTGAATCAATGTTCTAGAAATAATTAGATGATGGAACTTTGTGGGATCGTAGAACTTGACACTTACAACATCTGCACAAAATTTCAAATCATTTAGAGTCATCATGGAGGCATGTTGACTGTTAAACTAGAAAGAGGTTTATTTACTTGTGAAAATATTGTGGTGAGAATTGGATGATGATTTTTTTTGGGTTCGTAGCATATGACACCTACATTATTTGTACCAAATTAGAGCATTTTGAGTTACCATAGAAAAGTTGCAGTTGTTTTTGTCAGGTTATGCTTATGTCACTTGGCAAATGGTTCATGGCCTTGTGAAAGATATTTGGCAATATTTAGGTTACCAAATTTATAGTGGTGAAATATGTGTTCAAAATTTTAGATCAATTGGATAAGTGACAGTAAAGTTATGACAGATTTTGTAATTATCATTCAACTAGAAAATGCATTCATCTAGTTTGTATAAGAGACATGTTAAGATTTGGGTCACCAAATTTGTAGTGGTGAAATAAAATATAGTCTAAACGATGTGTTTTAAATTTCATCTTAATTAGATAAGTGACACCAAAGTTGTGATAGTTTTTGTAGCTATCATTCAACAAAAAATGCATGTCTATTATGATGGTTCATTCCCTTCTGGAAGAGTTATTGTGAGAATCAGGTTACCAATTTTTTGAGGTTGGCACATAATGTATTTTTATTACTGTGTTTCAAAATTTAGATTAATAGTATAAACATTGGAAAAGTTACAGAGGTTTTTGTAACCATATTTCAACCTAAAACATCAATATGTGTAGATTGCGACATTAGACAAGGTTGTTCTTTACTTGTGATAACCTGGGTTAAGATTTAGTTGATAAATTTTGGAGTGGTGATGTAAAATGTAGTATACAAGCTATGCTCCAAATTTCATGTCATTTAAGATTGATGATGGTGAGTTGTGGTGGTTTTTTTAGTTGTCCTTCAACCTAAAACATCCCCTGACAGTTATCGACAGTTAGGTGTTGATCTTGGAAATCTAAGGTTGCCTGAATCTTGGCTGTTTGTGGAATGTCAGGGAAGTTGAATAGACTCCCCATGAAGCTGGGGATGTCAAAGAAATACTCTGATTAAGTCAAAGAAGTTAGTTTATGAAAAAGGGTAAGTTGTGTGTAGCAAGAAAATGGGTAGAGTAGAGCAAAATAGAGTTCAAATTTTCATATTTTGTCTTGGAAAATAAGCATATATGGTAGTGTGATGTATTGTAAATGATCTAACCATTGTAATGTTTAAATGAATGAAAATACAAAAGTTTGAAGTATTGTTGTTATCTGCATGTTTGGTTTAAATTTATGTCTTGGTTTGAGTGAATATCTAAGCATCATAAATTTAGAGGTTATCCTTACATGGACACCTTATATGTGCTTGCATCAATCATGGTGGAGTTTGAGTGAAGGATGCAGGGTTAAGCTATCAAGCCCATTTGGGTAAGGAGTAGTGTCATTTGAATTTTAAATGTTAGGTAGATGTCAGATCTCACTTAGATTTTTGCAAAGTCTAACTGTGCTAATCAAGGATTTCAAATTTGATTAGGTGTGGAAGAACCTTAGTAGTTGGTTGAATGTGCTAGTCAACCTTTGAAACCTGACTAGATTGGGAAAGTTGTTTTAAAACTCATACCCATTTAAAATGTGTAAAGTGATTTTAAAAATCCCATCCAAGTTTATATTCAGAAAAATGTGTTTTAGCATGCATGTGAATGTTCCAAAAGACCTAATTAGGTCTTGCACAAATGTTATAACACTTTTCAGAGCCTTTTAACTTCTATTTGAGCCATGCAAGCCTGCATTTGAAGTTGAAACCCCATGAAACACCAAGAACCACTTAAGGAAGTTGATGGGTCAGACTATTCCCTCCATAAATGGAGAAATGACACTTGTATTGTGACATTTCTATTGGGATTAATATTGGAAATTTGGTATTGTAATTTGTATCCTTTTGATATCAATGAAGAGTTATGCTATGAAAAATCATATTCAAAACTTATCGTTGGTAAACTACATGATTTGCTTGATTTACTTTAAGATGAATAAAGGTAGTGTGTTCATGTGTCGAGTTCTACAATTTATTTCTAATTTGGTTATCATGTGTGAATGTGAATTCCCTAACTAAACATCATAGACTAAATGACTGCCCGTAATTAGATCCCCAATTTACATATGCATCAATTGGTATCAAAGTCATGTTTTTCCTACTAGGAGAGCATGTGAGAGAGAATACTCAAGCTGAGTCTATTGGTAATTTATGAAATAGAAGTTTGTATTGGAGGAGTGATGACACACTGAGGAAACACTGTACAGAGAGGGGCTAGACCAAAAGGACCTCAAGTTGTAGATTTGGCTGAGATGATGAGAGGTATGTAGGTAAGGTTGGATGCAATGAAAATAGCTCAAAAGAGAGTGGCTCATGGTGGTGACGTGAGTGAGGATGAAGAAGAAGGAGCTTAAGAGCTTCGACTAGAAGATATGGAAAAGGAAGTTGAGATGAGATTTCTCAGAGGAGTGGTGAGGCTTGGTAGTAAAAACTAAAACTGGACACACCCTACTATAATGAGAGTTTGAATCCTAAAGAGCTCATGGATTGGATAGTTGAGATGGAAAAATATTTTTATTACAATTTTATGGAAGAAGATAAGAAGGTGAAATTTGCATGCACAAAGTTTAAGGGTAGTACCTCTTTATAGTGGGATCATGTGCATGTTGAGAGACAAAAAAATAATAAGGAGAAAATAATATCATGGGATAAAATGGTGGAAAAATTGAAGGCTAAATTTTTTCTCATACTATTAATTAAGCTTGTTTATAAAGCTGCTAAATTTGAGATAAAAGGAGACAAGTGTTATAGACTACACCAAGGAATTTTATAGACTCGTGATACGAGCTGGACATGCTAAGGAAGATGTAAAAAAATATGTAAGATATTTGAATAGAATGCATTTTACCTATAATATGAAATCAATTTGTTGAATTTGATAACCATAGAGGAATCCTATCAAAGTGTGTTGAAGGCAAAAGAGAAGCTAACAAGAAAGCAACAAGCAAACTCTAGAGGTATAAGAAAGTCATATAGAGGATGAGGACTGAACAATGGTTAAAGAGATCAACAAAATAATGGAGAGGCAAGCAGTTCACAAAATCAAATTTTAGGCACCAGAGAAGGATACTCTTCAAGAGGAAGAAACTTCTATGGATGAGGTAGAAGTAGAGGTTTTGGTGGTAAGTGTTTTGAATGTAATAATATGTTGGTCAGAAGGAGCAAGATTATATAGAGAACCCTGAGAATAATAATAAGAGATATAGATGGACAACTCATATAGATTTTGGAGATGAGGAGAGTATTAGGTAGCCAATACATACAAAAGAGCCTAAAAAAGAGAGCTTTTAGTGATGAATAGAGTGCTATTGAAACCAACCAAGAAGGTGAATGAATTGACATAATGGAATTTTTTTTATTTTGGATTATTTGTAAATCTCAAGGTAAGTGTTGTAGAGTTTTGATTTATAGCAGTAGCATGAATAAATTAGTTCCTCAAGAAATTTTAGAAAACATTGGGTTAAAATGTTTGATACATCCTACACCATACAGGATTTCTTGGTTGCTTAAAGGTCATTAGGTGTTAGTGAATGAGTAGTGTGTGGTGAATTTTAAAATTGGTTCGTACAAGGATGAAGTTATGTGTAAATTATTCCCATGGATGCATATAATGCATTATTGGGAAGGTCGTGGAAATTTTATAGGAGAGTCATGCATGACAGAAGAGAAAACATCTACACCATTATGAAGGATGGCAAGATATAAATATTATCAGTCATCAATCCAACTATAGACTCAGGTTCAGAGTGTTTCTTATGTCCCATGACAACTTTAGCAATTTTTCTAAAAGTTGGGGGTGGTTCAATAGGTATAATAGTTAGTGCCAACAAAAATAATAGCACATAATGAAATTGAAAGGAAATAATTCAAATGGGTATTTTGTTTTTGGTGGATAATGACATGATCCAAAGCACACATGATATGACATGGAAATATTAAATGAGACTATATTTGAAAAATATATAATGTAGTTTTACACTTATGAAACTTGTGCACCATCAAATAGATCAACATTATTCAAGGTACTACGAAGTGAGTTGGTAGGTAGTTTGTACACATGAATAAAGTTGACATGATATTCCTTTTATCGCACATATTTTCACTTATGACCTCTTCTTGTCATCAAATGATACTATTAGTTGACATGACATTCATTTTACTTATGTGTCCTTTCACTTATGGCATTTTCATGTCATCAAATTTCTTTTATTTGGATTTTAGTTTGATGGCATACAAGATGTCTTCTTTCTAAACTTCTTCTAAAATATGAACATACATGAACCATAAAGACTTATATTAACTTAATGTGGATAAATAAAATTCCTTACTTACTAAATCATAATCCATTTCATATATACCAAGTAAATGTGGGATAAATTGAAGAATATTTATGAATGAGATTCAAAGGTTAAGTTGGCAAAGTTGCACTCATTGAAGATAATTGGAGATTCTTAAGATGAAGGAAGAAGATTTTGTGGCATCCTTTCTGCAGAGAGTTGATGAGATTGTGAACATCATTAGAGGTCTTGGAGAGAATCTTGAAGAAGATACTATAGTTCAAAAGGTATTAATATATATATATATATCTCAAGTTTGATTTTAAAGTATCTGTTGTAGAATAAAGTCATGATCATACTTAGTTGAAGATGGATGAATTGCATGACATTAAGTCCATTGAAGGATAAAGGGGATGAGGATGAAAATAATTCCAAAATGATGTTGGTATCCGGTAAAGAGTTATTGAAGGTGGCTAAAGAGGAAGAAATATGTTTTAATGTAATTCCAAATCTTGTGCAAGTTATGACAACCACTATGGTAAGTGATTTGCCTATGGAAATTCATAATATGTTGATATTGTGACAAGTGAGTCTTTGGATGGACTACCACATGTAAGAAACATTAGTCATTGTATAGATTTAGTGTCAAGAAAAAGTTCGCCTGACAAAGTAGCCTATAAGTTAACTTTGATGGAGAATGAAGAGATTAAGAAACAAGTGCAAGAGCTGTTGAGGAAGGGTTTAATATGTGAGAGTTTAAGCCCATGCGTATTTACAAGTGTGTTAGCATTGAAGAAAGGAGGAGAATGGAGAAATGTGTATGGATTCACGTGCAATAAATAAGATATCCATTAAGTAAAGGTTTCCATTGCCAATAATGGATAACTTACTGGATTGTTTGAGTAGAGCAAGGTACTTGACTAAGATAAATTTGAAGAATAGGTATCATCAAATCCACATAAGATAAGGTGATGAGTGGAAGATTTCACTCAAGATGAATGACAAGTTGTATGAGTGGTTGGTCATGCCATTTGGTTTATCAAACACTCCAAGTATATTCATGAGGCTCGTGAACGAAGTATTGAAGCCTTTCATAGGCAAGTTTGTGATAGTGTAGACATTAAATCTAAGTTATATAGCACCTAAGTCTTGTATACTTGATAATTACTTCTCATGGTTGTACCATTTAGTTCATAGACCTTCCACTATCAAAAGTTCACATCTGCTATCTCTTGTGCCTATTACTTATCTCTTAGTTTGACCATATATCATTCTGATTACTAGGGCTTCTAAGCTAATAAAAATACTATACATATGCTTATTATCATCCTATGTAAGTTTTGGATCTATACCTATTTTCCAACTTCACAAACACTTGTGTCCCAACCAAATGCCTACGTCCATGCTAGTGTCCTATGCCAAACTAAGTGTCCAGTGCCATAAAGCCATCAAATTTGTAAATGAAACATATGTTATGGTCAACCTAAGTGCTTTAATGTAAGATATTTCTAAAATGGATTGGTATATATACAAGATCAACCCTCATTCATTCCTCACTTACCATAGATCTAGAAACTCACAAAGAAACTTACCAAAGGCACTCGATCAAGCATTCAAGTGATCAAAGCTTCCTTATTCTTTCCTAATTCAAAGTCAATCATAGGGACAACCCATCTACAGGTCTAAAGTACTTTAAAAACATTCCATGAGCCATATTTACCAAGTTACAAACCAAGTCACTCTATATACTTGCTTATTACACATTGCATCCTTATGCACACATAAGCCAACACACAAGGAATAACTACATAAGTCTGAGGTCCTATTTAGAGTATAAGCTATGTAGGTAGTTCCAATTTATAGAGGGGTCCTTGGGACAACTTAACATCGTGTTCCAACTAACCTATTTTTCCATAGTCACTCTAAGGGTGAGGAAGTTAGAGTTTTATCATTTGACGAAAAATGACAACTATTAGAATAATTAATTAATATTAGTTTTTTAATAAATGTCTCAAGGTAATTTACACCATTGATTGACATAGGTTAGTTAGGTGGAGTATTTAATAGGTGTGATTAGTTGTAATCTCTTACATATTAGGAGATCTAATCTCATTTAGTATTGTATAAATAAACACCTCTTGTAGTATTTTTTAAATTCAGTTAATACAATTTATTCTAGATTTCATTTTGTATCAGAGGAGGAAATTCCTGAGGAGTCTTTTTCAAAGCATTGGAGATTCAATGGAGATCAAGAGTAATATTTGTGTGATCCTTAGATGAGTCATGTTGCTCCAATTTCAGCCATCCCAAGCTGAAACATTGTGAAAATTATGGACAATTTGCAGAAGGAAAAAAGTTGTCAAAAGAAGCAATTTTTTTTGTTTTGATAAATTTTAGCCATATTTATATTAAAATTTGGGCTTAATTTCAAATCTAAGATCATATTTGATATCTTTCAATTTTATTTTATTATTTTTAGTCAAGATCCAATTCTGTATTGGTGGAGGAATAGATCTAAGTTTTTCAGATGATTGTATATGTCATTGTGATAAAAATTTGTATTATTTGTCAGATCTAAAAAAACATATAATTTATGGAACTAATCTTGTATTTTTTTTGAATTCTACTCAGAAAAATACTAATTAAAAAAAATCGTAATATTTGGAGCTTCTAGTGATTTTTTTAAAGTTTTTGTTTTGTAGAACAAGTGAGGAACAAAAGAAAAATGATAGTTTTTCTAAAATTTTTTACATAATCATAATAAAAAAATTTATAAAAATATTCCCCTCATCGAGATATTTCCAAAAATTATTCATTTTCTGAAAACGGAGCACTAAAGCACCCATGGTGAAAGTTTGAAGGTACAGTGTAATTTGGAAGTTTTCATTGGGTGCATGGTCTATTTTTTGGGTGGAGCACCACCCAGATCCACCACTTCCAGCATCAGCACCACCATCATGTTGTTGGTGTTAAGCCACACTTAGACTAAAGATGGATTGGTTCAAGAGGGACCAGTAGCTCAGTGGTAGAGCACTCCAACAGCATATGGATGGTCCTAAGTTCGAGTCCTAGTTGGTCCATGAACCAACATGGTATCAGAGCCAGGTTTAGGCTAGGAGCCCCAAGCACACAAGAGGTGTGGCTTAGGGGGGGTGTTGGTGTTAAGCCACACTCAGACCGAAGATGGACTAGTCCAAGAGGGACCAGTAGCTCAGTGGTAGAGCACTCTAGTAGCGTATGGATGGTCCTAGGTTCGAGTCCTAGCTGGTCCATGAACCAACACATGCCACCATAAGTTTTCAATGTCTATTTGTGCCAAATGGCCACCTATTGGGTGTTTTCGTTTTAGCCCTTAAGGGCTTGTCCTTCACCACTATGAGCCATATTTGAAGATATTTTCTTTCAAAGTTCATAATTTTTGATTCGTGAAGCTTAGGAAGGTGATTTTTTTTTTGTAAATTGGATATTTTTTCGATATATATGTAGTGGCAAGGCAATTTATTACATTATGATCATCCATATTTCTATAATTTTTAGTTTCTTGCTAGTTTAGCTGACAAGTTCATGTATTTTGGACCTTTAAGAGGCCATAACTTTTGACTGGTAACTCTGATTTACATGTTATCTTTTTAAAAAGTGTATATTTATAGATTAAATATCTATTGGATTCATTAAATTGTAAAAATTAAAAATTAAAAATTGTAGCCTCATTTGCTCCTCAAACATATTTTCGGTTGATATCGACGTCTAATTTTCCATTGCATTTTTGGATGCATTTTTAGCAGAGTCTAACATCCATTGTGTGCTTGTATGTAATTTTTCATCTTTGTGTATATATTTTTGCATTTTGTTTACATTTTTCAAATGCACTTTTTATTTTTGCACTTAACACACTTGTAATTTGTCATACACAACTTGTAAAAAGTCTAGTTCAAGACCATGTTTTGTGCTTCCGACACACAATTACTTCATAGTGATAATTACACAGCATGGAAAACAAAATTACAAACACATCTAGAATTTGAAGATATTTGGTTAGTAGTTTAAGGCACATGGGTTAGACATGCAATAAATGTTGATCAACACCAAAAATTTAACAAGGCTAATAAAAAGGCTGTTTGGAGTTTCGAATGAGGTATCACCTCATATGCATAGTGCTAAAAATACAAAAGATACATGGAATAAGCTTAAAACTGTTTATGAAGCTAAGAATCAAAATTAAATCTTGCATCTTCAGAGCCAATTTCACACTCTCAAGCTCAAATTAGATGAAAAATTATAAGCACTCCTTAGAAGAGTTACAACTTTGTGGGCTTTGCTTCAATCTTTGGGTGAAACGATGACAGATGACTCTTTGGTCCCTATAGTTCTTAGAGCACTACCCCCTGCAAATAGGATCTTTGTGACCACATTGAATGTCATAGACAAAAACCAACCTTTTAAGCATTGGTCAATTTATTGCAACAAGAGGAAGTTATTCATAATTCAAAGGACGCAGATGATGAGCATGCACTCGCATCAAATTAGAAGGGTAAAAAACCCATTAAGGGTCAAAAGAAATCTCCAAAGTAGAATAAATAACAAAACCAATAAGGGAATAATTCATGTTTTCTTAAAACATGTCAAATTTGTGGAAAATAGGGACATGACTTGAAACATTGTTGGTACAATACTTTTCAATAGGGCTCAACGAGCAAGAAGTCATATTTCAACAAATCACCACAAATTGAAAAGAAGCAACCACAACAACAAAATAGGTGGAAACAAAAAAATTTCAAGTTTAAACAACATAGTAATGTTGTTGAAGACAATGATTCTTCAAATGAGGAATATGGTTTAACTACTCAAACACATGAGTCTACGAATCATCCAAGTGCAGTTTGGTATGTTGATTCAAGAGCAGTTAGATAAGCACAAAAGATTGGTTTTCTAATTTGACAAAATTAGAATCAAAGGGAAATGTATCACTTGGAGATGATACCTCGTATAGAGTACAAGGTAGTGGTGGTATCAAACTTCAAATTGAAAATAGAAATTGTAATATTTCAAATGTTCTTTATGTTCTAGGACTTATTAAAAATTTGTTATTTGTTAATCAGTTACTTGACCATAACCTCATGGTTGAATTTGATCACCAAAATGGTCAAAATTTTTGCCACATCAAAGACAAGTCTAGGCATTTCAAAGTGATTGCCAAGGCTTCTAACATTGGCAAAATGTTTCAACTTGATTTTGTTCAAAATAATCATCAAGCACTTGAGGTCAAAGATATAAAACTAGGAAATTTATGGCATAGAAGATATGGTCACTTGAGTTATGGTTATTTGGTTCAAATAAGCAAACAAGATATGGTTCATGGTTTTCCCAAACTCGAGCAATCTTTTGATATATGTACTAGTTGCTTAGTAGGAAAACAATAAAGAACTCCCTTTGGAAAGACTGAGTATCGATCACTTAGTAAGCTAGACTTGGTGCACATTGCTCTTTGCAGACATTTTGCTCCTAGTCTCATATGGTATAAATACTTTTAGCTTTTTGTTAATGATTACTCATGAAAACTTTGGGTATATTTATTGAAGATTAAGGATCAAGATTTTCAAGTCTTCAAAGAATTCAAGGCCACGATTGAAAATGAAATTGGTATGAAAATCAAGACCCTTTACTCGGATCATGGGGGGGAATACACCAGTAAAGAATTATCAGCCTATCTTAGTGTGAATGGAATCAATCGTCAATTGACAACTCCATATTCACCTCAACAGAATGGAGTTGTAGATTGGCTTAATAGAGTCATAGTGGAAATGTTTCATAGCATGGTTGAGGATGTAAAATTTACAAATACATACTTGGCAAAAACTTATCACACTGCAATCTACTTGTTGAACAAGTCACCCACCAAAGCTCTTGATGGAATCACACCATATGAAGCTTGGATAGGGAATAAATCAAAGGTAACTCACTTTCAAGTTTTTGCTTGCAAGGCATATATGCATGTTCCTAAGAATAAATAAATAATTTAGATAAGAAAACAAAGGAATGCATTTTTGTGGGATACGGTGCACAATCAAAGGCATATAGGCCACTTGATCCAGAAATAAAGAAGATACTAATCAGCGGAGATGTAGTGTTTGATTAAGAGAGTGGAATAAATCCAACTTCTACACAAGAAAAAGTCCTATAATATTTTCAGATAGTGATGGTGAAAGTGAAAAGGAAGATGGTCAAATAGGAGCTCCAACACCACCACCTATAGTTCAACATATGCTGAAGTGGTATACAAGTACTATATAAGATGCTAACTTCAATGGAGTATCAAATACATCCACTTCAAGATCGAGGACTCGAGGCATGGCGCAAGAAGAGGTTAATATGGCCCTTATGAGTATTGTGAAAGAAACATATGATCCCTCTATAGTAACAGAAGCCCTACAGTCTAGACCTTGGAAAAATGCCATGGATGTAGAATATTAGTCACTAATGAAGAATAACACTTGGAAGCTTGTTGATATTTCACTAGAGAAGAGCTTATTGGTTGCAAATGGGTCTTTAAGACCAAGTACAAAGTAGATGGTAGTCTAAATATACAAGACAAGGCTTGTTGCAAAAGGGTATGCTCAGAAAGAAGGCATTGACTATGAGGAGACTTTTGCTCCCACATCTGATATAAAGACTATTGGAATGGTTTTTGCTATGGCTACATAGTTTGGATGGAAATTATATCAAATGGATGTAAAAAATGCCTCTCTCAATGGAGATTTGAAAGAGGAAGTCTACATGACTCAATCTGAAGGATTTGTGGCACCTAATGAGGAACAAAAAGTGTGTAGGCTTATCAAATCTCTCCATGGGATAAAATAGACTCCCCAAGCCTGGTTGGTACATCAAGATTGATGAGCATCTCATACAGCATGGATTCAATAAGAGTCCATATGATCCTAACCTGTACCTCAAATAACATGGGGGGAGGTTGTTATAGTGATTGTTTATGTCGATGATCTAGTCATCACTGGCAACAGAGTGAAGATGATCGATACAACTAAGAATGATCTCAAGCGATCATTTAACATGATAGATATTAGGTTGCTTTACTATTGTCTTAGTTTAGAGTTATGACAAAAGGAACATTACATTTTTGTTTCACATATGAAGTATACGAAGACATTACTCGAGAAATTTAGGATGATGGACTGTAAGCTTATTGCAACACCTATGGAGACAAGACTTTAATTATCTTGTACAGATCCATCATTAGAAATAAATGCAACTCTTTATCGATAGTTGATTGGGTGTCTCATTTACTTGACATATACTAGGCCAGATATCAGCTATGTTGTCAGCTATCTTTCTCAATTCATGTAGGAACCAAAAGTGGTACATTGGAAAGTGGAAAAGTAGCTATTGAGATATATCAAAGGTACAATTAAGTATGGCCTATAGTAAAAGAAGAATGATAATTTCTTCTTGACAGGATATACGGATGCTAATGCAGCTTCTATTAATGATGGGAAATCCACTTTTAGATTTGTGTTCTTTCTAAGATTTGGTTTAATTTTATGTGGAAGTAAGAAGTAGTGTTGTGTTTCTAGATCTTCCATAGAGGTAGAATATTGCGCTATAGTGGGAGCTATGTAGAAAGTGATATGGATGCGTCACATTTTTTTGGACTTCGAGTTCCATAGACTCAGCCTACAATCTGAATTATGATAATCAGTGTGTTCTACATCTTATTCGTAATCTAGTGTTTCATGAGAGAACCAAGCACATAGAGGTTCAGATTCATTTCATATGTGAAAATGTTTAACAAAACAACATATAGCTCTAGTATTGCCCCACTCATGATCAATGTGCAAATGTCTTCATGAAGTTACTTGCATGTGATAAGTTTGAGGCATTCAGGGATTTCTCTCTCTTCTTCTCTTCAGGTTATGATCAATTAAAGGGGGGAGTGTTATAATAAGTAATTAATCCTGGCTTTTCAATAAATGTCTCAAGGTAATTTAAACATTTGATTGACATAGATTAGTTAGGTGGAGTATTTCCTAGGTGTGATAAGTTGTAATCTCTTATAGATTAGAAGATTTAATCTCATTTAGTATTGTATAAATAACCACCTCTTGTAGTGTTTTTTAAATATTTAGTTAATGCAATTTATTATGGATTTCAAGTGATTTAGAATAAATATCAAGCATTCAAGCAATTAAAGCTTCCTTATTCTTTCCTAATTTAATATGAATCATAGGGACAATCCATCTATAGGTCTAAAGTACTAAAGGAACATTTCACGAGTTGTATTTACCAAGTTACAAACTAGGTCACTTTATATAGTTGCTTATTATAATTGCATCCTTATGCACACACATGCCAACACATAGCAAAGAACTACATAAGTTTGAGGCCGTCTTCAGAGTATTATGTAGGTAGTGCCCATTGATAGAGGGGTCTTTGGAAAAAAATAATATTGTGTGCCCACTAACTAATTTTTCTGTAGTCACTCTAAAGGTGAGAAAGTTAGGGTTTTATCATTTGACGAAGAGTGACAACTTGTGCATGAGATCTAAGCACACTAGAGAAAACTCGACTTGAAATTTAGAATATCCCAGGTGGTCACTTCTAGATCTAGTCAATATTTTATACTGGACATCTGTGTCCAACTCAAACACCAATGTTAACTTGACTGTCCATACCTGACACAAGTGTCTGGGGCCATAGAGTGTAACATTCTAAAATATGATGACTGTTCTATAATCCATATCTATTCTACTTCCAAACTTATATATATCATATATGCATGCACATAGTAAGCCAAATAAGTAATCTTATTTATTTTTTATTACAATATCAATCAATAGTTTTACTTTCTATTTTTGACATATCTAAGTGTTATAAATCCGAGAAGTTTGTCTGAGTTTGAAAATAATTAACTTGTTGTATATTTATTTATCACCTTTATCTCTATTAATTTATATATCCTTAACCCTATACTATATTTACGATCTCAATTTAGGTTTAAACATTTGGTGAACCTGACCTCTAAGTATTACTTTGCAAACCTAGATTGATCTAGGGTTCCCAACCTCCTAGGGTTTTAGCTTGCTATGATTTATTTTTATATCTATAACTTTACCCTAGGATTTTACCATCATCTTATTGTTAGGATTCATGTTCACACGCTTTCAATTTTCTTCTTCTTTGATTGGTGCATTTCAACCTCAAAACAACTTCATTTTTAATTACTTGAGGTAATATGTACACAAGTTTGTATTAAATAAATATCTTTTTTGTTCGCCCAAAATTGGTACAAAATTTTCAATTTTTTCAATTTACTATTTTTAGTAAATATTGACATACAAGGTGAATTATGCACTTTAACTAGTTTATGTGTTTCATCAAAAACCATATTTTATTCAAAAACCTCTCTCATATCTCTGAAATAAATTCATGTTTTATCGCACTTACTAATTCTTTATTGTAAATACTTCAGGGTTTTCCTATGAAGCATTCTACCTTGTTTGGCCTATTTTCAATTCATAATATATTAGTTTTCAAATTCATTAGAGGTTTTTTATACTCTAGTTGATATAAAAAAACCACTTTTTGTTTGCCAAAATATTATATGAATTTTACGAATTTTGTATTTTAATATTTTTAGCAAAATTGGACCTACAAATTGTACACTATACTTTTGTTTCCATAATTTTATGGGTTTGTCTCATTTTTTATTTTTCCCAATAAACCTATTTCAAAATCTAAAGAATCTAAACTAATCACTTTATATTTTTTTGGATTGATACAATTTTGGTGGGATCTTTACCCTATATGCTTTTGACCAGAGTTGCAACCGATCAGGGACACAATTGGGGCCCCAGATCCCCAAGTACATAAGTACCAAAATTACCAACAATGGCCACAACTGGCTTGGAAATACTAAAAAATGGCCATAACTAGTTTGAGAATACCATTAATGGCCACAACCGGCTCAATACCAATGATCAGCCACAATCAACCTCCAATACCATCTTAGATTTGAACTTGGGTGGTGCTTGTAGCATCTAAGTCACTTTACCAACTCACCCACATCTCATCAATAACTAATCACTTTATATTACATTTTTTTAATTTTGTACATTGTGGTGATCCTAACCTTTGGTCTCCAAACCCTATTTGACATAGGGTTTCCTAATTTACTTTTTTTTATAAAATTTTGATTGTTGATTTCAAATTATTCAAAATTTAAAAATCATAATTTATTTTCCTAAAATTATGCTAAATATAGATACATCTATTAAGCATTTTTTTCCAATATCTTATTTTTTTCACTATTTGTTGTCTTATTTACATTGTTAGAAATTTCAAAATAAACAAATCATATAATGATCTTAATCAAGATAAACTCAAACTTCTCTTTACCAATCTTGTTTTTACAATATTCAGCCTCTTACTCCTAACCCTAAGGAGGGTGATAACTACCATCCCTCTAACCAGGTCCATGCTATCAGTCCTTTAAGGGGTGAGGTAGATGGTGTATATGCATATTCAATCTGATATAGCTAGGGTTCATACTTGTGAAACCTTAAAAGATCAAATCATCCTTATGAGCAAGTAAATAGAAGACTTGTAAAATAATTTTACTTCTTAGGTCAAATCATTATAAAATCAGATTACATACCTATAAAATCCAACACATGGTAGTGTTAATCATGTGTTTGCATCTTCATCTACCAAAGTTATGCCAAAAACATTTCGTATCCAAATGTATAGTTATAACAAAATACATTTAAAATAATTGGTTAAAATATTATACCAAAGGTTACTAAGAGACCAAACGAAATCCTAATTGAAATGATTCGAGACAAAGTGATCAAATTACCTCCTCCACGTCTTATAAGGCAATTCAAATACTATTATGCATATAATATAATGTATGGGCATTATATAGATCATTGTTTTGCATTGTAGAACAAAATACAAGTGGGGATCTTATTATTAATTCATTACTTAAGGAAACCACTCTCACTATGAGTACCTCTCCTAAAACACAAGTACCAATATAACAAATGCCGTTACCAAAGGAAAATTATGAGCCAAAATAATTACAAATATCAAACATAGAGCAAGAAAAGGTTCAAAAAGAAAAATCAAATCAAGAAAAGGATTCAAATTTACCTCTCAATAATGATACCTAGCTTTCCAAATTATATGGTTTTGGAAAGCAATATTTAAAAAACTTTAGTTATTGTGATCAAGGATTGGGAAACATTCCCAAGGCATAACTCATCCTATTCCCATAATTGATCAGAATGATCATCAATGCTTAGGCTATATTGGTAAAACAAATGCAAATCATTCAAACATGCATATCCATTTTATTAATTCAAAAGAACAAGAACCTACAAATAGAAGCAAGTCCAAGGAAAAAGAACAAATAAAATAATATCTCTTACATAAACACCAAGAGGATTCAATCATGATACAAATGAAACATTTACCAAAAGAGCAATAAATGCATCCAAAGGGTATTGTTAAACGTGTGCCTTCATATGAAGCAGTTAAAAATCATTCCTTCAAGCATCAAATCATTGAACCTTGCATAAATGACAAGTAAGATCAAAATATTATAGTTGACCAAATTGTGAGTTTAATATATGTACCAAGAAATTCTTTACATTTATGGGATATGACATTGAACATGTGACTAAAGATAATGCATATAATTTTTTTTTTGGGTCCATTCAATGTAATGTCATACATGGATCAAAATCATGTTCTACTATGTTCCATATTAGTCCATTTTTGACTAAATATAATGCAAAACTTGGCAAACCATGGTTACTATCAATGAAGGAAAATGTTTCTAAAACAAAGATACCAAAGACAAACTTACCAAAAGGTCATGATACAATTCATAATTCTATTATGCACACATATGACACATCTTGTTCAAGACATGTGACACGATTACCACTCCTCGTAGATTCTCATCCTCGGCTTGAGATCATTAAATAGTTTGTGTATTTTTAGATTCTCCATGAGCAAATAAACATGTTTCAATTACAACTAAATCAAAGAGACTACAGGGAAATCAACCATGGGTTCCATGAATGTTCATTCATTCTACTATTTATTTATGACCATAAAGTTCTATTATACATACACAAAGCATTATAGATCCTACAGTGCCAAATATTACATCTATATGTGCTCCTTGGCAGTACCACTTTTTATTACACTTGATTATGAGTAAGGAGATACCTATGAGCATCCCTTATATGAGATCATAGGATAGTATTTTATTTAAAAAATAATAAAAATATGAAAAAAATTCAAAAATCCAAAAAAATTTGTAGCTTTTACATCTTTTATTGGCTCTTTGGCATCTATGTTGTCAGTTTCATGTTGGTAGATAACATATCATCTATTTATTTATGCATTTGTTTTACGCATCTTTTGAGTGCAATATAGAGATACTCAAGAACATGATCTATGCGCTTTCAGATGTTAGGCCTTCCATTTACTCATGTCATATGGACATTGAGGGTTATTTAACCCTAAATTGAGATGGGTCAATATAATATAGGGTTAAAAATACAGAAATAAACAATCACAAGGGCGATATATATATATATATATATATATATATATATATATATATATGTAAAGCTTTTTTTATAAACTTAGATAAACAATATCTTAAATTTATAATGCTAAGATATGCTAAAAATAAAAAATACAACTATTTATTGATATCACAATAAATTAGAAACAAGAATACTTAATTGGTTTACCATGCACACAAAGATCTGATATGGAACAAGATAGAAGTAGACTAGTTATGGATTATGGATCAATCATTAGATTATTCAAATTTACATTCTGTGGCCTTAGACACTTACACCAAATATGTATGGTGTTATCAACGTTACTATCTAACTTGGATGTAGGTGTCTAGTATGAAGTATCAATTATATTTGGATGTGACTCCCTAGAACCTTCTGTGTTTTTTGTAGCCTTTACTTTGGTGTGTTCAGGTCTTGTGCACATGTTATCACTCTTTGTCAGATGATCAAATCCTAGCTTCCTCATATTTGGAATGATTATGGGAAAAATGGGTTAGTGGTCGCACAATGGTGAGCTACCCAAAGGACTCCTCTATCAATGGGTGTTACCTACATAGCCAATGCTCTAAACAGGGCCTCAGATATATGTATTTCTACCTTATGTGTTGGATTTTGAATGTATCAAGATGCAACATGTGATAAATAAGTACACAAAGTGACCTTGCTTGTAACTTGGAAAATTTAGCTCATGGAATGCTCCTTTAGTAGTTCAGAACTATAGATGGGTTGTCCCTATGAATGATATTCAAATAAGAAAGAATATATAAGCTTTGCTCACTTGAATATTTGTTTGAGTGTTTTTAATAAGTTACCTTGTGAGTTGTTAGGCATGTACTAGGTGAGAAATTAATGAGGGTTGATTAGGTATATATATCAATCCCTTTTCAAAATATCTAGTGTAAAATCACTTAGTCCAACCATAAGGATATGTTTCATTTGTAAATTTGATGACTTTAGGGCACTTGACAATTAATTTATCACATAACACTAGCATCGATGTAGGTATTCAACTGGGACACAAGTGTTCAATAAGCTAGAAAATAGGTACATGTCTAAAGCTTGCAAAGGATGATGATAAGTAGGTTTATAGAATTTTGAGTAATACAAAAGGCCTGGTAATGAGAATAACATATGGTTAAACTAAGAGATAAGAAATAAGAGCTAGCAAATGCGAGCCTTTGAATAATAAGAAATTCTTAGAATTGAAGGGTACATCCATGAGAAGTACTTGACAAATATACAAGACTGAAGTGTTATATAATTCAGATCTCGTGTCTAAATTCCCCCCTTTAATCTAGTAATAAAATTGTTAGTCTAAAGGAAAAAAGAATGCATACCTAGGTGTGTATAACACACCTTGTCTTTACATGAGTCCCACTTGAGTGCTTTGTTGGTGATTGACCTACAAACAAGAAAGAGCATGTTCTAGCATATAATTAGTGCCTAGAATTGAAATAATTTTAAATGCTTGAAAATAAAGAAAGCAAGGTCAGGAATACACGTGTAATGATGTAACCATCTTACCTTTTAGTAATTTGATTTGAAGAGATGATTTATTATGAATCTTTGAAGATGATATTATGACAATGGTAAACCCTGAAAGTGTATAAATCTATATATATAAATATTATAGGATAGCTTACCCCTAACCTTTGAGAAAATATGAGTTGCCACCTGACAATTGAGATTAGCTCAATTGTGTAATCCGCTCATACTTATAATTTGTTGAGTGTGAGTGACCCAAGTCAGCTCACACTATAAACATGGTGCAGGTCAATGATTTGATCACTCCATATTATAAAATTGGTAATATTGATTGATGTAATCACGTCAACCTTATAAAAAGTGAGCCAACTACTATAGTAGATAAACTCAATAACAGTTCGTAAAAGTCCATCCTAGTTAGGCTAAAGTTTGTAGAAGTATTTGAAATCTAAAAGTGATTTAATTTTGTAATTTTAAGTTTACTTTTTCATGGCATGTGTACCTCATATATGTCTCAAGTTGAAACCTAAACATAAAAATGGTACCAATGTATAGAATGCTATCACAAGTGTGTATATGAATCATATAACTATGTAATTTTGACCAATTTTGAATTTTTGTAAATGTGGAAGACATGTTCACATGACATGCCCCCACTAAAATATGAAATTGAGAAGTGATATAGGTGTGGAGAACATGTTTTCATAACATGTCCCCACTATAATCTAAAAATACCGAGTATTGAATAAGTGCGGAATTCATGCCCCTTTGATATCCCCCTCCCCTTCTTAGGTGAGGAGAAGTAAAAACTGGTAGTCACCTCATCTCAAAAGGATAAGATAACTTTATAATATGTAAATGTATCATGTAGCATGTAGGAGTAACATATTTGGGTAGATTTAGAAATGAAGTGCATAGTATGTGATCATATCAAGTCCTAATATACATGATGTGAATCATGACAATGTCTAGATAATAATAATTTAATATCAACAAGCAATCAAGTGCACATGCAAGAGCACTCAAAAGCAAACTAAAAGATAGTGGTGCAAGGAGACCTCAAATAAGGGGCATGTTCAAATACCACACAATTAAAGGGATATGACTTAGTTGAATGTCCATAAAATAACAAATAACATATTTAAATGTCAACATACAACAAACTATGACATATGCAAATGTCATAATAAGAAAACATAGGCACGAGGGCTACAATCAATGGAGCATATTAAAATTCTCGAACAAATAACACAATGGAATACAAGACACTCAAGAAATACATAAATGGAAGCCATAGAAAAAGCAACCAACATAAACATATGATACAAGTCATTGATACACGTGTTACCAAAAAAAAATTAAGTACATAGTATTTCAAGTATACTATGAAATATATAAGCATGGATAAAGGCATGTGTAAGTATATAAGCTCAAACATGATAATATAAAATGATCATAGAATGATATAACCTGGATGTATCATGATCAAAGAAGTGGATGCCCCCAATGTCCAAATAACATGAGTAGAGGGAAGGCCCAACATCTGAAAGTGTATAGATCATGTGCTTGAGTATGCATGTATCACACCCAAAAAAAGATACATGAAACACATGTATATATAAATATATGATACGTTATCCACCAATATGGAACTAACAACATAGATTCTAATGAGCTAATAGAACATATAAAAGCTGAAAAATATGTTTTTGATTTTTGATTTTTTTTAATTTTTTGGGTTTTTTGGAACATTTAAAATGTTTTACCCTTAGGTTGGATCATTTGCATTGTTTGGATCATGGTTGTATAGTTGAAAATATTGCATTACCTATTTATTCTCATGATTTGCTTGTGAAGTAGAAGAATGATTACCATAATGCAGAATATGGATCAATTTTCTCTCATAAGAAAAGGAGATACCTTATTGATTTTGGTTAATTTTTACTTCCATTTGGTATAACCAAAGGGCTCCTACTGTGAATGCATATTTATATTTTTGTGGCATAACACAAACCCTTATTTGAGTCAATTTAGGACCATAAGCAACCATTATTATTATGTTTTTCAAAGAGTATTTCTGACTTCCTTTATTTTGTAAGTCTTTTAGATCAAATCCAAGTTGTTGCAAACATCTTACATTGTAAGTGGTTTTTGTTTGTACATGATCAACACGGTTATGCCAAAAGTAAGCATCACCCATAAATAATGCAACTATTAGATATATCTAACAAGAATGTTTTTGAATTTGTTTAGCTTGAAGACCTTCCTCCTTCTTGGAAATATTGGTATCATGATTGTTTGTAGATGAACGTGCATATCTATACACATCCCAATATAATAATAGAAAGAAACAAAAGGCCTATGTAATGATTTTCCTCTAAGTGGAAAATAAAGACCCATAATAAATATAAATTATATTTTTAAATCCAACAGAATGTAATTTAAATAATACAAAACATATTTGAATTTTATTACATGTTCCTGAATAGGTTCATCCTCATTTTGAGTCAATACTGGCAAATGGTCCAATGATAACTTGGGAAACTTGTGCTTCTGAAAATGCAATGAAAATACATCCTCAAGTTTTTTGAATAATGATAGGGGCCCATCTGGGAGGCTATAGAACTAATCAAGAGCTTCTTTAGTTAAGCTCCTATTAATTTTTTTAATAACAAACGCCCCTCCTTTGCCCAATGGCCAAAAGAGTGTTTGTATTATTCCAAATGATTTGCAGGATCTCCTTTGGCATCAAAGATATAAAATAAAGGCATAATAAATTCAGAAGGATATATATATTCAAAGACACTTTTAGTCAGAGGTTGGTCTACCAAGATATCATCATGAAAGATATCCTCATTTGAGGAAATTTGTAATTTTACAGCAACCATTTGTTGTTGAATATCATTTACAATATTCATCATGGGTAGAGTGTTATTTAAAGAGGTTGGTTAAGAGGTTCAAAATTTGATTTTAGGTTGAAAATTCTCCTCCACATGACACATGTGCATATTAACATCTCCATGAAAAACAAGTGTACATTGATTATCATTGAATTTTGGAACCTTTGGTATTTATTTTGGAAGTTTAGGAATATTTGATATTTGCATACTATTTAAAGGTTCATCTCTCTTTGGAAATGATATAACACATGGAATTTGAGGTAATTTTGGTAAAGGAGCTTCTTTTTTAACATTACGGCTTTTTCCACTTTAGGTTTGTTATGCACTCTTCTTCATGGTGGTTTAATGTTATCGGGCAAAGAGTCTATGATGTCTTTATTTATCTTTAAAATAAATCAATATAAAATGAAGGAAAATATGAACCATCACCCTCACTAGAGGGATATTGTTTGGAAATATGGGCATGATAGGAGTTTGAATCATTGTGTTAAATCTCCTTTTTTACTATTGTGTAAATTAGCAATGAACTCTTTATGAATTTGATGAAAGATAGCATAATCAAATGAAGGAATATTTTGCTAATGTGAAGTCAATTTGGTTATATAAGTTAATTGAAAAGGTTGTATATCTTCTTTGAGATTGTGTAACTCATCTCTTGGGATGGTGTTGGCATGAACCTAGTTAGAGGGATGGTATCTACCACCATTCAAAGATTTGAGATAACATTTTTTGGCATTAAGCAAAAGACAACAATAATCAAATTTTAATCACTCCTTGATAGTGAGTTATAGTGTTTCATAATCATAATCATCAAAACAATCTATATCATCCATGATGAAGGAAATAAAGTAAATAAAAATTAGGGCAAAAAAGGCAAAGAGCATAGATTATGGAACACTTATGTGACAAGATATCTCATAGGTCAAGTTCACTAAATGTTTAACCCTGAATTGAGATGGGTCAATATAATATATGGTTAATAATAAGAAATGAACAAGCACAAGGGTGATAAATAGCTCTATGACAGTTTAATTAATTTGAAAAATCAGATAAATAATACCTTGAATTTATAATGCTAAAATATGTTAAAAATAAAAAGAGCAACTATTGATTTATAGTGCATTAAATTAGACACAAGAGTACTTGGTTTATTGTGCATATGAAGAGCTGATATGGAATAGGTTGGAAGTATATTGGATTTAGATTTTGGATCGATCATCAGACTCTATAAATTTGCATTATGCAGCCTCAAACACTTGCATCAAATCTAGATGTTTGCATCGATGTTACTGTCTGACATGGATGTAAACATCCAACAAGGAATATTAACTATAATGAATGTGACCATTTAGTACCTTATGGATTTTTTGTCACCTTTACTTTGGTGTGCTTATATCTTGTGCATAGGTTATCTCTCTTTTTCAAATGATTAAACCCTAGCTTCCTCACCCTTGGAGTGACTTTAGAAAAAATGGGTTAGTGGGCACATGGTGTTAAGTTATTTTAAGGACCCCTCTATCAATGGGAACTACCTACATAAATAATAATTTGAAGAAGGATCAAACATATGTAGTTATCCCCTACGTGTTGGCTTATGTGTGTATCAAGATGAAATATGTGATAAATAAGTACATAGAGTGACCAAGCTTATAACTTGATAAATATGGCTCATAGAATGATCTTTTAATATTTTAGACCTGTAGATGGGTTTTTGAAATAATTGATATTGAAATAGGAAAGAATAGGGAAGATTTTCTCACTTAAATACTTGATTGAGTGCTTTTGGTAAGTTTCCTTGTGAGTTTTTAGGTTTGTGATAGGTGAGGAATGAATGAGGGTTGATCTTGTATACATATCAATCCATTTTAGAGATATCTCGCATAAAATCACTTAAGCTATCCATAAGGGTACGTTTCATTTACATACTTGATGATTTTAGGGTACTAGGCACATAGTTTGGCATGAAACACTAGTGTCGACATAGGCATCTGACTGAGACGCAAGTGACAAGATGTCAAAAAAAAGGTACAGGTCCAACAAATTTAAAAGATGATGATAAACAGGTTTACAAAATTTTGAGCAATACAAAAGGCATGGTCATCAAAATAACATATGGTTAGACTAAGAGATAAGAAATAGGCACAATAAGTAGTAGATGTGAGCCTTTCAATAGAAATAAGGTCTTAAAATTACAAAATACAACCATGAGAAGTACTTGCCAAATATATAAGATTTAGGTGCTATATTTTAGATTTAGTGTGTATAAGGGCATCTAATTATTTCATCATGCTACACCCATGTTATATCATTTTGTGATCATTTTACATTATCATGTTTGAGCTTACATAGTTACACATGCCTTTATCCATGCTTATAACTTTCATAGTGTACTTGATAAGCTATGTACTTAACATTTTTTGCTAACACATATATCCAAGGACTAGTATGATATGCTTATATTGGTTGCTTTTGATTCCATGCTTTCCTTTTAAAACTTCATCGAGTTTGTTCTTTTCTTGCTATTGTATTGCATTGTATTACTTGTTCAAGGCTTTGCATATGCTCCATTTATTGTGGCTCCCATGCCTATGCTTGCTTATTATGACATTTGCATATGTCATGGTTTGTTGTATGTGGACATTTGAACATGTCTTTCTATGCTTTATGAACATTTGACTACGTCATGTCCCTTCAACTGTGTGGCTTTTGAACATGTCCCTTGTTTGAGGTCTCCTTGGACCATTGTCTTTTGATTTGATTTTGAATGTTCTTATGTGCATGCTTAATTGCTTAATGAGCTTGTATTATTATTCTTTAGATGTTTCCATGATTTACATCATGTATCTTAGGACTTGATGCAATCACATACTATGTACCTCATTGTTATATCTACTTAGACATGATACTTTTATATGATATATAATCCATACACATATTATACGTTTATCTTGTCCTTTTGAGGTAAGGTAACTACCATTTTCTACCTCCCCTCACCTCAAAAGGGGGGCATATCAGTGGAGGCATGGCTTCCTTATTTTTACAATTTTAGATTACAGTGGGGGCATGTTATGGAAACATGTTTTCCACACTTACACCAGTACTTAGATCCTCCAAATTTAGTGGGGTCATGTCATGGATCATGTCCTCCATAATTGTAAAAATGTCAAATTTTGCCAATTTGCATAGTTATTTTATTCAAATACACATTTGTGGTAGTATTATATACATTAGTACCATTGTTATACCCAATTTTCATCTTGAGACATATACGAGGTGCATATGCCATAAAAATGAGCACCTTAAATTGTAAAATTAAATTAGCTTTTAGATTTCAAATGCTTCTATGGACTTTAGCATACACCATGATGGACTTTTACAGATTGTTATTAAGCCCATCTACTATAGTACTTGGATTGATTTTGGCAAGATTGAGGTGATTACATCACTAAATATTACCAAGTTTATAGGATGAAATGATCAAATCATCCACCCTCACTAGATTTATAGTATGAGTTGACTTGGATCACTCATGCTCACTAGGCTATAAATATTCTTGGGTTGCATGGTTGAGCTAATCTCAACTATTGGGTTGTAACTCACATTTTCTCCAAGGTTGGGGACAAGCTATCCTCCAACCTTTATATATATATATATATATATATATTTGCACTTCCAAGTTTTCAAATTATCCTAATCTTAGCTCTAATACTTCATATTGAAGCATCTATTTAAATCAAATTTCCAAAAGGTAAGATGGTTATATCGATACACATGTGCACTCCTAACCTTACTCTCTTTACTTCCAAGAATTTAAAATTATTTCAATTTTAGATTATATGAACTAATTATATACTGTAACATGATCTTAGTTGTATTTTATTCATTGAAAAATCACTCAAGTGGGACTCATGAAAAAATAAGGTGTGCTATATGTAGACACCTAAAACTGGCCACAACTGGCTTGCATACATACTATAGATTTATTCCTACCAACCATTGCAAATTAAGCCTAAGAATCACTGAATGCCCCAAATTTACTTTTTCATATTTCATCAAAGCTAATAATCATGTTGAGACATCCCTAATTGGGGTATCTTATCTTATGCAATAATAACCTCTCACAGATTCATCCCTAATCAGCTTACGGTATCATAACTTTCAATTTGGCCTATGGACCCATTAAGTGGGGCACTTGCACACTTAAATCAAATCTTGAAAGAGCTAAAAGGATAATCAAAATCAATTAACAAATTAAACAAGATTAAATGCCTATTTGAATTATCCATTTACAATTAGTGAATATCTAAAAAAGGAAATTCAAAAATTCAAAATATTCTAGCCTTTAATCATTGCCTTTTACGAGTTGTCAAGCTCTTTGCCTAGTAATTTCAAATCATAATCACTTGACAACTATTAACTCTACTATGGTTAGATTTGACTCACCTAAGTTTAGTTTGAACCCATTATAAGCCTTAACTCAACCCTAACTCACTTTGGGTGAGAGTTAATTCTTAAGGCTATAAATACATGGCCGTACCTCTTCGTTTCTAAGCTCTCATAAGCTAAAGGTATAATGCTAATTTGGAGGGACACAAGATTTGAAATGGTGTTATAATGCCAAAATCTTAAGCCAAGCAATCACAAGCCACATCAAAGCCATGGTGCCAAGGAGAGAAGGAGCCAATGAGCTTCATTTGCCAAAGACTTATTTATGCACAAACTGAGCAAGCCACTCAACAAAGCATTTGTAGCTCCCAAGGAAGGTAAAAGATTTGTAGTCTTTTATGTTTTTATTGTGATTTCTTTTAGCATTTTTTTACTAAGTTCTTCCTAGTATCTAGGCTAGAAGTGTAAATGTTAGTGTGTTTATTTGAGCTTTTATTGCTTGGACTAACACCATACTAACCTCCCTTATTGGATTTATATGATGACAAATGACATACCTGATGGGACATTAAGCATCCCATACAAAGAAGGAGATTAATATGCAACTTTTAGTTTTGATAATGAATGCTTGACAATCTTCAAAATTTAAGTTTTATCTTTGTTTTTCATGTATTCTAATTTTTAGTCACACATACTTTACATAGAGAACAACGTTGATTCTACCAAGATTGACATCAATCTTACCAAAATCGACATCAACCCCTGTGTGCAAAATAAAGCATGGTGAAAATGTGATTAATAAGTTTTTCTTGCATTTTTTGATTTTTTTGTGTGTCTAAAATCTTAACTATTGTTTGACTGACTATTTACCTATAAGATATAGTGTTATTCATTGGTTTTAAAGTTCATTTGGCTAACAATATTTTTGTCAAACCATATTGTTATTTTCTATGTTTTACTAGAAACTAAAGTTGATCTGTGTTGACCAACATTGATCCCTATGAGTTTATTGATGTCGATTCTTGTAGATTGAACTCGATCCCTACGTAGATTGACATCAATCTCTAAGACAAAAAAATAGAGAAACTCGAGAGTAAAATCCAAAACATTATTTTCTCATTCGCTTTTGGACTTCTAAGTAGGAAAAAACCCTCTAACAATTATAGGTCTTAAGGTGAAAAATATCAAGTTTGAACATGGTTAAATCTTACACACTTTATCTTTGGTGTTTAAAACAAACTTAGTTATTTTCAATACATTCATTGTTTTTGGATTTTTCAACTAATGCCAAGGGGCCAAAAACTTCACTACACACTTCATTTTGGTGATTGAAATAAACTCTCACACTAGATAAATACTCTTAAGTGTTTCATTTTTATTGCTCGTTTGATTGAAGGTTGTTTATTTTAACAAATTTATTGATGCATGTATGCTCTCCCCCCGTCCCCTTTAGGGAACTCAGGTGACCAAAAGCACTCATTATTTGCATCAGTTGCTTTAATCCAAAGCATGAAAAGAACATCATAAAAACTCACCTCAAATTTGTATGGTTTGGGTGATCCAAATGTGACCCTAAAGTCTTTTCACTTATTATTTTTTATGCATTTTGTCTTGTGAGTTGGAGTTCATCACCTCCTCATGGGTTTTCTAAGGAAGCGTTGACTCAATAATTTATCTCTCAACATCATTTTAAACCCAATCCATGGTGGAGTATATAAATTGAGGGTGATCCATTAAGATGCTTATTTTGAGTAGTTAAAATAAGCTCCATTAGTGGTACTCCATCTTAGATCGTAGGGGCAACTCAGACATCGCACTACACTAAGAAAAAAATGGATGTAGTGGTTGTGAAAAGGACAAGAATTTTTCACAACAAACTAGTTGATATGGATCTAATTAATGTGATTACATCTCTAGTGTTAGCCACACTTGGGACCATCTAGAAATGCACAAAAATTGATAGTTTAGAACATCCCCACTTGTCATGGACATACGTTTGAGGCACGGCAAGTAGCCTAAAGTTCTATTTCACAATACAAACTCTTGGGACAAGAGGGGGCCTAAAAACCCTAATTTTTATGCACTTTTATTTTTGGATTAACATTTTATAATCCTCCCAAGAGTGATTATATTGATGGAATTCAACAATATTATGCAACCTTGTCACTTTTAGGATTTAAGAAGTTACACCTAGGTGTTTGTGTCATTTTATTTTTTTATTGCATGATCTTGAGTGAAACTATCTATTTTGTTTGTTTTACCACATCAAAATTAGTCTTTTTATACATCAATCATTTGTTTGAGGAAGCATCACAACACCCATTTGACACCATACCTTTGCCTTAGTCTTTTAACCAAATCTTGTTTGTCTGTGTCATTTGATTGAAAAGGGTGTCATTATACTACCCAAATAATTTTTCAAACCTTTTTGCCTTGGAGTCTTGAAACCAAACCATTAATTACATCTTTCGAGTGTGAAAATGTTGTTACATTATTTGAATTATTTCATAGACCTTTTTTATCTTGTTTCCAAATTCCAATTCGAGACTAAAGCCACATATGCTTGTTGGGATCTTTACCTAGTGCCATTATGTTGTCCATTCTTGTTTAGCTTGTTGTTTGTTCAAAGAAGCCTAGTTTTCTACATTAATTTCAAAATTAGCCTTGATATATTCAAATCCAAACATTAATTGATTTTTGCCTATGCCTTGCATAATTTTGGCCTAGACATCAATCTTTCTCTTTTGGGTTGTGCGACTTAGTCTAATTTATTTTTTATTTAAAAACTATTTGTTTATGCCTAAATTTGGGAGAAATAACCTATCTTCCAAGTGCCTACTATTTTATGCCTTATACCAACTGACCAAGTTCATGTTTAAATTTGAATGCCTAGTTTATGCTAAAGTGTTTTAAAAAAATTAGATTAAATCTCATACCATGTTTTACTTGAAGTCTAGTTTTTGTGCCTTTTATAAAAGACCTAACACATGCCTATTTTGAGCCTAGTTTTGTGCCTTATTTTTCCAAAAAACCTAGCAACTTTTATTTTATTAGATTAAACTTGTTTGAGACACTTTGAACCTAAAGTTTGGCATGCCAGTTTTTATTTATCCACTTGACCATTTGTTTAAGACATTTGATGTTAGACTATTTTCTACCAAGTTTTAGCACATACCATTTTGGAGATATAACTCCACTCTTAGACTAAGTTAGACTATGTTTGGTTGATTTATCCTTTGGACCTTATTTTTTAGAGTATTTAGAAATCTAGGCCTCTTTGTGAATCTCATCCTTTGACTCATGATAGTAACCATGCTTCAAAACACCATACCATTACCATTCTAAGACCTCATCCTATGGCTCATGATAACAACCATGCTTTGCAATACCCTAACATTTATATACTAGGTCCTTATCCTTTGGCTTGTGCAAGCAACCAAGCTTCATAATGCCCTAACATTTCTATACTAGGACCTCATCCTTTGGCTTGTGATATTAACCAAGCTTTGTAATTCCCTACCATTACCTATTTAGGCCCTTCCAAGTATGGTAGCTCATTATCTTAACAAGGTTGCACAAGTGTGACTAGATGAGTCATAGTTATTATCTTTGTCTTAGGCCGACAACCATCCTATATTAAGTCCATCATAGAGAAACCTATCATTACTTAACCACTGGCCATTATTTATCCCTTCCCAACCATCCCCCACTTTAAAAAACCCATGCTAATCATCAAGCTACAAGTGAGCCAATCAGTACTTCTCTAATTGAGTCAATCATTAGAAGACCAAGATATATTCAAAAATGGTATTTTATAACTACTGATAAACCAAGGCCAAGATAACCAACCAATCCATGATGTTTTTGTTGAAACACTTATCTATGATAAGTCAACCTGTGATGAATCACCTTTTGATCTTTTACCTGTTGTTGAGGAGGCTCACTCTGATAAGCTAGTATTTACTGAGTCACTTCTTAATGATTATAGTCACCTTTGGGCAAATCATTATCTTAACCATAGTGTTATTTTTTAAAGAGCCTCCCATTGACAATCCATTCTCTATGGAGTTGTCTCTTGACCTTTTCCCCGTCGTTGAGGAGTCTCACTTTGACAAACCAGTCTTTTTGAAATCCTTCTTAGCCAAGCCTATATCTGAAGAGCCCATTATGCCATCACATGCTATTACTTATCCAATACCAAACATTCAACAAGACATCATTGTAGTAACATCCACACCTGATGAATAATCAACATTTAAGTTAGGTTTTATTCTTGAACTGACATTAGATTTAACCTTAGAAGTAGAATCAACATCATTCTCAACATCAGATTCAGAGTCCCTTGAGTCAAACTTAACTTCAAAATCAAAATACATTTGTGGTTGTTACAATATTGGTTACACATGCCTTAGAAATTTGATTATATTTGTGATCCTTCTATGATTTTTGAGGATGATTACTTTAGCCTTGACACAAGTTATCCTAGTATATTTTATGAGGATTATGTTACCTCTTTCCATTCCATTGTCATTCCACATATCAATAACACCAACCAACCTAGCCATTATATTGACGTTCTACCTCCCACAAGTGTCAATTAAGATCTACAGACTCACACCTTTTTAAAATACATCCATGGTGACATATCAATTATAAAATATCAGGGGGACTAAGACCATAGTCATGTAGAAGAATAGCAATCTCCTAGTGAAACCTTTTTGGAGGCACTAGGGGAAATCAAAGTCCAAACCCAACATCTTATAGTAACACCTTTTCAGAGGCACTATAAGATAAACAAATTTAAAAGTCAACATTCCCTAGTGAAACCTTCTCGAAGGCACTATGGAACAATCAAGAAACTTCATTGGTGAAAGGCTCTTTGAGGTACCAATAGATGATCACAATAGTTATTCAAGCATCTTTGATGAAGACATTATCAAAGCTGACATCAATATAACTTCTAATCTACAACATAATCAAATGGTAGCTACTCTTAGGCCCAAACAATAAAAAAATATGGTGGTCCTATTGAGAACATATTCAAAAGTTTTCAACCTCGCCATAACTAAAGTTATGTCAAATCTAGAATCAACAACATTGTGTGTGCCTGAAAATCTTGATCATCATTTATTTCTCAACCATTATACATTTCATTATCATCCACCTTTATATTGTTAAATCAGACCTATCATCTAATATTTATCTATATTTACCATCCCTAACTGTATTTTCCTTTGTAGAGGCTATGAAGACATATTATCTTGACGTTTAGAGGAAATAGAATTAACAACCAACAAAAAATACAACAAAATTCTTAGAGGCCAAACCTACAATAAGTTCTTGACAGAGAAACTATTCAGAAGAGGTATGGGCTAGCAATTTACATGATTGATTATTTTATTTGTATCATATGGTGATTAAGATGTGCATCTCCACATCAATAAGAACAATAGAAATATTTACCTTGCCTTGTCAAAAACCATACCTAAATCTTGCCCAAAACCATACCTTTGACCAATGACTTACCTTACCCTTTGCCATTTACCTTGCCATTTATCTTAACATTTTCATTTGGCATTCCTCTTATCATTGTTTCATACCCTACCATTTACCTTACCTTATCACTTGGGGGCAACTCTCTTACCAATATATCCAATTACCATATCTTATCATCTTCCTTGTATCATAACATATACCATTTTATCATGCCTTTATTATTGACCAAACCCTATTTTTAGCTACCCTACCTAGCCCTTTTGATCTTGGTTCTTTTGGTTCTTCCCGCACCTTCCATGAGGGGATTCTAATCCAATTTTAATAGTTTTAGAATTCCGTATTTAAATGAAAGTCTATGAAAGTAGTGTGACAGTGGATCTAGCAAGCTATATTTCATTTACGTTTGACTAGTGCCATTGATTATAACCACCTATGAGCAAATTAATATCCCACCTTATGTTACTAATTATAATTACCCATGGGAAAATTAATATCACAAACCTATGTCATTATTTCCTAATTATAATTGTATATGGGCAAATCAGGAACAACACATTTACCATGCATTACCGCATCACCTTGTCATTACGATTCTCATTTTCCTCAATTTGCAAATTTATTATTACCTGGTTGGATCTCTCCACCTTTTGTGTTGGCATAACTATTATGACTTAAGGTCATAATGGGACTACCTAGGTCATTCTTGATTCATGTTGAGGTCAACTCAGTACCCTTTTTTCCATACACTCTTTCCATTTTATGAGCAACCTAAGCCAATGCTCTCACTATTTTTCAAGTGGTATCTTGTCAATCTCTAGCGAGTTAAGATACCGCAAAAATTCTAAAAACATTAAAAAATTTCAAAATCCAAAAACATGTGTCCTGTTTAAACCTAGTCGGTTATCCTCGACCTACCCCACTGGGGCAAATCCATTGTAAGTTTTAATACATTCCATTACCATTAGGGGTGTGACCTTTCCCTTTGCATGTATCCTTGCTTGGGAGCACCACCCATTTATCATTCCATTGAGCCTTCACACATAGGTATTAACTTGTTTGATGACATGATGCTTTTTATTGCTTTTAATTTCAAGCTTTCTATGTGGTTGTTTGTTTGTTTGCTTTCATTATTGTGCCTTGAATCAGTCTATATATGTTCATTGGGTGATACCTTGTACATTATTCTTGAGTTTATACATATTCATATGTAAACATTGTCATCATGGTGTTTATCATTGATACATTGTTTTCAATTATTTATTGGATCGGGAGTTAGTCATTTTGTATATTTCAACTAAGTTATCATGGTGTTTTATATCATAATACATACTATCACGTGTTACAAAAAGAATCAAATCAAGATATATTATCCTTGGCAACCTTGGTAAATCCGCCTACCCTCCTTGATCAAATTAACCCATTGACCATTCCAGTTGTATCAATGCTAATAAATATGAACATCTCTATATTGGAAGGTATAACTAAATCATTCATAAAGATCAATTCTTATTCTTTTATTCATCTCTTTCATCACTTTGTGCATCCTCATATCCCTAGTTATTTGTGGCTTCTTCAGTCATTAGACCATATCTACATTTATGCCTGCTCATCTCTAATCTATGCAAAAAGTTATATCCTTGAGTTATGCTTTTCAATCTACCCTACTAGGGCATAATCAAATATAACTTTTCAATCCAAGTCATCTTAATGATTATAAATGCCTGTGGGCAAATCATTATTTTGACTCATCTACCCTAGTTAGGGTATGTGCCTTTGCATTAATTACAACCACCTTTAGGTAAATCAATACTTTTAAATAAAATTCATGCAAGCATTATCTCAATTGGATTAATCTCACTCATGGGCTAATTTCATTTTTCTTTTATCCTACTTATACCGATGATTAAAACTGCTTATGTGCAAATCATCATGTTTGTTTACCCAATTGGGGTAGCTCTATATGTCATTGATTATAATCATACGTGGGCAAATTAGTCTTTTTGAGGAACTGATCGCCGACCCCATTTTATCTTCTTGGTCCCATTGTTTCCTCCTTTCGAGGAACTGATCATCAACCTTTTTAATCAACCTCTCCCTTAAGGGGGCATCTACAGTTCATCCATTGTCATTGAATTCATAAGCATATAGGACCTTTTCATTCTTTGAGAATATGTTACTATGCATATAGCTTGTAATGCCTTCCCAAATAGGGGCAAACTATAGACACCTAAAACTGGCCACAACTAGCTTCTAGTCCAACTTCAAATTGATTCCTACCAACCATTATAAATTAAGCCTAGAAATCACTAAACATCCCAAATTTGCTTATGCATCATTTATGAAATCTCATAATCATGTTGAGACATCCCTAATTGGGGTATCCTATCATATGCAATAATAACCTCTCACAAACTCATCTCTAATCACCTTGCAACATCACAACTATCAATTTGACTTATGGACCTATTAAGTGGGTGTAGTCATATAAAATGTGAAAATTAGTAAATTGAGTGTGGCTTATGACACCCAATCCATAGGTCCCTCTTACTTGCTCTCATGACCCTTCTAGGCACCTTTTCATTGATTTCTAATCATCTATAGCCTTCTAGATAGTGATTTCACCTCTACCAAGTTATTTTTCCTATGACAATTCCATCTCTCAGGTCTCGTACCCTTATGATAATAACACCCAACTTGGACTATAGTGATAGAATCTAGGGTGTTGATTTTTGGTGCTCCCATCCAATTACGTTTTTACCTCCAATGGCCACTTCCTTCTAGTTCCTATCCTTCTTATCGACCTAGCACAAATACATTCGACCCATGACCAATAAATCTCTATTAAAGCCCATTTAAAGTTCATTTAGAAGGGTTTAGAAAATATCATAAAGCAAGCAAGACTAATTAGGCGTATTTCCCTATTCTCTAAATAAAACCATTTGATACTACTACAAGCTTATTCAAACCCTTACATGAGTCCCTAACCAACTCAAGCACACCCAATTATAGCATTTTGCATCTTCATACACATTTTTACACAAAGCACATCAAGTGAGAGAACTACATATGGCTTGATCCCTCTTTAGAGTATTGGTATGTAGACAGTGTGCCCACACAAGGGGTGTGGATACACATTCCTTGGATGTTACACACACTAATCCCCCCTCTTTCTCAAATTTTGTCAAAGCATAATGGAATATAGGTGTTGAATACTAAATTAGCTCCACAAGGAGTTTTGCAAACGTCCAACATCCAAAATTTCACAGACAGGCTCACATAAAGACAATGAATAAAACCCAAAAAACTTAGGCCTCCATGACAATAGTGGCAGAAGAAGACTATAGCATCGAACCCTAGGGTGTCCTATTTTGGTGCTCCTATCCTTTTATAAAATGAAACCCAGATCCTGATTTATGACACTGACCTAGTCCTGTATAGCAAATGTCAAACCCTATCTTAGTCGTCTCAGTTTGTTTCCAGCTAAGTCTTATTTTCTCTACATTTATTACTATTTTTTAAAAAGTTCAAATTATAACTAAATTATAAAAATTAGTAGCTTAATTATTGTAATATTATTTATTGATTTAATTAACTCAGATCCTTAACTAAATTAAGAATAAGACTCTAATATTCCCAAAACTGTTAAATTATTTGGTGAACCTGACTTACTTCATTTGCGCATAAAAACCCTAGAAATTCTAGGGAAAATTTGTTTGTTGATTTTTCCAATATCTTTCTAACTTTTTTTACTTGCATATTTGAATTATAAATTCACTTAAAATTTTAGAACTCCATAGTAATTTATAAAAAAACAATTATTTTCTTCAAAACCCTAGTTGCATACACTAGGTCCTTTCAAATCAAGAATTGCCCAATATTTTTTTGATTTTTTCACTTGCATATTTAAATAAAAAATTCAATTCAATTTTTAAAATTCTATAGTAATTTAAAAAATATATTTTTCTTCCAAACCTTAGTTGTATACACTAGGTCCTTTCAAATCAAAAAATTTCCAATAATTTTTTGATTTTTTACTTGCATATTTAAATCAGAAATCCATATTAAAATTTAAAATTCCTTAGTCATTTAAAAATAAATCATTTTTGAAAACCCTGATTGTATATACTAGGTCCCATTGCTTTTGAGGTATCACCTTACATGTTTGTGAGCTTCATATCTTTTTTATGCATTCTCCAATTTTTTATTTTTAGGACTTTACATTTCTTATATTCAATACTTTCATTCCATAGCACTTTGCTTATTACAAATTATTAAAAAAAATTCATTAAATCTTTAATTTATTTTCCTAATTTAACAATGGCCTAATACACTAGTTTTGATGAAACTGATAAAAGAGAACTTCAAGAACTCTTAACTAAACACCTGAACATGCAAGATGACATTCTTAAAATACTACAAAAAAACAAAAAATAAACAATAGTCAATCTTCTCAAACCATAGAGCAACCAGTTGCACATGACACTATGGGGGCAACTATGTCTCAACAACCCCTTATAGCAATCCAACCTACCTTTATGCCACCACCAGCTACAATTAATACATCATTGTCCCTTGATGTGGCAACAGTTGTGCAAGAGATAAAATATCTTCAATCCAAGGTACTTCTAGACCAATGCAAGCTTTGGATTCTTTTGCTCTACTTCATACACCATTGACACATCATATTACCTCTACACCCTTGCCACAAGTTTTTGTTCAACCCAAGCTCACTCTATATAATGGCAAGGGTGATCCAAAGACACATTTGTGAGCTTTTTATGAAACATGATTGGACTATGTTCCAAATGATTGGCTAATAACCAAGCTATTTCTATAGAGTCTAAAGGATTATGCTTTACAATGGTTCTATAATCTATCAAATCAGTCAGTCAATGCATTCAATCTTTTAGCCAACATGTTCCTAGCTCATTTCAACATTAACATTGGTGATAAGGTTTCTTATGCCCAAGTTGCACAACATAAAAAAAGGTCAAATGAGCATCTCACAGATTATGTTCTTCGATATAAGACTATCTTGGCTAAGATGACTAGCCCCATAACCAATCAAGAGTTACAAGATCTCTTCAAACAGAGTCTTCTACCATCTTTGTATGAGTCAATAATGTTCAAAATATTATCTTCCTTCACGAAGTTATGTCGTACACTAAAGGAAAGGGAAGTCAAACTAATTTTAATTGGCAAACTCAAGTACACAAGTATACCAAAAATAATAAACAAGAGTGACAACAAAGTCCCATACAACGTAAAGATCAATGATAGTAAAAGTCTGAATCAACCTACAGTCAATACAACTTTAGATCCCCTTTAGTGAGTGGTTTTATCAGCACCTCCTTGGTGAACTTTTTTCAATCTACTAGTTTCTCCAACTAGATTTTTACGGTAGTTATTGGAATGTAATATCATATTTCTCCCTTCTATTCAAGAAGTTGATACAATAAAACCTCTTCTATGGGGATATGATCAAAACGCATTTTGAAATTTTCATAGGGCACAAGGCCACACAACAAACAAATGCATCAGTTTGAAATACAAGATACATGACTTGATATATGGTAATGTTATTGATCTTAGCACTTCAGTTGAGCCTCCTCAGGCAAAACAAACATAGGATAAAGCTTTGAAAATCTTTTTAGATCCTTTTCCATAACATTATAGCCAAGAGATAGGGGATATATCAAGTGTTCACCATGCATATCATGCACATCCTCTACTAGCTACATATCAGGCACCTTTAGTTGAGTTACACCCTTTGAGCAACATGATTGGTGTATACAATTCTAGAGTTCTAACTAGACCTTCCATCTCCTTCTCAGAGTAGGAGATAGTTGATGATGATTCAAATTATCATGCACTTTTTTTTAGAGCCTACATTCATAATCATCCTATTCATAGTGTTCTCATTGACAATAAATATAGTGTGAACATGTGCACTATAACATTACTTTAGCATTTGGGATATTCAAAGCAAGATATTATCCTGATGAACATAGTTATCAATGGATTCAGTGGGCACATACATAGTTCATTAGGTGAGATTTTACTTCCTCTATAGGTTGGTCCAACACATGTGGCCACACTATTTACTATTGTTGCTAGTGTAGAAGTTTTTGATATATTACTTGGTCAAGCATGGATTCAAAAACTTTGAGTAGTACCTTCTATAGTTCACAAATGCATGAAATTCATTCATGTTAATCAGGTTGTTATAGTTGGAGGAGTTCCATATGAGTTACCACTTCCCACTTTAGAGCCATTTACAATCACTAATTTCAGTTTTGCCACTAGTTTTAGTTCTTCCTCCAGTTCAGATTCAAACATATTCAAGGCCTCTATTTCCAATATAAAGAGTTCATACACTTCCATAGAGGCCTCTTTTAGAGCAACCATACTTTTAGAATTCTAGACAACTTTTAGCTATAGTGTTCACACCCAGGGTAGTATAATTCAAGTCTCTTGCCTCTACACACAAAGCAAATATTTAGAGAGCTTCTCCTACTACTATATGGGTCTTTAAGAGCCCTACAGTTGCATCCACTTCTCAAAGTTACAGGGGGACCCCATAGTCAGTTTCTACTTCAGAGATTTTAGAGCATTTACAATAAACACAACTTTCATAACCACAGTCTCAACCCTTCCATTGTGCTTCATGATTATGCATGACCCCTCTCTTTGATACAAGACACCATGATAGGGAGTCTCCCATGAGACTCATCGGTTAGTATCATTTCTTCTCAGTCTTGCTAGGACATAATTTCTTTTTGTTTACTTGTACATAGTTTATCAGTGTTTTTTGTACATAGTCCCCTCATGATTGATTGTACATGGCTTATATCAAAAATATAAAAAACATGTAAATATTCCAAAATATCAAAAACAATACAAAATTTTCAAAATACAAAAACATTCAAAAAATTCAAAAACATACAAATATTTCAATTATTTGCATTATCCATGCTTTGCATTTTTACTACCATGCTAGACTTACATTTGTATTTCTATGCTATTATTTGTTGATTTATCTATATTACCATGCTTCACTTAATCTTTTTTTAGTGTGTGCAGTGATATATAGATCCTTGATTGCTTCACTCTACCCATTGAGGGGGCATCCTACTTCTACATTCGAGACATATATCAATATATTTACCCACTAGGGGCATCTTCTACATGACTACACCATCCAGGTTATGTCATGCCTACACCACATACTCTAGTTATTATGATGATATACATTATTTACTAGCCTACACAAATTACTCTATCAACACTCACTAGTGTATAACACTTGTATATTTCTTAGCATATACCTAGTTTTGTATTATATGTCTTACATACTCTCACTTCTTGATTTGATTGGTTAGATGCGATTGTATTTTTAGTATTTACATGCTTTCCTTTCTTGCTTTACGTAGTTAGATGGGATTGCCTTTTAATCAATTTATATTTTATCTCCTATATGTGCCTTAGGACATTTGTCAATGTCCCTTGCTTCTATCTTATGTGTGCCTTAAGACATTTTCTAATGTCCTTTGCTTGTACTCTTCTTTGTGTCTATGGCCCTTGTGCCAACCTTACTTGTTTTTAGTTGTATTCATATGTGGCATTTGAACATGCCTTGTATGCTTGCTTTCCAATTTGAGTGACATGTGCCCATGTCCCTTGTTTGATTGGTGCTTTGGCCACTCTTGTATACTCTTTACTTCTTACCTTGTGTGCTTGTTACTTGATTTCTTTTTAATTGTTTGTAATTCCATGATCCACATCATGCATTACTTTGCTTTCTTGAATGCCATGATGGACATCATGTTCCATCCCTCAACAACTACCAACTAACAAATAACCGAAATTCCAGTTCTAGTTTATTATATTGCACATGCTATTACATTGTTATATCTATCTAAGCATACCCCTATTGATCTAAAAATCTCCATTACAAACCAAGATATATTATCAATTATCATTATTATATCATGTATTTCATAGCATAACACACTTGTAGGGCTCTTTCTTCTAAGGTCAGTCATTACAGGGTCTTCATTCCTAACCTCAAAAGAGGGGGCAACAAATAGGGGTTTTGTGATAGAGATCAGTGCTCCTACCAGTCAAAAAATCAGCTTTTAGAACACCTAGAATAATAATTAAACTTTAAACTAGGTAGAATAGACGAGGGAAACAATGACAATTATATAATAGTCATCATAATTAGCTCAGAAAAATAGTGCTAGGATTGGATTATTGTGCTAGATAATAGGATGTCTGATTTTGTTACTCCTGTCCAAACAATTAAAAAACTAGATTATCTAAAAATAGATAGAAAGGTAAGACCAGTTACAATTTTGTCAGCTATAGTCCAATTTAGATTGGGTAGTTTTAATATATTTTTTCTCAAAGAATCTAGATATAGTGGGCATCATGCACAACATGATGGATCTCACTTCCAATTTTAGATTAGGCAATTAGTATAACTTCGAGATCAAAATCCATGTTATAGACACTAGTGATTAGGGGTAAAGTGTGTAGCACATTTGTTTTATTTTCTTTTTGAGTTTAGTACATTACCTAGGTATTCTCTATAGTTGCATGCCTTATTCCATCTATAGGTGGTTGGCATCATTTTTGAGTGGCTTTCACATAAACCTATTGGCTAGTTTTAGAGTGGCTTTCTTACAAGCCTAATCTCGACCTTTTCTAAGCGACCAAGATTGGCCTAGTTTCTAGTACACATTCGACTATCCATGCCACATTACCAAATTACAAAATATTCATGGGATTCAGGAGCTATTTCATATGACACATATTTCATTATGATATTAGTTCATAGCTTCACTTCATGAGGCAATGATGGAGCCAAAGGACTAACTAGCCTTTGTATTCTTAAGTCACCTACTCAGAGGGATTGGAGACACAGTCCAAACATCAATTAGCATATGTATGATCATATAGATTCACTCAGTGGGTGATTATGGAGCCAAATGGCTAGCCTTTACATTTTTGAGCCACTCTCAAGGAATTAAACACTCAGCTCTGTTCACAATATTACTTTTGGTACAATGCATACCTAATATTACTTAACATCATCCAACATCACTCAACATTACAATAGGTTTTGTGTTCATTCACATACCTAATGAGGTGTATTTATTCCTTTCTCTTGCTCTCTCTTTTATCCAGCTTTATACGTTCTTATTTTATATATAATATATCTAGTTAGAATTGATCTATTATTTATTTTCTCTTATAGATTTACACTTCACAACGTGCTCTCTCTATGCACACCTAACATCACACAACTTCATGAGCTTCACCCTTATAGGTAAGTTTAGGTATGCTTTCTATTTTTATTTTATCTTAGTATTTTGCTTTGCTACATCACTATAATAAAGTGGGTGGGGCAAATGTAATCATATAAAATATGAAAATTAGTAACTTGAGTGTGGCTTATGACACCCAACACATAAGACCCTCTTGCTTGTTCTCATGATCCTTCTAGGAACCTTTTCACTAATTATCAGTCATCCATAGCCTTCTAAATAATGATTTCAATTCCTCCAGGCTACTTTTCCTATGACAATTCCATCCCCCCAAGTCCCATACCCTTAGGACAATAGTGCCTAACTTGGACTATAGCACTATACCCTAGGGTATCCATTTTTTATGCTCTTATCCAATTGTATTTTTACCTCCAATAGTCACTTCCTTCTAGTTCCTATCCTTATTCTTGTCAGCCTAACATGAATACATTAGACCCATGACCAACATATCTCTATGAAATCCCATTCAAAGTTCATTTAGAAGGGGTTGGAAAATATCACAAAGTAAACAAGAATACAAGAAAGAGTACTCAGACATATTTTCCTATTCTCTGAATACAACCATCTAATACAACCAAAAGCTTATTCAAACCCTTACACCAGTCCCTAGCCACCTCAAGTACACCTAATTTTAGCATTTTACATCCTCATACACATTATTTCATAAAGCACATCAAGTGGGAGAACTAAATACAACTTGATCCCTCTTCAAAGTATTGGTATTTAGACAATGTGCCCACACAAGGGGTGTGGATACACATTTAGTACATCTTACACACACTAACCTCCTCTCTTTCTCAAAGTTTGTCCAAGCATAATGGAGTCTATGGTTTGAGGACTAAATCAACTATATAGGGAGTTCTGTAGACATCTAGCATCCACAATTTCATAGTTTGGATCACATAGAGACAACGAACAAAACCCAGAAGGCTCAAGACTCTAGGAAAACATTAGTAGAAGAGGGATATAACACCAAACCCTAGGGAATTTTATTTTAGCACTCCTATCCTTTGATAAAAGGAAAGGTAGATCTTGATTTGTGACACTATCTCAGTCCTGCATAGAAAATTTTAGACCCTGTCTCAGCTATCTCAGTCTATTTCTAGCTAAGTCTTATTTTCTCCACATTTATTACTATTTTTAAAAAAGATCAAATTGTAACTAAATTATACATATTAGTAGTTTAATTATTACAATATTATATATTGATTTAATTAACTCAAACCCTTAATTAAATTAGGAATAAGACTCCAATATTCCCAAAACTCTTAAATCAGTGGGGCACTTACACACTTAAATAAAATCTTGAAAGAATTAAAATGCTAATAAAAATCAATTAATAAATTAAACAAGGTTAAATGCCTAGTTGAATTATCCATTTGTAATTAGTAAATATATAAAAAAAGAAATTCAAAATTTCAAAATATCCTAGCCTTTTATCATTGACTTTTGTGAGTTGTCAAGCTCTTTGAAAATATATTAAAATATCTAATTTTGAGAGCCATGCTTAGTAATTGCAAATAATAATCACTTGATAATTATTAATTCTATTAGGATTAGATTTGACTCACCTAGGTTTAGTTTGAACCCATTCCAAGCCTTGACTCAACCCTAACTCACCTTGGGTGAGAGTTAATTCTTAAGGATATAAATATAAGGCCACACCTCTTCATTTCTAAGATCTCTTAAGCCAAAGCTATAATTCTAACTTGGAGAGAGACAAGCTTTGAAATAGTGTTATAATGCCAAAATCCTAAGCCAAGCAATCACAAGCCACTCAAAGCCACGGTGTCAAGGAGAGAAGGAGCCAACAAGATTCATTTGTCAAATAATTCTTGATGTATAATCTGAGCAAGCCACTCAAAAAAGCATTTGTAGCTCCCAAGGAAGGTAAAAGAGTTGTAATCTTTTATGTTTTTATTGTGCTTTCATTTAGCATTATGTTACTAAGCTCTCCCTAGTATCTAAGCTAGGAGTGTAAGTATTAGTGTGTTTATTTGAGCTTTTATTGCTTGGAATAGCACTATACTAACCTTCATTTTTGGATTCCTATGATCACATTATACACATCTAAGTACATATTTATTTTCATTTAAACTAATAATTTCATTACTAGATTAAAAGGGGGGAATATAGATACTAAATCTAAATTATATAGCACCTTAGTCTTGTATACTTGACAAGTACTTCTCATGGTTGTACCCTCTAGTTCCTAAACCTTCCTACTACTAAAAGTCTTGCATTTGCTATCTCTTATGCCTATTGCTTATCTCTTAGTTTAATCATATGCTTATTAGAAATATGATTGTCATTGATGTCAAAAGGGATATTATGAGCATGTCATTGATGTTCATGATTGTATATGGTGATTAGTGGATATGCAAAAGATCCTATCAGAGGTCAATAATGATTATAATGCTTGTGTGCATGATTGGAATTTCATTCAGTTCTTCACATTGATCATCTAGACACTTTGGGTCTATGACATAAAAGATGAGAAAGCATTTTATTAACGTCACTATTACCATGTGTGAATGAATATGGGGGAATTGGTCACATAGTTATGATCACATTAGTCCCTAGTTGTTATGCACCAAATTTAAATCCATGAGATGAAGATATGGGGATGCAAAGTTGGCTACTTGGATAGAATTCACTAAGTTTCAACACAACCAAATTTACAAAAAGGGCTAACTAGAGCCAGGTAATCATATTGATGAGGTTAGAATTTGTATGCATAGAGGTGTTAAGATAAAATCTCAAGTCACGTGATGTAGTGTGACAAAATATATGCTTGAACAAAGCAGGGATCTAAGGCATTTTGATAGTGTTTTCCAACACTTAGTCAAATTTGTAGGTCATAAAAAGAAGCTAAGAAGGCATTTTTATGATGTCATATCTTGCACGTATGAAGGCTTCAGGAACAAATGGATATATGGATGAAATACCCTATGTAAGAGGATCATATGCACTAATTTGTAGGCCATGCGACTAAGTGAGATAAGAGTTATGTAAGGACAAAGTTGGCCTTCCAGGCAAGTTTAAGGCATAGCTAGCTCTGTGATACAATAAGCTCAATAAGTAGATTAATGGCATTATATCTCGTACACATGAAAGCTTCAAGTAGAAACGAGTATATGGGTTTATTCATTGTCTTGCCTAATTTATATGGTCCAAATTTTAGACTAGGTAGTTGAGCAAAGCAGAAGTTCTGTAGGTGGAAAGTTAGCCTTCCAAGCATAATTGAGATGGTCCCCATTCTTAGCCAAATCTACACAAGATAATGTTTGAGTTAGTTGGAATATCAATGATTCATGCTTAATCAGGTATTAGAGATCTAATGAAGTGTGATGAAGTCAATTTGTTAAAAGAACCTTCAAGTTAATGTGCAAGTGACAAGTGTCACAATCACAGAGCCTAGACAGTTAATCTATTATGCGGCTTAAGGGAAAAATGTCAACAAGCAATGCAAGGATGCTAAATGTCTCAATAATAGTAACTAATAAATATGTACAGAAGGCACACACTTATGATAAGTGTCATATCCTTAAGGGTTGGATAGATATAATGATTGAGCTTGTTAGAATATTTGACAATGTGTAGGTGATCATGAAAAGGATATCCAATGGAGTGAATGGAATCAAGTGCTATAAAGTGCTTGATGTTTATCGATACAATGACAAGTTATAGACTGCGTAGGTTCAAGAACATCGATAAACTAAAAGTAATCCAAAGATATAGGAAGTAGCGAGATGAGGTTAAAGTGTCAAAGTATAATGACCAAGTCAACGTAAAGATCATACATCTTTGAAGATCCAATGACATGTGGAAGCTTGGATGAGAAAGATCAATGGATGCATTTTAAAATTGATAAAGCTAAAGTTCAGAAATGTACAAAGATCTAATGGATAACATAATATTATCAGAGATTGATCGAATAAACACATTTGAAAGCTAAGCTAATTAAATAGAGGCCATTGGATCATGGTGTTATAGGCAAGATCAATGACCAATTTTTAAAATCATGTCCAAACAAACTATTAGTTGCAGGAACATGTAGGAACTTGCATATAAGATCTATATCTTGACACAAATAATAATATTGATAGAGTATACATTAAGGAGCTTGTGCAGCAAGACTTGAGTCTAACAGATGCTATATATAATAAAGAGACTTGCAATTATGATGTGATGCATGGAATCAAAATGCAAGAAACTTACAATCCAAGTTATAATGAACTAGAGTCCAAAATTGGCATGATGTGTTGTTGTCTGAGTGTGAACACATAGAAGATATGGAATCCTAGATTATTTGTTTATAAATATGATATCTAGGACAAAGGAAAATGTTGTTGGAATAGTTATTTTTGATATTAAGGCAAATCAAATATAGATAAAGGTAGAGAGCAAAAGCAAATGAAGTGTATCAAATAGATAATCATAAAGACACAGAACTGGAGGGGGTAGAGAAGAGTAGCATGGTTAGTGAAGGCAATAAAGTGTGTCAAATTAATACATATCTAGACATAGGACTAGAATAAGAGAGAGGAACCGAGAGGAAGAAAGGCATAAAGAGAATGTGTAGAGTATGATTAGCTACATATTAGACTTGTAAAAAAGGAAAAAGATCTAGATTCATGCATGAATCTAATTTTTAAATTGGAGTTGTAGCTCCATAGAAAAGTCTAATAGGTTGGTGCCATCAGATAAGTTGAGTGGGTGCTCATATTAGGGATTGGGTGCTTCTTTAGAGTTGGTGCTCTTAAACTAGGGGATTGGTGTCTCCTCAGGATTGGTGTCCTTAAACATTGTAACCAGTGAGGCTTTGAATTATGATGCTATATTAGAAAAGTAGCTTCTAGCATCTATTATCATGTTTTTTCTCTTTGGGTTTACCATGTATAAATCTTATGTCATATGTATTTGTGTTTATATGATCTTTACATATTTGATTTGATCCACATAGATCTTTAATCTATTCTAAAAGGTATTAAAGGACTAGGTTTACTTCATATATTGATTCACCCCCTCTCAGTATCTAATCATGTTTTAATAATTGGTATCAGAGCGTAGGGTTCTTTGAAATAACCTTAATCAACTCAGGTAGATCTTGAAATGAACATAATGGCTATTCAAGAAGGAAATTTATCAAACAAAGCACCTCTCTTTGATAGACATAACTATGCAATTTGGAGCATAATAATGGATGCTTATTTATCATCATTAGATTCTGATGTATGGATATCTATTTTAAATGGATATACAACCCCTGCTACAACTCCTACTGATCAGGCTGCCAAGAAGGCATATGAGAGCAATGCTAATGCAAAGAATGCTATTCTTTGTGGACTATCAAACTAAGAGTTTGTCAAAGTGATGTAGTGTCAAAATGCTCAAGATATCTAGAACAAACTGAAGAGTATTTATGAAGGAGATGACAAGGTAAATTAGGCCAAGCTACAAACTTACAAAGGCAAGTTTGAGAGCCTTAAGATGAATAAAGAGGAAAAGATTGCAGACTACCTCCTTAGGGTAGATGAAATAGTCAATGCAATCAGAGGCCTTAGAGAAGAAATGAAAGAGTCAATCATTGTCAAAAAAGTTTTAAGATCTTTGCCATCAAGATATGATTCTAAAATATTTGCAATAGAAAAAGCAAAATATCTAGATAAACTCATTGTTGATGAGTTACATGGGACCTTCACAACCTATGAGATGAGAATGGTAGAGATAGACACCTTTAAGAGAGAAGTTATATTCAAAGTAGCCAAGAAAGTAAAGGAAAAAACATCAACATTTGAATCTTAAATGACTGATGAAGAAGAAGCTAACTTTGACAGAAGACTAAATAGAGGATCTAAAAAGTACAGAGGTAAGTTACCCTTCAAATGCTTTAACTATGGTAAAGTAAGACATTTTATTGTTAAATGCCCTCATAATAAAAATAATAACTCTAAGCAAGTAGAGAGTAGAAAAAAGGTAAAACCCTACTATCCCAAGAAGAAGAACTTCTTTAAAAACAAGAAAGTTATATATACAAAAGAAGACAGTGACTCAATGGAAGATAGTGATAGTTCAAATGATGTTCATTACTATGATTTTGTGGCTAAGGGAAATGAATCCCTATTCATGATAATAGGATCAACTTCTATAAATCTAGATCAAGATGAAGTTAAAGACTCAGATGAAGAATAAGAAGGAGAAGCAGATCTAGAATGTGGGCTCATATGTGATCTAGATGAGATTGATAAGCTGAGAAAAGAAAACTTAAAACAAAAGAAGATTGGATAAAAGGAAATTGAGAAAATGTATAAAAGTCTTGAGAAATTTGATCAGATGGTAATTAGCCTAAAGACACAAGTTGAAAAGACTAAAAGAATATAAGATGTAGTCAAAATAAAATTACAATCTAAATCCGATGAATGTGTGAAGATTGAGGTAGAAATAGTGGCTTTGAGAAAAGAATTTGAGAAATACAAAGGTCAACTAAATACATGTCTCAAATTGATAGGAGGGTCAAACATTCTTGATGAACTAATCAACTCTCAAAATTGCTCAAGATCAAGTTCACCAAATTTAGCAAATGTAAGAAGGATTTGTTTGCTTGGGAGACAACACAACAATAAAGATCAAAGTTAAAGGAACCTTGAACATAAATGGTAAAGTGCCGACACATGATGTTAGCTATGTTGAAGGATTGAAGCATAATCTACTAAGTGTTAGCCAAATGTGTGAAAATGGATATAACATCACATTTGATGCATAAGGTTGCAAGCTAAAGAGATTTGGCAAAATATTTACAGAAGTGAAAGTGACTGAGAGCAATATCTACAATCTTGTTAAAGTGAATAGTAATAATTGTTTGATGGGAAAGATTGATGAGAGTTGGTTATGGCATAGGAGAATGGGTCGTGTCAATATTGATACTATTGTCAAAGTGAGCTCGAATATGTGTGTTAGACACATGCCCGAGATAACCAAACCTATAGATAATACTTGCAAGGAATGTGAACTAGGCAAACAAAGAAGGGTCAAATTTAAAACAAAGGAGTATGCGACTACAAAGCCTCTACAATTAGTTCATACTAATATTTGTGGTCCTACCAAGACAAGAGTATTTAAAGTAGAGTAGTACTTCATGCTATTTATAGATGACTACTCAAAAATGACATGGGTAACCTTTTTCAAGAATAAAACTCAAGCCTTTGGGAGATTCAAGATCTTTATATCCATGGTTAAAAATGAGATTGGAAGAAAAATCAAATGCTTAAGATCTACTAAAGGTTAAGAAACCACCTCAAATAAATTCATAGAGTATTGTGAGAAGCATGTGATCAAAAGGCAATACTTTGTAACAAGGACTTCACAACAAAATGGAGTTGTTGAGAGAGAACAAAACAGTGAAGGAAATGGCCAAAATAATACTAAAGTAGGCCAAGTTACCTATTGGATATTGGAGAGAAGCAATCTAAACAAGAATATGTATCTTGGATAAAGTTCAATTGAGGGTAAATAGTGACAAAACTCCCTATGAGCTATGGTATGGAAATCCTAGCTCTGTTAAGTGCTTTAGAGTGTTTGGAAGCAAATGCTACATCAGAAGAAAGGAAGATAAACTAAGAAGATTTGAATCAAGATGTGATGAAATAATATTTCTTGGTTATTCCACTCAAAGCAAAGCCTATGCATGTTATAATAAGAGGCTACACAAGATGGTGGAGAGCATAAATGTCAAGGTTGAATAAGGCATAAAACATGTTAAACTTGACAAGAAAACTGGTAATGAAGAGGCAGATCTTGAAGAAGAATAAGATAGTGAAGATGTCGAGGAAAATAATGAAAAAGAACCTCCAAGATTTGTTCAAAAATATCATCTTAAATAGCAGATAATTAATAATAAGAATGAAGAAGTTCAGACAAGGTGAAGAGCTATAATGAACAAAGAGCAAGTAAGTTTTGCTCAAATGTCTGCAATTGAGCCCAAAAGCTATGTTGAAGCCAGCAAGGTTGAGAATTAGCTAAAAGCCATGGAAGAATAACTAAGCCAAATAGAAAAGAAAAAAACTTGGTAATTAGTTCCAAGACCCTCAAACAAGAATGTGATAGGAACAAAACAGGTCTATAGAAATAATCTCAATGAGGATGGAACTGTTATAAGAAATAAAGTGAGATTGGTGTGCAAGGGATATGCACAAGTAGAAGGAATAGAATTTGAGTAAATATTTACTCCATTTGCTAGGTTGGAAGCTATAATAATGTTTCTATCATTCTCTATTTATAAGAAAGTCAAAGTCTATCGAATGGATGTAAAGTCTGCTTTCTTGAATGGGAACCTAGAAGAGGAAGTCTATATTGAACAACTAGAAGGTTTTTAATTGTCAGATGATGAAGATTATGTGTGCAGACTAAAGAAAGTACTGTATAGTCTGAAATAGGCTCCTAGAACATGGTATTCAAGATTTGACCAATACCTAAAACAATAAGGTTTCAACAAAGGATGTGCAGACAATAATCTATACTTCAAATCAGAAGGTGAGCATATGTTGATTGTTGTTGTTTATATAGATGACATCATCTTTGGTGGTAGCAATAACAAAATATGCAAAGAATTTTCTACACAAATGCAAAGTGAATTTGAGATGTCTATACTAAGATAACTTTCTTTCTTCCTTGGTCTACAAATAACATAAATTGATGAAGAGATATTCATATCCCAAACCAAGTATGCAAAGGAGATGCTCAATAAATTTGGAATGGAAGATAACAAACCAATTAGTACTCCCATGATAACTAGATGCAATTTGAGCAAAGAGGATGAGTCGCCTGATGCAAATGAGACTATGTATAAATCAATGATAGGTAGCTTACTATTCCTAACTGCATCAAGACCAGATATCATGCAAGCAATGTGCATGGTTGCTAAATTTTAGGCTACTCCTAAAGTGTCACATGTCAATGCAGTGAAAATAATCTTTAGATAAATCAAGAGCATAATTAACTATGGCCTATGGTACCCTATAAGTAAATATTTCACTTTGACAACATATATATATGTTGATTGGCCAGGAAGTGTGGATGACAAAAGAAACACTAGTGGTAGTGCCTTTTTCCTTGGAAACATAATTATTTCATGGCTGAGCAAAAAGAAAGAGTTAGTTACTCTTTATAAAATAGAAGTAGAGTATGTAGAAGCAATGGCATGTTGCACTCAAGTATTATGGATGAATCAAACACTCAAGGACATCAAGGTTGAGTACAAATCACCTATTTATACTCTTTATAAATAATCTATTGATGCATTCAGAACCAAACACATATCAATCAAATATCACTTCTTAAGAGAAAGGGTTGTAGATCAAGAGGTCATAATAGAATATGTGCCAACTAAGGACTAGATTGCAGACATATTCATCAAACATCTTCCCAAGGAACAATTTGAATATCTGAGACAGAAGTTGGGAGTAGTGGATCCTACACCACATCACTATATCACTAGTGATAGGGCATGAGTCCAGAGGGAGTCTCATGGAAGCTTAATTAATTCTTGGAAGAAGAGATAAAAGTCAACTTAGGTATGTATACTTCTTAAAATTACTAATGAGTTGAAATTTGCATAATATTGGACAAACTCCTTTATCTTATAATAGGGGAGAACCTTTGGACAAACAGTGAGAAGGAGTCCCTTTGCCATTAATGTCAAAGGGGGAGAAAAAGGGAAAATTCTCTTTGTAAAAGTTTGGATAAAAAGTGGAAATGCACTCTATAAAAGTTTGGAAGAGTAGAGCAAGTGTCCAAGATGAGTTTAGGCAAATATGCCATTACCCAAGGGGGAGTTGTTTCAATGAATTTCAACTTATATTTTGAAAGGAGAGAAGAAGAAACTAAATATAGGTATGGCTGAAAAACTTGTTTGATTGTGCATGTATTGAGTCAAAAGATTGTGAAGAAATCCTCTTTGGCTTGAGAGGATGACCTACAAATAAGACAACACTAAATCAAATGGTTGGTTAGATAGATAGTTGGGTGGATTGTCTAGTGCTAGCTAGATCCCAAAAGCAAGAACTTCTTTGGGGACTGTCAATCCACATATTTTAAATAATTAAGTTTATAAATAAAATAGAAGGTACTTGCATCAATATTCAAAATCTATTGAAATTGAACACAAGAAATTCTTGTTAAAGAAATGGATTAGAAATGACTAATACAATGGTAAGCAAGTCAATACTAGTGCTAAATAACTTGGGTCTGTTTCAAAAAATTAGACAGGGGTCTATGAATAGGCAGGGACATAAAAAATCATATTTGGTTAGGAGTAGGTGGGTGGAAATAACTTGTTGGAATTTACTACCACAGTGACCATCTACGAATGGGATGACTTTTGATAGTTAAAGTAACCATAGATGTTTGAGCTGACTGTCGGTGATTGGATAAACTGTCGATGGTTGATATAACCATTCGAAGTTACTATGTGTAGGTCAGGGTTGGTAAATGGTTAGATTGATGGGATCATAAAGTTGTATTCTGAGAGATGGATTAGTGCTAGACTGAGTGTGAAAGGCAAATAAAGTAAATAAATATTGGAAAATAAATACTTATCTTACAAAAAGCTAATTGAGTGGGTGTTTGAGGTGGTTGACTCGTTAGTGGAGTTTGACATGATTTTGGTAGAGTAACAGTACTTGACAATTTGCTAGAGTGGTGATGACAAATTGGGTCTCTGACATGATGGATGGATTGCTAGATTACTGATTATGATTGACCTGTAAAAGAAAGGAACTCTAGAAGCACAACTCTTGATAATAATTATAGATGGATTTCACCTTCCTACGCCTCTCTTCTTATAGGCAAGGCAAGAGAGTTACAACAAGATGTTTACTGGGCTTTCTAATTTTAACTGGCTCATGCATGACTATGCATGTGGATTTAGACAAGTTATTTTTAGAAAAGCAAGGTGGATGGTTTGCATGTTGTTGGTTAAGGAGGTGCACACTGATCGTCAATGACCATCCTGATTGTCAATGATTGAGGGTCAAGGCAGAGAGTAGTTAAAAGGGTAGGTTGGTCAGTTGAGCAAACTAACCACGGGTTAGGCTTGATAAGGGGTCAAAGGGTCAAATTGGTCCCAAGGGGGTCTTAGGGTGGTCTAGGAGAATTTAAACATTTAGAATTATGGTGTGTGGATTTTTGGTGTCTATATTTTGCCCCTTTTTGTTATGCGACTTTGAATCACCAAGATGCAAAACAAAAATAGATTGTCAGTCGAAGGTTTGATTGAATTGAGTATGGGAGGAGATGTTCCCCTTCAAATTAGGAGTCAATGAGGTAAGATAGAAGTGGGTACATGTTGGATAAGGTAGAAAAAGGTGATGATGAAGGTGGAAATCATGAAGGTAGGTGATAGGTTGGGCACTTAAGGCATAAATATGTGAACAAAGTATGACAAAAAGTGCAATAGCTAAGATCGTGTATAGACTAGGTTGCCATCACTGGTAAAAATAAAGGTCGGTGATAAAAGGAGAAGTGACAAGTGGACTGAATGAACACATTAAAGCATGGTAGTTAGGAATAATTGCAAGTTTCATAATTGATGTATATGTTTTGGTGGGTATTTAAGGTAGGAAGTGTTCCTAATGAAAACACAAACTTGGTCAAGTGTCATGGGTATTCAAGGTAGGAAGTGCTTTCATGAAGACACAAGTGGGTTAGGTGAGCATGAGTTTAAAAGGGTTAACATAGCAATGATGTCACTATAATTAAAATGACCAGGTAACACTAGTTGGGCTAAAATGGACCAATGTGGAGATGATAAAGTGGTCAAGGTGGGTGGAGAAGGTAGTCTCCATGGGTGGTTAAGTGATTTAGTTATACTAAGAAAAAAAGGGTTAGCTTGGGGGTGAGAGCAAAAAGGTGAGCTTCTTGACTGTCAATGGTGAGGGTCCTCAAGGGCGACCATCAATAGTCACCCTAATCATCGACAGTCAGGAAAAAACCCTAAAAGTCTGGTAGTTAAAAGTGAAAAGTGAATCTTATTTCACTCACTTTCACTTTTGACTACGAAGCTCTCACACTTGGTGATTTTAGGTGAAAAGAGTGATGATGATGACTATTGAGGTAGATTTATTGAGTGAGAAGACTGAGGGGACTAGTGAGGATGTAAGGAAGACATGGATGTAAACAAGGATGGGTAGGTCTACGACTTACTCCTTGATAATGGTCACAGAATGAGGTAGGGGGTTCTTTTAAATTGGTATCTTAACTCAAGTTGTTACAATTACATTGGGGTTTGAGGGTAGTGGATTAAATGTTTGGGTTATGCCCTAGTTAGGGTTTTTGTAGATTTGGGTAAATTTATGGGTGATTGGAAAAATTTAATGGGTGGGTAAGTAACTACTGGTGGCAAAGTAGGAGGTTTTGGGTGTTCCACTCATGGAACACCCATAGTGATTGTCAGTGGTTGGGGCCGATCATCGATGGTCGACATCCTTAGGAAAATGGATGTCTGAACATCGATGGTTACCATGACCATCAATACTCATTGAGTGAAAAATAGAGGTTTCAGAAAGTGTTTAAAAAGCTAAAGTGAACTAGATGTTAGTTTCTTGGTATAGTTTGACCTTGTAGGTTAGAGGGTTAAGATAGGTAGGATGGGTAGAGAAATATGTCGATGTGTAAAGCTGAAGGGTAAGGTAGGGTAGGTGTTAGTAGGAAATAATGGTGTAGGTGAATAAGCTATCTTTTTGAATGAATTATTATAAGCTAGGGAGTAGATATAGATACACAATTGAGTTTTACTCATCATCATAAATATCCACTAGGGGATGACCCCAGCTAACTAGGCCCATATGGAGGAAGTTGGGTTGGGGGCAATGAGGCATTATCGACATGTGCTTTAGGATGCATCTATGATCATAACACTCATTGAGAGAAGGGATCCAGCTATGAACACCTTCTTATTATTGATCAATGAGATGATGATCTTGTTAGGGGATGTGCATAGGATCAAATTACTACCTCTCTAGGGCAATGAAATCTATCACATAGAGTGATAGGATTAGGAGGATGATATTGAGTTATTATACATAGATGATAGTGACTAGGTTAGATGACATGCTAAGGGGTTTAGCTACAACACATTGTACTAGAGGGCTGTAAGTGAGAGGAGACTCATGATGATGCTTATGATGGCCATCTCATGTTTTTCCCTCCTCGACTTGAGCAACAAGAGGTTCCCATACTTGTTATTAGGGGTGTTTGTTGATTTGATACTAGGATGGACTATGCTCATCTACTTACCTATTCTCTTAGTAAGATATACATTAGGCTATAGGGATTCAGGGCCTGTAGGAGTAAAATATTAGTGTTGGTCTCATTCTACATTATTGGGCCTATGAGCACATCTAAGTGATGAGGCCAGTGGGGTTGCTGTGGATGGGATACATGCAAATAGAGTTATTGGTTGGATTCATGCAGTAGAGAGGTAACTTGACCACCTCAGGTGTAGGAGGAAACCCACATGATATGGATTTGTTTATGGGTGCACTAAGTGCACTAGTGATCAAAGACATCACCTAGAGACTATACATTTAGTTTACAACATGGCCTAGTTATAGGAGGTAGACACTCTCCCTACAAAGTTATAGATGGATATTCGATAGGTGAGATGGGGAGGTGGAGCTCATCTCCTTTGATAGAGTGCACAAATAGTTTAGCCTAGTTTAGGTTATTCTAGGTACATTCCCTAGGTACAAGTGTAAGGACTCAGAGATCTTATTACTAGAGCCACATTTAGTCCTAATTTTACTTGATCATGAAGAGCTGCCAGCCAGGCTCCAGATATATGATGCAAGCTTTAAAGATGGCTACATGGTATGGTACCAGGTGCTATATATGGTAACAGATTTTGGTGATGGTGATGGTGGTAGGGGGCCTATGGATATGGACCCAACTAGGAGAGGGGGCCATAGGGCACAGGTACAAGGGGTGCCCTAAATGCTTAGATAGGAGTGGCACTAGCCGCTACACAGGCATAGGTCATGACACTATAGGGTTAGGTGGCTATTTTATAGGGTTAGGTTATGACTCTTACAGGTAATAAGGCCCAAGTGAGGGCTTCACTAGCCTTGTTTACATAGGAGAGGGACTCCTTGAGGTAGAGAGGAAGAGGAGTAGTGACACCTACGTGACCACTAAACAACATCCCCATGGCATGATACCTGGCTACAGTGGAAGAGATACGATATTATGAGGCTATAGTTTTGAGGTGGCATCTTAATGAGCCCCAATGGGGCAAGTAAAGAGTAAGCTTGGTAGGCAATGTCAATGTGGTGACACTAGATTAGTGGGTAAATCTATAGGTACTACAGGCAGATAGGTATCAGGGCCTAGTGGTATTGCAGCAGATAGTGGTACCCCTCGGGCATAGACATGACATAGTTCATACATATCATAAATTATTGTATATCATTTTGATTCCATCCTATGAGCTGATTTAGTGAGATGTAAATTTTGAGAGGGATAGACATGTTTATCTATTTGTACACATTATGATGTTATTTGACTCACGAGTTATATATATGATCTTTACTTATTGATTATATTCAAGGTTTATGATTTGTGTTGATGTTAATGCTTATGATTAGATGTTTATATTGATTATGGATTATGCTTATGTTATATATGTTAGACACTGATGTAGAATCACCTAGCTAGGTATGAGATGGCTTTGATTTATGGGTATGCTTCCTAACATGCTAAGTTTTGATGAGTATATGCTTTGATATTTGGATTTAGAGATGTGATGAAAATGGTTGGTTGTATTACTCATGGATGCTATGATGTTTTCTATGGTTATGGTTATGACATATGTGTATATGCTTGTTGTTAATTTGTTTTTAAGGTAAAACACATGAGGTAGTTTAATTAATAACACTAGATGGGTGAACAAAGAATATTATAAAGAGATAAGCGTCGTAATTAAAATACCAACTAGTCACGATAGGATAGGAAGAGGGCATGATGCTTCTTCTTTGATAAATACTAAAATAATATCAAAGTTGGATTTGGCTTAATGAACATAATCCCTTCAAATGATTCACATTAGCATTTGTTAGGTTATTAAATAGGTAGCTTGATCACATAATGTCAAGTAAGCTCAAAATTCTTTGCTTATAGTGTATAAAGGGAGTATGGATGAAAATGGAACCTTCTTGTGAGATGAGCATGCCTCTTTTATGGGTTTCTAAAGAGTTAGTAGAAACGAGTCTATTTCATACAAAGTGTAGACTGATCGATGCAAGAAGTCTATTTGTGAAAGCTGATTGTGGCTTCTATCTTATATTATTGTGTGAGAGCCGATTGCGGTTTTCAAGAGTAGTTTGATTTTTCTATTATTTTGAAAATGGGTCTTTTACTTGGTTGTTTTAAGTGGGAAGTTGATTGATGTGGGAAGCTTCCATAAAATTGCTATGCTTGTGACAAATGCTTTACTCAGCCATCCTTCAAGGGAGTGGTCTAAGTTTATTTGCTTTGTTCAAGGCTTTGTGATAACTATCCTTCAAGGGAGCAGTCTACCTTATATTTGTGCAAATTTTTAGTATGCTTATGTAGCTATCCTTTAAGGGAGCAGTCTATGAATTCTAGGAATGACCCATGATTGCTATTGGTTTGGATTTTGATTTTTGTTTATTTGTTTTTTGCTTGACATAGACATGATTATATAAGCTTAAAAGTTCACCTTTATGAAGGTAAAACTAAAAGCATAAAAAGGTTTATTAGGTGTGTTGTCCCCAAAAATGAGTGACATTTTTGGGACAACCTATGAACTATTTTGGTTCAGCAGACCAAAATCATCTCTCCCCTTTTCAAAAATTGCTCTGAGCATTCAAGTCCTTCATTTCTCAAAGGTTTTCCAAAAATCTATGGACTCTGTAGGCTTGATTATACAAACTCTACAGGCTTGGATCTACAGACTCTGTAGGCCGGTTTCTCACATCTACAGACTTTCTCAAAACTATGGACTCAATTTCTATGGACTTCACAGGAATAAATCTATGGACTCTACAGGAAGCAAATCTATGAACTCATTTCTAAGGACTCTCCTAGTTCTACGAACTTGAATCTACAGACTCTGTAGGAATGAAACAAGCTCTCAACACTTAGGCGATTTCAAAGTCAGTTCAATCGATAGGTTCAAGGGGTTGCCCCAAAGCCAAAGGAAAAAGTGCCCTTGTGGAGGGAAATGAACCAAGCTAAGTGCCCTTGCAGAGGGCATCGAGCAAAATAAGACAAAGTGAACTCCTTCGAAAAAATGAACAAGGCAAAAGGCAAAGTAGAGTCCTTCAGAAAAATTGTCCGAAGGAATTCAAAGCCCAGTGGGAAAAAGCCTGAAATCCAAAGCTTGGTGAAAAAAGACAAAGCGAAGGAATTCCTTCAGACTTTTTGTCCGAAGGAAAAGTTTGCTGAAAAAGGAAAAACCTGCTGAGGAGAAAGAAGCTCGAAGGCCATCTGAAGACCGCTGAAAGGGCAGATACCCTTGTGGGGGGCTCTCTCGGACCCAAAGTAGACCATTTCTCAAGAACTTGAAGGGCATGTCCCCTCTGGGAAGGATCAAACAATAAAGCCAAAGGAATTTTCAAGGAAAGTGATAGGCCCATAGACGTCAAAGTTAAACACCATGAAATAGCTATTGATCTTTGAAATTTGGAACGCAGACCCAAATGCAAAATGCCAAAATGCCAAAGGGAAGAACCACTAATAGAAGAGTGTAAAGAGCCAGCAAGACTGAAAAGATATCTTGGGAGCTCAAATCACAGCAAAATGAGATAAAGAGGAAAATATCTATGCAGTAGTTATTTCGATAGCTGGAATAGTCTGCAAAGTAGATATTTTGACTGGCAAACATTAAAGGCATAGCTTGTTAGTCTCCTTTGGAGTAAAGACAAAATGGATAGCTACACAGATGTTAGAGGGGATAGACCAGATGATCCAGACCCAGGAAGAGACATATTATATGAATGGACATGCCATAATTAAGGTAATGCACTATTCCAAGCATGGTCCCTCTAAACAGAACTAAAGGTGCATTGAAGGCATTGACTGCAGCATGGGCTGTTCCATGGGACAAAGTGCCAAGCCTTTCTTAACTTCTATATATTGTAATCTCTTTTATTATTTTAAAGGAGATCTTCTTGTTGCCAAAAGCAAAACTTTGCCCAAATCGAAAGGTGAATACTAAGACTTTGAGCTCAGATTGTTGTGCATATTATTTTATTTGAATGAAAAAGCAAGTGACTTACAGACTTTGTGCTGTTATAGCTTGTATCATTTTAGAAGATTGTTCTTATGTCTATCTTCTGAATATGTTCTTGTTTATTTGATCTAACAAGCAAAACTAGTGGAAGTAATCAGGAAGGTGTCCTAAAGCCAAATGTGGAGAGACTTTGTGCCCCCACAATTACCTTTAGTGTGTTTTCTTTTTGTTTCTGTGTAAAGGACCTTGGGATGACTTTGTGCCCCCATTGTCCTTCATATCTCACTCTTGGGCAGTCGAGGTGGAGACTTTTTGCTACATCTTAGGATGCTAGTTACTACGCCCTTGGTTACCAATTACTTTCACTACCTGAAAGAACTCCTGTTGCTTCCTGCAAGAAAACTTTTGAAAGAAGAGAAGTGCCTTCAGTGTTTTCACCAGGATTTTCTCCTTTGTTTGTGAACATCATCTCTAAAAGAAGAGAGATGGATGGTATATCCTACCCTTGAGTGTTATTTTTAGGTTATATATAGTATATAACACCTTTATACCTATAGGGAACCTCCCCTTAATGAGAGGAGAGATTTGTCCATTTTGGATGTGGTAAACCTGCAACTTTGGATGACCAATCTCCCTATGTTGTAGTTGAAGAGACCTATTTTGCTCACTAGTTAGCTGGTTGACAAAATATTCACCCAACAAGGTGCAAAGAGGTTTAGGTGACAATGATCATTGAAATCCATCTTGGTAGAAAGTACCATGAGAATCATGCCATGGGTAGAGTTGTAATACCCATTATTCAAGATTAGGCTATCACTGCGATGGATAATCACATTATTCGGTTTTAATCAATTGCCCCTAAAATAGGGAGATGAATGTGGTTGAAAGCAAGGGATGAGCTTGAGTTTAAACAGAGGGTTAACTTAATCCTTCTTAACAAAAGAATAGATGCATATGTGAAGCATTGAGGGGCTCAAGTTTTGGGTTGACTTCTAGAGAAGACAACTCGGGAGCTTTTGATCCATACTTGTGGGTTATGATATAGGGTCCAAGACAATTGAAAACAAACTTACCCTGCTTGCTTTTCTCCATATTGGTGACATGTTGATTTTCCTTTAGGACAAGGTCTCCGATGTTGAATTCTTACACTTTGAGGTGTTTATTATATGCATGCTTTCTATGCTCTTGATAGACTTGAAAATGGGTAGGGGTAGCTAAGCAATGCTCATTAAGTAGCTCAAGCTAGGCTAAACAATGATGACAATAATCATCCTTAGAAATGAGATCTTGCAAAGATATGTGAAGAGATGTTATTTGGACTTTGAGAGGCAAGACAACCTCCATTCCAAACATAAGAGAAAAAGGTGTAGCACTCATAGGGGTTATAATGCTTATACGATATGCCCATAAGGCAAAGGAGATGTGCAAATGCCAATCCCAACCATATGCATTAACCATTTTAGTTAACATGTTGTTAAGAGTTTTGTTAGAGGCTTATGCCTATCCATTTACTTGAGGATGATAGGGTGAGGAAAATATTAACTTAATGTTGAATGAATCATAGAGACCTTGGAGTTGTTTTTTATTAAAGGATTTACCATTTTTGGTGATAATCTTGTAGGGAACACCGAAGTGACAGATGATGTGAGGGTTGATAAAATTGATAATCTTCTCTGCTTTAGTTGAGACTAGAGGATTAACCTCTACCTATTTAGTAAAATATTATGTCACAGTGATGATATAATGGTGTCACTATGAGGAATGGGGGTTAATTTCACCAATAAGGTCTAGACCCCATTGTGAGAAAGACCAAAATTTGATAGAAACATGAAGATTATGGTTAGGTGCATGATGCAAATTGACATGTTGTTGACCCTTAACATAATTTTTTAGATAATCACAATAGTCATGGTTTAGGTTAGGCTAGTAATAATCAAGGTTAAGGATGAGTTTAGCTATGGTGAGGCCATTAAAGTGTCTCCCACATATACCATCATACATTTCCTTGATAGCATGAGAGGCTTTTTGACTGCGTAGGTAACGAAAGAGGAGACCATCAAAACCGTGCTTGTAAATGATTCCCCCCATAATGGTATAATATGAGGTACTCTGTATAAATGCTCTTCGAGCATTCCTAGAGATCCTAGAAGGAATGATGGCAAGGTTGAGATAGTCGAAGGTCTATTGATACCAAAGGTCAGGTTGGGTCTCTTCCACATTGAAGATGGTGGGAGAATTAGGTTTGATATAGGAAGGCTAGGTAAGTCTATGGATAATGATAGATAAGTTAGAGTTAGAGGGTGAAAAAAATATCTGAGAGGTGAGGGAAGCCATGGTATCAATAAATTTATTGGTAGATCATGAGGTTTATTCGATGCGGTAGTGTTCACATGATTCTAAGAGTTCATCAACTAGTTATTTATACTATTGTAAAACGTCATTCTTACACTGGTAAGAGCCATTAACTTGGTTGAACATAAGTTAGGAGTCACTAAAGATATTAATTATTTTGACTCTCAAGGTTAACACAATCTAAAGGCCTATCACTAGGGCTTTATACTCAGCCATATTATTGGTACATTCAAAGTCAAACTTAAATGATGATACAAACTCCCCCACCACATTGACATTTTGATCTGTTAAAGAACATGGTGACTTGGTAAGTGAATTCCACTTGAGAGAGGGTTGTGATGGACTTATTAGAGAACTCGAGAGGAGGTGGTTGGTTGTCTGCTAATGGTACTTTGGCCTATTGGTAAGTAATGACTTGCCCCTTAATTAACTTTCTCTAAAGGAAATCAAGGTCAAACTCTACTAAGAGCATAAGCCACTTGGTCATACATTAGTTTTGGTATGTCTTGGAGTGCATATAATTGAGTGGGTTGGTATTGGTTATGACATAGGTTTGATGGTTAAGGAGGTAGTGGTGAAGTTTGGTGGCCATGAAGACTAAAGCTAAGTAGAGTTTCTCAATGTGGGTATACAGAGTCTCGTACTCTACAAGCATGTGATTAATGTAGTAGACATCTTTCTCTTTATGTTGTTCATCTCGATGAGCAAGTATTACCCCTAGGGAGTGGTCAGTGGTAGAGATATAAAGGTAGAAAGGTTGGTCCTCCTTGGGAGGGTGAAGACAGGTGGAGACAAAAGGTACTTTTTGAGTGAATAAAAGGCCTTTTGATAGTCGCTATTCCACTTGAAAGATACATACTTCTTTAGAAGGTGGTGGAAGGGTTAACATCGATCTAAAAGCTGGGAGATGAAGTGACGAATGGATGGAAGCTTCCCCTACAAACTACATAGTTAATTAAGGTTAATTGGAGGAAGTATGTCAAGTATGGCTTTGATCTTTGTAGGATCAACCTCAATTCTTTGGAGGGAGACAATAAACCCAAGGAGCTTTCCTGACAAGACCCAAAAAAGGAACTTCTTGGGGTTAAGGTGGACATGGTAATGGATAAGTCGCTCAAAGATGATCTTGAGAAAAACTAAATGATCCTTTTAGAGTTTGGATTTTCCAAGAAGGTCATCCACATAGTCATTTACAATCTTATGGATAAGGTCATGGAAGATGTAAGGCATGGCACACTTAGGTTGTACCAACATTATTTAATCTAAAAGGTAGGAATCTATAACAGAAAGTCCCCCATGGGGTGATAAAGGTGGTCTTATGTTGATCTTTAGGGGCAATTAGGATCTGATTTTAACTTGAGAATTCATCCATGAGAGATTACATCTTGTGGCTGGCTGTAAGATCAACAAGCTGGTCAATACTTAGTAGAGGAAAGTCATCTTTAGGGGAAGCAAGGTTGAAGTCATGAAAGTCCACATAAATGTGTAATCCTCCTATGGATTTGGTGATAGGCACGACATTCAAGACCCATTAGGGATAGTTAATGGGTTAAATGAAATTGACAAATAAAATACACTAGAGCTATTCTTTGACGAGAAGGGCTATGCAAGGGTGCATGCATCAAAGTTTCTATTTGATGGGTTTGGCATCATGGTGAGTGACTATGTTATGGGTAATAATGGTGGTGCCAATTCCATGCATATCACTATAATACCAAATAAATGTTATGCTATGATCTTGGAGGAAGGAGGGAAAGTCAAGAAGCTCTTCGATATTTAGCAATTGACCAATTTTGAAAATATGAGGATCATCTGGAGTGCCCAAGATAAAATCTATGGTGGATTCATTCAACATGGTCAAGGTATTAAGAAGAAGGGATTTGTGGATAAAATAATCGAGGGTAGCAAGGTAGGTGAGAATGGAGTTATCATCCTAACACTAAACAATGTTAATGGTAGGAGAGTCATCTCCAATCATATCAATATGGATCAAAGGGATGGTTATGATTTCCCCTCTTTTTGATAAGTTAGGGGTCTGAGGCTGATCATGTTGATGAAAAACATTAGGTGGGATGATGTCATCATCCTCACACGTAGGTGGATGAGAGGTCAATGAGGAAGGGGTATCTTCCTCAATAATGGTGGTGGTAGGTGGTTTGGTTCTTGGTAGGTAGAATGAAATCGAGGCTATGTTTCTCACAAGGTTTTCTAGTCTCAATGGAAATCAACTCATGTGGGCCATGCTCATATTTCCTAAGACCAAATCCTTTCTAATCACACCTATGGAGGTATATTTTTGCAAAACCTGGCTTATCTAGATAAGAGAAGCCAGAGGTGAATGGTTAAGGTGAAGGGGATGTGGTCGAAGCACCAAATGGCTTGTCGAGTCCCCCATAGATGAAATGGGTTTGAAAATGTGATGGTCGAAAGGGAATAATGGCTCTGACATTATGGTTATACCTAGGTTGTGGGTCAAGTTTCCCATACTCTTGGGGAGTAGGGAAAGCATCAAGGGCTAAAAAGTGATATTTAAGTAGTAAAAGGAGGTGAAATTTTGATTCCAAAGGGTCTAAGGTGGGGATCTGACCAGAGGGGATGGATGAGTTAGTGGACACCTCATTGGTGGAGGGAGGTAGGGCTTCCTCTTTCATGGTGGAGGTCTTGTCCTTGATTAAGGAGGGTATGCTAAATAGGGGTAAGAGGACATCATTGGGTTGGTAGGTCATGTTGCTTGTTGAGAAGGGACATAGGTCAGCTTTGATGGTGATGACCTGGCCTTCGTGCTCAAATTTAATACAATGATGTAGAGTAGAGGGGATGCAACTCATGGAGTGGATCCAAGGTCATCCTAGAAAAACATTGTATTAGATTTCACCTTTCATAGTTCTGGGAATGTGAAAGGCCCTACGTGGATATGAAGGACAATAGTTCCTAGGTTAGTGGTCATGGTGTCATTAAATGATTAGAGGATGGCCAAGGTTTCAAAAATGACATTGTTTAAAAAGTTGAGCTAGTTATAGGCATGGAAGGAGATGATATTAATACTAGCTCCCCCATTAATGATGACCCATTTTATGCAGGTTTGGTTGATGTAAGCAACAATAAAGAGATGGGGATCTGGGTAATCAAGATGGATAGAAGGTATTTCCAAATCCTTGAAGGTGACAAGGTTGGAAATTTAGAGAGTGCCAATAAAGGCTACTAGAGGTTGAGGTCTTTAGGTTAGACCTATACTAATTGAAATGCCTTTATCATTACTTGGCGAGGATGAGGCAAAGTAGTAATCAACTCATATAAGCTCATCTTTATTGGGGTCTGGTGATGCTATTTGAGCACCACTCTCCTAATGGACTTGAAGGGGTTAGAATGGGAGGTACTCAAGATAGATACGTTGATTTTGGATGAAGGTGAAGATGTTTGGGTAGGGTTTGGTTGGGAAGTGAAATATGGGTATGTCCATAAGATTAACACTTTGGCCTTCTCCTTATCCTTCTATTGCACTCTCATGACCATATGAATGGTATGGTTAGAGGGAAGAATTAGGGTAGGAGAGTTATTTGGTTCCTCATCACTCTAAGGTGAGAGTAGAGGAATGGATAGGTTTTGGATAGTGGTTGTTGACTGTTTGATTGGTAATGGGCCCATGGGAGGTTCATCTATTAGTAGATCATCCTCATCATAGAGTCGATGGATAATGGTTTAGAGAGCCTTACAATTCTTCATGTCATGGCCTAGTGTCCTATGATAGGAATATACTAGGTTATCATTATACCAGATGAGTTTTGAATTGAGAGGATCAAACAACCTAATAGGGGGCAAGGTCAAGCAAGAAGCTTACAATAACCTTTAAAAAATGGTAGAGTATTATTAAACTAAAGGCGGATAGGGTTTAGGGGTTTTGGTCGTGGTTGGTAAGGTGGAGGTCCTTTTTGGAGTAGGTTTGGTGATGGAAGGTTTGGGTAAGGTAGTGCGTTTGGTTGGTGGTTTTGGTTTTGCTAAGGCAAAGGTTGATAGGTTCAAGGGAAGATGTTTCAGTTTGGGTGACTTGGTCATTGATGGTTCGATTAAAAAATGTGTGTCTAAAAGTAAGTGTGTTGGTGTAACTAACAATGGTGGTTGGGTCTTGGTTGGGACAACCAACTTTCTAATCAGAGTGGAGGGATGAGGCCCCAAGATAGAAGGTAAATTAGAGGGAGACTCTCTATCCTTTTGGTGTTTCTACCCCTTTATTTGATTTGGGTTAGCACTTGGTTGTTGGGTTTGATGAGATAAGCTCCACTTTCACATATGGGTGATTAAGACTTTATCTAGGGAAGGTGTGAAGGTTATTGGTTGGTTTGGTCAGTTTGGTTTTAGAAGGTGATATGGTTGCTTAGGGTTTAGGTTCCTTGTATGGTTGAGGAATTATTGCGTTGGTAGAGGCCTTCATCAGTTTGGTTGGTAAGATAGGGGTTTGGATAATAAAAGTGGTGGATTGGTCTACTAAAGGTGTGGTTGGAGGTTCTTTCTTGGTGATATAAGGTATCCCTAATTTATGCCACAAGGTGGCTCAATCTATGTTAGGGTTGGAAACAAATTCCAATTTCTACATTAACCTAGAGAATGGTTTGTAGGTTGGCTTTATCCCCTAGATAGTGGACCTGAAAGATAAACCCATAAATTGAGATAGAGGAATGATAACCTCCTCCTTTTCCTTAATCAAAGGATGCAAGGTTTGAATGGGTGACTCCTCTGTGGGAGTTTTAGACATGGGGGTTTACTCTTCAAGAATGATCGATGAATGGGTAGTAAGTTGCTCGGTGGTTAAGGGAGGAGGTAAAATGGGTGCTTTTTATGGTACGTTAGTTGAAGGAGGGGTTAATGGCTCCACTACCTCAATAAGTGGAGGAAAAAAAAGGGGTGTTTCTTTGATTTGGGTCTTTGAAAGAGAAGAAGGTAACTACACTACCGCAATAAGTGGAGAGGGTGTGGAACAAATATGTTGGGCGGTAGGTTATTCAGTGATGAGCATGCCAAGAACCATGTTAACATTATGGGTATTAAGAGAACACTTAACCATGTTTCTCTCATTTTTTGTAGGTAGATGGTTGGGGAAAGGTTGCTTAAATATGTCAAGGGATTATTTTTGAGGTACATTGGGGTTATCCAACACAATCTCTCCCTTATCAATGAGAGATTGTACAATGTTCTTTAAGGTGTTACACCTGCTAACGTCATGCCCTGCTACTTGGTGAAAGTTCATAGATCATTCTCATTGTACCAAATAGGTGCGAGATGAGAAAAATAAAATTGTCATGGTGGTTTTATAGGAGGAAGTTGTATGATGTTGGTTTTTAATAACTTTTCCAGGATCGAAGCATAAGACTCTCCAAGTGGAGTAAATTACTTCTGGGTATTCTATTTTTGGTTCCTTATGTTTTGCTTTGAGGAACTAAAAGAATTCAATTGGTTGGTAGATGATGGAGAAGAAGATTTAAGGGCAACCACATTTGTAGTTCCATTTATTTTGGTCTTGGTGTTGGTTTGATTATTCGATTTGGAGGAAGAAGCCTCACTGGTTTAGTAAGTAGAGTTCTTGTTTTTTAGTTTTAGCTTTCCTTCATCGATGGCTCTATTATCTATTTACACACTATGGTGAAATCTTCATTAGAAGTTCAAAAGCTATGAACACATAATGTGGAAGAGATGTGCTTGGCACATGCCTGAGCAAAGAGTTTGATCAATTCAAGTTGGGGTAAGGAGAAGGAAAGTTAATTGATTAGGCTCCTCCAATGAGCTACAAAATTGGCAATAGATTCATCATCAAACTACTAGATAGAGTAGAGGTCAATGACGGAAAAACTCTTGGAGATATTTATCAATAATTGATCTAATAAAGTTTGAGCCAATTGGGTGAAGGAGAAGATGGAATGCTTGGTTGAGACACTAGTGTAAAGACTAGTTTTATACACCCTTGTGCATTAACGTGGTGCGTCATCATGTTATCATGTCATCTCTAACATAATGGCCCCCATTCATAATTATTTGAAATAATTACATTTACCTCACCCATTTACCTTTACCATAGAATTTAGTTAAGCTATTACAACATTTAAATAATAATTAATCTTATTTTCCCATCCAACATCTAAGCAAACTCATCCAACCTCTAAATAAACCCATCCCATGGTTAAAATAACCCAACAACTTTAAAACCATTATTTACCCCTGTAAGCAACCTGTTTGATGGCCTAAGGATTAACTTCACTCATTTTGGGAAAATTAACGTTGATTCTCTGAGATCGATGCCGATCTTCTTAGAATGACATCGATCCATAAATATACAACAAACCTCCATGGCTCAAGATGACACGTTTGGACTTTGAAACTCTACTAGAATTATCCTAAAACCTATGTACAAACCTTATCAACATTCTGTTACCTTGTGGAACCTCTATTCAAGAGATTAAAAAGAGAATTTGAAGGTTTCTAAGCCTACTTTTGTAGTATCCTTTATCTGCATGTTTTCAGCCATCTAAGTTTAGTATTGCATGTTAATTTATTCCCATTTAAACTTTACAGTCTTCTGCATCTCTGTGTCATTGTTTACATTTAGTTTTCATCATTTTATTAATATTTTAAGTTGTTATTATCTTTTATTTTCATAGTTTAGCATTTTACTCAGAATTGATGTTGATCAATTTGAATCGATGTTAATCCTACAGGATCACCATTGATCCCTGTTAAACTGTTAAAATAGCCTTGAAGTATGTTTTCATAAGATTCATAATCCTCAAAACTTGTTAAAATTTGCATTCGATTTTTTGAAAATCTATCTTTTACATGTAGATGACTTTGCCTAGATTATCACATGTTATTGTTAGCATATTTGATCTCCCTATTGTTCAACAACCTTTATTTACTGATCAAAGTGATATTGCATTCAAATTAAGTATTTGTACTGTGGTTTTCACACCTAATCAAGAAAGCATTAATGAACAATTAATTTTAATTCAAGAGGATGTCGATATAGCTACAAAATTATGGGATGATTAATTTGATCGTATCAATCTTATTATAGATTAGATATATTTGGTGTTGTCTATTTGCATCCTATCCATATATGTCTTTGTAATTTCATTTTTATTTATAAACTTGAATGTTAAATGTGGGCTGACATCCACCTAAGGAAGTATATCACTTCTTGGGACTGGTTTCTTACTAGGTAACCCATTCATATTTCTATTAATCTATTTTATTTGTGAGCTAGTGTGATTTACAAGTCATTCTTCCCCAGCCAAAGAGGAGATCCCACAAGATTGATCAATAGTTCATAACCGATATCCATCTCCAGGTAATCTTTGAAACCCTACATTTACTTTATTTTTAGTAGTTAATTAGACCACATTGAAAAAAAACAAAAAAAATACGAAAACATTCTGGCATGCCCTGTGGGATATTTGGTCTCATCTTTCTTATTAAAATTCATTTTTTTTGAATTTGCTCTCTTTCTCTTCCTTTGTGTGTGTTCATCCAAAGAACATCAAGTCTACATTTTATTTCCTTTTTAAGGTTAAAATAAATTGCATTCATTTTTGTGTGCTTAAGTAATTCACATAGAATAATCTAAGCGGTAAATTCATCATAGTCATCACTTTTTCACCAAAAAGCCAAATTAAAGTCACAACAAACTCATCTATACACTTGACATAAGGAAACTGATGGGGATTTCATCACCTCATGGTAACCTTCTTCTTGATGATCCCACTTGGATTTCACCACCAAGGGGAGGACCAACTCATCTCTCTAGCTGAGTATAATCTCTAGACTATTGCTATATCTTGGCTAAGCACCTGCACTGGTTGTGGGATCATGATGTAAAGGGAGAAAGCCCCAAGTACCAAGCCACGTACTGATACCAATACAAATTCCCTTTGAGCACCAAAATAAAACACCTGAAACCATCCTTAGATTATCATTTCTTATCTTCATTATCCTTTTTTATTTATTTGTTCTCACATCTTAAAATTGAAAAGATAAAAACGTTATGGAATGACTTTAGTTTGTGCATCTTTCATCCATAATTAAAAGTGAGATAATTCAAAAATAAATTGTTGTTTTGTTTTTGCTTTTATTTTTTGTCTCATGGTTTTGACTAGGCAAGAGTCAAAGAAATAATCCAAAGTGGGTGTCATGTCCTCTCCTATGGAACATACACCTAGTCCCTCATCTACCCTTAAGTCCTTTGATAATCCTATGTTCCCACACTTTTATTCTTAAGGAGATCCTTGATTTATAGAAATATTGGACAATAACCCTATTTCTCTCAATTAGTACCTTAGTAATTAAGAAATACACATTCCTCCTTCCGCCCATACCCAAGATTCTTGATATTTATATGGGATGCCTTTAGAAGGAACTAAAAAAATTAAAGGATTTACCATGACCATGGTATCCTTTTCTATCGACTCTCTTATATTTGGTTCTAATATCCAAATGATGCAACCTTTAGAAAGCCAATCACCCGTAGTATTTACCAATTCTCCAACCCCCATTACTCATACTCAAAATACTTCTACCACTCAACCTATATCCACTATTCCTATCCAAATGTTAGTAGTGTCAATTCGTGTAAGTAACCCACCTATGAAAATGAGTTTAGCATACAATTCTCAAGCTCTACAACACACACAACAAATCCCTCATACACAAAAAATCCCTCCAATGCAACCTCCCCAATAGTATGTCTCCTTAGTTACCAAATACATGGCTTCATCACAACCAGTAGTGACCACTTAATTCCAATCTTCCACACAACAAAATATTCCACTTCAAATCCCATAATACATGGTAGCATCCCAACCCATTATGTCCACTGTAGTTGGACACTCTTCCTCACAACCCTGTCTACTTCCTTACCAAATTATCAAACTCTTCAGCAAGGTGTCTTAGGGAATGTGCCTTAGATTAACACCCCAATAGACCTCATAAACATCCTTATGATTAATATGGCTAATTTGAAAGCCTCCACCTCCCTCTAGACACAATACTATGCTCACATATAATCAAATTTGTAATGAGCCTATCCACCCATCTATTCCCATCTGAACATATCCTTTGCAATGGGAACTTCCCAAGTTTACTAAGTTTAAAAATAAATAAGATCCCTAAAAACATCTCAGAGCCTTTTGACACATGTGTTACCTTATATCACATGATGATGCATTACTACTTAGGACATTTCATATGTCACTAGTAGGGGCTACATTAGATTGGTACAACTTCAACCCTCAGTATTCACTCTTTTCCTTTGGGTAATTGGCCCAAATTTTCTTAGAACACTTCTCGATCAACATTGCTCAAAAAGTGACTATCACAGATTTATATGCTATTCAACAATTTGAAGATGAATCCATATCAGACTTTGTAGCTCATTAGCATAGCCTAATGAACTAGTTAACCTTTTCCTTACCACAACCTAAATTAATTAAATTATTTTCACACTCTTGTGTAAAACATATCTCATCCATGTTACAAATTCAAACCTTTAAGACTTTTGATGAAGCCTTTACCATGGCACGTAAACTCAACATTCATGGAATTGAAGAGGGAAAAATTAATTTACACAATAAAAACTTCAAACTTGACCCCTCAAAAATCAATAATAATAATCCTAAACCAAAAGGGGCATAAAATGTTATTATTATAAAAACTTCTCCCCCTCCAACAACCAATAAATTAGGACCATCCACTTCTCAAACACAACCACTTAGGGGCCTTACTCATTTCCCCCTAGGAAATATACCCTTTTAGGAGAGCCTTACACTTATTTATTGGATAAACTCCTACAAGCAATCGTTCTTGAACTCCCCCCAATTAGATCGGTAGATGATACGCATCCTAAACCAACCTAGTATAAAGTGTATGAGTTTTGTGCCTATCACAAGGTAATAAGACATGACATATAATGATTCCAATCCTTTAAATTATTGGTATGAAACCTCATTGACAAGGGGGATCTTCAATTAGACAATCCAAATGCTCCTCCCAACCAATCTTTAGATATTTTTAGGTAGCCATTTCCAAACCATCCATCCACATCAAACACAGTCCAAGCTAACCCTGGAGAAACACAAAATCAAGTTACATTTATGATTGATACAATCTGTGACCAGTTATTACCTAAAGAAGCTCTAAATAAATCTTCGGTCTTGGATCTCCTTATGAGAGATGATTTCGATATAATTCAACCTAAAATTATCAAAACAACTCCCAAAACCTCTATAAAGCTACCTGATCTCATTACATGGGGTTGTTCACATGAAACATCTCCTTCATCTCCTTGAACTAAATCTCCTAAAGTGGAAATGAAACCACTCCTCTGGATGTCATAGATAAACATCTTGATACTTCTAGAGTCAAACATTCTACCCCGTTTGGTCCCTGGTAAACCTCTTTGTCGTATACATCAAGATCACAATATAATAGGATCCTATCATTTCACTTGATACCAAGACCCTTTAAAATCATCCTCTATCACAACACCTCCTTACCTTGAAGCTACTAAGGAAAATGGTAAATCTCCTATCATCGATAGCTGGGACAATTGTCTTGGTATCCCCCCAAAGAAAGTCTTAACCCATCCTCAAGTCAAGTTTAATCTTTTTCAGATGTCAAAATATAAAAACCTTAGTTTGAATACCCCCTCTATTCTAAACACATGAAATAACAAAGGGACAACCCTTTTTATATCATCTCCATCATCTATTTAGGTCCTCATCCATCTTCCAAGTGACTCTCCTTGTCATAGGTTCTTCCATTCAAACACATGGGAAAATCTAAAGTCTCCCTACATTATTAAACATACCTCTATCTTGATATCCACCATCTTCTACTAAAGGACCATTAGATAAATTAAATAAAAAGTGCTAAGGTCATCCCTATCATAAAAGCTAAATGTCAAAACCAAACGATCAATACTTTGCCAAAAGAGATTGCACAACCTATTATAAGACCACAAAATGACCCTTTGAAAGGATCTTACATTGTAATCTTAAAATAATTGTTAGATAGATCCCTCATAGTGCTACCACCTATACATCCCAATAACCCTCACCTCCAAAGACCTACTTGGTATAAGAGTCGAGAGATATGCGCATATCATAGAGTAACTAGACATGATACAAAAAATTGTAATGCCCTTAAGGCCATAATTCAACAACTAGTCTAGGATGATGATCTAAATGATAATACTCCTAAGCAAAAAGTCACCATTCTAAATATTCTACCCACCCATAATCTTGCTAGTCCTATAAGTGATAAAGAGTTAGTGGCTTCTTCAAACCCTCTAATATTACTCATCGATGTTATCTATGTAGCCACCCACTCTCAAAATTAGAACCCCAATAAATCTAATGTTTCAATTATAGGGTCCTCTACCCATAATATGCATAAACCATCTAGACAAAATCCTAAAGTCTATATTACAGGATCTACCCTAACCAAAGCCAAAGAGTTGGTACAAATCTCCATATTAAAACAATTCCATCAAACACGTATAAAAATGTCATCATATGAACTTATCAAAAACTCTCCACACCATTAACAAGCAATAATAGAAGCTCTCCAGGCTATTGAGGTCCATCCAAATGAGCCTCAACCATTGCCAACATTTATAGGGCCCTCTAAATGGTATCAGTTATTAGTTTTATTGATTTTGAGGTCATTCCTTTATCACCTAAAGATCAAGATCCCCCACTTTTCATCACAACTCAAATAAATGAAACTCAAATTAAAAAAGTTATGATCGATAATGGGGCTAGTATCAATATTATTTCTTCACACAGTTTCCAATAGTTATGACTATCAAAAACCATTATTTCCCAATCACAATCAATTCTTCATGTATTAAATGACACGATATCACCCACAATAGGAGTGATTGTCCTTCCCATTTGCATAGGTTCTTGTAACCTCCATGAACTCTTTTATGTCATAGAAGGGACATTTTAATATAACATTTTATTAAGACATCCATGGATTTGTGTGATGCAATGTATTCCCTCCACCATCCATTGATGCCTTAAGTTTGAACATGAAGGCCAGGTCTATATCATCCCCACTAAGCTTCATCCCTTCAAATCATGCACTTTCACTTTTTGACCATGCGATGTCATAATACCCTCTCCTGACACAATCCCATCTTCATCTTATAATCAAGCCTCGACTAGCACAACTATTCCTGCTTCAAAACTAGCAGCTCAAGAGTCCATTGATTCCATGATACATCTTTCAATCCGGGTATACTGGTTATTAACCGTTAACACATTACCCAATCTTAGGGAATATGACCATCTTGACAAATAACCCATGTATTCACCCAACCTAGGTGAGTTCATCCCATTTGGGCCACCTTTCTTATACACCCACTTAATATATTGTGGAATTGATCAAACTACCCTAGGGCTTGACAATTGTACCCATGCTAAACCCTTTACATCCAATTTCTCATTTCTTAATAAACCCTAGTTCATGCAAACCTACCTTTATCATTGTTCCTGGAAAGGCTTTATCATGGGTAGATATGAGCAGGGTCCCTATGATGTCACATTAGGAGATTTCAAAAAACCACACAAAAATCATGGCTTAGGCTTTGAGAAAGATTCTAAATCCTCTCTCAAATGTGTTCTTCTACTATTTATGGAAGACGAAGTGCAATCTTCATCATTTGATACCTCTTCTTTGACTAGTGACATTTTATCCATCCCTTTTAACTTTTTTATAAGTCAATTCGATCTCCATAGAACCTCTTATCTTTCATCACAATGGTGTGATCTGAACCATCCCTTTATCATATCATAACTTAATAGGACATGATATGTTAACCATCCCTATTCTTCAATGTCAAGATGATGAGTCAATCTTGACTCATCTGGGCACTAAAAACTCTTATCTACATAATTCTCTTCCATCTGAAACATCTAGCTTATTAAATGAATCCACTTATGATATTAATATTGGGTCTCGAGAAACCTTGATGATTGTTAAAATTAACAAAGCCTTAGATCCCCAAGAAAACTAGGATTTTACCTCTTTTCTATCATATCATAGTAAGGCCTTTGCCTAGTCTTATAGAGATATGCCTGGTATTGACCCTGTAATAGTTATCCATAATATCATCATGTTTCCTGATGCTAAGCTGGTAAAACAGAAGCTCCATAAAATATATCCTTGTGTTGCACTTCTGGTAAAAGAGGAACTATAGTGCCTTTTATCTTCTAACTATATTCAACCCTTTAATTATCCTTAGTGGATGTCTAACGTTATTCTAGTCACTAAGCCTATAGGGGGACTTCACATCTGTACTAACTTTCATCATTTAAATCTTGCTTATCCAAAAGATGATTTTCCTCTCCCTAACATAGACCAATTAGTGGACCTGACAGCTGTCCATGAAATTTTATCCCTTATGGATTGTTTTTTTGGTTACAATCAAATACTTATTGTAATAAAAGATGAACATAAGACTATGTTTACTACTCCTTAGGGGACCTTATACTATCGTGTTATGCCCTTTGGCCTAAAGAATATAGGAGCCACCTATCAGCGAACCATGACTTATATATTTCATGACATAATCTACAAGATTATTGAAGACTATGTAGATGACCTCATTGGGAAATCTAAATTCTACAAGCATCACCTATCCACACTTAATGTTATCTTCGATCATTTTCTCCAGTATCATGTGCATCTAAATCCAAAGAAAGTGTATTTTTGGTGTTTTGATGGGTAAACTCCCAGTTTTCATTGTCTCTATTTAAGGAATAAAAGTGGATCCCACTAAAATCAAGGCTATTATAGAAATGCCTCCTCCATCAAACCTTAAGTAGCTATATAGTTTATAAGGTAAGCTCCATTATATTCATCATTTTATCTCCTAGTTCTTCGATCAGTGTCAACCTTTCCACCATCTATTAAAGAAGGATAATCATTTTTTATGGGATTCTAATTGTCAAGAAGCCTTTAACACACTCAAAAACTATCTTCTATCACCTCCAATCCTCACTCCACCTAAGGAGGGGAAACATTTATTCCTTTATATCTCAGCTACCGATCATGCTTTAGGTGATATGCTTGCCCATCGAGATGAGCATCACAAAAAACAAGCTATTTATTATATAAGTCATACCCTCGTAGAATATGAAACACATTATCTACATACCAAAAAACTATGCTTAGCATTGCTTCTTGTAGTCTCTAAGCTTCATCATTACCTACTTAACCACAAAACGTAAGTAATTAAGACTATCGACCCCCTTAAGTTCATGCATTTTAAGCCTTTTCAAAATCAATGAATGACTAGATGGATTATGATTCTAGCTAAGTTTGATCTAGAATTTCTCCATCAAAATTTTGTTAAAGGATAGATTATTGCTGATCAATTGGTCAAAGCACCTCTTAGTGACAACCAATCAATCAATTATGAGTTTCTTGATGAATCTATTGCATCCACTTCCTAATTTGTCCTAGAGTATCAAATGACTCTATTCTTTGACAGGTCTAAATGTGAGCATAGAGGTGGCACAAGAATTATATTAATCCCTCATCAAGGTATTCCCAAGCCTTTATCTTTTAAATTAGATTTCAACTGCACCAATAACATGGCTAAATACAAAGCATTGATCATAGGCCTCCAAAACTACCCTTGTATTAGGGGTAAGGTCCCTTAATATATATGATGATTGTCAGCTAGTGATCAATCAAATTAATGGTATATATCAATGTAAAAATGATATCCTCCAAAGATATAAGACCTTAGCTGATCAAATCTTATATGGTTTCAAATGTTACATCATCCAAACTAATCCTAGATCAACTAATAAGTTCACTGATACTATGACATCTCTTGCATCTTTTATCCCATCCTCATCTCAGGAGTCTAAGCTATTTATCCTTATCAATCAAGTTAACTAGCCTTCCAACATGAGAAACGATCTTTCATATATCAATAATATCAAAGAAAACTTGAAAGAGCCATGGTATGCACAAATATTTACTTATTTGTCTAGAGGACTATCTTTTCCCCATTTATCCAAAGGTGTCAGGGATGTCTTCCAATAGAAAGCTGCCCACTATACTATATTGGGGGTGTTATTTATAAGCATGGTTTTGATGGCATTTTTCTTCATTGTGTCAAAAAACATGAAGCTACTTTAGCTATCTAGGAAGTACATAATGGGTCATGTAGTGGACAGTTTAGTGGCCACGTAATCACTAAAAAATTTGTATGTCTAGGCTATTGTTGGCCCACTTTAAATCAATATTGTTGTGCATACATTAAGAGGTGTGTAAAATGTTAGTAGCATGCAAAATTATCCTATTTCCCTAGTGGAGCCTGCATGCAACAAGGGAATTCTGGCCATTCTCCCAATGAGGGCTCAATCTTATAGGGCAAATCAACCCTAAGTCCTCTCAACATCATGGCTTCATCATTACCGCTACAGAATACTTCACCAAGTGGGTGGAAGTTGTGTCGCTTATCTCGACTAAGGTATAAAATATTGTGCAGTTTATCCACCATCACATTATTTATCATTTTGGAATTCCATAATAAATAATAATAGATAATGAAAATATTTCCAAAATAAGAAAGTCTAGGCACTATGTGACTCATTTAAAATCAAATTAAGTTTTTCCTCACCTTACTATCCTCAAGCCAATGGTTAAGCAGAAACATCTAATAAAACCCTAGTCAAAATCCTAACTAAAGTTGTGAATGAAGCTGGGAAGGATCAACATCTTTGTATCCCTTTCACCTTATGGTTATATCAAACTAGTATTCGAACCCTTACAGGTGCTACTCCTTTTTCCCTAGTCTATGGTACAAAAGCTATACTTCATTTAGAAGTCCAAATTACCTCTCTTCATGTCTCCCTTAAAGACATCATTTTTGATGAGGATTTTCATCAGGAGCATTTATCCTTGCTCGAACTCTTAGATGAGCATTGTGTGACATCCTTTAATCACCTTTTCATATATCATGAATGACTAAAATGAGCATATAATCAACATATAAGAGAGTGAGAATTTAACATTAGAGACCTTGTACTTAAATAAAATCAACATGTCACTAATATGACACAAAATAAAAGGGGTAAATTTGCTCCTAATTGGATTGAACCATACGTTATAACCCATAAATATAGGTCTGGGACATATCATTTGGCCTCTCTTAATGGAAAACCTGAATGAGAACCTATTAATGCATTACATCTATGCCCTTTTTATAGTTAATAAATGTTGGCTCATCTTGGTTAGTTTATCTCAAATACTGTCATATCCCCTTATCCCAAACTACCAAATAGTGATATGAGAGTTATGTGGTTATCTGTTAGTCACTATAACCTCAACCTTGAATATGAATACCCCAGCTTTATACATAGCATTCTCTCATGGATAAGTTTCATTTGTAATAGGAGGAACCCTAAATCATTAGTCCAAGTCAATGGAAGCCTATAATTAGACTGATCAATATTGGAAGCCTATAATTAGAAAGTTGATCAATAGAAGTCAATGGATAAGTTCTCTTTTGGTTATAGTCCAAGTCAATGCTGAGCAAATCCATAATCTATAATCATGAAAAGTCCATAAATCCAAAACAATAAAGCATTAAAAGATATTTATCATCCATAATCATTATTAAGTATAAATCCATAATCTATAATTTATTTACATTCAATCATCTATGAAACCATAAACATTCACAAGATTAATAATGATCTATATAAAAAAGTAGTATAATCCAAAATCATAATCCATTAGTAAAAATGCATCTCATGATATAACATTTGAAATCAAAATAAAATGTAAAATCTATAATCCATAATCCATAAAGCATCCATAGCATATATGATAACAATGATCAGAATGAAAATACATAACATCTAAGTTTATAATCCATCAAATCAATGATCCATAAAAGCACTACATATCCATAGGTATCCGTAAATCTATAAATAAACATACATAATCCACCCATAAACATAAGCAATGTCTATATATATATATCAAGTGTGTGTACAAATGTCATAACATGAATGAGGTGGGGCTCTTGACCCATACAATACAATCTACTCAATAAAATCAATCCTACTAAGACGAATGATATCATCTCCCCCATCATCCCCTCCTCAACCTGTTATGCTCCTTGTACTAGTAGAACCCCCAAGAGTCCTTTATGATTTGCTATGACTAGCCACGTATGAAGCAAACTAAGCAACATCTAGTAGCTATCTCTATACTATCCTATCATAATAGCTCATCTCGACAAGAAAATACATATACCTCTATAGTGGTACCATATCTATAAGAGTAACACTAGATCTTGCAATATCTAGAGCTGGTCTCTCTACCAAAGTAGATCTCATCCGCTTTAGCTCTGCTAGGTACCTATCTCACTCTTGTATAGCCTGGTCACACTGACCTCTCAAGATCTCAAGATAACCCTATAATGTGGCAATCTAATCCTATAAAGTATCATGGGCTATCTATGCCTCCTATAGCTCTATCCTCAGACTAGTACACTCGGCCTTTAGTGTGTCTCTCTTAATGACAACTACAGTAATATCTAAAGGACTTTATGTGGGGGCATCCTATAATGGTACCTCCTCCATGTGTATATCAGGGGCATCTTATAATGGTACCTCCTCCATGTAAACATAAAGATCATCCTACATAGCCTCTCCTCTGTCCTCACCCTACTCCCTCACCTCCTCAATGACTACCTCCTACTGAGGTCTCACTACTCTCTCCTGCCTCCTCGATAGCTCAACTATAAACCAAGCTGCATAATCATTAGTGTATCCAATGTCATCTAGGTCAATAGCCATAAGATCCTCTTATGGCCCCATCAAAACCATTATAGAATTAGGGGTAGGTCAGTCTAGCTCTGTATCATCCCACCTGTATAAGCATGAGGCTAATGGAACATCCTATAATAACCCAAACTAACAATGGACCCTATCAAAATAGAATAACTCAATATGTTCAAGACATCATCCATATACCCATATCTCTTGGGCAACATCCCCTATCTCCACACCTTAACCAGGCCACATTAGGAAGTGTACATAAGGCCTCTAAATAATATCCTTTATCTGTAAGCTACTAAACAATTGTCTATAGTGTTATAGATCATGCACTAGCCTATTTGTATAAAGAATGACTATGCCATCATCCCATCGAGGGAAACTTACACTATAATCCATGTCTCTAAATTTAATCCATGGGGTCCCTATAGGGTGACTCACACAAATGTGCTCATATGCCTAGCAATGTAAAATGAATGTAATATCGAGACTTGATCGATGCTAGGTGCACCAGCCCCATAACTCCTTGTATGTCTACCCAAATAGTGTAGGCACCCAAGTAAAAAAAATCTTAAACTCAACCATATCTACTTAAACTCAACCATATCTACTATAACTCTAGTGAAGCTCCATGGTAGTCACCCGCTTATAGAATTAGGTAACACATAGTAGGTCAATGTCAACATCATCATCGTTAGCACTAGTCTCTCCCTAGGGTCTTGGTCATACATTGGCTGGAACGAGAACCCACCAACAAAGAGTGTAATATCCAATGTATCCTCACCATATAGTCATTCCAATGCCATCACTCACCTAACAACATCAATAATATACACAGGGGTGCCCAGAATCAATAGTCATAAAATCTAATTGATGTCTTTTATTGTAATAATCATCTCACCGATCGGTGACCAAAAAGTGTTGGTAGTATAATCCCACTACTCTAGAAAATCCACTATCATATCGATGTCCTTATAGACATGGTTATAATGATAAATCCTTCCAAATCCTACAACCTCAAGATGGGCCCAATCCTCATCACTCAAAAAATCCCATAACTGCACCAATGGTGGAGGGAACCTATCCCTCTTCATCAGTAGCTCTCGTGTTAATCAAGAACATATTTTTGGTCAATCAAAATCCTAAGTTTTCTATTATCAAACCTTCATTATGGATTTCTATCGATCCACTAGGGATCGATGCTAATTTGGACAAATTGATAGTGATCATTATGGATTGCAGTTGATCCACATGAAGCACATTGATCCTAATGGATCGATGTCGATTCCCTCCCCTAAAAAAATTCCCCCTTAGACCTAACATTTTTAACCTACCCTCCCTTTCTCCCATAAATTTCTAAAAATAAAAAAATAAAACAAATATCTTAGGCAAAAATAAACACATTAAATTTCACCAAAAAAAGCATTATGCCTACCTCGTAGTGGAGTCATCATCATCATCCGCTCCTGCTGCCTCCATCATCTCTCACATATGCTTGAAAGGTTGAAACATGTCAAGTTTTTCTCCTAAATTCTTATTCAATCAATATCCAAATGAGCCTTATGCCATGTCAGATGCTTATTTATAGTTGTTTCTATGATTGATGTCGATTACTTAATTGATGTCAATTACTACAAATTAGTGTCGATTATTTTGGATTACTGTCGATTATCTTGGCTTGTTTAGATTTTGCACTTGTGGACCATTAAATGTTCCTAGTCTAGTTCTAAAGCTCCATCTTGTTGATTTTTCTATTGTTATCCCATTTTTATGTCATATTACCCTTTAGATTTGAAGATTTTGACCCTTTGCCAGTTCCTTAATCTCCTTAAGGTATACCCCTTTTTTTAGTATCTTACCATTGTTAGATCCTGAGGGTATATTTTATCCTAAGAACATTCATCTATAGGTAACACATAAACCATACACACACTAGATGCTATGGTTCACTATTTATATCCTTTGTTCTCTTGCTAACCTTTACTTAAGCCCACCTATTTTAGCTATGGAATTTTGTTACTCGGTTAGGTCTTTGGGGAATTATTGCTTGTATCACTTTTTATCCTATTAAGTGCAACATTGAAACTCCCTTGAGCCATTCACACTTTTGATTGTCCTTTGCTATCTTCTACTTGTCCATTTCCACTTACCCAAATTTGTTTTTACCTTCCATATTTTTCAAACCTATCATCCATTCCATCTCACTTCTTGGCACCCAGTTTGAGGGGGAATACCTCCTCACAATAAACTTAGGGCATTAGGCACCTTATAGTTTTTATCGTGCAACACGCTATTACATACCATTCCATAAAAAGGGGAAAATATAGATGTTAGTGTTATACACCCTTATGTTTTAATGTGGTGTGTCATCATGTTATCATGTCATTTCTAACACAATGGCCACCATTCATAATTATTTACAATAATTATGTTTACCTCACCCATTTACCTTTACCATATAAGTTAGTTAAGCTATTACTATAATTAAACAATAAATAATCTTATTTACCCATCTAACCTCCAAAAAAACTCATCCAATCTCCAAACAAATCCATCCCATGGTTAAAACAACCTACAGCTTTAAAACCATTGTTTAGGCTATAAACAACCCATTTGAATGGCCTAAGGATTAATTTCACCCATTTTGAGAAAATCAATGTCAATTATTCAAGATCAATGTTGATCTTCCTAGAATGACATCGATCCATAAATATACAACGAGCCTTCATAGCTCATGATGATACTTTTGGACTTTGAAACTCTGCTAGAATTATCCTAGAACCTACGCATAGACCTTATTGACATTCCACTACCTTATGGAACCTCTATTCGTGAGATTAAAAAGAGATTTTGAAGGTTTCTAAACCTACTTTTGTGGTATCCTTTATTTGCATGTTTTTAGTGTTACACCCTTAACCATTGGTGTGTCTAGGGATATGTGTGGCTGACTTGTGGCTTACATACCTCTTTTATTTACTTATTACATTTCTCTATGTTCTTAGATAAGTTGGCCTATAGAATAACCTTGGGTAAGTAGACTATATATATGAGGTAATGGTTAGTCTTTAATCATCATGTTAAGTATTCTTCTATTAGTGCATTGTTGTGGAGGTTGCCCCCTTGAAGTGGCTTTGCTATATTATCTAGTATTATGTTCTACTATCAATTATCACTATGTAATCTCTTATATTTTCTTACTCTATACAATATAAAATCATTATGTGTAAATATCTAAGTAATTTCATTAGATGTGGTATCAAAACTTCAATTTGGGCAAGTTTCCTACAACATTTTTTTTATAGATCTGGTGAGGCATGGCTTCTGGGAGCAGTGAAAGTGAAAAAACATAACTTGCAATTCGAGAAGAATTAATTTTTTTGTTAACATAGTATTGCTCAAAATGCTTTAAAAATAAAGTATGGATTTTTTTTTCCCTTACACACTTGCAGTCATTAGATTCATCTCAACGAGATGATCACAATGGTATATTCTATTGGTACACTTTTTTGGTACTAAGAATTTTAGTCTAGTATGCAAAAGTAATCATTGGATTCATTTTGACAAGGTGATTGCAATGGTACCATTTAATGGTACACTTTTTTTAGGGTCAAAACCCTCCTAGGATTTGTTTATGGTATGTCCTTAAACTCAAGGAAGAAAGGGGCACCAAAAACTCCTAAGACTCTTGCTAATGACATGAAATCTGAAACTTTAGATCTGATGATTTCTTAGCTTCAAACAGACATAAAAAACTTGGTGAGACATGATGACTTTATTGCAGTCCAAGATGATGTTTCAAGGATGCATGGAGAGATTAATGGGGTTCATAATGAATTGTAACATATCACTATGCAATTGGCTACCCTCACATCTAAGTTTTAGCCTAATAACCCTCCACTTCAGCATTCAAATCCTCCTCTCAACAACTCCCATGCTAGTATGAAACTGATGTTGCCAAAAGTGGACATGCATAAGTTTGATGGTAAGGATCCTCTCACTTGGATTACCCATATTGAGAATTTATTTGCGCTGCATCAAACCCCTAGTTCTTAGAGGGTGATGGTGGCATCCCTGTATATGGAACTTGAGCAATTCATTTTTTATCATTGGTTATGTGTTCAAAATAAAAAGAATAGTGCTCATATTACATGGACTATTTTTACTAAGGAGTTGATAGCTCATTATTAGAATAATGTCCTTGAGTAATTTTTTAGCCAATTAGCTAAGCTGTGACAAACAAGATCTGTGAAGGATTATATTCACCAATTTTAAAATCTCTCTTTACAAGTGGAAGATATCATTGAGAGAAATTTGACTGATTTATTTTTGGGTGGCCTCAAAGATAGAATCCAATATGAGGTTTGAATGTTTAACCCAACATCTATATCAATAGCTATCCCTCAAGCACAAATGATAGAAGAAATAGAGATGGTCAAAATGAAAAATTTCACTACTGGTCATCATCGTAACTTTTCAACACCATCATTTCCACAGCCCACTAGATTAACACAATGATAAATTAAGGATAAGTGAGCCAAACAGTTATGCTATGGTTATGATAGAAAATGGAGCAAAGACCATCATTGTGTTGAAAAGAAGCTATTTTACATTCAAGGTGCCAATGATGATGAAGATGATGCAGAAGTACATGGTGTAGATGCAAAAGTTACTTAGGAGAAATATAAAGACTCTCAACCTACTATTTGATGTCATGCTTGGTTAGGTATAAGTACTCGCCAAACTCTTAAGGTGATGTTTCCTTAAGAAATGGAAGGTCACTATCTTGATTGATTTTGGGAGCACACACAACTTCATCCATAGTAAGTTGGTTGCTCATATAAATTGTTTCATTTATATAGCTCCAAAATTTTAGGTTATCATTGCAGATAGTGGTACTATTAGTTATTTAGGAAAACGTCATAGTATTAAGTTGCCCAGAGGAGACTACTGATTGGGTTCTCCTATGTTTGCTATTCTAATGGGTGGCACTGATATTATTCTAGGAGTCCAGTGGCTCACCACTTTGGGCACCATTGAGATGAATTTTCAAGGATTATTCATGCATTTTCATTCTAAAGAAAGGACATTTAAGCTAAGAGGATTAAAGGCTAAATCTCCCCAACTTAATAGCTCCCATCAAATGATAAAGATTCTCCATAAGGGTGTTGAGGGATTTGTAGCTCGCTTGTTTTGTATGAAAGTACAACCAACTTAGCCATCTCCACCTCTTAATTTGAAATAAATAGTTGATTCTCATTCTATTATTTTTGGAGACATGCTAAAAGGATTTCCATGTAGTCGCACACATGATCATGTTATCATGCTTATTCTTGGTAGTACACCACCCAACATCAGGCCATACAGGTATTGTTATGCTCAAAAAAGTGAAATTGAAAAGATGGTACAAGATATGTTGGATGTAGGAATCATTCACCATAGCTAAATTGAATACTCTTCACCAGTTTTCATGGTGAGAAAGAAATATTTCACTTGGAGGATGTGCCCTAACTATAGATAACTTAATAAGTACACTATCAAAGATAAGTTTCTAATTCCTATCATTGATGATTTTCTAGATGAATTGAATTGTGATCTTTATTTTACCAAGTTAGATATACATTTCGGGTATCATCAAATCAGGATCTATGATGAAGACATACCCAAAACCGCTTTCAGGACTCATGAGGGACATTATGAGTTTTTGGTTATGCCTTTTGGTCTAACAAATACACCAACTAATTAAGCCATTTTTGAGGAAATTTGTTTCATTATTCTTTGATGATATTCTCATTTATAATAAAAATTGGGTAGACCATTTGCAATATGTGAAACAGGTACTCTCTATTTTGGAGCAAAATCAATTATATGCCAAACCTTCCAAATGTACTTTTAGGGCTGGTGAGGTTGAATATTTGGGTCATCTTTTGTCTTATGGAGTGAAAGTGAATCCTAAAAAAATCCAAGCAATAGTGGACTAGCCAATTCCTAAGACACTCAAGCAACTTCAAGGATTTTTGGGGCTTACTAGTTACTATCGTAGATTTGTCAAAAATTATGGTACTATTGCAACCCCACTTACCTCTTTATCAAAGAAAAACTCCTTTCACTGGACTGATGTAACTACCTGGGCATTTGAATAATTAAAATTGGTTATGTACACTATTCTAGTATTGGCCACTCCTAATTTTTCTAAGACTTTTATGGTTGAATGTGATGCATCTAGGTATGGTATGGGTGCTGTACTCATACAAGAAGGCAGACCACTAGCATTTGAAAGTCATCAACTCAAGGGTAAAAATCAGCACAAGCCCATCTATGAGAAGGAAATGATGACCATTTTGCATGCAGTCAAACAATGGAGACCTTATTTGATGGGTCATCACTTTCAAGTAAAGACTGATCATGATAATCTTAAATATTTTTTAGAACAAAGGTTGTCATCTGAAGAACAATAAAAATGAGTAACTAAGATGTTAGGCTATGATTTTTAAATAATCTACAAAAAAGGAAAAGACAATGTGGTGGAAGATGCATTATCTAGAAAAGATGAATCAGTTGAGGCATTACTATGTGCCATAATCATTTTGTAGGCAAATTGGTTAGAGAAAGCATGATCAAAATGGGAACATGGTAGTACTGCTCATGATTTGATTCAAAATCTTTAGCAAGGTTTAGGTGGATTTGAAAAATTCACATGGAAAGGTAATGCATTATGTTATAAAGATAGATTGTACCTATGTAAAAATTCTCTTCTTAAACAAAAAATCCTTCAAGAACTTCATGCAACTCCAATTGGGGGTCATTTAGGATTTTTGAGAACCTATCACAAAATCAAGCAGGATTTTTTTGGGAAGGTCTCAAGGGGGATGTCTATAAATACATGGCTGAATGTATGATCTGTCAACAAAACAAAGGTGAACCATCAAAACTCCAGGTCTTTTACAACCTTTATCTATCCCTATCCACCATTGGGAAGAGGTATCTATGGATTTCATTACAAGGTTAACAAGATTTGATGGTCAAAATGTTATCATGGTTGTTGCATATCATCTAAATAAGTATGCTCATTTTTTTCATTATCCCAGCCATTTATTGTTAGTATAGTAGCTTCTACTTTTGTCAATATAGTACATAAACTGCATGAGACCCCTAAGATCATTATTAGTGATAGATATCCCATTTTTACTAATAATTTTTGGATTGAGTTATTTACATGTTTAGGCACTCAATTTGCTCATAATTCATCCTATCATCCTTAATCTGATGGAAAAACTAAGGTAGTCAACAAATGTCTAGAAGGATATCTCCATTGTTTTGTTTTTGATAAATAAGATAAATGGGTTCATTGGCTGCCACTTGCTAAATGGTGGTATAATACTTTTGTTCATAGTTCATCCAAAATGTCTCCTTTTGTGGCACTATATGGATACCACCCTCCATCCATTACTTCAACCTTGAAGGTCCATCCTAAGGTTCATATATTTGAAGAACATATTCACCATTAACGGGAGGTCCTTGCAAGTTTGTGTTAAAATTTAGCTATGGTCCAGAATCACATGAAGCAATAAGCAGATTGACATAGAAGTGAGAGGTATTTTGACATTGGTGATTAGGTCTTTGTTTGCTTACATCCATATAAATAGATGTCATTGAAGTAATAAAAAAAGGATAACAAGTTATCCCCTAAGTATTATGGGACTTATCAGATCTTACAAAAAATTGGCAGTGTGGCCTATAAGTTAGATTTTCCTTCATCCACTCGCATACATCCAATATTTCATGTATCATGCTTGAAAAAAGTCATTGGACACAGAGTTACCATTCAAATAGAATTACCAAAATTGGATGAGGAAGGTAGAGTTGTTCTTGATCCTGAGGTGATCCTTCAAAGGTGCACTAAGTAGCTATGTTCTAGATTAATTACAGAATACCTAATCAAATGGAAGAATCTGCCATGTGAAGATGCTACTTGGGAGGATGAAGCATTTGTGTAGTAGCATCTAGAGTTTCTACAATGTTGGTTTGAAGGGGAAGGGCTTGTTACGCCCTTAACCATTGGTGTGTTGAGGGCTATGTGTGGTTGACTTGTGGCTTACATACCTCTTTTATTTACTTGTTACATTTCTCTATATTCTTAGATAGGTCAGCCTATGGAATAACGTTGGCTAAGTAGACTATATATAGGAGGTAGTGGTTAGTCTTTAATCATCATGTTAAGTATTTTGCTATTAGTGCATTATTGTGGACGTTGCCCCCTTAAAGTGGCTTTGCTATATTATCCAGTATTCTATTTTGCTATCAATTATTACTATGTAATCTCTCATATTTTCTTATTATGCACAATATAAAATCATTTTGTGTGAATATCTAAGTAATTTCATTACATTAATCCATCCAAAGTTATTATTGCAAGTTAATTTATTCCCATTTGAAATTTACAGTCTTTTACACTTCTGTGTCATTGTTTACATTTGGTTTTCATCATTTTACTAAATCTTAAGTCATTATTATATTTTGTTTTCATAGTTTAGCATTTTACTTAGAATTGATGTCGATCAATCTGAATCGACATTGATCCTATAGGATCACCATCGATCCCTGCTAAACTATTAAAATAGCTTTGAAGTTTGTTTTTATAAGATTCACAATCCTCAAAACTTGTTCAAATCTACGTTCTATTTTTTACATGTAAATGACTTTTCCTGGATTAATGCATGATATTGTTAGCATATTTGATCTCCCCATTGTTCAAAAACCTTTATTCATTAATCAAAGTGATATTGCATTCGAATTAGGTCTTTGTACTATGGTTTTCACACATAGTCAAGAAAACATTAATGAATAGTTAATTGTAGTTCAAGAGGATGTCGATATAACTATAAAATTTTGGGATGATTACTTTGATCATATTAATCTTGTTATAGGTTTGATATCTCTGGTGTTGTCTATTTACATCCTATCCATATATATCTTTATAATTTCATGTTTATTTATAAACTAGAATGTTAAACATGGGTTGACATCCACCTAAGGAATCATATCACTTCTTGGGACTAGTTTCTTACCAAGCAACCCATTCATCTTTCTATTAATCCATTTTTTTTGTGAGTTAGTGTGATTTTCAGGTCATTCCTCCCCAACCAAGGAGGAGTTCCCACAAGCTTGATCAATGGTGCACAACTAATCTCCATCTCTAGGTAATCTTTAAAACCTTATATTTACTTTGTTTATACTCATCCAAAGAGCTGAGTTGGTTCTCCCCTTGGTAATGACCTTTAAGTAGGATCACTGAAAAAGGGTAAGGTGATCGCTAGGTGATGAAATCCTAGTTGGGCCTTATCTCAAGTTTATTTGATGTTTAATTGCTGAAAGTGGTTTGGTTTAGTGTGTGCAACAAAGTGATGCTACAATAGGATTACTTTGCTTTAATTTAAACTATGCGAGCTAAACTTGCAAGAATTCAATGTATGCACTTGATTTTAAACTCAAAAGAAATTTTAGTTTTGTTAATGAGCATAGATAGAGAGAAGAGCATACAAATGCAAAGAAAAAAAACCCAAAGTAAAGATTCAATGTCCTACCAAGCATGCCAGAATGTTTCAATGAATTTCATCTTATATTTCAAAAGGAGAGAAGAAGAAACTAAATATAGGTATGGTTGAAAAACTTATTTGATTGTGCATGCATTGAATCAGAAGATTGTGAAGAGATCCTCTTTGGCTTGGTAGGATGAATTAGAAATAAGACAACACTAAAGCAAATGCTTGGTTAGATAGATAGCTAGGTGGATTGCCTAACACTAGCTAAATCCTATAAGAAAGAGCTTCCTTGGGGGTTGTCAATCTACACTTTTTAAATAATTAAGTTTATAAATAGAATAGATGGTAATTGCATCAATAATCAAAAGCTACTGAAATTGAACACAAAAAATGCTTGCTAAAGAAATGGACTAGAAATGACTAATACAATGGTAAGCAAGTCAATACCAGTGCTAAATGGCTTGGGTCGATTTTAAAAAATTAGATAGGGGTCTATGAATAGGTAGGGATATAGAGAATCAGATTTGGTTGGGAGTAGGTAGGTGGAAATAGCTTGCTAGATTTTCCTACCATAATGATCATCGATGGTTGGGATGATCGTCGACAGTTAAGGTGACCGTCAATGGTCGAGTTAACCATCAACAATTAGGTAGACTATCGGTGGTTGATACAACTATCAGTGGTTACTATGTGTAGGTCTAGGTTGGTAAATGGTTAGATTGATATGATCACAAAATTAGATTCTAAGAGATGGATTAGTACTGGGTTGAGTGTGAAAGGCAAATAAAGTAAATGAATACCAAAAAATGAATGCTTATCTTGTAAAAAGTTGATCGAGTGGGTGTTTGAGGTGGTTGACTCATTAGTGGAGTCTGACATGATTTTAGCAGAGTAATAGTACTTGATGCTTTGGGAGAGTGGCGATGGCAAGTTGGCTCTCTAATGTGATGGCTAGATTATTGATGATGATTGACCTATAAAATAAAGGAACTTTGGATACATAATATTTTGATAATAATTATATATGAATTTCACCTCCCTACCCCTCTCTTCTTATAGACAAGGAAAGAGAGTTGTAACAAGATGTTAACTAAGCTTTCTAATTTTAAATCACTCATACATGAATTTGCACGTGTATTTAGATAAGTTATTTTTAGAAAATCAAGGCAGATGGTTTACATGTTATTGGTTAAGGAGGTGCACCCTAACCATCAACGGTTGAGGGTCAAGGTAGAGAGTAGGTAAAAGGGTAGGTTAGGTCAGTTGAGTAAACTAACCATAGGTTAGGCTCGGTTAGGGGTCAAAGGGTCAAATTGATCCCAAAGGGGTCTTAGGGCGATCTAGGGGAATTTTGACATTCATAATCATGGTGTGTGGATTTTTGGTGTCTACAGGAGCAAGGATGAGTTTAGGAAAATATGTCATTACTTAAGGGGGAGCAAGTTTAATATGAAAAAAATTAGTTCATACTCATCAAAAGCCAATTCAAGCACTATCAGAGAAGGAGCTGAATAGTTTGCATTAGAGCATTTAGTTTGCCATCAATGACAAAGGGGGAGATTATTGGAAATGTTATTATCATTGATGTTAAAAGGGACATTATGATTATGTCATTGATGTTCAAGATTGTATATGGCGATTAAAGGATATACAAAGGATCCTATCAGAGGTCAAGAATGATTGGAATGCTTATGTGCATTATTGGAATTCATTCAATTATTCACATTGATCATCTAGACATTTTGGATCTATAATAGAAAAGATAAGAAGGCATTTCTATGACATCACCATTGACACATGTGAATGAGTATGGGGGAGCTGGTCACATAGTTGTGATCACATTAGTCCCTAGTTGTTATGCACCAAATTTGAAGCCATCAAATGAAGCGCAATTAAAGATATGGGGATGAAAAGTTGGCTACTTGGATAGAATTCATTAAGTTCCAACATAGCCAAATTTTCAAAAAGGGCTAAATAGAGCCAAGTAAGCATATTGATGAGGTTAATATTTGCACACATAGAGGTGTTAGGAAAAAATGATCACATGGGTCTATTCATTTTTATGCCTAGTTTATATACACTAAATCTCAGGTCATGTGACGTAGCATGACAAAAGATATGCTTGAGCAAAGTAGGGCTCCAAGGCATTTTGACAGTGTTTTCCAATAGTCAAATTTGTAGGTTACAATAAAAATCTAAAATGGCATTTTTATGATGTCATATGTTGCTCGTATGAAGGCCTAAGGAGAAAATGGATATATGTATGGAATACCCTATGTAAGAGGATCATATGCACTAATTTCCAGGTTATGTGACTAAGCACGATAAGAGTTATGCAAGGACAAAGTTAGATTTCTAGGCAAGTTCAAGGAATAGCTATCTCTATGATATAATAAGCTTATTAAGCAGATTAATAGCACTATATCTCACACACATGAAAACTTCAAGAAGAAATGAGCATATGGGTTTGTTCATTGTCATGCCTAGTTTATATGGTCCAAATTTTAGACCAAGTAGTTAAGTGAAGAAAAATTTATGCAAGTGGAAAATTAGCCTTCCAGGCATCATTGAGATGGTCCCCATACTTAGCCAAATCTGCACAAGGTAAAGTTCAAGCTAGTTGGAAGATCAACTATTCATGTTTAATCAGATATTAGAGATCCAACGGAACACAATGAAGTCAAATTATTAAAAGGACCTATGAGTTAATACACAAGTGAAAAGTGTCATAATTATAGAGCCTAAATAATTAATCTATGGTGTGGCTTAAATTCAAAAGGTCAAAAAGCAATGTGAGGATGCCAAATGTCTCAATTGTGGGAACTGATAGTTATGTGCAGAAGGCATGTGCTTACACCAATTGTCATATCCTTGAGGGTTGGACAGATATAATGATCAAACTTTTCAAAATATTTGATGGTGCATGGGTGATTGTGTAAAGGAGATCTTATGGAGCAAATGGACTCAAATGGTATAAAGTGTTTGATTTTTATCGAAATAATGATAAGTTAAAGATCGAGTAGGTTCGAAAAGATCGATGGAGCAAAAGCGACCCAAATATATAAGAAGCAGTGAGATGAGGTTAAAGTGTCAAATTTTAAAGACCAAACCAAGTTAAAGATCATACATCTTTGAAGATCCAATGGCACACAAAATCTTAGATGAGAACTATCAACAGACACATTTTAAAGTTGACAAAGCTAAAGTTTGGAAGCATACAAAGATCTAACATATAGCATGACCCTGTAAGAGATTGATCAAATGGATGCATTTTAAAGTTGAGCCAATTAAATAGAGACCATCGAATCATGACACCAAAGGTAAGATTAATGACTGACATTTAAAGTCATGTCTAGACAAATAGCTAGTTGTAGAAACATGTAGGAACTTGTGTATAATCTCTATATCTTGACATAGATAATGAGATTAATCGATCCAACTGATCAAATCCACATTAAAGAGCATGTGCATCAAAACTTGAGTCTAACAAATGCTAAATATGGTAAAGAGACCTATAACTATGACATGATGCATGGATTTGAGACACGAGAAACTTATAGTCCAAGTCATAATGAACTAGAGTCTAGAATTGGCATGATGTGTTGTAGTTTGAGTTTGAAAATAGAAGATATGGAACCCTAGATCATTTGTTTATAAATATGATATTTAGGACAAAGGAAAATGTTTTTGGAATAGTTTTTTTTTGCTATTGAGCCAAATCGAATATAGATAAAGGTATAGAGCAAAAGTAAATTAAGTCTGTTAAATAAAAAATCATAAAGACACAAAACTAGAGGGGGATGAGAAGAGTAGAGTGGTTGGTGAATGAAATAAAGTATTTTTAATAAAAACATATTTAGACACAAGACTAGAGAAAGAGAGAAGAGAGGAGAGGAAGAAAGTCACAAAGAGAATGTGCAGAGTATGATCAATTTTAGATTAGACCTATAACAAAGAATAGAGATTTGGATTTATTTATGAATTTAATTTGTAAACTAGATTTTTAGCTCCATATAAAAGTTTGATAGGTTGGCACCTTCAAATAATCTAAGTGGGTGCTCAAATTAGGGAGTGGACTTCCTTAGAGTTAGTGCTCTTAAATCAGTGGATTGGTGTCTCCTTAGGATTGGTATCCTTAAACATTATAAACAGTGAGGTTTGCTAGTGAGGCTTTGAAATATGAGGCTAGATTAGAATAGTAGCTTTTAGTATGTATTCTCACCGTGGTTTTTCGCTTTGGGTTTGCCACATATATATCTTGTGTCACGTGTATTTATGTTTGTATGATCTCTGCATATTTGTTTTGATCCACATAGGTCTTTAATCTATTCTAAAAGGTATTAAAGGACCAATTTCAATTCATATATTGATTCACCCCCCTCTTAGTATCTAGTTATGTTCCACTAATGTTATTATAATGACCAAGCCTTATATGCTACTCAAAATACTATAAACCTACTTATTATCATCCTCTACAAGTTTTAGACTTGTGCATGTTTTCCAACTTCCCCAACACATGGGTCTCAACTAGATGCCTATGTCGATGCTAGTGCCCTATGCCAAACTAAGTGTCTAGTGCCTTAAAGTCATAAAATTTGCAAATAAAACATATATTTATAGTTGACCTAAGTGATTTAATGTGATATATTTCCACAAAAGATTGGTATATATATAATATCAACCCTCATTCATTCCTCACCTAGCATAGACCTAGCGACTCACAAGCCAACTTATCAAAGGCACTCAATCAAGTATTCAAGTGAGAAAAGCTTCTCTATTATTTCCTATTTCAATATCAATCACATGGATGACCTATTTATAGGTCTGAGGAACTCAAGGAGCATTCCATGAGCCATATTTACAAAGTTACAAGCTAGGTCACTTGATTTACTTATTTATCACACATTGAATTATTATGCACAAACAAGATAACACATAGGGGAAAGCTACACGAGTCTAAAAACCTTTTCAAAGTATTATCTATGTAGGTAATGCCCATTAACAGGGGGGTCTTTGGGGTATCTCAACACCATGTGCCCACTAGCCCATTTTTCCATGTGAGGAAGACATGGTTTTATCATTTGACTAATAACGACAACCTATGTGCGAGATATGAACACACCAGAGAAAATATGACATAAAACCTAAAAGGTTCTAGGTGGTCACAACTAGGTCTAGTCAATATTTCATACTAGATACTTGTATCTAACCCATCCACTAGCATTGATGCAACTATCCGAACCCGATGCAAGTGTCTAGGGTCATTGAGTGAAAGATTCAAGAAGCTAATGAATGTTTTAGAATCCATATCCATTATACTTACAACCTATTCCATATCAAATCTATATATGCATAGTAAATTAAATAAGTACTATTTTTTTCCATATCAATCAATACTTGTACTTTCTATTTTTTTTACATATCTCAGTATTATAAATTTAGGATGTTGTTTATATAAGTTTGAAACTAGCTATCATGTTATAGAATTATTTATCACCCTTGTGTTTATTTATTTATATATTCTTAACCTTCTAATATATTGACCCATCTCAATTTTGGGTTAAATAGATCATATATTTGGATGACGTTCTAATTTTTAGTCATTCTCAGGAAGAGCATTTGAAGTTGGTTTTAGATAAGTAGAAGGAAAAACAATTGCTAGTGAACTTGAAGGGGTACAACTCCATGCAAAAGGATCTGATATATCTAGGATTTTTAATCTTAAAGGATGGGTTGAAGATGTACCTTGAGAGGGCAATTGCAGATTGGCCTTCACCAAAGAATATGTTTGAAGTAAGAAGTTTCCATGGGTTGATGAGTTTCTATAGAGAGTTTATTAGAACCTTAAACATTATATGTGCACCCATTAAAAAGACTATGAAGGGAGATAAGAAGAATTTGTAGTGGACTATTTTAATAGAAAGTAGTGTAGACACCCCATTCTGGCCACAACTAATTTTTGACTAAACTTCAGACTGATTTTTACTATACATTACAAATTAAGCCTATAAATCACTGAATGTCTCAGTTTCATCCATGCATCATTCATTAATTATCAAAATCATGTTGAGGTATCCCTATTTGGGGTACTAGCCCATACGTAACAATAACCTCTTATGGATTTATCTTCAGTCACCTCGTGACCTAACAACTAGCAGTTTAGCCTATGGACCCATTAAGTAGGGTATTTGATCAATTCTTAAAAGAGATAAAATACTAATCAAAATGAATCATATAATTATTTTTAGTTGAATTATCCATTTGTAATTAATGAATATCTAAAAATAGAAATTTTAAAAATCAAAATATCAAGCCTTTTCATCATTGCCTTTATGTGTTGTCAAGGTCTTCCAAAATATTTTAAAATATCTAATTTGAGAGTCATGCTTAATAATTGAAAATCATAATTACATGAAATTTTTTAACTCAATTGGAGTTAGCCTAAACTTACCTAGGGTTATTTTGAACTCATTCCATGTATAAACTCAACTTTAACTCACCTTGGGTGAGAGTTAACTTTTGGAGGCTATAAATATAAGGACTCACCTATTCATATCTAAGTTATCTTGGTGTTATGTTATAATTCTCAAATAAATGAAAATAAACCTTGTAAATAGTGTTACTATGCCAAATACATAAGCCAATTAACCAAGTCAAGATGTAAAGGAAAGGTGAAGCAGATGAAGCTCTATTGATGAAGATTTCTTGATGCACAGACCAAGCAAGCCACTTCAACAAGCCATTTAGAGCTCCCAAGAAGGTAAAAAAGTGATTTATTTTGTGTTCTAGTTGTGCTTTCATTTGTATGTTTGTTACTTATGCTCTCCCTAGTATCTAAGCTAGAGGTGTTAGGAGTTTAGTAAGTTATTTTGATTTGTTCATATGATAACACACCTGATGGGCAATATGCACCCCACAAACATGAATGGAGTCTCTTGAGATATTTTTTGAGCCAATAATACTTTATTATAGAGCTTAATTTTGTGATTTATTATTAACTTTTTCATGTTTTTGCTTCTAATTGTGTAGTCGCAAATTCACCATTGCGTAACTGTGAATTCGGCACAAAAATTATGAAATCATCATATAAGAAAAATCCATTTTCATTTTTATCTAATTGTAAATTTGTTATAGATTAGCAAATTTGTTGTTTTTAGTAGTGAAATTTCTATTTTTAATAACAAAATCCTTTTCAAGGGGAGCAAAATTGCATTTTTAGGCTATGAATTCATTCTACTTAGTAATGAAATCATTCCTATGTGCTTATGTTTATTGCAAATTTCTTCGAACCACAAAATTATCATTTGAAGTGCAAAATTATTTACTTGAGTAGTGAATTCATCTCCCTAAGTAGCGAAATCATCAAACAGAGTTGTGAAATCATTTAAAACCCTTGAAATCACTCACTTTGAGTTTTTAAGCTTTTTGTTTTTACTATGTGTTTATGACATAACAATTTTATAGTTAAAAATTTACTGTGTAACTATGAAATCATTCCATAGAGGTGATTTTTTGATTTATTAAGCTAATTTTCAAGGGCATCACTTTTTTCAAGCAATAAGTAAACCCAATTAAAATCCTTTGCAGGACCCAAAGACCAAGAAAAGATGGTTTTAAACACTCTAAGTTGTAAAACTCACATTTAATTTCGGTGTTTTAAAATATTTTTACTTGAGTTATTTTCATTTTGTTTACATTTTTTAACACAATGCCAAGGGTATAAACTTCATAACATACTTATTTTGGTGTTATAAGAATAAACTCTCACTTTAGTTAAATACACATAATAGTTTTCATTTTTATGCTTGTTTGTTGAAGTATTTTGTTTCACATGATGAGTGTCACATGTATGATCTCCCCCCATCCTCTTTAGAGAACTTGGGTGATAAAAAATGCTCACTCTGTGCATTGATTACTTTGGTCCAAAAGCATGAAAGGAAAGTTGCTAAGGCCCTCCCCAAATTGATTTTGGTGACCCTAAAATGATTTTTGTGACCCCAAAATTATCCTGAAGTCCTTCCACTTTCTTTATTTTTATGCATTTTGGCTTGTGGGTGGGAGTTCATCACATCCCCATGAGTTCTCTAGGGAAGTGTTGACCTAGGAATTCATCTCCTGACATTATTTTAACCCCACTTCATAGTGGGGTATATAAATTGAGGGTGACCTATTGGGATGCTTGTTTGAGTGATTAAACAAGCTTCATTAGTGGTACTCAGCCTCAAATTATAAGGGTAACTCAAACATCTCACTACACTAAGTAATTGATAGATGTAGTGGTTGTGAAAAGGATAAGACATTTTAATATAAATTTGGTTAATGTGGATCCAAATAATGTGATGTACCCTAGTGTTAGCCACACATATGGAACCATTTTAAAAATGAATGAAAATGGATAGTTTAGACAACCCCACTTATCATGGACATACTATTAATCTAGGGTGAGTAGCTTGAAGTTCCATGTCATCGTATGAACTCTTGAGAGAAGAGGGGGCCTAAAAATGCTACTTTTTATGTGATTTTACTTTTTGAATTAACAACTTAAAATCCTCTCAAGATCAAGTATATAGATAGAATTTGACACTACAATGCCACCTTGTCAATTTCAGGATTTAGGACGTTACACTTAGGTTTTTTTAATCATTTTTTCCTCTTTACTTACATGGTCTTGTGTTAAAACTATTAGTTTATAATGCCATGTCCAAAAATGAGTCTGGTTTACACATCACTCCTTTGTTTGAAGAGGCATTATGCCATCCATTTGACATAATATTTTACCTTAGTCATTTCATCAAACCTTTTTGTGTGTATGTCATTTATTTTAAAAGGACATCTTTATGATACCCATTTCATTCCAAGTCTTATGCCTTAGAATCTTTGAAACAAACCATTTTCCATACTCTTAGAGTATGATAACATCATTACACTACTCAAATTATTTTAAAGACTTATTGCTTTATGTCCAAATTATAAAACTAAAGCCACATGTGCCTTATTGGCCTATGCCTAGTACCATCATGTCATTATTTATTGTCTAGCTTGTTGTCTATTTGAGGAACTTAGTCTTTTAAATCAAGTTTGAAGATAGCATTGACAAGTTCATATCCAAGAAATGATTGGTTTTTTCCTATGCCTTATGTAATATTGGCTTAGAAATTTATCTTTCACTTTTAGGTTATGTAACTTAGGTTAATTCCTTACTCAATTTATAGACTATTCTTGTGCCTAAATTTGGGGAAGTGGTATATCTTCCATATGCCTAAAGTTCAATGTCTTTTACCAAATGTGTTGAGGTATGTTTCCATTTGTGTGTTTGTAGCATTAAGGTTACCATTTATTTCAAAGTTATTCAAAGGTCATTGATGTCCCATAGGTGTTTTTGAGAAGAGACATGTAACAATAAGGTCTCAAGAAGATGTGGTACCTAGTAGGTTTGGTGGATGGTCTAGTTCCTTGAACATGAACATAGTTTGTAGAGGCATAGTGATGTTGATACAAAGATGTATGAGCTTAAAGATGAGTAATCAGTGGTATAGAATTTGAGAAGATGTTTTTCTCATGTGAGTAAGGTGGAAATTACATCTATAGTGGTGAGAGAGTCATACTCCAGACTTAAAGTGACTTGCAACTGAAGGCCTAGTGTGTCATGCAACTGAAGGCCTAGTGTGTCAAGATACTTAGTGAGGTCAAATTGAGGATGAGGATCAGATTAAAAGGTAAGAGTGATTGTGTGAGCATGGTATTAAGGTATATGACATATTTATGATGTATTTATAGCATTTCAAAAGGTTTCAAACTATGTTCAAGGGTCAAAATACAACTAGTAGTTTAAGGCCTAGTATGCATGAAAACCTAGTATGTCCAAATGAAATGTAAAGTTGAGTTTATAAGATGAAAAAGAACATGTGAGAATGGAATAAGGTTTTAAAATTTTATTCAAATGTTTTGACCAAGTTGTAGGTCCTGAAGAGAAATAAAAAACAAGATATCATGTTTGAAGGTCTAATGTGCATGCAAAATGAAGAGATGAGAACTCGAGAAGGATATTTTGATGCTCATTATCATGTGTAAGGATTTCATGGTGTCTGGATATTTTTGGGATAGATTAAAAAGGGTCCTAAGAATGATTTCCAATTATTATTTTTCCATTTTAGGGACATAGTTGTATGAACAATCATTAAGGAGGTTAACTGATCTAAAACACGCTCAAAACCCTCCTAATGACCCGAGTGGAGAAAAATTATTAGAAAGGGAATATAATGTATTATAAAGTATTATTTTATGTTTGTATAATTTTTAATACTTATTCAATCATATCCAGGTGGTAGTGGTGCATTAGGGTAGTGAGTAGAACCTATAAAAAATTACTTGTTTCTAAAGAATTTATTGCTACAGGTAGGGTTGACCAGGTCAATGCATAAAAATAAATGAAGGTTGAAGGTAAATAATTTTTAGTTATTTAAATTATTATATTTTTGAAATTTAAATATTTTTTGTCAACCATTTTGGTCACCCAAGATGACCTATTGCTAAAATGGGGTAATGGTAAAAACAGTGAGAAAAACCAGTCAAAGTGCGAAAGCATTTAGGGATTGGTTTTAGGTGATTAGGGATGAATCCAATTAATTGAGGTAATTATTTAATACTTATACATATTATTAAATTTATTTATAAGTGATTATTATTCTCACGTATAATCTTGAAGGTGCTCTCAAAATGACTTGTCTGTATGAGTCAAGATAGTGAAACCCAGGATGGTGAGAATGGTCTGCAGGAGTAAAGTTACCATTTGAGCATATGATTTTTGTGTTGGAAGGTGATATAAGGAGGATTTATGATGTTTTAAATTTATTTTAAGATAATTATTATTCTTTTTTAGGTGTTATAATGTCATGTTTTCATGATTGGATGTTTATAGTGTTTGGCAGTTCTTGATGTGCTAGGTGAAGTGAAGTGTTTGAGACTATATGGAAAGAGTCAGTACATCCAATGCAATTGTATATAGTGTTTTAAATTTAAATTATCTATTAATTATATATGTAATGTGGATAAAAGGTTAAGTTATTGATATGTGGAAGCCAAAATGGCTTAGCAGAATGTGTTAAGATGATGAGTAGAGGCTTGAGGAAATTAGTCTATAAGACCAATGGTTGGTCCTAGAATCAATGATCCATATATTGTATGATTATATAGAGACAATAGATAAAATATTAATATTAATTAGTTGTCATGAAAGTTTCATTTCAAGTAAAAATGACAAAGTTCTTCATGACTATGTTTTTGGAGGTTATAGGCAGTTTGAGTAGTCATCTTGAAAAGGTGAGTTTGGGGTGTTTCACCAAGAGTGTAAGAATCCAATGAGATTGAAGATGTTAAGGAGGTATATAAGTTTCATGATAATTATTTATTAATATTAGTTTATCCCCATTCAATTTTTGAGAGTTAAGAGTTCTTCACTGTACTTTGACTGTTCTAAGTGGTCATTTTACAAGAGTTAGTTTGAGGCCTGCTGGCCTATTTAGTGAAGTTAAATTGATATGGTGATCATCAAAAGGTCATTAATGTTATATAAATTTGGTTTTTCATATCATCATATGGAAAAGTAATTATATGCTTCAATTTTGTAAGGCAAATTTTCTAGGTGTGTGAAGGGCTAATGGCAAGTAAGCCTAATAGCTTGGTTCAAGGTGTGAAATGAAGAAATGGTGTTTGAGACCCAAAGAAATATTATAAGGGGAATATTAAAGGGATATTATAAGTGTTTAAAGTGATGTTAAATGTAAAAGGTGGTCTAAGAGGTTTGAGTGTAACGTGTGCCTTAGAGAAGGCCTAATTCCTTTAGGGTTTTGGTCCTTAAGAGGTATGACTGACCTATGGAGTGGTTGTCTCAATCATGTAATGTATTTTTGGACCTATTAAAAGGATAATTAAAGTGTGTAAATTATCTTGGATGATAAATATGGGTGAAAGGAAGATTTGAGTATATAAGCAAGGCCTAATTGGCCTATTTATGTAAGCAAGACAAGTGTGGATTTAAACGAAGAAAAGGGATCATTAAAGGAGTAGAAGCAGGTCATTGAGGAACATCAGAGGAAGAAGATAAGAAAAAATATTTATATAACATATTTTTTTAGGTAGATTACTAGGTCAGTGGACGTAATGAGTTGAGAAGAGGCATGTTGAGCAAGAAGGCCTAAGAGGCTGTTTGAGTGAGATTGAAGGGTAAAGAGTGGAAATAAAGGAGGTCATCATAAGTTTAAGATTAGAAAGAGGTGTTTTAATATTATCAGATATTATAGGTGACTTGGTTGGTTATAAGTTACCTAAGGGGTTGGAGCCTCCTTGCAAGATAGAGCTTGCAGAAGATTAGTTGAGTGCTTAACTAGGTAGGGGTTAGAACTCCTTGTGAAGTTGGTGCTTCACTAAAATTTGGATATTGACATTATAGGAATATAGTAAATAAGCATGTTTTAGTGGTTTTTATCCCCCAATAGGGTTTCCCACATATTTCTTATGTTCTCTTGTGATATGCTTGTGTGGTTGTTCAGGTATGCTTTGATCTTTGTGTGAATAAATACTTCTTGGAATGATGAATGTAATTAAATAGATATTATTTTATGCAACTGATTCACCCTTGCTATTATTAACTCCTTATAATAACTGGTATTAGATCTAGGCCTTTCTAGGTGGCTTGATAGCTTAAGGGTGATCCTAAGTATCATAAAGTGTGATGAGGATAATGTTCATCTTGTTTGCCCTGATGGTGCTTACAAAGGTGTCTAAAGAGTTGAAAGAATGTCAAAGGTACCACTTGGAAACTCATAAGGACTATATATAAGATAATTCAAATATAAAACCCAATATTGAAAATATTAAAGGTCTCTAAAGACATATTGAGGGAAAGGTTCATGTCAAGGCATTCCAAGGTGGTCTACTTGGTTAGCTAGAATAATAGAAGGAATATGTTACTTGGTTTAGCTGTTCAATCAAATAGAGGTTGAATAATATTGATTTGACCTTGATATAAGATTATATGAAATGATATAAAAGATAAAGATGTGTTGGTCATCAAGTTAGAGAAACTGATTTGATCCTTTTAAGCTGTCATAGATGAACAATGGTTTGATTAGAAGCTTGAGTATATTATTGAGACGTATTTGAGGTTTGTTTGAGCCTTCATGAGGTTTAAAGGCATGAGAATGTATTATTATTTATGCATGAATTTTTGTTAAGCATATACACTTTGGGATAGCTAGAACCAATGGAGGAGCTCATTTGAATCATAAGATGATTGAATGCTTTAGGAGAGAACGTGGTTGACTAAGCTAGATTGTGAAGTTTTATATTTGCATAATGAATCTAAATATGTAATATGAAGGTGACTGTATCATTTTATCATGATGAATGAAACAACATGAATATATCTTGAAGGTGTTTTTGAGACCACAAAGGTCTAAGCTTGAGAAACTCAATGAAAGTGACTGTGTTCTTAAAGTCTTTGTGAATGGCAGACATGGGTGACTTATTTGAGTTATATAGTGCTTTTGGTATATTAAGGTGATTAATAAAAGTGAATGGTGGTATTATTTAGGTAATTTTATTCCTATAAGACCAATTTTCTTAATCAATTTTAACCTCAGAAGTGATGAATGAGCTTAAGACTCATAGGACAATGAGACAAGGATATTAAGTCTTCTAGTGTTTTCAAACCCTAAGGTGTGTTTCAATAATGCTATTGAATTTGTTATGGCTTGTTGGAATAAGTGTGATTTTTTAAAGTTGGTTTTAGTGTTTCATTTAGTTTATAACATGCTTGTAATGCATGTTTGAGCTCATGGTGAGGTTTAAGAAGCAAGACTTAGAATTGTTGATCAAGAGAGTTGTAGATTGGTCTATATGACCAATGCCATTGGAGGTAGAGAAAGTTTCTCATGAATATCCATGATATTTTTTTATCAAAGATTGAAATGAATTTTTTTTTGTGTCTTGAGATTATTCATAGAAGTTATGAAGATGGTCATGCCCTGTAGCATGACAAAAAGCTAGTAAGCTTGAGGAAGATTGCTATGGTGATCATTGAAGTTATGTAATGGATTGAAATGGTCTCTTGATGTCTTGGTGACCTCATAAGGTCATGAAGGGATGTAGTTTCATGTTTAAAATGACATAAAGATGTTCATAGTGTTCTAAAAATGACAAGTTTTGGGTGATCATATCAAGGTATTGACTTTAAGTATGCAGAGTTGATTTTTTGAGTGTAATTGAAGAGTTTTTTGGAGATTTCAGTGTTGTTTATGCATCAAGATGACCTTGATGTCATGAAAAATTAATTTGACATGATTTATGTGTCCATATTTACATATCATGGAAGAGTCATTGGTGTGATAGAGGTCTATCACTATGTATGAGGTCTCACAGACTTGTTTGACTGTATGTTTCCTTGAAGAAGATATGAAGTATTTTAAGCCATGATGGCTTGTGAAGCTTGAAACATAGATTGTTGATGCATATGAGGATGGAGATGAACCTAAGGTCTTGAGGTTCCTATTAATGTGTTGATTTGGCTATGAATGAGTGTTTGAAGGAAGATTATGCTTCATTTATTTAAGATAGTGTTTTGTGATAATTAGGTCTCCATGAGACCTATTGGTAGCATGAGGGGTAATGGAGTCTTCAAGAGGGTTAAAAAAAGTCCAAGTTAATGCATGAAGTATCTTGAAGAATAAGGAGTCTTAAATTTTTATTTTACATGTTGAGTGTGCCTTGACAAGAGCTCTCATAGGTATGAGGAAGACATATAAGGCTGAGTTTACAAACCACAATAAACCAGTAATCATGAAGAAAGAGGAAGCCTGATATAAGCAGTCTATTTAAAGGTAATAAAATAAGTTATGTTTGTTTTAAATATTTTATTTGTGGTTTTAGATAGTATGATATAGGTGGAGCATGAATTTAGGGGGAGTTAACTCATATGACTTGAGAAGTATGCATGGACAAAGGGGGAGCTTGCTTATTTAGTAAATGGTTAGGTCCTAGGATCAAAGGACTATGTGTGGATAATATTATGAGAATTTATATGAAATTTGTCCTTAATTTAAAAGTGGGAGAAATACTTTAAGGGGATAACCAAATTGGAAAAATGATATTGGTCTGTTGTGTTAAGAGTGTTTGCCATCAATGACAAAGGGGAGATTGTTTAGGTATGTTTCCATTTGTGTGTTTGTAGAATTAAGGTTGTTATTGATGTCAAAGGTAGTAAAGGTTCATTGATTTCACAAAGGTGTTTTTGAGAAGAGACATGTAACAAGAAGGTCTCAAGAAGATGTGGTATCTAGTAGGTCTAGTTGATGGTCTAATTCCTTGAGCATGAACATAGCTTGTAGAGGCATAATGATGTTGATATAGAGATGTATGGGATTGAATATGAGTAATTATTATCAGATAATTTGAGAATATGTTTTAATAATGTGAGTGTGGTTTAAATTACATCTATAGTGGTGAGAGAGTCATACTCCAGACCTAAAGTGACTTACAGCTGAAGGCCTAGTGTGCCAAGACACCTAGTGAGGTCAAATGGAGGATGAGGATAAGATTCTAAGGCAAGAGTGCTTGTGTGAGAATGGTATGAATTTATATGACATATTTATTATGTATTTAGAGACTTTTAAAAGGTTTCCAAGTGTGATCATGGGTCAACATGCAATTGGTAGTTTAAGGCCTAGTATGCATGAAGACCTAGTATGGCCAAATGAAAGGTCAAGTTGAGTTTTAAAGATGATAAAAAACATGTGAAAGTGGAATAAGGTTTTAAAATTTGATTCAAATGTGTTGACCAAGTTTCAGGTCCTAAGGAGAAATAAAAATCAAGATATCACATTTGAAGGTCTCTTGTGCATGCAAAATGAAGAGATGAGAACCCGATAAGGATCTTTTGATGCTCATTAGCATGTGTAAAGTTTGAATGGTGTCTTGATAATTTTTGGAGAGATTTAAAAGGTTCCTAATAAGGGTTTACAATCATTATTTTTTCTATTGAGGGCCATAGTTTTATGAACCATCGTTAAGAAGGTTAACTGGTCTAAAACCCTCTCAAAACCCTCCTAATGACTTGATTGGAGAAAACTTGTTGGAAATGGCCCATAATGGATTGAAAAGGATTTTTTTATGTTTTTATTATGTAGATTAATTATTTAGTCATATAAAATGGGTATTGGTGTGTCAGGGCAATGAGTAGAACGTACAAACAATTGCTTATTTCTAAAGAATTTATTGCTACAGGCAGGGTTAACCAAGTCAACACATACAATTCAATGGAGGTTTAAGGTAAATAATTTTTATTGATTTACATTATGATATTTGGGAAATTTAAAACTTTTTTTTCAACCATTTTTTTCACCCAAGATGACCTATTGCTAAAATGGGGTAATGGTGAAAATAATGAGAAAAACCAGTCAAAGTGAGAAATCATTTAGGGATTGGTTTCAAGTGATTAAGGAAGAACCCAATTGATTTACGTAATTTTTTAAGACATAAATATTTTTACCTTGGTTTAGAAGTTTTTATGATTCTCACATATAATATTTAAGGTGTTGTCAAAGTGACTTGTCTGTATGAGTCAAGACAATGAAACCCAAGACAATGAGAATGGTTTGCAAGAGCTAAGTTGCCATTTAAGCATATGAACTTTGTGTTGGAGGGTGATATAAAGAGTTTTTTTTAATATTTTAAATTTATTTTAATATCATGATGATAATTTATCATGTGTTATAATTTCATGTTTTCATGATTAGATGTTTGTAGTGTTTGGTAGTTCTTGATGAGTTAGGGGAAGTAAAGTGTTTGAGACTCTATGACACAAGTAAATGCATAAAATGTACTTGTATATAATTTTTTAAATGTAAATTACCTATTAATTATCTATTTAAGGTGGATATTTAGGTTAAGGTGTTGAGATGTGAAATCCAAAATGGCTTAGCAAACTGTGTTAAGACATTGAGATAGAGGCTTGAGGAAATTGGTCTATAATACCAATGGTTGATCCAAAAATAAATGATACATATATTATATGATGACATAGATACCATATATAAACTATTAACATTCATGATTTTTCATTAAATTTTCATTTAAAGTACAAATGACAAAGTTCTTCATGACTATATTTTTGGAGGCTACAGGCAGTTTGAGTAGTCATGAAAAAATGAGTTTGGGCTGTTTTGCCAAGAGTGGAAGAATATAATGAGTTTTAAGATGTTAATGAGGTATCAAAGGTTAATTATAATAATTTTTTAATATTATTTTTTCCCCATTCAATTTTGGAGAGTCAAGAGTTCTTCACTATACTTTGACTGTGTTTGACCGTTTTAAGTGGTCATTTTGCAAGAGTTGGTTTGAGGCCTGTTGGCCTATTTAGTGAAGTTAAATTGATATGGTTATGATAATAAGGTCATTAATGTTATATACATATATTTTTTTAATATATTAATGTGTCAAAGTTAATTTTGTGATTTATGTTTGTAAGGCATATTTTCTGGGTGTGTGAAGCACTAATGGTGAGTAGGCCTAATATCTTGGTTCAAGGTGTGAAATGAAGAAAATGGAGCTGGGAACCCAAGGAGAGATTATAAGGGGCCTATTAAATTTATATTATAAGTGTTTCAATCATTTTTAAAGTCAAAATGTGGTCCAAGAGGTCTGAGTGTAACGTGTGCCTTAGAGAAGGCCTAATTCCTTTAGGTCTCTATTAGGCCCAATAGGGTTTTGGTCCTTAAGATATATAAATGACCTATGGAGTGGTTTTATCACTAATTTAACATGTTTTTGGACATATTAAAATGATAATTAAAGTGTGTAAATTATTATTTTTGACCAAGATAGGTGAAAGGAAGAGTTGAGTATATAAGCAATGCCTAATTGGCTTATTTGTGCAAGCAAGACAAGTATGAACTTAAGCGAAGAAAAGGGATCATTTAAGGAGTAGAAGTAGGTCATTAAGGACCATAAAAGGAAGAATATAAGTATAATTTTATAGCTAATATAATTTTTTAAGGTGTATGACCAGGTCAGTGGACCTAATGAGCCTTGAAGAGGCATGTTGAGCAATAAGGCCTAAGAGGCGAGTGAGATTGAAAGGTAAAGAGTGAAAAAAGGAAGTAATCATGAGTTTAAGATTATAAAAATGTGTTATTAAATTATCAAATATCATATGTGACTTTATTGGTTCTAATTTACTTATGGTATTGGAGCCTCCTTGCAAGATAGAGCTTACAAAAGACTAGTTGAGTGGGTGCTTAACTAGGTAGGGGTTGGAGCTCCTTATGAAGTTGGTGCTTCGCTAAAATTTAGATCTTGACATTATAGGACTATAGTCCATATAATTTTTTTAGTGGGTTTTATCCCCCAAGAGGTTTTCCCACATACCTCTTGTGTTCTCTTGTGATATGCTTGTGTGGTTGTTCATGTATGCTTTGATCTTTATGCAAATGATGAATGAAATTGATTAGATATTTTTGTTATGTAACTGATTCACCCCCCCTCAAGAGTTACTTCCAAAAAAATGATCAAGTATGTTTTTAAATTTGAATGCTTAGTTTGTGGCAAAGTGTATCAAATTTGTTAGATTAATTATCTCTTACCTCTTAAACCTAGTTTTGTTTAAAGTATAGATTTTGTGCCTTGTTCCCAAAAGACCTAGAAATTTCCATTTCGAGCCTATATTTTGTGCCTTATTCTCAAAATACCTAAATAATTTTATTTCTTTAGACCTAGATTAGACTTGTTTGAAACACTTTTTACCTAAGTTTGGCATTTGCTTTTTATTCATCCATTTGGCCATTTATGTAAGACATTTGACATTAGAATATTTTTACCAAATTTATCATCAACATTTTTGGAGAAACAACTCCATCCCTAGACCAAGTTCGACCAAATTTGTACCATTTTTTTTTCAAACCTTGTTTTAAAGAGTTTGTAAAATTATATACCTATCTTCGTGGAACATTAGTCATTGATTTGGATATGTCTCATTATACTTGTAGTGGAGCCATGTAAAATCTAGGTTATGATAATGTGGTCACGAATGATGAATTTTTTCAAGACCCATATGGTGATGATGTGGTTTGTGAGATGAATCTTTATCTTCCTTACACTGCTTAATCTGGGAAATAAAGCCAAGATCTGCTAGCCCATTATTTGGTTAACATGCCTTTATATTTGGATCAAGACCAAGAGTAAACAACATAGTACCTTGATAGTGTACCATCAATTGTAGAACAAGATCAACAACAACCATATTATGTTATTATTCTATCGACATATGATCCCTATTATTTGATCATCGCTTTCTTGAAAATAAGGAAGAAGTTTTAGTCAAAGCCACAGAGGTAGGGGACAAGTTTCTAGCAGACTTCCCAAATGAAAATTTTCCAAGTCTAGTTAGAGTGCCTCTCAACATGCCTTATAACCAAACCATTGAATTTGACTCTACTATCAATCCTCAAACACTCGTGCTAATGTCGTATCAAGGCCCAAATATTTTTGCCAAAGGAAAGGGCCTCATGGAATCCCAATTTATATAAATGAAACAAGCGTATCAAACCTATTTGAATCTCACACATAATTTTAATAATATGACCATATAAAATGCTCCACTCATAGAGCTATCTCCTTCAACATGAGTATTAATCAAGTTGATAGGTCAAAATACTTTAGGTATAGACCCATTTGTGCAAATCACTTTAGTTAGTGACATGTATAATGTCCCATTTATTGTAGAAGTGACTACTACTTCTACATAGAATAATATACCAAATTTTATGGATAACGCGCAAGTGTCTTCCAATCTAGGCAAAAATGGTTCAACTAAACCAAATAGTCCACAAAAAGTGCCTTTAGTTAATACCATGAGTGGTTCACAACTACAGGGGGAAAGAACTCCTGCATCCTAACCACATCAAGTTACCTCTAAATATCAACTAGCTACTTCATCAAGCACACAACCATAGGGATTGAGTAATCACGCACTAACTAGTGCTTTGCCTTAACCATAAGTGATGAATTCTACTCCACCTCAATAGGTGATAACTAACATTACACAATAACAAACATATTTTAAAATACCACCAAACCAAAGACAAAATGTTATGCCACCTTAATAGGGGGAAACAAATGTTCCACCTTGATAGGTAATGGAAAATGTACATCTACAGTCACAGATTAATATACCTTTACAATCACAAACATTATCTAATAAACAACGTATGTCTATTCATCAAATATAAATGTTGAACACCCTATAAGCATCTAGTTCACAACTAGTGTTCATGCAATAAAAAGGTACCATTGTCCAACAAGTACTAATTAGGGAATAATTGCCTTTTTTAAAAAATGTGCCATAGATTCAACGATAGGGCCTTGGTCCATAACAAGTTCCCCTTATTCAGTCAAGTTTGACTAGTCGATAATAAGTCCCTACTCAACCTCAATAGGCACTTTACCTTACCCTAAGCCATATCATTCCATCTCAACCACAATTACCTCAAAGTTAGGTCTATATATCAAATCCAAACTAGAATATATCACAATAATGCATGCAATTTCAACAACTACATCCCAATTTGTAGATGTATATTCCTAGTTGGTTCCCTCATCAAACTGACATTCTATAAGAAACCATTCCTCTATTATACCCTGGTCAAGGTAATCCACCTTTGGCCACCTAGCCTCTACCTCAGCCAAGTGTTTCATCTAGTTTATTGGTAAAATAATTGTAGTAAATGAAGGATGCAATCATCACCATTTAAGCAGGGAAGCATACCAAGAAGTTCAAGTTAGATGATGTGTGTTCATACCCCTTCAACATGGAATGTTTATAGATACCATTTCCTTTAGGGTACAAAACACCAAAATTTGATAAAAACAAGGGTAAAGCAGACCCTAAGGCCCATTTGATAGAATTCCTTGTTACTAGCCAATCGATGGCTTATAATGACATTTACCTCCTATTATTTCCTCAAAGTCTAGTAGGATAGGATTTGGAGTGGTTCCTAAAATTACCAAAGAATTTTGTATTTGATTTTGATGAACTTTAAGATAAATTTGTACAACATTTATTCTATAATCTTGAGCATGAGATTTTAGTGGTAGATTTGACTTAGGATAAGAAAAAGGTCAGTGAAAGTTTTGAAAGGTATCTATAAAGATGGAGAGCATTCACTATCCATTTCACCCACCATTTACCAAACAACAATTGACCAATATGTTTACTAAAAATTTGCACAATGAGATATCTTATCATCTTGAGCTTCAGTGTATGCATATCTTCAAAGAGATCATTAATAAAGGTTTACTAATTGAAAAGGCCCTTATTATCAAAGGTATCATTAATATAACCTCATTGAACCAAAATTAGATACAAAACCAAATCCAAGTGTAAGTGTTAGTGCTAGCTCAGGCTAGTAACTACATAAAATCCAAACAATTCAATCATAACAAAAATGTTATTGAAAATTGAGTAACTGAGTCACATCATGTCCAAATGGTGAAAACACCTTCTACTCAACCTATGCCACAAATGCATCTTACTCCTCATCAACAACCTAATTAAAAAGTACAACCTTCACAACAACCTAGACCTACTCCATAAATACAATAACCATTACCTTTGCAAACCCCTCCTCCAAGATGCAATGCCCTTACTCATTGAGTCTTTAGTGATCTTGGTAAACCTATAAAATCCATGTTTTGTAAGTTAGATACAACTAATATGATTATTTGGCCTATTCCAAAGCACTATCTTGAGGGTATTTCATATCCAGATTGGTATAGAGAGAATGAGTTATGTGAATACTATCATGTTCATGGACATAATCTATGTCATTGTGTGCAAATAAATCACCTCATTAAAAATATGCTGGAAAATGGGGACATTACATTGGATAATAGAACATCTACATCCAATCAGAACTTGGGTATCTATCAAAACCTTTTTCCACAACATAATAATAATAATCAACAACAACAATAATGAAGGCCAAAACTACAATAATAATAATATCAATAGTTGTGACAACAACAAAATAAAAACATCAACCAAAAGGGAGGAACCAATGCTAGAATGATTCCAATAACCAATAAACTTACCATGTAGTTGCACATGACTACACCAAAGTTATAGGTCATATTACGGGAGGTCACATTTCAATCATCACAATTCATTTTAGACCAAGTGCCAACAGACTAGGACCATTGTAAAATAATTCCAATCAACCCATCTAAGCCAATAATCCTTCCTTGATCTAAGACCACAAAGAAACACAACAACAAACAAGGATTACTATTTTAGGACCTTATATTTATAACTCATCATTGCTCGATGACCACAACCAAGTATACTAACAACTAAGATTTATCCTATCTGTCCTATCTCCATCATCATTTTCTAGCAACAACGGTCTTGTATCTAATCTTGATTGTGTAATCACAACTCAATGGTCAAACATTACCATTCCAAGCCGACAACCTCCTACCAAAAAACCTATCCAACCCACTTTCTTGGCTAAGAACAAGACATATACCACTATTAAGGAAAATCCATATGACATTATAAAACAACTTCAGAAAACACCCGCACGAATCTCCATTTTAGATTTGTTGCACATGTCTATGATCCAAAAAAAATCTTAACAAAACCCTAGGCCAATTCCAAGTCCTAAATGACATAACCCTATATAAATTCCAAGATTTGGTTAGACATCTAACCCCAGGGTAATAGTTGATCTTCAACTAAAGTGATATGTCATCCCTTGGTCCTTTCCATAATAATTTTTTGTACATTGAAGTTATCATAATGCAACGTAAAGTCAAACATGTCCTTATAGATAATTGATCAGGCCTAAATATTTGTCTTTGAAGCTCATCAAGCATCTCAAATATATAATAGTTGATCTATAACAAAAAATAATCACTATTACAACTTACGATAATGAAGAATGGAATCAAAAGGCACCATTAGATTGTCAGTTATTTTTGGGCCCTTGACCCATGATACACTATGGCATGCATTAGACCTCAACCTATCTTAAAATTTTCTTCTAGGTAGACCTTGTATACATGAAATTTGTACAATCCCTTTGAAATTGCACCAGTGTCTCAAGTTCTCTCACTCAGACATGGAGGTCACCATCAATGGAGATTTACAACCTTATGAACATTACAAACATTTGGAGGTTAAGTACAAAAGTTAAAACTATCACTTCTACCTAAATCTAGTTCTTAAAAAGTACAAAGACAAAGAAATACTTATTGAATTACTAGAGGCCAATTACATACAATTAGATAGCCTTGATTCATCTTCACATATGCATCCTCTTGAAATGTCTAATCATTTTATCATCTCAGCCAATGGTCGAGGAGAGTATCTAACCCATGACACATTTCACAATACCAAGCTTCCATAGAATCCCAAGTCCTATGGAAGACCTAAAGCTAATCCACCTTATATGGAATGGAAAAAAAAGGGAAAGGACAAACTTCATAGTCCAACTCCTATCCTTTTCATATCAACCAATGGCCAAGATGAGTACCCACTTGCCAATGGTGAATCCTAGTTGTACAATGACAAATTGGTTGATTTATACAAAAATGCCAAATATCCCATCCCTATTAGGATCATGGATAACCAAAGCTATGAAGGAGGAGGCCTTGGGATAAATCAATAAGGAAATATAGAGCCAATTTCTATTACTCGGTACAAAGGATTCTATGGTATTGGATTTAAACTACCTGGGCGTGATCCCATGTATCTTATTCATGTTCCAATGCCAATGTCTAGTGATGAGGATACCGACAGTGAAATAAAATTTGATCATAGTATTTATGAAGACCTTACCAATACCAACCTATTTGACCCACATACCATTTATCATATTACCCCTATGAGATGACATAATCCACTTCCTTTATATCACCCTCAACTTATAGCCTAGGACCAACAAAAATCCATAGTGCCTATAGAAAAATTTGAGAATGATGAGGCCTTTTGTGATTTTCTAGGCCTAAGAGACAATGTTCTGTTAGGATACCACAACCAAGGGTTCTCTAAAAAATTAGATCCTTCAACCTATTTTTTGGAATGAGTGAAAATTAAAGAGAAAGGCTAGTCTTTTAGTGAAAACCTATTTCAGGAAACATTAGATGGGGGTGTTCATCTTTCCTTGAATGAAGCTCACGAGACCACCAATGATGAACTTATGTTTGGGTCTGAGTATATTTTTTTAGAACATGTCTTTGATCAAATTACATAAGAATTTCCTATAGTGTTTGTAATATGGTCATCCCTACCATTAGGAGATTCAAATTCATCTTGATTATGCAAACTTGAAAAACCAATCTAAATAGAGGAATTTGTAATTACATGTTAATTCAAATCATTGTCAAATATTCTAGAAGTTGGCTCGACTCTCCTTGTAGAAGATATTATAGAAGTCAACATCGGGACTCCAGATGACCTAAAATGGATCAAATTAGGTGCATCTCTCATTGAAGAGGAGCACAAAATCTTTACATCCCTTTTAGGGGAATTTGTTTACATCTTTGCTTGGGCCTATTTAGACATGTCAAGTTTGGTCCCTGCCTTAGTTATACACCACCTTTTTGTACATCCTAGTGCCAAACCTATGAAACAAAAATTGTACAAGATGCATCCTTCTATTATAATGTTAGTAAGGAAAGAGTTGGAAAAACTCTTAGAATTGAGATGCATCTGACCGATTGACTATTTAGAGTGTATCTTGAATATTGTCCCTATTAGTAAGAAGCCTAAAGGAATCAAAATTTTCACTAATTTTAGATATATAAACAAGGCTTGCCCTAAGGATGAATTTTCACTACCAAATATTGACATGATATTTGACTCCAAAATAGGGTACAAATTGATTTTACTTATGGATGGATTTTTAGGATACAACTAGATCCATATTATGCTAGAAGACCAACACAAGACAATGTTCACCACTCCATGGGGGACATTTTGTTATTAGGTTATGTCATTTGGTCTCAAGAATATTGAAGCCACATACCAAAGAGCCATGACTATCATATTTCATGATATGATATATGACATTGTTGAAGACTATGTCGATGACATATTGGGTAAATCAAAGACCTGTGTTGATCACCTAGTTGCACTATGAATAATATTTGAGAGGCTTCATGAATACAAGGTTAGACTCAATCCTAAGAAGTGCATTTTTGGTGTCATTTCAAGAAAATCATTAGGATTCATCATCTCTCACCAATGCATTAAAGTTGACTTTGCAGAAGTAAAATCTATTACTAGGATGCCACCACCTTCTAATTTGAAGTAACTTCATAATTTGTAGTGTAAGATCCAATTTATCAAGAAATTCATCTCATAATTAGCCAACTAATGCCATCCATTTACACATTGAAGAAAGATGTTACATTTATTTGGGATGAAAAATGATAGAAAGTTTTTCAACACTTGAAAGACTATCTTGCCAATTAACCTATTTTGTTACCACCAATATCAGGAAAGCCATTTTTTCTATATCTATCTACCATAAACAAAGCCTTAGGGGCACTTCTAACTCAACATGATGATAATGAAAAATAACATGCCATGTACTATCTAAGCTAGACACTGGTCGTGTATGAACACAATTATATGCCAATAAAAAAACTTGTTTAGCTATGGTATTTATATCCTAGAAGATGTGGCATTACATGCTTAACAACAAGACCATAGTTATTTACAAAGTAGATCCACTCAAGTATCTACTATCTAAAATAGCTTTACAAGGCCGTATAGCTAAATAGATTATGCTTCTAAGTGAGTTTGAGATAGAATACATCAATTAAAAGGACATAAAGGGATAAGTACTTACAAATCAACTTGCTAAATCTCCCCTCAAAGATATTAATCACTCACTTTTTAATTCCCAATCGAGTCCATTATAACCATCATTAAAACCCCTCTTGAGGAACAACACTAGAAGCTATATTTTGATGGATCATTTACATCACATGAATTGGGGGTAGGCCTATTATTTATTACATCAGAGAGGGATCTTATCCCTAAATCATTTTGTATTAGCTTTCCTTGTACTAATAACATGGTTGACTATGAAACACTTATGGTAGGGATTTATCAAGCACTATAATGGAATATTTATCATTTCATAGTTTATGGTGATTCTTAACTAATCATCAATCAAGTTACAAATCATTTTCAGACCAAAGATGATAAATTAGTGCCATATAAGGCCATGATTGACACTCTCAAACTATAGATTGCTACCATATAGGTTGAACACATACCCAAGGCCAATAACAGGACAATAGATGCTATGGCCACCATTAGCTCTTTGATCCACCACATAAACAATGAAAAAAATATCAATTCATATGGTATTTAGACTTCTATGATTGCCTTCATGACCATATCATGCTACTAGACCTATCATGTAAATAACAAAAGGCCTTTACCCACCAAACCTCATGTTATACCTTACTGGGCCCAACCCTTTACTGTCATAGCTTTGATGAAACTTTGCTTCATTATTTAAATTTAGAAGAATCAACATTAGCATTATAGGATTTTCATGGAGTATGTGGATCCCACACAAGTGGGGCCATCCTGGTCAATAAACTCTTAAGTACCAGTTATTATTGCCCAATTATGGATGCATATGTAATTGTTTATGTCAAAAGGTGTGAAAAATGTCAAAGGCATGCGAATTTGATTCATGCCTCAACCAAAACACTAAAACCAATGCTTACATCATGGCCATTTACAACTTGGGGACTTGATCTCATTAGGAAGATTAACCCTACCTCATCTGATGGCCATAAATACATCCTTACCACTACCAAATATTTCACTAAGTGGGTTGAAGGCATACCCCTCACTTGCGTGATTAAAAAAAAAATCCAAGTTCATCTTTAATCATCTCATCTGCTGTTATGGTATACCATATGATATTATATTTGATAATGGTAGATCATTTAAGAACAAAGATGTCAAAATGCTTTATGGTGAGTATAACATCACCCAACATTTTTCTACCACTTATTACCCTCAAGGTAATGGCCAAGCAGAGGCATCTAATAAAACCATTATCAACATCCTTAAAAATATTATCAGTGATGCTGGCCATGAATGACACATCCAAATCTTCTGTGCCCTCTAAGCATACTGCATTAATTACCATATTCCTACTAGAGCCACTCCATATTCCCTAGTTTATGGCACTGATGCCATTCTTCCCATTGAGGTTGAGCTACCTTATTTAAATATCTCATTAAAACACATCTTGGATGATGAAGATTACATATTAGCTCACCTACAAGAGCTAGAGTTACTGGATAATAAATGCATGGCCACTGTCAACAACATTCAAGCATACCAAAATAGACTCCGTGTCCACTATAATCAGTGAGTAAAACATAGAGAATTTGAACTTTTTGATCTTTTTCTCAAATAAAACCAAAAAAACACCATGACAAAGAAGAAGAAAAATAAGTTCAAACCCAATTGGATAGACCCCTATATCATTATTTTAAATTATGGCTCTCGAGCATATAGGCTTGCTACATCATATGGAGATGAACCTGATCAGCCAATGAACATCATACACCTCAAGTGTTACTTATTTTGAGAAATTTAAAGTATTATCTATGAGGCCCATTTACATTGTACTATGTTGTGATATTGTTTGTACCATACCCTATACTATTCTACCATACCTTCCCTATTAAGCAAAGTTGTTTTTAAACACCCTTTCTAAACCCTTTGACCTTGGTTCTATTCCATTGGTTCTTTGAATACCTTCAATGAGAAGATTCAAATCAAGTTCAAGTAGTTGACACAGTATTCTCCATAGAGTATCTTGGACCAGTATGTTAGTGGGTTGGTAGTTGCATCTTTTATTTCATGTTTCATTCATTACAAGTGTTATCAATTATAACCGCCTTTGGGCAAATCAATATTCCACTCCATGCTACTAATTATAATCACCTTTGGGAAAATTAGTATCATTGATCTATGTTATTGTTTCCTAATTATAACAACTTATGGGCAAATTAAGAACAACACCTTTATCATACATTATCATATCACCTTGAAATTCCTATTTCCATACTATGTCATTTGCCTAATTTGAGAATTTGTTTCAACTTAGTCAGATTACTCCACTATAAGGTGGAGCTACAATGAATTGAGGTCCTAATTGAACTATGTAGGCAACACTCAATTCACATTGAGGTCAGCTTGGTCACCTTTTTGCCATGCTCTTGATGTTTTGTGAGCATTTTAAGTTTGAATGCTCTCATCATTTTGTGAAAAATTTAAGTTTTAATTCTCTTTCCATTTTACGAGTTTGATCGTTTAGTATCTCTTAATTTCCAATCTAGTTGAGATGCATACAAATTTCCAAAAATATTTATAAAATATTCAACAACTCTTAAAAATCACAAAAATCATGAAAATTGGATTTGAATCTCCACACATAATATAAATCCCTAACTTTTTTGGGGATGGGCCATATTCTCTGTCTAGTTTATTTCTAAGGCCACCTTGGTATTTTTCTTCACATTTTTTGGAGAACTACATCGACTTGATATTCGCATGGACTATGTAGGCAACACTTGGATACATGGGGTATCTCGAGTTAGCTCGATCATGCCTTCCTTTCTTTTTTAATCACTTATTTACCTTAAAGATCCTGGGAACTCTTGCTATTTCACAAGTAATGGCTTGTCCTTTAGCTTACCCGTCCTTTTTGGCCTTAGCATTACACTCTCACTATTTTGCAAGCAACCATTTCTCATGCACTCACCATTTTGTGAGATCATTCCCATTATTCATCTATAACACAATTATGTTTTTCTTATCATCATTTTTATTCTATCCCATATCTTGGGAGAACTACATTTGGCTTGAAGTTTATGTTGGACATTACATCTATAGAAATATGTAGGCAATGTCCACTTGCCTAGTGCATCTAGAGTCAGCTCAGCTACCCCTCTTTTTTCATCTATTCCCCCCATTTTATCTATTTGTGTCATTATCTCCTATATCCTAAGGGTAATATTTGTCATTCATTGCTTCCCTATAGCCCAGGGGCAACCTTGTGTCATTTTTTGTCTTTTATTTGCACTAACATTGTGATTAACCATTGTTTGTGTTTGTTTCATGTTGTTTGGATTGTTTTGTTCACTTTTCATTTATTAGTGTTTTTGTCCTTCTATTTGTTTGTTTGTTTGCCTTTTTGTTTAGTTTCATTGTTGTGCCTTGACTTAGTATAGCTGCATTCATTAGGTGGTTCCTTGTGCATTATACCTAAGTTCATCCATCTTCATACGTCAACATTATCATCATGGTTTTTATCATTGGTGCATTATTTTCAAGTGTTTATTAGATTGCATGTCAATCCTTATGCATATTACAGATAATTTATCATGGTTTTTTATATCATGATGTATACCATCAAGTGCCGTATCAAAAATCAACTTGGGGAATCTTAAAAGCAATGAGGTCATAATACTTCTCCTTTGTTACCTAAAAAATTCTTGATAAATCCAAATCATTTCCAAAATATAGAGTAATTAAATCATGAAAGAATTTTAATACTTTCTAGTTAAGACATACATCTTCATCCCAATAGGTTACTTGAATTCATATTTCTCTTTTATACCAACTTACTCTTAGTCCATGAGTATGGATTCAGTATGTAAGGCCCCTTTTCAAATTTGCCATATTGTCCCACCTGCAATGCTAATGATTATATCTGTCTTTGGGAAAATCATTATGTTTTGATTCAAAATATCATTCCAATGATTCTAACCACCTTTGGGAAAATAATTATGTTTTTATTTATCTTAATGTTCATGATTATAATCACTTTTAGGCAAATCATTATCTCTATTTGCCCAACAAAGGTATGTTTTTATTGTGATAATGATTATAACCACCTTTGGGAAAATTATTATCTTTATCCATCCAATTGGGTCATGTTTTCATTCTACCAATGATTATAAACACCTTTGGGCAAATCATTGTTTTCATCCTGCTAATGATTATAACCGCCTTTGGGCAAATCATTCTATTGTTACATTTTCCTTTGGATAATGATTACAACTGCCTTTGGGCAAATCATTATCTTTTTACCTTGCTATATCAATGATGATGACCACTCTTAGGAAAATCATCTTTTTTATCTGCCCAATCTAACTGTGCCACTAATTATAACTACCTATGGGAAATTTAGTCTTTTCCACCCCTTTTACCTTTTTGGTCTCATCATTTTTCTTCTTTTGAGGGACTAATCACCAACCTTATTTATCGATTATTCCATTGAGGGGGCATCCAGAGCTTATCCATCATATATTTGAGGCATTAGGCATACAAGACCTTTTCATTATTTGAGAATACATTACTTGTCCTATTACTTAAATGCCTTCCCAAATAGGGAAAAATTATAGACACCCCATTTTGGCTAGAACTGGCTTTTGACTAGAGTTTAGATTGATTTCTACTAAACATTGTAAATTAAGCCTATATATCACTAAACATCCCAATTTCATCCACACGCCATTCATTAATGATTAAAATCATGTTGAGGCATCCCTATTTGGGGTACTAGTCTATAGTAACAATAACCTCTCATGGATTCATCTTAGTCACCTTGCAACCTAACAACTGGCAGTTTGGCTTATGGGCCCATTAAGAGGGGCACTTGATCAATTATTAAAAGAGACAAAATACTAATCAAAATGAATCATATAATTAAACAAGATTAAATGATTATTTAAATTATCTATTTACAATTAATGAATATTTAAAAATGTAAATTTTAAAAATCAAAATATCAAGCCTTTTCATCATTGCCTTTATGAGTTGTCAAGCTCTTCCAAAATATCTAAAAATATCTAATTTGAGAGCCATGTCTAGTAATTAAAAATCATAATTACATGACAACTTTTAATTCAATTGGAGTTAGCCTCAACTCACCTTGGGTCAATTTAAATTCATTCCATGTTTAAACTCAACGTTAACTCACATAAGGTGAGAATTAAATTTTGGAGGCTTAAATAAAAGGCCATACCTATTTATATCTAAGTTATCTTGGTGCAATGTTATAATGCTCAAATAGATGCAAAGAAATCTTGTAAGTAGTGTTATCATGCCAAATTCATAAACCAATCAACCAAGCCAAGATGCTAAGGAAAGGTGAAGCAAATGAAGCTCCATTGATGCATAAATTGATCAAGCCACTTCAACAAGACATTTATAGCTCCAAAGAAGGCAAAACAATGATTTATTTTGTGTTCTAGTTGTGCTTTCATTTATATGTTTGTTACCTATGCTCTCCCTAGTGTCTAAGCTAGAGGTGTTGGGATTTTAGTGTGTTATTTTGATTTATTTTATTAGACTAACACAAGACTAACCTCCCCTCTATGTATTCTTTGTTCATAAGTAGCTTTCAATTTTTGAAGAGAAAAGTGGTGGAACAACCAATGTTAGCCTTACTAGATTTTGTAAAAGTGTTTTAGGTTGATTGTATTACAAGAAAAATAGCCATATGAGTGGTTTTGAGTCAAGAGGGTGAGTTTGTTACCTATTTCAGTAAGAATTTGAATGATGCTAAGTGAAAGTATTCATTCTATGACCAATAATTCTATGTAATGGTGTAATCTCTCAATAAGTGGTAGCATTAATTATTGTTGGAGTTAGTTTTGTATATGGACAATCATGCTTTATGGTTCATAAACAACCAAGGTAAGATAAATCAACAACACATGAAATGGGTAGAATTTATTTAGAGCTATTATTTTGTCTTAAAGCATGGGAGTGAAAAGTCCAATAAAGTTGTGGATGCCTTGACTAGGTGAGGTTGGTATGCACATAATATTTTCAACTTTTATCAAATACTGATGCTTTCTATCTTGTAGGAACTCATCAATCTTAATCTATCTGAGTCCATGCCCTAAGGGGTACATTGAGAAATGGGTGGATAGACCATTGGTGTTTCACAATATTGTTGTCCCTTATTTCCACTTGTTACCAATCCAACCAGCTGCTAAAAATATTCCATTAAGCTTTTATTCCTCTTTTTCACACTCCAATATTTTACCACCTTCAGTACCCCTTTACCTAACCTAAAACCTTTTTTGATATTTTACATGACTAGGTTGATTAGGTCAACCTTGTACTCTTATTAGCAAAAATCAGTTAGGGTCTAGGTCAGCTCTTAGCTGACCTCGCCGATAGCCTAGTGTGTTTTTGTCAATAATGATACTAGGTCGACCCTGTCGGCCAATTTTTTTGAAAGGGTTTAGGGTTAGATCCACCTATATAAATACATCCATTTTTCCATTATTTGAGAGTAGACAAAATTTATTAATCATTTATGCTTCTTTACAATATGTTCTTCGACCATTCTACTTGAGGAGTCAGCTTAGGGTTTCTACTTGGAGAATAATCTAGTCTTGTGGAGAAATCTTGCATGTTTTAGCCTTTCTTAATGATCCTTACAAACCACAACAACCTCTTTCAAAACACTTTTGGCCAAGGGAGAGATTGAGTCTCGATGGGTTCATTTTCTAGGTAAGTATCTCTAACTTTGATAATCTTTTTAGTAGATAAAAGTAGCATAAGTAATGGCTTTTGAATAATATCGCTCTTCCTATCCATACATTAGGGTCTTACCTATACATAGCACATGTTTACTACCCCCCCCACTTTGTGCCACAAGATTAAATTTATTTACTTTAGTTATTATTGCTCTTCCTCTCTCTGAGTGCACACCCTAAGGGGTGTACTAGGAAAGGGGTGGGTAGAATATTGGTGCTTCATAGGATTGTTGTCCCTTACTTCCACTTGTTACCAATCTAACTAACTCCTAAAAACATTCCCCTAAGCTATTCCCCCTCTTTTGTACACTCTTCCTATCTTTTACTACCTTCAGTACCCCTTTTTCCTAGCCTAAAACCTCTTTTAATAGTTTACATCACTAGGTTGACTGGGTCAACCTTGTACTCTTATTGGCAAAACTTAGTTAGGGTCTAGGTCATCTCTTGGCCAACCTATCTCATGACCTAGTGAGTTTTTTTAATAAAGATGCTATGTCGACTGGGTCAACCCTATTGGTTAAAAATTTCAAAAGGGTTTAGGGTTAGATCTGCCTATATAAACACATCCATTTCACCATTATTTGAGATTAGAAAAGAGTTATTATTCATTTATTCTTCTTTACAATTTGTTCTTCCACCATTCTACTTGAGGAGTCTTAGCTTAGGGTTTCTACTTGGATAAGAATATAGTCTTGTGGAGAAGTCTTTGATATTTTGGCCTTTCTTAGTGATCCTTACAAACCACAAAAAATTCTTGTGAAGCACCTTTGGCCAAGGGAGAGATTGAGTCTCGATGAGTTTGTCTAATAGGTAAGTATATCTAACTTTGCTCCTCTCTTTAGTAGATATAAGTAGCATAAGTAATGGATTTTGAATAATATTACTCTTCCTCTACATGCATTAGGGTCTTACCTATACATAGCTTAATTAGGATTCTCTTATGCTTGTTTACTAACCCCCCACTTTTTGCCATAAGATTTGGTGAGCATTAGATTAGATTTATTTACTTTACTTGTTATTAGTACAGTGAATATGAAAATATAGGACTTAGTTAGGGTTATTGCATATTTTTGCTTGATAGGAGCTTTTGGAACCCTCCCTAGTGATATTATTTGTGATAAGAGATCTCCTAATTAGGTCTAGTGGATCCATATTGGTCATGTTCTTGATTATCTAATGTATCTCCAATCAGAAGTGTAAGTAGGATCTATCTTCTTTGAGTTAGAATTGATTTATGGATTTGATGCATTTTTTATTGTATATATTTTGATGAACCCGACATGAAATAACACTTGTAGGTTTTCTTTCACATTTTTCATTTTTATCATTTTATTTATTATTTTTATATATTTGTGATACTAGGTCGACTAGGCTAGTATAGATTATAACTTATGTGGGTAGGTTTAACACACAATCAAATCAAAATGACTATGTTCTTTCTATCCAATTCTTCATCAAATACATGTTACTAGATCGAATAGATTGACATAGTACTCTTATTTAGTTCCAAAAAGTAGACTATGTTGAATAAAAACGCGTAGTATTTTATTCAACTCCAGAATAGAAAACTAAATCATTTAGGTTGAATTAGTATTCTAGATAGATTTTAGATAACAAACTAGGTTGACCAGGTTGGTATATTCATCTTAACAGGCTTCAACAAATAGGGAATTATAGAACTAGGTTGACCCAATTGACATAGTTGGCAAAAATTGAAAGTAGTATTGAAGGCACTTCAATATAAATTTCACAGTCCTTAGCATCTTCTAACCCACTAAGGTTCCTTTCTCTCTCTCTCTCACACACTTTCAATTTAGTTCTTACTTATAGTTCTATTTTGTAAATTTTGTAACCTTCAAAACTGAAATCATATAGTAACTAGGTTGACCGATCGACCTAGTTTTATATTTTGTCTTTTGTTTGAAAGACTAGGTCAACCTGGTCGACTTAGTTATTAAGGACTCTTACTTATGCATTATAATAGTGACCTTGTTGAATCTATTCTATAATAGTTGCATATATTGTTGTTTGAACTGACTCTGTACTATGCTTAAATTGGGAATTAACAACTATATGCTAATAATTAATTTTCACTTTCACTTTTAGTTGTTTGCATGCTTAGAGTAGCTCACATACTCTAATTATGTGGTTTTTCAATATACCATTTAGTTGCACTATTTTTGTCTTTCTTACATACTACTAAACCACAAAATTTCAAAATGCATTTAAACATTTATCTTCCCAAGGCCTACCTACTTGGATTTCATCACCAAAGGGGAAACTGACTTGGTTTTTTGGCCAAGTATAAACATGTGGTCAATGGTATATATGGGCAAAGCACTCAACAACCTTATCACTGTGAGATTGTGAAGTGAGGGGGTAGGCCCAAATACCAATCCAATACCATTGCCAACATAGATCCCTTTTAGCCTAAACATCCTAAAACCATTCATAGATTGCTTTCTAGTCCCCTAGTTTTAACCAAATTATTTATCACACTTAAAATTAACACTTTATAAATATTATAATAGCATTAAGGATGACCACTTAGCATTTACTTTTTAGTTGATTGTTTTCTCTTTGCTCATTGTATGTTGTATAATAAAAACTTGCATTGGCCAACATTGGTGCAAGGTTTAGCACTGTGTGCCAATTGGATCATTCTCATTTATCTAATTGTTTGTATGATTTTTTTCACTTCTTATTTCAAATTACATTGAAAAATATTTCCCTATTTCAAATTACACTATTGTTCTATTTGACATAGTCTCTTATAGTCTATTTTTATTTCTACCTACAATACTAAGTTGACCTAGTCAACTTTGTATCCCTCTTACTAGTCAAATTATAGTACTAGGTCGATCTGGTCAACCCTGTATCCTTATTAGGTTGTGTTTTTTTCTAGTTTTTAATACTAGGTTGACCTAGTTGACTTTTTACTCTTACTACTTTCTTGCCTATCTGACTCAGTTCTCTATTTTTCTTTCCTTAGCATTCTATTCATTTTCCCAAATCTTCATAAAGTCACCTATTAGAATCTTCTTGGATAGCCTAAATCTACTTAGACACTATATTGGATATTCATTTCTCCCTCTCTTTTCCTCCCAAGAGAACCCTCTCTCTTTGAACACCTCTTCCCCTCCATCTGTGGATTGTAACATGTTTCAAATCACACCTCAAGATGAAGTAGGTACATCTGATCCTTTTTATACCTATCAAGACAATTCTCATCTTTAAACTTTTCAACATAATGTGGGAATAATTGACACAAGTCTATCCAATAATCCCACTAATAATCCACCTTCCAATAAATCTACCCCTAATACCAATTTGAAGAGTTATCCTACAAATACCAACCCACCAATTGATATGACTCAACTTCATTCACAATTCATACAACAAATGAACATAATGAAAACTTATAACACCTCTCAAATAATGCAATTACAACATCATTTGATCAATATGGATAATCAACCTCCAGCTCTTAATCCTCAAGCCAATCTAAATTTTATTCCTTAACCTCTTAGAGATTCCTTAAGAAATGTTATTCGTCAACCTATAATGAAAAAAAAATGATTCAAAATATCCAAAATGAGCCTTTAGCTCCTTTTATCATGTCCTTTCATCAATATAAATCCAGACTTCCAATTCACTCTCGTTGATTCAAATGATGATGAACCTAGTGACTTGCAACACTACTAAGCTACCTCCTTATATCTTGTAGTGGCTTCCTCCCTCTTTATTACCTCATGATCACACTATACCTCTCATTGATGAAATCACTAATTTCCCCTATATGCAATGCTCAGAAACCTTCTTTACCAAAAGATGCCTTCACCTACAATGATTATGGAGTGGCCAAATTATTCCAAGATCCTCTCATCATGTCTCCATGTAAGTTTTGTAACCTTGGAATTTTACCTTCTGAAACTCCTCCTAAAATTCAAGCTTGTATCATTTATCCAACCTATGATGATAACTACATCATGGCCCAAGCTCAGTTTTGAGAATTGGATGTTCAATGTTATCATAAAACTTTAGCTCAAATACGTACTTTCAGTCATGATGTTCATACCATTTCCACATATCATAAATTAGATCCTAAAGGTCATGTACCTCCTATTAATTCTCCACTTCTTGATACTCCTTGGGTGGTAGAACAAATCTTACCTTTTTAACCTCTAAAAATTACTTCATCTTCTCTACTACCCATGAATCCCACCATCACATTCAATTCTTTCCTTGTCAAAGACACCAACAATATTCTAATCCCTTCCGATCAATCTACTCTTCCTACTCCCGAGATTACATTAGATGCCAAGGTCATAGTTTTTTGTCAGATACATTCTAAATATGATCACCATGGTAATCAAATCCTTGATTTTGAAGTAGATGTTGAGTATTATGGCCCTCTTCCCACTCTTCCTAGAGATTAAGCCATTATTGAATTATTTCATGCTTGAGAACCCCAAATTCCTTGAAAACATCACAAACTCACGAATATAAAAAACAAATCCCCTTGTTTCAACAACTTTATTGCTATCATCGATTCTAAAGATAATCTAATTTCTTCTTTACCTAATGCAACATACCACTTCTAATATGACATTGTTATGATTATCAAAGAAACTACTCACATTGAATGTGGTACTCCATCATGCCCTCAACATATTATCATATCTCATGAACTTTCACCTACCAAACATGATAAATTTAGTTTATTTTTTGATAAATATCATGAAATCTTTAGTCAGTCCTATGAGGACATGCCTCGTATTGACCCTAGCATTATGGTACATAATATCATTACTTATCCTGATGCCAAACTTGTGTATCAAAAGCAAAAAAAAATTCCACCTGAAGTTTCCACCTTATGTCACAAAGAAATTATCAAAAAAATTTATGCTAATTTTATCAAACTAGTGGACTACTCTGAATGGGTTTCTAACATAGTTCCTATTTGGAAAAAGGTCACCATGGTTATTCACATTGCATTGATTTCCGTAATCTCAATCTTGCTTATACCAAGGATAATTTCCCTTTACCTTCAATAGATGCCATTTTTGATTCCAAAGCTGGTTATGAAATGTTATCTCTTATGGAAGGTTTCTTGGGTTATAACCAAATTCACATTGCCCCTGAAGACCAACATAAGACAACCTTTACCATGAAATAGGACACCTATTGCTATGTTAAAATGCCCTTCAGACTCAAAAATGTCAGAGCCACTAATCAACAAGAAATGATTCATATCTTTCATGATATTATCCACAAAATTTTGGAAACTTATGTGGATGAACTCATTGCTAAGTCTAAATATCATAAGACTCATCTTTCCAATCTTGCCATCATATTTGACCATCTTCTTAAACATAGAGTTAGACTAAATCCTTACAAATATGTCTTCGATATCACATCCGATAAAATATTAAGGTTCTTAGTTTTTCATGTCACATCTGGTAAAATATTAGGATTCTTAGTTTCTCTCTGTGACATCGATGTTGACACTGCTAATATTAACACTATCATCAACATGCCCATCCCTTGATCCATTTTGAACATTCACACTTATCTCATTAAGCTTGAGGCAATTAGATGATATATCCCTAAAATGGCTTACCGTATCCACTCCATTAATTCTCTTCTTAAAAAAGGTAATGTTTTAGAATGGATAGACCCTTGTCAAAAAGCATTTGATAACATGACATAATCATTGCTCTACCCACCTATGCTTTGTCCCCCTTCTAATGATCAACCTCTAATCCTATATACTTATTCTATACCCATATCGATTGGGGTAATTCTTTCCCATCAAGATGATATGGGAAGAGAGTATGCCATCTACTACATTAGCCAATGCCTTATTGATTATGAGAAATTTTACTTAAAAGTCAAACGTGATTGCCTCACCATATATTTTGTAGCCAAAAAACTTTGACATTATATGCTTTATTAGACCACTTATATTATCATTCATTTTGATCCCCTTTGTCACTTATCCAAATCCTTTCTTCTTGGAGACAAAATTAGCAGTGGATGGTCCTTCTCATAGAATTTTATCTCCAAATTATTACTCAAAAATCTATCAAAAGACAAATCATCACTGATCAACTTGCTGCAGCTCTTGTGCCCACTATTTACCACCTTCAAAATAGTCTTCCTGATGATAATATCCTCTATATTTTAGGTCTTAATCTAGCCATATCCCTTAAAGATTGCTTCCATAACTTCACTGCTGATCTTGAAGCAAGTAATCTTGATGAATCTGCTATCCTCCCTGATACTGCTAAACCAAAAGTAGTCATTGAATAACTTCTTGAAATTAATGTTAATTTACATAAGGATACTTTGACCCTTCAATTTAATGGTGTTAAATGCCTTCAAGGCACTAGGGAAGGTTGTATTCTTACAATCCCTTTTGGAAAAATCATCCCTTTAGCTTTTTGATTAACATTTGATGTCATTAATAACATAGAAGAGTATGAATTTTTAGGCATGAGAGCTGATCTTGATTTAGATATCTAATACATACATGATTTAGGTGATTCACAACTCATTTTCTACCAAGTCAATGGTGATTACTAATGCAAAAGTGAGAATATCATTTCTTATCATAAAATTGCAACCACTCTTAACAAAGATTTCATCTCTTTCACCATCGAACCTATCCCTCAAGATCAAAATTCTATTGTTGATTCTCTTGCTTCTTCAACATCTCTTTTTCATTTGTACCAAGTTGTCACTGATCCCACTTTTATTATCCAAATAATAAGATCTCCATCCTATATTTAACCACATGATTCACTTATCTACCACATTGAGGCTGTCACCATTCAATAAAGTCCATGGTACAAAGACATCATTCAATTTATAGAACACCAAACTTGTCCTCCAAACCTAGATACCTATGAAAAGACTCATTTTCACAAACAAGCTTTTAAATATCTATTTCAATATAACATCTTGTATTATCATAATATTAAATGTACCTTGCTCTATTTTGTTATGTAAGATGAGGTTTCTCCTCTCCTTGAACAAGCACATGGGGGCATTTGCAGTGGCCGCTATAGCGGACATGCTACGAACTGCAAATGCCTACGTATGGGATAATTTTGGTCCACTCTTAAAAATGATGCCATCAAATTTTCAAAAAAGTGTGATCCTTTCTAACTTCATGATGATTTAATTCATTCAGTTCTAGTTGATCTTAAAATTATAAAATCTCCCTAGCCATTCTCCTTGTGGGATTAGATCTCATCGATAAATTACCTTTATCTCAAGATGAGAATGTATTTATAATCACAACCATAAAATATTTTACCAAGTGGGCCAAATATATGCCCCTTGTTAATGTCATTGGTACCACCATATCCAAATTCATCCTTAATCAAATCATCTATCACTCTGGTGTCCCTCATACTATCATTTCAGACAATGGTGGTAATTTCAAAAATAAAGATGTCAAATAGCTTTGTACTAAATTTAAAATAAATCATAAATTCTCCATACCCTATCATCCATAATGTAATGGCCAAGCTGAGGCCACCAATAAAATTCTCCAAAAGATAATTTGTGAAACACACATAGATTAACACCTGCATCTCTACCCTAATCTTTGGGCCTATCACACTAGCATATGTACTACCACTAGGGCAACATCGTTATCTCTAGTCTATGGTTCTAAGTCAGTCCTTCCATTATAAGTTGAGATTTCTTCTCTCTATATATCCCTTCATGTTATCATATCGAATGAAGAATTATGTTAAGCTTGCTTTCATGCTCTCAATTTCCTTACTGAACACTGTCTTTCTACTTTGCAACATAACTGCCAATATAAGGACCGTATTTCCAAATAAGATAAAAAATGTGTTAAAATTTGCATGTTTAATTTTGGTGATCATGTCCTTGTCAATGAGCCAATCAATATAGTTAGATACTCTAACTCTACCTTCACCTCCCTCTTCTGTAATCACTTCCACCTCATCCCCAATATCCACTACCACTCCATTAATCACTAATACCACCTAGTAGTACATGGATGTGGACTTAGTCATTCTGACTACAATCCCACTAGCCATCCCATCCTCTAGGATAGATACATCTACATTTTCATCTTCTTTCACACTACCCATTTTATCTACTCTAATTATTCCCACATGTTAATTGATTCATTTTCTACCTTGGATTCCACCCTTCTATAGGTTCCCATTATCCAACCACACATGCCTACCTTTCTACATGTGTCACTTCAAGCTTCCACACCCCTAGTAAGCACATCCACAACCACTTCACCCATTAAATTACCCAATTATTCCATTCTCATAATAACCCATGTCCCCACCAATGAGGTAGAAATAAAAATAACCATTGATACAACCATGGCTACTCAACCCACTAATGGGGAAGAGATATCCAAATCATCAATCAAAGATTCAATAACAATATCAATGATAGATATGGCACTTGTCATATTAACCACCAATATAGAATCTTCATCTATAGATTCACATATGGAAGTACCCATTGAATCAACATAAGATTCATAAGTAGCCACTCTAAGTTGGCTAACATAATCAATATCAAAGAAAAGGAAATAAATGGTATCTCCTAACACTCTAGACTTTAGTCTATTGTAGGTATCCAAATGACCAAAAATGAAGTTACTCACAATAATGAAGTTAAATATGACCAAAAATGGTGGGGTCCCTATTTAGTCAAAGATATTATTAGTCCAAGTACCTATCACCTTCAAACCAATGAAGGCCATGTTTTCAAATAGCCCACCAACATGAAATTCCTTAAGAAGTATTTTGCCTAATCCTTTCCTTCATTTCATTCTATCTATCTACCACTTTTTTTAGGATAATTACATGGTTCTCACCCTCTTTAGCAGTCCTCTCTTTTCACAAACCTTAGTCTTTCCTTTTGGTATTTTAGTTTCCATTTTTCTCATGATTTGCATTGTAAAACCATGGATAGGACCTCGTCTTCTTCATGATGTAATTTTATCCCATTTATTTTTATACTTTTTACACACTTTTTGGCACTCTTTGGGTTTTTTTTGTGAGTTGCAGTGTAAGACCATTGATAAGACCTGGCCTTCCTAAAAAATATCATCTTTTTGTTATCCAATTTCTTTTTCCAATAATTTTTGGCACCATCATGGGTCTCTCTTTTATGAGTTATAGTGTATGACCATGGATAGGACTTGACCCTCCTCATAAAATCACCATTATATCATTCTTATCTAGAATGTGTTTCGTAATGGTTACAAGTTGTTGATCTTTATTCTCAGCTTTTACTTTTAGTTTTTCTGATCAAAGGAATTTACACAATAATATATGTTAGCATGTTTTTATCTATTTACCTCATTCTTATGATAAGTAATCACATTTTTCTGCCATTTAATCCCTTTTTCAGGTTTTGTCACATTTTTTATGTTTTGAAGTAATTCAAAATGTTTCATGTCTCATTCCTCTTGATTTCCTTTCCTTTTACTTCACATTGGATAAAATAAGGTCAAAGTCAAAATAACACTTTTATTTTACTTGAATTTATGAGACTCTTAGACACCATGCTATTTGATTTCTCTCTCTTAGCAATCAAGTCCCAAGTATTCAAATTAAATTCATCTTTAGCACCCATGTTTGGTTTTCCAAATCCATATGGAGAAGGAATAGAAAAATCCATAAAAAAATTTAAAAGCCAAATCATTTAAAACAAAAGGCAATATTCAAAATTCTTAAAAGTCAAAATCACACCAAAAGATGTGATTACAAATACATATTATATCTCCAATCAAAGCTCAAACTTCATAGTTGTCCTCATGATAGAGTCAAGGTCCATTGAGGTGTGGTAGGCAAGTAGATTGGAATAGGATAATTCAACAAACTCCATGGATATACCTACTTTATCACACAAGTACCCAATCTTCATAGTAAACTAAAGGCTTTGTAAAGGGTTTTGAATAATGGGGAACACATTATGGGAAGGTAGGTCCATTTTATTTTTCATGCATATAGCCTTCATGGGATGATCTACATACTTCATTTGTTAACCTAAGACTTGTGTGGCTAATATAAGTTCTTCATAGTCCTTAAGGTCGACAGTGCTCTTGTTTTGACAAACCTAATTTGAGTGTATTGACTTCAATAAAGAGTTCCTCTACCTTGGTTTTTATTTCATCCTCCCCTCTACCCATTTCATTTCCCCCTTGATAGACATGTGTGATTCTAAATATGTTTTCCCTCTTCTATACTTCCTTCTTCATTATATCCTAAAAACATGCTAGCAGTACTTTGTTTTAGTTTTATCTACCCTTAGAACAAAACAATATGCTTGAGTAATTATGGATTATTTTCTTTTCACACTGGCTCTACATTTCTAGACATGCCTTAATCTCTTTTTAACATTTATTATTATTATAATATTCCTTTTTTAGACACCTGAGTTCTTTTCTACTTTTATGTAATATTTCAATTATTGAGTGAGGTTGCCTTATTACTTCTCACTCATCAATGTTGTTTTCTCTTTCATGTACCGTTTTCCATTGATGATTGTGTAAGGATTGTTACTACTCCCTCATCAATGTTATTTTACCATTTTGCCCCCCATCTTTATTTAAGTAAGGATTATTACTGCTTTTGCATTTATGTTTCATCACCATCCTTTTTGACATGTATCCTTGGTTTGACTTAATGAGTTTGCCTTTGTTACTTAAGGTTTACTTGTTTGAGTTTTTTGATCTTTAGTAGCCTTGGATTTTCAATTACCCAATTTAATCTAAATTTTGACTTGGTTATTTGGTCTAACATAACACTTGTCACCCCAACTTACTAAATTTCCAAGTATGTCCCATCCATATAACACCAATTATCTTGGATTTCTTGTGTTAATTAATTTTTTTCTTTAGTTTTGTATTTTTAGATTTGTCAAAATTAGCCTCTGTGCCCTCCAAAATCAAATATACAAACATAATAGATAATCATCTAGTGATAAAGGTAACTTAAGATACACATTACATTTAATTTTCAATTATTTTCCTTTCAGTCATTTACTTTTAGTTATTTTTTCTTTAAAATACTAAGTTTTTTTAGCCTCAGTAATGTGTGTTACTATGTTATTTCTCAAAGCACCATCCCATTTTAAACCTAAGTGACACATGATGAGCTTCAAGTGGGGCATATGTATACACATAATATTTTTAACTTTTATCAAATACTGATGCTTTCTATCTTTTAAGAACCCATCGAGTCTCAATCTCTCTAAGTGCACGCCCTAAGGGGTACACCAGAAAAAGGGTGGGTAGAATATTGGTGCTTCACAAGATTGTTGTCCCTTAATTAAACTTGTTACCAATCCAACCAACTCCTAAAACATTCCCCTAAGATATTACCCTCATTCATTCCTCACCTAGAAAATACTAAGAATCCATAAGGCAACTTAGCAAAAAGTACTCAATCAAACATTCAAGTGAGAAAGCCTAGCGTGTTCATCCCTATTTTTATGTCATCCATAATATCAATATTCCCATAGGTATGAAACATTCAAAGAGTATTTCACGAACCATATTTTCTAAGTTATAAGCTAGGTCACTACATGTTATTAATTATCACATGTTACATCTTTGTGCACACACAAACCAACACTTAGAGGAGAAATAGATAGGTTTGAGGCCCTATTTATAGTATTATCTATATAAGTAGTACCCATTAATAAAGGGGTCCATAGATCAGCTTGATACTATGAGCCCACTAATGCATTTTACCATACACTCAAAGGGTGAGGAAGCTAGGGTTTGATCATTTGACAAAGAGTGACATCATGTGCACATAATTTGAAGACATAAGAAGAAAGGTGATTGAAAACCCAAAAAGATCTATTTGGTCACATACAAATCCAACCAGTATCCTGTACAAGACACATGCATCGATGCAACTATCTAATCTGATGTAAACATCTAAAGCTATAGAAATAATATCCCATAATATGATGACTATTCTAAGATCATCTTCCAATCCTATTCTAGCCTGTTCTAGATCAACTTGCATGGGAATAATAAATCGACTAAGTATCATTATTCCCTATGCATTACAATATATATAAATAATTATACTTTACTAGTTTTGCAACCTGAGTTGTGTAGCTTAATAATATTATTTATCTGAGTTTCTATTAACTAGCTTACTCATTAGGTAAGTTCACCATCCTTGTGGAAAAGCTAATCTAATACATTTAATCCTAGATATCCACACATATGTATAATTAGGGTTTAAAAATTTGGTGAATGTGACCTTTATTCTCCAAATCTTATCCTACCCTAGGGTATTCTATTTTTCCTAATTACTATAATTATTTAGTTTTGAATTTCATTTTCATGTTTGAATGTTCCCTTGAATTTATATGTACTTTATTTCCTATTATCATAATAATCTTTGGAAAATTTATAATGGTTAAAAAAGAACTTCTTCCTCCTCATAACCCTAAGGAGGGTGATAACTATCATCCCTCTAACTAGGTCCATACTATCACTTCTTCAAGGGGTAAGGTGGCCCATCCTAATATGCCAAATCAGGTGGCAAACAAACCATTCCAAAATCTTTAGATGGTACATGTATGAATATTCAGTCTAAATCACGTAGGGATTGTGCTTATGAATCCCTAAAATATAAAAAATCACTATAAGCAAGTTAATAGAAGAGTTAAAAAAATAAAATAAATATTTTAGTTCAAGGATCACATCTTTGGAAAATTAGATTACACACCAAAAAAATCCAAAATATGATAGTGTTAATCACGTGTTTGCATCTTCCTCTAGCAATGTTATACCTAAAAATGTTTCATGTCCAAAAAAAAACTACAACAAAATACATCTAAAACAAGTGATTCAAATATTATACAAAAGGTTAGTAAGAGTGCAAGTGATATATTAAGACAAATGATTTGAGTCAAAGTGATCCAATTACCTCCTTTACATCTTATAATGAGATTAAAATACTATTGTGCATATCATTGAATGCATTGGCATCATATAGATTGTTACTTTGTATTAAATAAAAAATACAAGGTCACAAAGATAATGGTGATCCTATCATAGATACATCAACTAAGAAACCCCATCACATTATGAGTAACTCTCCTAAATCAAAAGTGCCAAAAAAATAAATATGGGTACTAGAGGATAATTATAAACACAAACAACTGTAAATACAAAACTTAGAACAAGAAAATATTCAAAAGGCAAAGCTAGAGCAAGCAATATTATAAAAAAAATCAAGACAAAAAAGCTAAAGTTCCAAATCTAATTAAAAAAGGGGAAATCATAAGCCTTTCCTTATATCAAGACCCTTTTACTATCATTGCATATGTATAGGGCAAGTAATTTACAGATATCAAAGTTATGAAGTATCAAACTACAAATTTTTGTTTTATCATTCCTTAGCTCTCTTGAAATTAAGTTTCAACATGTGGATAAAATTAATGCAATTTCAAAAAGTATGTGATAAATTCAGTTAAGAGTTTAATTTACTTCAAAATAATGTTTTGTTTCTTTTCAAGTTACATATAATTCTTGAAATGCTTATAATATTGTGCTTGAAAAATCATGGTTACACTTGTTAGGGTGTGGAGCTAAAAGCTTCACTGATGCAGACACAGAGAAGGCCATTGGAGGGGTTGCTGAAGGTTGCTGAGCGTCAGAGCAACCGGCGTCGGTCTGATCAGCCGACATCGGCAGGATAGTGAAGAGAAGCAATCGACGTCGGTCATGGGTCGGCCGGCGTCGGTCACCTCCAGGCAGACAGGGACCGACGTTGGTCGCCTGTGTGGTTCGACTGCGAGCTTATTACGGGTAGTTAGCTAACGAACCAAGTGTTTGCATGATTAGAGCTATTTTTAGACTGAGAGCTTCGGATCTAATTATTGTAATTAGATGTCTAATTATTGTTTGGATGAGATCTATATAATAGACTCATGGTTGTATTGGAAAAGTGTTCTAGTTTGAGTTGAGCAAAGTTTGCTCCTTCTGTGTGTGAAGTGAGTAAGGGTGTTCCTCCTAGTTCCCTATCAGTGCCAAGCTTGGTACTGGTTGGAGAATCATAAGGACTTGGTGAGGCAAGGACAAGGGTTCTTCAGGTGTGTAGGATCTTGGTCACAATTGCATGGCCTATATAGGAGATCTACATGGTAAGTAAGATCGTTGATCTGCAGGTGTATGTGTGTGAAAGGTCAAGGTTCACAGGTGAGCAGAACCGTGTTTGATTTGCAGGTGTGCAGGATCATATAGACAGCAACACAACAGGGAGCAGTATCAGGCAGGATCTACTTGGAGTACAGGTGTTAACTCGGATAGAGCAAAGAGGAAGGCAAGGGAGTTCCTTCCATAAGTATGGTCTGTTGAATTGCATGTTGTTGCAGGTTCATGGGAGATCTACTTGAAGTACGTGGAGTACTTGTTTGAGTGTGTGGAGCACTTGTGGTGTGCGTGGAGCACAGGAGGTGAACACCAACTCTGTATTTTGAGTTGGGTGTTGGGACCTGAGAGGGAGAGCTTTGGGGAGAAGATTTACTGTTCACTTGAGGTGTGGGAAACCTCTGTAAGGTGGTGGAGAAGAAGTGGCATCTTCTTTATTGTATTCTTTTCTGTATAAAGTGTTAATATAATTTGTGTATTGTCTCTCATATCATGTGTTATTTTGAATTCTAGTTACTTGGTGAATCTGGTTAATTTCCGCATATTAAGTTGCTTGGTTTGGTAATCATATTGTGCTCTTTTGGTGGAGCAAGATCCTGACAAGTGGTATCAGAGCAAGGTTGTTGGCTCATAGCTTGATACCACTGACAAGTGGTATCAGAGCTTTTGGTTGGGATACTAACAGATTGGTTTAGATCTGGGTAGTGTGTTTTGATTACAGGTCACTCTCAGGGGTTTCTGATTGAGTGGGAGTAGAGCAATGGCAGATGAAAGTAAGCTAAGAATGGAGGAGTTGAAAAGCACAGATGGTTACTCACGGTCCTATGGAAAGAAAGAGCAGGTAAAAGACTATTGTTGGTTGGTAGCAGATCAGCATGAAGAGATTGAAGAAGCAGATGTAGCAGGTGTTGTTGCACAGGATGCTCTAGGAGGTTTCTTGGATAAAGTTGAATCTTGGATAAAAGATTTGGTTGCCTCTTTCCATGCAGCCCCAGGTAGAGGAGCTGGTAAGCCTTGCCAAAGAATTGGCAAAGGGGAAGTGAAGCTGAAATTGCAGGCGGCCAACACACAGGTGTTGATGAAGGTCATGCAGGTCCCAGGTTTGGAGATATGGCTAATTTCTTCAGAAAGATTGGGTGATGAGAGATGCACAAGAACTCTCACAGCGGATGCACTTGAATTAGCTGGTGGTAAGAAAATAGGTACCCTTTATCTACTTGTTTATATTACTGATTCTTCTTTTGTTGCGGAGACGTGGCTTCATAGGCTTGGTCACATGAGCAGGAAAGAGATGCATGTTCTTAAGCGGAAGACAGATATATTTAACAGGCTTAAGAACTGGATAGCCTTGGTGTTCTTGGAGGAGATGGCAGACAGAATCCAATGGATGTGGCTGGATACTTTTGAGCAGGGCAGTTTGGACATGGGTATTGATTCAAAGGATCTCACGGGTAAAAAGTCATCACTCACAGGTGAACACAGATACCGATGTCGGTCAGGAGGAATCGACGTCGAACAGACAGGTGCCGATGTCGGTCATGTGCAGACCGAAGCCGGCGATGTCGGGCAGGGTAAGACCGACGTCGGTCACGGGACCGACGTCGGTAGTATGTAAGACCGATGTTGGTCAGAGGACCGACGTCGGCAGAAGGGACACTGCAGGGTTGGTAGTCAGGGATAGACGCATGGGAACCGATGTCGGTCAGATGCAGACTTTGGGGTGACCGAGGTCGGTCACTGTAACGGATTTTGGGTGGACAGCTTGCTGTCAAGGAGTCTCAAAAACCCATACGGAGGACTGAAGACGTAAGTAGGCCCTCAAATTCATTGTTCCTCTTCTTTATACATGTTGCTGATTATAGAGTAGGAAGGATCCAGGAAACAGGTGTGAGCTTGGCATGGATGAGGATGTGATTCCTTGGAGGAGAACCAAACAGGTGTGTTTTGGTAGGGTTGCCAGCAAGTATGAAAGCACGGAGACGAATGGATACCTTAGTAGAAGAATAGAGAGAACGGATACGTGAGATGGAAGACTAGGTATATGGTCTTGAGAAACTGCAGGACAGTGGTACAGGTTTTGACAGGTGGAGGACGAAGCATGGCTTCAGTCAATGTCAGGGTAACTACTGTGATTTGACTTACCAGGGGGATGGTGATTGCAACATCATTCTGTTGCTGTATGTGGATGGTACGCTAGCTAGCTGGTTTTGTACATACAGGGTTTTGCTGAGCTAAGGGTAAGATTAGTTCAGTGGCATGTCATGAGGAGTTTGGAGTAGCGGAATTCTTTGAAATGGGAGGCATGGAGATCACAGGTTGATTTTGTCTCGAGTGGGAGCTGATGTGAATCAAGTGTTGGTGAGGTTCAGGATGCAGAGCTAGAGCACACTAAGGGCTGGACAGGTACATTGTCCGAAATCACATGAGGTCTGGTATAGACCTGAGTATTCCCATGCAGTGGGAGCTGTCAGAGAGTTAGGAGCCAATTCAGGGAAGTGGGTTCTCAGGTATTTGAGAGGGACCGACAGCAGGGATTCATGCTATGCAGGGTCAGGACTTCACTACATCTATTTGTAGGTTTGGATGTGGCAGGGTACTCGGATGATAGGAGGTACACCATGGGATGTGTGGTGGGTTGTCTTCAGGATTGATCTTGAAGAGGGATACAAACCAGGAAACAGATTAGATGGAGTACAGGCACAGGTACAGTGCAGCTGTTTATCTCCAAGTGGGATATTGTTAGGGTGTGGAGCTAAAAGCTTCACTGATGTAGACACAGAGAAGGCCATTGGAGGGGTTGCTGAAGGTTGCTGAGCGTCAGAGCAACCGGCGTCGGTCTGATCAGCCGATGTCGGCAGGATAGTGAAGAGAAGCAACCGACGTCGGTCATGGGTCTGCCGGCGTCGATCACCTCCAGGCAGACAGGGACCGACGTCGGTCGCCTGTGTGGTTCGATTGCGAGCTTATTACGGGCAGTTAGCTAACGAACCAAGTGTTTGCATGATTAGAGCTATTTTTAGACTGAGAGCTTCGGATCTAATTATTGTAATTAGATGTCTAATTATTGTTTGGATGAGATCTATATAATAGACTCATGGTTGTATTGGAAAAGTGTTCTAGTTTGAGTTGAGCAAAGTTTGCTCCTTTTGTGTGTGAAGTGAGTAAGGGTGTTCCTCTTAGTTCCCTATCAGTGCCAAGCTTGGTACTGGTTAGAGAATCATAAGGACTTGGTGAGGCAAGGACAAGGGTTCTTCAGGTGTGTAGGATCTTGGTCACAGTTGCATGGCCTATATAGGAGATCTACATGGTAAGTAAGATCATTGATCTGCAGGTGTATGTGTGTGCAAGGTCAAGGTTCACAGGTGAGCAGAACCGTGTTTGATTTGCAGGTGTGCAGGATCATATAGACATCAACACAACAGGGAGCAGTATCAGGCAGGATCTACTTGGAGTACAGGTGTGTACTCGGATAGAGCAAAGAGGAAGGCAAGGGAGTTCCTTCCATAAGTATGGTCTATTGAATTGCAGGTTGTTGCAGGTTCATGGGAGATCTACTTGAAGTACGTGGAGTACTTGTTTGAGTGTGTGGAGCACTTGTGGTGTGCGTGGAGCACAGGAGGTGAACACCAACTCTGTATTTTGAGTTGGGTGTTGGGACCTGAGAGGGAGAGCTTTGGGGAGAAGATTTACTGTTCACTTGAGGTGTGGGAAACCTCTGTAAAGTGGTGGAGAAGAAGTGGCATCTTCTTTATTGTATTCTTTTCTGTATAAAGTGTTAATACAATTTGTGTATTGTCTCTCATATCATGTGTTATTCTGAATTCTAGTTACTTGGTGAATCTGGTTAATTTCCGCATATTAAGTTGCTTGGTTTGGTAATCATATTGTGCTCTTTTGGTGGAGCAAGATCCTGACAACACTCAATAGGAGCAATGGTTGATAGAAACAATAGTTGCATATCATATGATCATCAAGTAAAACTTATTTTTTATCAAATTTGGTATTTATATAAAAAAATAAGTGATACATGTATCCACTATATTTTCACCTAATTAGGTTCAATCACATAACATTATCAAATCTGGAGAAAGACCATAACCAATCTGAATTTAGTTCTCCTATCGCTTAACATTTCATCTCAAAAATCATGCTACTATATTCAAAATCAGTTTAGCTTTGACCTTTTGAATTACCTTCTTAGATGACTTTAGGATTGCTAAAAATGGTTTCATGTATTCATCTAATTCATTGAAGATTCATACACAATCTAGCGATATTTAAAATATTAGTTTTCAAACTATATCTCTTCCTATATTCACATTGATAAATCTCTTATGGAATCAATTGGTCTGCATCCTCAAGGAACAATCCATATTGATAATCTATTATATATCTTAGAAAACACATTAATAGTTAACTATTATAAATCTTGACACAAATCTAGATTTAAAACTGTAGCATCCTTCTTGTTGGTCTGTAAATATAGCTTTTGCTTATTAAACACTTACAGAGAGACTTGTACATAGTTGACAATATCTACATTCACATGAGTTATTTTAGTACAAGAACACTTGCATTAGTCCAAAAATAGTTTCTATTATCTTTTACCAAGATTTCATAAGGTATTGATGAACAAAATTCAAGATATAAGTCTTTTCTTCACTTATTTTGGACAAAAACTTAGAATTTCTATATTATAAATAGTCTAAGTTTTCATTATATCTCTCTCAATATTAAATCAATCAACCTATAATTATACTCATTGGAATAATGACATAATGGTACATATACTTTCAAACTTTTATCATTTATATTTGGATACATTTTCAGATATAGTCATTTTTCTAGCCAGTTATACTTTTGATTTTTACAGTCATAAGAGCTCGAGAGCATCAATTTGATTATTCTTAATGAATAAAAACTACCAAAACTTTTTTCACTTTTATCAAGGTATATACTAATGTCCCCTTATATTAAAAACCTTAGTTATTATCCATACATGTATAATTACATAAAACAACTCACGTTAATGGATTGTTGTACAACTGTAGAATATTCTTGACCCTGAGAGACATAAATAAATATTCATAGAGTTAATCAAAGACTAAAAAGCCATCATATCATACATTTTATAAAATATTTATGCTTTAGACTAGATATTTCATGTTCAACCCTTCACAATAATTTAAATATTTATCAAGTTCCTACCCCATTGAAAAGGGTCAAAGCTTCACAATAATTTAAATATTTTAATACAACATTTTGGAGGAAAATTCCAAATAGTCTACAAAATCACAATAGAAGCATTCTAAGTATATTTATTAGCCTTTCACATGACCCCTATGATCTCTAAAGTATTTATGGAATGAAAAAGTGAGTTATATACATATTTACATTGGCATTTTTCTGATGCTCCTGCATCAGACCCCCCAAGAGGTAAAAAGTTTGAGCTCCTGCTCAAATGGGATTTCTACTCCTTTTTATTCTTCCAATTATTTTACACATTTTGGCTAATTTTATATTTATTGTCTTCTTCATTATTCTCATTTTCATATCTCTTGATCCTAGTTGGCTCAATCTTCATTACTTCTTCTTTGTTGAAGTCCATGAATAAGGACTCCACTTCTTCATCCATAAGGTCTTCCACACCTGCAAACACAAAACTCAAAACAAAATAAGATTTAAAAACTTGAGGCATTATTTAATCTATATCTTTTTATTTCAAGAGATTCAAGAGCTCCATATTAGCTTATTTGATAGCCTCTTCATCACCTATAAGGCTTAAATATTCTGATTCCATCATGATTTTATGCCAAATCATGTCTTCTTTTTCCTTGAATTCTATCAAATCTTGTCTCACAGTTGACTTATCTTCATCTTGTGTCATTGGAGACACCTTTTCTTGTAGCATATAAGATTTGACAATCACTTTAATGGGTGATTCTTTTTTACATCCACCATTCATGAGCCTATATAATAATGCTATTATTTGTTCATACAAAGCATCTTATTGATAATTTATGTTTTCTTTATCAAATACAATGCTAGAAGGAAAAATAAGTGTTTCTTTTAATTCACATTTGCCTTGAATAAGACCATACATAGGATTAATTTCTCCCTTTCCTCCTTTTTCCTACAATACATCACCATCTTTATACAATTTACATTCATATCAGAAGAATAAATATTGGAAGCAAAACATTTTGGTCTCATAATTCCTTCAATTTCTTTTTGAATAAACTTTTCATCTTTTATGCGTTCAATGAGGCATGGATCTTCTTGAAGATCTTCTCTTTGCTTCATGTCTCCAAGCAATTCTCCTTCATCTAGATGACAAAATACTACTTATCCATACTCTATTATCCAATCAATTTCTTCTTTAGCATAAGCATGCTTTTTATGTTTATATTCATTTATACTTTCAAGTTTTGTGCCATCAATTTGGAATTCTCCTTCATCCACTTTTATACCTGCATTCATGCATGACAATAAAATTTAAGATTTAAAATATGAGGATAGATTGCCTTTTTATTTTTATCCTTAGATTTCTTTGTTAGTAATATCTTTTGTTTCCTCCATTTCTTTTTCTCAAAGATTTCTCTAAGAGGTAGTTTAATCCCTTTTTTGATTCTTACAACAAACTTTTGTCTCCATTCCTCCAAGACTTCTTTCATGGTTGCTAAGACCATTTTCATCTCTACAATTTCCTTTTACATATTTATGTTTCTTCTCTTGGTGTCTTGCACCTTCTTATGACAACTGACTTCTTATAAGCCCTTCAACCACTCTTCTCTTTACTCTTTTTCTTAGGTCTCACTTGGACCTATTTCCCTAGCAAGTGTATTTCCCCCTCCTATCCAATACCTCACCTAGGTATTTTTCACCCTAGTTTGTTGGTAGCTTTCTAGTCCTTTCCCTTAAACTTATTCACTTCTTTAATCTCTCCTCTTGAGATTACTTGTGAGCTTTTAATAACTCTCTTTCACTCTTTCAAGCCTTACTGGCTAAAGGGCTTTACCACTCACACTTTTCTCACAAACTTCTCTACCTCTCCTTTTTCAATCACTATCTTATTGCAACATTTCACTGCATGCCTGAAATTAATAACATTCATTCAAAATAATCCAATATATTATACCTATCATTTGCATCATCTCAAAATCTCATTCCACACTTAGAACATAAAACATAAACACAACTGCAACTAAAAATCTTCTTACAAATCTAATCTAAGATCTCAAACTACAACATAATCTAATTATATTTAAAATAGTTTCAAAATTTTATGCATTTTTATAGAGATCCTTGTTCTGATACCAAAAATGACGCATGTATGCACTAGATTTTCACCTATGCAGGATCAATCACATAACATTATCAAATCTTACGAAAGACCATAACCAATCTGAATTTAATTCTCCTATTGCTTAGAATTTCATCTAAAAACTCATGCTACTAAATTAAAAATTAGTTTAGCTTTGACATTTTGAATTAAATTCTTAGATGACTTCAATATTACTTAAAATGGTTACATTTATTCATTTAATGCTTTGAAGATCCATACACAATCTAGTGATCTTTGAAATATTTATATTCGAACTAATTCTCTTCCTATATTCACATTAATAATTATATAACCCATTTATTATATAACTAAAAAAACACATTAATAATTACCTATTCTAATTATTGATATGAATTTGGATTTAAAACTGTATCATCCTTCTTGTTGGTTTGTAAATATGGTTTTTGCTCATTAAACACTTAGAGGCAGACTTGTACATAGTTGCCAATATCTACATTCACATGAGTTATTTTGGTAAAATGACACTTTTATTAGTCCATAAAAAGTTTATAGTCTCTATTACCAATATTTCATAAGGTCTTGATGGACAAAATTGAAGATATAAGTCTTTTCTTCACTTATTTTGGACTAAAACTTAGAATTTATGTATTATACATAGTCTGAGTTTTCATAATATATCTCTCAATATTCACTCAATAAACATATAATTATACTCATTGGAATTAAGACAAAAAGACACACATACTATCAAATTTTTATCATTTAACTTTGGATACATTTCGAGATATAGTCATTTTATAGTCGGGTTTTACTTCTAATTTTTACACAGTCATAAGATCCCAAAAGCATCAATTTGATTATTATTAAAGAATAAAAACTATTAGGACTTAGTTTCACCTTTATCAAGGTCCATACTAATGTCCCCTTATATTCCAAACCTCACTTCTTATCTATACATGTACAATTACATAATACAACTCACTTTAATGGATTGTTATACAACTACAAAATATTCTTAAGCCTGAGAGACCAATAAATATTCGTAGAGGCAATCAGAGACTAAAAATTAATCATATCATACCTTTCATTAATTGTTTATGCCTTAAACCAACTATTTCATGGTTAAACCTTTTGTTATCAATATTTATAAAGTCAGGCCCTCTCATAAACTTTATTCACAGTCATATAAATAACTCAATCATGAAAAATTCTTAATAATTATTCACAAAGTTTGGCATTTACTTATCTCCACTTCAAGAAGGATCTTCACGTCATTATTATATTCTTCAAACATGTTTTTTTCTCCACTTTAAATATTTATTCTATTCTCATATATATGGAAACACATCCAATTCTTCTGTTAATCAATTCTCACAATAAATTTTAACCCCTTATAACTTTGTTGACAAACTTGAACTCCCTTCATGCAGTCATAATCTTAGATGCATACAGTATTCTTGATCTCTACAATACATCTTCATATATACAATGTATGCATTCATATATAGGAGGAATATAATGAAATCTCAAATTGAAAGAAAACTTTTATTTATTGAACAATTTTTATGTACATATACACAAAACCCATAGGCCTATATACCATTATACGGATTGAGACATAAAGGCCTTATTTTGTCTCAACCACTCCACACCTCACCCCTAAGACTTGGTACAACTTATACTTGTTTATTTTCTTTTTTTAACCTCTATCAACATGATAGTAAACTTATCTCAATATACAAACTAAGTCTTGGATGAGGATTACAAGATTCTCTCAAGACCCAATTTTAGTCTTGCTTTCTTTGATCTTTATCCCTTCTCCAATGTAGCAATAGACTTTTCTAGGTATTTATTTTATGGGTTTGCATAGGTTGAGATATTTTACATTAACCAATAGGTCTTTAAGACCCTTCTATCAAGTTCCTACCCCATTTAAAAGGGTCAAAGCTTCATAATAATTTAAATATTTTAAATTAACATTTTGGAGAAAATTTTGAATAGTCTACAAAACCACAATTGAAGCATTCTAAGTATGCTTATTTTCATTTCACATGACCCCTATTACCTCTAAAGTATTTATGGAATGACAAAGTGAGTTATTTACATAATTACATTGGCATTTATTGATGCTCTTACATTAGACTCCCTAGGAGGTAAAAAGTTTGAGCTCCTACTCAAATAGGATTTCTACTCCTCCTTTTTCTTCTTCCAATTATTTTCCACCATTTGGATAACTTCATATTTATTATCTTCTTCCTTTGTCTCATATTCATATCTTTTGAGCCTAGTTGGCTCAATATTCATTGCTTCTTCTTTGTTGAAATCCATGAAGAAGGACTCCACTTCTTCATCCACAAGGTGTTCCACACCTGCAAATACAAAACTCAAAACAAAATAATATTTCAAAACTTAAGGCATTACTACCTCTTCATCTTTTTCATTCAAGAGATTCAAGAGCTCCATATTGTCTTCTTTGATAGCCTTTTCATCACCTATGAGGCTAAAATATTCTGATTCCATCATGATTTTATGCCAAATCATGTCTTATTTTTCCTTGAATTCTATCAAATCTTGTCTCCTAGCTAACTTGTCTTCATCTGGTGTCATTAGAGACACATTTTCCTATAGCATATAAGATTTTAAGACCACTTCAATGGGTGCTTCTTCTTTACATCCACCATTCATTATCCTATCTAATAATGCTATTGTTTGTTCATACAAAGCATTTTCTTGACAATTTACATTTTCTTTATCAATAATAATGCTAGAAGGAAAAATAAGTGTTTTATTTTTCTTCACCTTTGCCTTGATTAAGCCCACACATAGGCTCAATTTCTCCTTTTCCTCCTTTTTTTTGAAAAACATCACCATCTTTATGCAATTTCACATTCATATCAGAAGAATCAATATTGGAAGCAAAACATTTTGTTCTCATAAGTCCTTTAATTGATTTTTGAATAAAATTTTCATCTTTTATGCCTTCAATGAGGCATTGATATTCTTAAAGATCTTATCTTTGCTTCATGTCTTCAAACAATTCTCCTTCTTTTGGATGACAAAATACTACTTTTCCATACTCTGCTATCCAATCAATTTCTTATTTACCATAAGCATGATTCTTATGCTTATATTAATTTATACTTTCAAGCTTAGTGCCATCAATTTGGAATTCTCTTTCATCCATTTTTATACCTGCATTCACACATGGCAATAAAATGTAAGATTTAAAATACGAGGCTTGATTGCCTCTTTATTTTTCTCTTTAGATTGATTTGTTAGCAATATATTTTATTTCCTCCATTTCATTTTCTCAAATATTTCTCTGAGAGGTAGTTTAATCCATTTTTTGATTCTTACAACAAACTTTTATCTTCATTCTTCCAAGACTTCTTTCATTGCTACTAAGACCATTCTCATCTCTACAATTTCCTTTTCTCTCTATGTTTCTTTTCTTGGTGTCTTGCACCTTCCTGTGGCAACTAAATTTTTATAAGCCCTTCATCCTCTCTTCTCTGTGCTTTATTTCTTAGGTCTCACCTCAACCTATTTCCCTAACAAGTTTGTTTCACCATGCTATCTAGTAACTCATCGAGGTCTCTTTCACCCTAGTCTGTTGGTAGCTTTCTAGTCCTTTCCCTTGAGCTTATTCATGTCTTTAAGCTCTCCACTTGAGATTACTTTGGAGATTTTACTATTTCTCTTTCAATCTTTCAATCCTTACTAACTATAGGGCTTTGCCACTCACTCTTTTCTCACAAACTTCTCTACCTCTCCTTTTCAATCACTGTCTTATTAAAACCTTTCACTACATGCTTGAAATTAATAACCTTCATTAAAATTGATCCAATATCTTCTACCTATCATTTTCATCATCTCAAAATCTCATTCCACACTTAGAGCATAAAACATAAAAACAACTACAATTGACAATCTTCTTAAAAATCTAATCTAAGAGCTCAACCCGCAACATAATCTGATTAGCTTTCAAATAATTTCAAAATTTTATGCCTTACCAGAGATCTCCTTGCTCTGATACTAAAAATGATGCATGTATCAACTAGATTTTCACCTATTCAGGACCAATCTCATATCTTTATCAAATATTACTAAATACCATAACCAATCTGAATTTAATTCTCCTATTGCTTAGCATTTCATCTCAAAGATCATGCTACTAAATTCAAAATCAGTTTATCTTTGAACTTTAAATTATCTTCTTATATGAATTTAGGATTGATGAAAATGGTGACATGTATTGATATAATGCATTGAAGGTCCATACACAATCTTGTGATCTTTGAAATATTTGTTTCCAAACTATATCTCTTCCTATATTCACACTAATAAATCTCTTGTAGAATAAATTGGTCTGAATCCTCAAGGAACAATCCATATTGGTCATCTATTATATAACTCAAAAAACACATTAATAATTACCTATTCTAATTCTTGATATGAATTTAGATTTAAAACTGTAGCATCCTTCTTGTTGGTTTGCAAATATGGTTTTTGCTCATTAAACACTTACATGTAAACTTGTACATAGTTGCCAATATATAAATTCACATGAGTTATTTTGGTAAAGTGACACTTTTAATAGTCCATAACTAGTTTATAGTCTCTATTACCAAGATTTCATAAGGTCTTGATGGACAAAATTCAAGATATAAGTCTTTTCTTCACTTATTCTAGATAAAAACTCAAAATTTTTGTACTATACACAATCTGAGTTTCCATTATATCTATCTCAATATTCACTAAATCAACCTTTAATTATACTCATTGGAATAAGGACACAAAGGTACATATACTATCAAATTTTTAGAATTTATCTTTGGATACATTCAAGATATAGTCAATTTTCTAGCTAGGTCCTACTTCTGATTTTTACACAGTCATATGAGCTTGAGAGCATCAATTTGATTATTCTTAAAGAATAAAAACTATCAAGACTTAGTTTCACTTTTATCAAGGGATATACTAATGTACCCTTATATTCCAAACCTCACTTCTTATCCATGCATGTATAGTTACATAAAATAACTCACTTTAATGGATTGTTGTACAACTGTAGAATATTCTTGAGCCTGATAGACATAAATAAATATTCATAGAGTTAATTAGAGACTAAAAAGCCATCATATCATACATTTTATAAAATTTTTATGCTTTAGACTAGATATTTCATGTTCAACCCTTTTTTACCAATATTTATAGACTCAGTCCCTCTCACAAACTATATTTGCAATCATATAAAGAACTCAATCCAGAGAACTTCTTAATAATTATTCACAAAGTCTTGCACTTTATTTACTCATCTTCACTTTAAGAAGGGTCTTCACGTCATTCTTATATTCTTCAAACAATTTTTTTTTCTCCAATTTCAATAGTTATTCTATTCTCATACATATAGAACCACATCCAATTCTTATGTTAATCAATTCTCACAACAAATTTCAACCCCTTGTAACTCTATTGACAAACTTGAACTCCCTTCATATAGTCATAATATTAGATGCATATATAGTCTTCCTGATCTCTGAAATATATCTTAATATATAGGAGGTACGTATTCATGTACATTAAGAATAGAATGAAATCTCAAATTATGAGAACACTATTCTTTATTGATCAATATTTATGTACATACACACAAAGTGCATGGGCCTATATACCACTATACAGATTGAGGCCTAAAGGCCTTATTTTGTCTCAATCACTCCACACCTCACCCATAAGACTTGGTATGACTTATACTTTTTTATTTGATTTGGTTAACCTCTATCAACATGATAGGAAACTTATCTCAATGTACAAACTTAGTCTTGGATGATGATATTTCCAAGATTCTCTCAAGACCCAATTTTAGTCTTGTTTTCTTTGACCTTTATCCCTTCTCCAATGTAGCAACAGACTTTTATAGTTATTTTTTTGATGGGTTTGCATAGGTTGAGATATTTTACATTAACCAATAGGTCTCTAAGACCCTTTTATAAATTTCTTACCCCATTTAAAAGGGTCCAAGTTTCACAATAATTTAAATATTTTAATATAACATTTTGAAGGAGAATTCCAAATAGTCTACAAAACCACAATTGAATCATTTTGAGTATGCTTATTGTCCTTTCACATGACCCCTATGACCTCTTAAGTATTTATGGCATGCCAAAGTGAGTTATTTACATAATTACATTGGCATTTTCCTGATGCTCCTGCATCAGATTCCCAAGGAGGTAAAAAGTTTGAGTTCCTGTTCAAATGGGATTTTTGCTCCTTTTTTTCTTCTAATTCTTTGGCTAACTTCATAATTATTGTCTTCTTATTTGTGCTCATATTCGTATGTCTTGAGCCTAGTTGGCTAAATATTCCTTACTTCTTATTTTTTGAAGTCCATGAAGAAGGACTCCACTTCTTCATCCATAAGGTCTTCCACACCTGTAAACACAAAACTCAAAACAAAATCAGATTTCAAAACTTGAGGCATTATTGTCTCTTCATATTTTTCATTCAAGAGATTCAAGAGCTCCATCTTAGCTTCTTTTTTAGCATTTTCATCACCTATGAGGCTTAAATATTCTGATTCCATCATGATTTGATGCCAAATCATGTCTTCTTTTACCTTGAATTCTGTCAAATCTTGTCTCACAACTGACTTGTCTTCATCTTGTGTCATTGGAGACACCTTTTCCTACAACATATAAGATTTTACAAGAACTTCAATGGGTGCTTCTTATTTACATCCACCAATTATGAGCTTATCTAATAATTTTATTTTTTGTTAATAAAAATCATCTTCTTTATCAAATACAATGCTAGAAGGAAAAATAAATGTTTCTTTTACTTCACATTTGCTTTGAATAAGCCCATGCATAGGCTCAATTTTTCTTTTTCCTCAATTTTCCTATAATACATCACCATATTTATACAATTTACATTCGTATTAGAAGAATAAATATTGGAAACAAAACATTTTGGTCTCATAAGTCCTTCAATTTCTTCTTGAATAAACTTTTCATCTTTTACACCTTCAATGAGGCATTGATCTTATTGAAGATCATCTCTTTAATTCATGTATTTAAGTAATTCTCCTTCCTCTAGATGATGAAATAATACTTCTCCATACTCTGATATCCAATCAGTTTCTTCTTTAGCATAATCATGCTTCCTATGCTTATATTCATTTATACTTTCAAGTTTAGTGCCATCAATTTGGAATTCTCCTTCATCCACTTCTATACCTGCATTCACACATGACAAAAAAATGTCAGATTTAAAATCATGAGGCTTGCTTATCTTTTTATTTTTCTCCTTGGATTGGTTTGTTAGCAATCTATTTTGTTTCTTCCATTTCCTTTTTTGAAATATTTCTTTGAGAGGCCATTTAATCCCCATTTTTATTTTACAACAAAATTTTGTCTCGATTCCTCCCAGACTTATTTCATGGTTTCTAAGACCATTTTCAACTCTATAATTTTCTTTTCTATCTCTATGTTTCTTCTCTTGGTGTCTTACACCTTTTTGTGGCAACTGACTTCTTTTAAGCCTTTCATCCTCTCTTCTCTTTACTCTTTTTCTTAGGTCTCACTTGGACCTATTTCTCTAGCAAGTTTGTTTCACCCTACTATCTATTACCTCACCTAGGTCTTTTCTACCCTAGTCTATTGGTAGTTTTCTAGTCCTTTCCCTTGAACTTATTCACTTCTTTAAGCTCTCATCTTGAGCTTACTTGGGAGATTTTACTATATCTCTTTCACTTTTTCAAGTCTTATTGGCTATAGGGCTTTGCCACTCACGCTTTTCTCATAAACTTATGTACCTCTCCTTTTTCAATCACTGTCTTATTACAACCTTTCACTACATGTCTAAAATTAATAACCTTCATTCAAACTGATCCAAGATATTCTACCTATCATTTGCATCATCTCAAAATCTCATTCCACACTTAGAGCATAAAACATAAACACAACTACAATTGACAATCTTCTTACAAATCTAATCTAAGAGATCAACCTAGAACATAATCTAATTAACTTTTAAATAATTTTAAAATTTATGCCTTTTTAGAGATATCCTTGTTCTGATACCAAAAATGATGCATGTATACACTATATTTTCACCTATTCAGGATCAATCACATAACATTATCAAATCTTGCCAAAGACCATAAACAATTTGAATTTAATTCTCCTATTGCTTATCATTTCATCTAAAAGTTCATGCTACTGAATTCAAAATTAGTTTAGATTTGACCTTTTGGATTACCTTCTTAGATGAATTTATGATTTTTGAAAATGGTTAGATGTATTCATCTAATGCATTGAATATCCATACACAATCTACTTATCTTTGAAATATTTGTTTTCAAACTATATCTCTTCCTATATTCACACTGATAAATCTCTTATGGAATCATTTGGTCTCCATCCTCAAGGAACAATCCATATTGGTCATCTATTATATAACTCAAAAAACACATTAATAATTACCTATTCTAATTCTTGATATAAATTTGGATTTAAAACTATATTATCTTTCTTATTGGTCTGCAAATATGGCTTTTGCTCATTAAACACTTATAGGTAGACTTGTACACAGTTGCCAATATCTACATTCACATGAGTTATTTTTGGTAAAAGGACACTTGTATTGGTCTAAAAATAGTTTATAGTATATTTTACCAAGATTTCATAAGGTATTGATGAACAAAATTCAATATATAAGTCTTTTCTTCACTATTCTAGACAAAAACTCAGAATTTCTATACTATACACAATCCAAGTTTTCATTGTATCTCTCTCAATATTAATTGAATCAACCTCTAAAAGACACAAAGGTGCATATATTATAATTTTTTTAGCATTTATCTTTGGATACATTTTTAGATATTGTCATTTTTATAACTAGGTTCTACTTCTGATTTTTACACAGTCATAAGAGTCTGAGAGAATCAATTTGATTATTCTTAAAGAATAAAAAATATTAGGACTTAATTTCACTTTTATTATATAATAATTTACAATTATATTCCAAACCTCACTTCTTATCCACGCATGTACAATTACATAAACAACTCAATTTAATGGATTGCTATATAATTGTAGAATATTCTTAAGCCTGAGAGACATAAATAAATATTCATAGAGTTAATCAAAGTCTAAAAGCCATCATATCATACCTTTTATGAATTATTTGCACCTTAGACCAGATATTTCATGTTCAAACCTTTTTTTATCAATATTTTTAAACTTGGGCCCTCTCACAAACTTTATTTGCAGTAATATAAAGAACTCAATCCTAAAAACTTCTTAATAATTATTCACAAAGTCTGGCACTTTCTTTACTTATTTCCACTTCAAAAAGGGTCTTCATGTCATTGTTATATTCTTCAAACACATTATTTTTATCCACTTTTAATATTTATTCTATTATCATACATATGGAACCACATCCAATTCTTATGTTAATAAATTCTCAAAACAAATTTCAGCCCCTTATAGCTCTGTTGACAAACTTGAACTCCCTTCATATAGTCATAATCTTAGATGCATATATAGTCTTCCTAATCTCTGTAATACATCTTCATATATAGGAGGTATGTCTTCATATACATGAGGAATAGAATGAAATTTCAAATTATGAGAACACTATTCTTTATTGAACAATATTTATATACATACACAGAAAACCCATAGGCCTATATACCACTATATAGATTGAGGCCTAAAGGCATTATTTTGTCTCAACCACTCTACATCTCACCCCTAAGACTTGGTATCACCTATACTTTTTTATTTTATTTTTTTAATCTCTATCAACATGATAAAAAACTTATCTCAATGTACAAACTTAGTCTTGGATGAGGATATTTCCAAGATTCTCTCAAGACCCAATTTTAGTCTTGCTTTCTTTGACCTTTATCCATTCTCTAACTTAACAATATAATTTTATAGATATTTATTTGATGGGTTTTCATAGGTTGATATATTTTAAATTAACCAATATGTCTCTAGGACCCTTTTATCAAGTTTCTACTCCATTCAAAAGGGTCAAAACTTCACAATGATTTTAATATTTTAATAGGACATTTTGGAGGAAAATTATAAATAGTCTATAAAACCACAATTGAAGAATTATAACTTTGCTTATTAGCATTTCATATAACCCCTATGACCTATGAAGTATTTATGGCGTGATAAAGTGAGTTATTTACATAATTACATTGGCATTTTCTTGATGCTCTTACATCAATAATTGATAACACTTATATGCAAAATCAAGAGAATAGTATAAAAATAATAACATTCACTTATTTAGAACTACTATATTTTGGAAACTTACTAAAAATAATAAAGTGTAATGAGAAAAAAATATTTAGTTGTAAATTATATCCACAGGAGGAATTAACATTGAAACTTGTCATGTGGGGAGATCTAATGACTAGAATTAGGAATCATGACTTGGTTCTAGGCCTGGAAAATAATGTTGGGAATAAGACACGAGATATATGCTACTCATGTACAACATGGGTTGCTCCTATCCACTTACAATGAGGAAACCAAGATTTATGGTTTTCAATGTCTTCATCTGTAGATCCTATAACTGGTGCAAGTCTTGTGATCACTTGTAGAGACCACTATATAACTGATTTTCCTTCAAAAACCCTAGTTCCTTAACATGTGAAGACTATTAAAAATCAATTGGGAAAAAGGGGTCAATGGTTAAATTTGGAAGAGACATAAACACCCCATGTGTTGAGCATTGCCTACATACAATTACTCTTAAGAGGGATCAAATGTCATGTAGTTATCCCATGTTATGGTGGTGTGTGAATAACTAGTGCAATGTGCTAGATGTCGATGCAATACTAATGTGATTAAGTGCCTTAACTATGACTTGTGACCTATAATATATATTCAGACTCAAGCTTTGAGCTACTAGGGTTGTATGCCATCATAATTGGGAGAAATAAGAACTTTTTTCTTAATGTGCAATTATGATTATGGTACTTTTCTATTTATAAGCCTCTTGTATGTAAAATGGTTTGAAATGTGTTTATATAGTCACATCATTTAAATTAATTTAAAATGGGATAATTAAATACATATGCCACCCTTACTATAGCTTTTTATTTTATAAATTAGTTGTTATTTGGTGAGAAGATAGTGTAGACATCCAATTCCTAACACCATTTGTGTTGAAATTGTCAATCTTACTCGAATTGCACTCAAATGCACATTTTAGGTCAAAATCCATAAAAAACCCTAAATGGTTCAAATTTGTCACTTATAAGTGCCAATTTAGGTCAAAGTATCCATAAATAGGGGAACACATTTTATGGGCCAACTAACTTTGATCAGATCATTTCGAGTCAAAATGACAAATTCACCATTTAGTGCTCTAGATCACTCTTTTCTTCTAATTCATTGGTACACATCACGTACCTTTGTTATTTAGTGTTGAAAAAATATTGAATGGGAATATAGATCTAATGTATCTAACATTGCCTTCTAGTTCCTTTCCAATAAAATTACGACCCAATAATATGACTTTTTAACCATTTTGATTAACTGTGCACCAATTTTTAAATAATTGCAAAATGTTGATTAACCTTGTTAAGGCTAATTAATTCGAGTCAAGAGCTTAAGCGAATTTTCCATGAGAGTTGTTGAATATTTATTTTTGAAAATTAATTCCTATTAACTACATCATCAGGTGACATCATTTCTTGGGAAGACATCACTAGGCCATAAATGCCACAAATATCAGGATTATGGGTCACCCATGCCTAGTTAATGCCTCCCATGCCTCTTCCATGCCCCTTCTTCCAAGGTCATGATGAATATAATTATGGATTTAAATCTAAATATTAGGATTATCCATGGCCACACATCTCAATCTTGACATAGACGGTCATGGTTAATCTTGATCAATCTCAAAAATCTATAAATAGAGAGGCCATGGACATGACTTTTAAGCTTGAAAATTATAAAGTTATAATGTTAAATTGTTTCCACAATCTTTTGAATTTGATCATTTATTTTATTTTCAAGCTTCATTAATAGGCTAGTTTAGTGATTTGAAATCATGAGCCTAGGTTTTATGGAGTGTTCTTGAGACATTGGAGGAGTTTGCCACCTTTATTGACAAAGACAAGGATGCTTGATCAAAGGAGAACATGCTTTTGAGCCACATAAGTATGGTGAATCCATTTAGGAGGGTAATATGATGTTGCTTTATTTCATTTTGTTTCTTTTTATCCTTTATAATTCTCATAGGAATAGATAGGCTTAATTAGTTAGTTCTTTATGCATTTTTCATTATTTATGGACTAATGTTTGACTAACTTGCTTTGTAATACTTGTTTATACTCGTTTTTACTATTTACATTCAGAATAAGGAAGAAACTAAAATAATGGTCAGGGGTTAGATGATACCCAGATTAAGTTGTGCACCGTATCCAGTCATTGTAGGAGCTCCTCTTTGGTTGTGGAAGATGACACCTGTAGATAACAAAGAAACTAAAACACAGAAAATGTTAGATAGATATATGGTGGACTGCCAAGCAATATGCTCAGTCCCAGAAGTGCAAAGACTTCCTTGAGGGATGATAGTCCACTGTTTATGAAAAAAGAGTGTTGTATAAAATACATGGTGAAAGACTAAGAAAGAGAAATAAAGATAACGCGTACTTATTCTCTACAATCAGTCTGCCACAGTTGCCGATGTCGGTAGTCCTACCAGCATCAGTTGGTAAAGTTGTCGACGTCGGTTAGGCTGCTGACATCGGTAGGGGCAATGGGCCTTGGACGGGTCTCAGGGTATGTCTGTGGTTGAATAGAGGAGTCTAGATGTTTAAAAGGTCTGTGCAAGGTTACAGGGAGATGAATAAGGTTCGGAAAAGGACAAAGGTAAATGATAGGTTGTGAAAAAGGGTAAGGGTAAGAGAAAGGCTTTTCAGCCTCTCTGGGAAGAAGTCAGGTAGAACGTTGGGTTGTCTATCAATAGTAATCAAGAATATTCAATGAAAACTAATTACCAATGCCTTCTAAAGTACTAAAATGAAATAGAAGAATACTTAGCTCTGTTTAGATGAAGAACCAAGAGTGTCAAGATGCTTGTCCTTGATGCGACTGATGTAGGAGACTTCGTACAACCTTCTAATCCAATATTTGGAGTGAATTTTGTAGAGTTTCTATAGCCTGGAGAGTGATGATAGAATGTTGATGCCTCATCCCAAAGCCTGCCTTTGATATGCAAAGAGTTGAGGAGCAAGAGAAGTCAGATTTCAAGCCAGTCGAGGTTAGAATTTAGTTTTAAGTAACTGACATCAGTGATCCCATCAATGTCGATCGATGATTGATTGATGCCGACGGTTAGAGAATGGGTAAAAAGTCTATTTTTAGCCTTTTGCCCATTCTTTCATCTACCAAGTTTAGTTGCCATTGGTGAACAAACAAAAGGTGGGTTTAATAGGCACGAGAGTTAGTGAGAGAGTTGAAATAGGTCTTAGATAATTATGATTTGGAGGACTTAGTCATAGGGTGATAAATGGTCTAAGGGTGAGGTATCCAAGGTGAGGTGTCTAGGGTGATGTCATTAATTTAAAATAAGTAATTTATTTTAAATTAATAAAGTATGCAAGGGACCAAGGGGAGTCGACACAATTTTGGTGTCTAAATTTGCCCCTTTTTGTCTTGTTGGTTGTTATGATAAACTGTAAGACAAGAATAAGAGTAAGTTGCCCCAGGTATGGGATAAGGTGTAGGTTGCCCCAAGTATGGGATGAGGTATTTCCCCTCAAAGCGGGAGTTGAGGGAAGGTAACCTAATATCAGGTGCCGATTTGATAGGTAGTGGATGTGTATGGTGAAGTTGGAGTGTGAATGTTGAAATAGTTGAGATTGCATGTATACCACTTCACATGATAGATAGGTCAAATTGTCGCAGTCAAAGGTCGAGGAGTGATAAAATCAAAATAATCAGTCCCCAACATTTAGTAATAGCTGATTGGGTTAAATGATCAAAGCTATAGCTCCAATGGTTGTCATGTTCCAAGTATCTTGGGCTTAGGAAGTGCTCTTGGAAAACACAAAAAATGTCACAAATATTGGGGATCAACTTGAGCATGATCCGTCAATAGGTGTGAGGGTCATAATATGGGTTGCGTACAATTTGCTAACTATTCGTGAGGTAGCATATGCAATCAAAACAACCAAGGCAAAGTTGTCTCGAAAGTGGTCGTGGTCCGAGGAGATAGTCGCGATCTTCAAGGTCATTGGTCGATTTAGGCTGAGATATAAGTCATCTCAAGTGGTGTGTGTTGTGGTCAAGGAAATGTACGTGATGTCCAATGTGCCCCATGAGAAGTTTAGGTAACTCATTCAATGTCAGGGCTGATTGTTTGGTTATGATTTTGGGTTGGTATAGATAGTTGGTCCATTAGATGGACGGATGAAGGAATGGCCGAGCTAACCTCAGAAGACCCCATGTCAACTGAGTGTTGCCTACATAGCCCCTATTTGAAGGGCCTCAGGCCAGTGTAGTTCTCCCCAAAAGGGAAGAAGAATGTAGGTTATGGATTGGGTTTGACTTGGTTAGGTTATGGTTAAAGGTTATATGGTTTGTCCATCAGGTAGATGAATGAATAAATGGTCGACGTCTTTAGAGAGATGAATGGGCGAATGGCCAAGCTAACCCCAGAAGACTTCGTGTCAATTGAGTGCTGCCTACATAGCCCCTATTTTAAGGGCCTTAGGCCAATGTAGTTCTCCCTAAAAGGGAAGAAGAGTCTAAGAGGTCGATAATTGGTTTGGTCATGTTGATGGTTTAGCACTTCCCATATGTCTGATGGTACATACTTGAAATGATGAGTGTATGATGATGTTATAGCCTTTTCCATATTATGTGATGGTGTATTCTGTAACATAGGTTATGTGGTTTTTCATCCCTAGTAATTTTCCATATTGGTGATGGATGTATGCTAAAAATGAAATGAGTTTATTTATGCTTCAACACTTTTCGTATTGGTGATGATATATGCTTGACATAAATTGTGTTTGGTTGTTAGTTTCCATGTGTATTGTTTTCCATAGAAACTAATGTGAATGGGCTATGATTATTTATATAACACAAATTGATATTTGTATTAAATAAATCATGAGGTTATGCTAATAGTTAGAAAATGTTTGGGTTTGGTTTGGTTTGGTTAGAAAATGATTTGGTTGTATGTGACAAAAGAAGTGAAAGGTGTTTTGCCCTTTCATTGACAAGGACCATAATGATAACATAGATAGGGTTGTTGCAAACAAAAGCCCCATTCATGCATTACATCATTGACCATTGTTTGTGTTAGAGAAGTATTCAAATCACTTGATGTTAAGTGAGCTCAAAATCCCTTGGGTATGTTTGGGTAATAGGTTTGATTATGTGAGATGTGAGGATAGCGTAACCCTTTTTAGCAAGGATAACTTTGCCTTTTATAGGTGACCCTGAGAATGAATATAGGCAAGTCCATGACTTAATAGCTTGTCAGTCAAATTTTTTTTTTGGTAGACTGATCAATGCGAGAAGTCTACGTGGCGGTGTTGTTTTATTTTGTGGTCATATGTGAAGCTGATCGATGCGGGAAGCTTCTGAGAGAGTGCTGTTTGTAGCAAAATTTGGACATAGCCATCCTTCAAGGGATTGGTCTATATTTTGATTTGTATGTTTTGATGTCTTTGAATAGTTGTCCTTCAAGGGAGCAGTCTAGTAATTATAGTAATGATGCAACTGTCCTTCGAGGGAGCAGTCTACATTTATAATTTATGACCTTTGTATGTTTTGTTAAGCATCCCAATTTTATATGTTTTGTTGACTAAAGTTTTAGTCATGGACTAGACTATAGATGTTTAGGGGTCTCCCCTTTTAGTAGGACAAAGCATGAAGCCAAAAAGGATTAACTAATGTTTATGGGGAAAAAGGGTTGAAAAGAATAAGAATGAGGATGACAGGGGTTGCTCAAGAGACGAGCTCAAGTTAAATATCAAGTGAATGAGTACTTGATTAATAGTAGAATGGTCATAGATGCAAGGCATTAAGGGGCTCAGGTTTTGGCTAGCCTTCAAGAGAAGACAGATGATAAGTCCCTAATCCATACTTGTGTGTTATGATATAAGGTCTGAGCCAATTAGGAACAAACTTGCCTCGTTTACTTCTTTCCATATTGGTCACATGTTGGTTTTCTTTAAGGATGAGATCCCTGATTTTGAAATCTCACTCTTTTAGATTTTTGTTATAGGCACGTTTGATGTGATTTTAGTAGATATGAAGATGACTAAGAGTGGCAAGATGACGTTCGTCAAGTAACTCGAGTTGAGCTAGTCGATCTTGACGAAAGTCATCATTAGAAAGTATGTCATGCAAAGAGATGCATAGAGAAGGTATTTTTACTTCAAGAGGCAAGTCGGCCTCAATTCCATACACTAAAGAGAAAGGTGTAGCACCCGTATTGGTTTGAATGCTAGTGCGGTAGGCCCACAAAGTGAAGGGAAAGTGAATGTGCCAATCCCTTCTAGTGTCGTTGACCACCTTCATTAGGATTTTGGTTAAGATTTTGTTAGAAGCCTCTGCCTTTCCATTGGCTTGTGGGTAATAAGGTGAGGAGAAGCTGAGTTTGATGCCAAAAGAGTCGCAAAGTTTTTGGATGGTTTATTTTTGAAAGATTTGCCATTATCGATGATGATTTTGTGAGGTACATCGAAATGACAGATGATGTGGTGGTTAATGAAGTTGATGATTTTGTCAGCTTTAGTGGAGATGAGGGGAACAACTTCCACCCATTTAGTGAAATATTCAGTCATGGTGATAATAGACTGATGTCAGAGAGATGAATGAGGGTTAATCTCGCCGATTAGATCTAAGCCCCATTGAGAAAAGGGCCAGAAATCCTTAGCAACTTGTAAAGCATGGCTAGGGATGTGAAGTAAGTTAGCGTGTTGCTGGCATTTGATACAATGTCGAACATAGTCACTGCAGTCTTGGTGAAGAGTGGGCCAATAATAGCCCAAGCGAAGGATGCGTTTTGCAACTGAGTTCCCACTAAAGTGTCCTCCACAAATCCCATCATGAACTTATTTAATGGTTGAGATGTTTCAGTGGAGATTAGACATCAAAGAAGGAGACCATCGAAACCTCTTTTGTAGAGAAGACCCCCTAGCATCGTATATCAAGCAGTACTCTTGATAAAATTCCGTCGTGCATTGCTAGAGAGATCAGGAGGAATGATAGAAAAAGTTAAGTAGTCAACAAGTTGTTTATACCAAACATCATGTGGACTAGAGTCAATATTGCTGACAAAGTTGATGTCAATGGAAATATATGAAGGCAATGCCAAACAATGTATCATGACATAAATTCTCGAAGAAGAAGATGAAGATGGTATGCATGAGGTGAGAGAGGCCATAGTGTCAGCAAACTTATTCATAGAGCGAGGAACAGTTTGCAAGAGATAATGGTTGAAAGACTCTAGTAATGTGTCAACACAGTGTTTATACCATTGCAAAACTTCATTTTTACAAAGGTATGAACCGTTAATCTGATTAACGACTAGTTATGAGTCGCCAAAGATGTTGATGCCTAAGAAAAGGGTAGTTTGAAGCCCCAAAATTAAGGCTTCATATTCAGCCATGTTATTGGTGCATTTAAAGTCAACTTTAAAATATAGGGGCATGGGCTCACTGTCATGAGGGATGAGAATGACCCCCACACCCCCACCATGTTGACATTTAGATCTGTCAAAGAACATTGTCATTTGATAGAAGATGTCATCAATGGATATCATGGCAATAGATTCATCAGGGAATTCATAATGAGAAGGTTGGTTGTCAGGTAGAGGGGCATCTGCTAGTTGGTCAGCAATTGTTTGCCCCTTTATAGATTTTTGTTGGATGAATTCCAAATCGAACTCAGCAAGAAGCATGAGCCAACTAGCCATACGTTGGTTTTGGTATGGCTTGGAATGCATGTATTTGAGAGGGTCAGTGTGGGTGATGACATAAGTTTTGTGATTGAGGAGATAATGACAAAGTTTGGAGGCAGTAAAGACTAATGCCAAGCAAAGTTTTTCGGTATAAATATAATGAGTTTTGTAGTCAATGAACATTTGGCTTATATAATAAACCACCTGCTCCCGATGTCATTCATCTCAATGCGCGATCATGGCACCTAGAGAATGATTTTTTGCTGAGATGTAAAGATAAAAAGGTTGGTCATTTTTAGGTAGAATAAGGACTGGTGGAGAGACAAGATAACATTTAAGAGCCTCAAAAGCCTCTTGGCAATCCTTATCCCAATTAAAGGAGATTTCCTTCTTGAGGAGGTGATGAAAGGGTTGACATCGGTCAAAAAGCTGCGAGATGAAGTGACGAATATATTGAAGCTTCCCTTGCAGGCTGCAAAGTTGTTTTAGATTGGTAGGTGGTGGCATCTCGAGTATAGCTCGAATCTTAATGGGATCAATCTCAATGCCACGAAGAGAAATGATGAAGCCTAAAAGCTTTCCTGAGAGAACCCCAAAGACACATTTCTTGGGGTTTAGTCAAACATTGTATTGGAAGAGGCGAGTGAATATGATTTTGAGAATAGTTAAATGGTCACGATGGAGTTTGGATTTTCCCATCAGGTCATCCACATAGTCCTCCATGATTTTGTGGAGAAGATCATGAAAGATATAAGTCATGGCGCGTTGATATGTGGTGCCTACATTTTTAAGACCAAAAGGCATGACCCTGTAGCAAAATATCCCCCATGGAGTGATGAAGGTGGTCTTATGTTGATCTTCTGGCGCAATCAAGATTTGGTTATATCCTAAAAACCCATCCATGAGTGATAGCATCTCATGACCAGCTATAAGATCAACAAGTTGGTCGATGTTAGGTAAAGGAAAGTCATCTTTTGGGAAAGCTAGGTTGAGATCTCGATAATCAGTACAAATTTAGATTCCTCTAGTTGCATTTGTGATAGGGATGATGTTTGACACCCACTGCAGATAATCAATGGGTTGGATAAATGAGACAAAGAGAAGATGTTGAAGCTCCTCTTTGACAAGGAGTGCAACGCGAGGATGCATTTTGCAAAGCTTTTTTACCTGATAGGCTTAGCCTCTAGGTTTGTGACGATGTTATGAATGACAATGTTAGGGTTGATGTCGGGCATATTGCTATAGGTCCAAGCAAAGGCTTTGCTATGATCTGTAAGGAATTTGGTATAGTCGATTTGTTCCTGGGCATCCAAAGATTGACCAATATTTAAAATGTGAGGAATATCAGAGGATGGAAGGTTAATGTCAATGATTGATTCATTTAACATAACCTCTGTTTCCAAAGGAAGGGATCATTGAATGAAGGAATCGTCTGCACCCATGTAGGTGAGTATGGCTTCATCATCCATGCATTGGACAGTGTTGATGGTAGAAGATTCATTGTCTATCATGTCTGGATAAATGAGAGGAAGGGACCTTGATACCCCACCTAGTTGATAGGTCAAGGGTTCCAAGTGAATGACATTTATGGAAAAAAACTAGGAGGGATGGAGACCATCGACTCCATAGGTGAGGATGGGTGAATAGGCGAGGTTGGAAGAGATTGTTCTATGATAGTTTCATGGCAAGGGTTTTTAGAGGTTTCTGTAGGTTCTTCAAAACCTAGGCCATGTCGTTTCTTGGCATTTTTTATTGCCTCATCATTTAGAGGCTCAATGGGCTGGTGGGAACCTTGTTCATAGCGCTCAAAGCCAAAAACCTTCCACACACACCTATAAAGATAGGTGTGGGCAAAACTAGGGTTGCCGAGAAAGGAGAAATCAAAAGTGAATAGTTGGGGTGATGAAAGAGGGTTCCCATCAGTAGGAGCTCGATCTAGCCCTCCATAGATGAGATTAGTTTGAAGATTAGGAGGACCATATGGGATGACCATTTCGATGTGATGGTCATAGTTAGGGTGATGATGAAGTTGTCCATATTCTTGAGGAGTTTGGAACATGTCTAGGGTAAGCAAATGATACTCCCCAAGTGAAAGCCACTGGAAGGTATCTTACATAGGATCTTTTATGGTCACTTGAGGAGAAGGCATAGGTGTAACTGATATTTGCGAACTTGTTGAGGCTTCTGTGGGTGGAGGCAGTGTTTGAATGGATGTTTTCAAAAGAATGAGAACATCATTGGGTCGATAAGTTGTGTTGCATGTTTTGAAGGGGGAAGGGTCAGCAAGAATGACATGAATCTGTCCCTCGTGTTTGAATTTGATGCAATGATATAACATGGAATGGATGTAGGCCATGGCACGTATCCAAGGTCATCCCAACAACATGTTGTATTAGAAATCCCCCTCAATGATGTAGAAGAGTTTTGGGACTGTGCGTGGGCTGACATGAATATGCAAGACCACAGTACCAATGGTAGTGGTAGTGGAATCATTAAAAGAATGAAGAATTGCGTTAGTTTTTGACATGCAATTCTTTGGGAGGGCTAGTTGGTCATACACGTGGGTGGAAATGATATTGATGCTAGCACCCCCATCAATCATAACTCACTTAATGCGAGTTCAATCAACATAAGCTATGATAAAAAGGGCAGCATCCTAATCTTCCAAATTGGAAGTAGGAATTTCAGAATCACTAAAGGTAATGGAGGCGATAGTAGGTAATGATTGGACTAAGGCAACTAGTGGTTGGGGGTCTTTGGGTTGGACCTCCACCACCTATAAAGCTTTAATTAAAGCTTGGCAATGGTTTGGAGAGCTTTGAATGAGGTCATATAACGACATCTTTACTGGAGTTTGGTGAAGTTGTTTCACCATTGAGTCATGAATTACCTCTGAAGATGTTTGTTGGGAGGTGCCCAAGATTGAAATCTTGGGTTTTGGTGGTTGAGGAGGCTTGACGAATAGATACGTCCAACGGATGGAAACCTTCTCTTTTCCTTTATCCTTTAAAGTTTGTGACCTAGTGGCCACATTAATGGTGTTAATTTTGAATAAAGGGGGAGAAGGTGGTAGAGAGACCATAGTCTGATGATGAGATTCTGATGAAGGTGAGGAGGTTTGAGAGACATGGGATGGTGTCAAAGGTTTGTCGAAAGAATCTTCAACAAGAAGGGTGTCTTTTTCCATGTATTAGCGAATGACAACCTTAAGGGCACAACAATTTTTAGTGTCATGCCAAGGTGTGTGATGATATGCACAGATTTTAGTGTCGTCAAACCAAGCGGGTTTTGGTCCGAGAGGTTGGTATGGTTTAAGAGGTGGGAGACTGATGCTAGAAGACTGCAATAATTTGTGTAACATCAAAGCGTATAAACCCTATTATGGGTCTGCACATTTTGTTACAGTAGGGGTTAACAACTTTTGTTTAAGAGTTGTAGGAGGAGTTTTTTGTACCTCCTTTTTGGTTGGTGGTGTGGATAGTCTGGCCATACGTGTAGATGGCACTTTCGTGGTGAGAGGTGTTGGATGTTTTGGAGGAGGTATGTTTTTGCTAGGTAAAGGTAGTAATGGAGGCAATTTGTTTTTGTTAGGTATTGAAGTAGGAAGCACTCCTATTAAGGTGGAAGGGTGTGGGCCCAAAATAGAGGGTAATAATGAAGGTGGGGGAGGAATTCTATGACATGGTTTAGTAGCCTTATTTAATTTGGTGTGAGGACCACTATTGTGCGAGGCGGGGTTCAATTCTACCTTCACTTGTGGGTGAGTGAGGTTCGATATGGGGTAAACACTGAGAGATTTAATCTGTTTCGATATGGTGGACGCTTGTGAGGGTTTAGGTGATTGTGAGATTGAAAATGTGTCAGACTTAGCAATCACAGGCCAAAGGTGAGAAGGAACCATCACCAGATCTTCCTCGACTAAAGTGGGTGAAGTGACGAGTTCTTCTCTTGGTAGAGAAGGGATTGGAGGATGTGGCTCTTCAAAAGGGCAGAGTGCAGGGATGATCATGGCTTCCTCATGTGGTTGAGGAGTGGGAAAAGTATGATCCCCCATCGATGATAAGAAGGATGAAGGCGAGGCTACTAGCCTTGGTGCCACCAAAACATCCTCCAAAATGGGAGAGTTCAAAGTTGACTCTCCTACGTGTGAAAGAGGGCTGGATGGGGGACTATTTTCCATTTGTGGAGGCAAAATAAGAGAGGAAGGCTCCTCTACCCGAGGTAGATAAATAGAAGAAGAAAACTCTTCTACCTATGGTGGACAAATAGGAGAAGAAGGTTCTTCTACCTGAGGTGGACAAATAGGAGAAGAAGGCTCTTCTACCTGTGGTGGAGAAATAGGTTGATTAACCTCTTCAGACTGTGGAAGAGGTTGGTTAGGAATAGACACCATGTTGATTGTGCATATGTTATGCTCTTGAAAGTCATCGACCATGGTCTGAACATTGTTTTGACTAGGGGATGATTAGGGAACGGTTGTCTAAAGATGTCTATGTTTTGGTTAGTCGATGCATTTGGGTTATCCAAAACAAGATCCCCCTTGTCTAGCATGTCTTGGAAAATGTTTTTGAAGGTCTTGCAGTTGTCTGTGTCATGACCCTTGACACTATGATAGTTATAAAAGTCATTTTCCCTATACCATGTAGGATGGATTTTGAGAGGTCAAATTGAGGTGGTCAGATTTGAGAAAATTGAGGACCCCCTACTTGACTAGTTTATCCAACACAGAAGCGTATGACTCTCCTATTAGAGTGTATTGACATTGTACGTATCATTGTTGAAATTGTCTTTTGATGTATTCTGATGTGGAGGGCTCATATTGATTAGTTATGGTAGAGGTTGATGATCTAAGGACCACAGTGTTTGCTGATCCCTTAGATTTGGATTGGGAAGAAGGTTTGAAGAAGAAGAGTCATTAGATTTTGCGTTGTTACTTTTACTACACAATTTGACTCTATCCTCTTCGACTGCACGGAGTTCAAGCTTCTTGGCCATGGTGAAAGCTTCATCAAATGTGCAAAATGTTTGAACCCACAAAGTAGAAGAGATGTGCTTGGCACATGCTCTTGAAAAGATCTCAATGAGCTCAGGTTGAGGTAATGAAAAGGAGAGTTGTTTAATCAAACCTCTCCAATGAGTAACGAAATCAGCTATTGATTCATCATCAAATTGTTTAATAGAATATAGGTCTGTAATGGAGACCTTTTTGGTGATGTTAATTGAAAAGTGGTCAAGAAATAGTTGAGCTAGTTGAGTGAAGGAAAAGAGAGAGTGACTGGTAATGGAGCTATACCAGTCAAGGGCAGCACCAGAAAGTGACATGGGAAATGTGTGAAGTAATAACGCATCATCGTGTGTTATAAGGTAGCAAGTGTGTCTAAATGCTCGTAGATGTTGTTGTGGGTCCTCCTTACTCTGAAAATGAGTAAATTTCAAGAGTTCCCATTAGTTAGGATATGGTTGAATTGGGACCGAAGGATGGATAGGTTCATTATAGATTTGTTCATATGAAAGAACTTTCTTTGAACCTGAAATAGATGTCTCAAGGTTGGACATCTTATCCATCAGCATCTTGATTAGATCGACTGATGGATTGGTAGGAGGGGCACCCCCTAGATTGTAGGGTACTTGGAAGACGTTGGGAGGGGCATATGATGTGCTAGGTTGCGTTTGTATAGGCGTAACATATTGGTAATTTGTTATAGGGACTGATATTGAGGTCAAGGGGAATTGTGCCATGGAGTTGGGGGGCACAAATTGACTAGGTGCCGCCAAAGTAGGTTGGATGGTGGCAACACTAGTTAGAGGATAGGTAGTTACTCTTGTATTTATGGGTGCAAGAGTGGGTGGGATAGAAACTAGCAAGTTTTGAAAAGGTGTTGAACTTGTTTGTGGTTGAGGGGTTACGGAAATCCCAATGGAGGTAGGTCCAAAACTAGAAGGGGAGGCCAAATCTTGAACGTTGGCGATGATTGGGTTAATGGTTGAAGTAGTGGCTTGAGTGGTCATAGGTTGGGTAGTGGATGTGGTTGATATCATTGCCGCTTCAATTAAGGAGGTTGGCATCCCATAAATAGGGGTACCTAAAGGATCTTGCATTTGGTTTCTTGCGAGATAGTGTTGGAGAGCCTTGACATTGTGGTCAAAGAATCTTTCAAAGTTTTGATCCCCTACAAGAACAATAGGTGGTTGGTTCAAAGTTGGAGTATGCTTAGTGTCTGAAGGATACTCCATTAGAGGACTTGTTACGAAGAGTGAAGGTAGAAGTGGTTGTTACCTTGCATGGTCAACAAGAGTTTTAGCTTGACTACGTGTCAAAACCATTCAAGGCAAAATTTGTTCAGGTTCTAAAAACTATATATTCCAGTCTCAAAATTCTAGAATGTGTGTTTGACAGCCAAAAAGTCAGGTTTTGAACTTGCTATTTTGAAAGAAATATTTTTGACAGTGACTGACGTCAGTGGTATGACCGATGTCGGTGAAGATAGTTGCCGACGTTGGTGGAAAAGCCGATGTCGGTGTATGTGTGTTTCTAAAAACATAGAAAATTGATATTTTTGAAAGAAAAAGAAATTCTGAGTTATTTTTGGATCTCAGAATGTGCCTCACCAGCTCAAAAAATTAGATACAGATATAAAAAATAAATGATGGCAAACAACCTCTAAACGTTAAATTCTTAAGAATAAATTTTAGAATCGTGGTGGCTTATGCCTTAGAAGAGTATGTTTGAGAATTGGGCTTTTAGAACGGGTCCTAAAAAAGAAAGTCTATGGTTGGTTTTGGGTTATGTTTTGATGCTCAAAATCTGTGTTAGGTTCCATATGTGGCCTGGTGCTAGGGGCTTGCTCCCTTCACTTCACGAACCCAGAGCCAAGCTGGGCCGCTTAGCCAATATATACTTTGCCTATAGTTTATACTCTGCCAGAGAATAGAGTGGGTCCTCCCCTTGGTAGTGAAGTCCAAGTAGGATCGCCTGGAAGGTTAAGGTATCTGCTAGGTGATGAAATCCTAGACGGGCCTTGTCTCAAGTATGTTAAAATGTTTAATTTGATGTGCTTGTGATCAGGGTGTGTAACATATGTGCACTATGCTTTATTCATAATGCACTTTTAATTACTAAGTGTGAGGGCTAAATATGCATTCAAGAAGGAATGAAATGCAATAGATTTTTAACCCAAATTGAAATGTTTTGTTTAGATGCAAACAAGTGAGGAAAAGGTTAAGAGCATGAATTTTCACTACTCTAAGATGCAGAAAAGAAGTGACAAGAAGAAAAAGTTCTTTTTAACTTGTGCTAATGGTTTCTTTTCAAAATAAAAAGATAGAAGAAGGATGCAAGAAGAGAAATTTTCCTAATGCACCTATATGAAAGTTTGTTTTAGAAGAAATGAACCCAAGGAAAACTCCAAGGTCCCACCGGGCGTGCCAGAATGTTTCTACTCATTTTTACTATTTACATTCAGAATAAGGAAGAAACTAAAATAATGGTTAGGGGTTAGATGATACTCGGATTAAGTTACACACTGTATCTAGATGTTGTAGGAGCTCCTCTTTGGCTGTAGAGGATGACACCTGTAGATAAGAAAGAAACTAAAACACAAAAAATGTTAGATAGATATATGGTGGACTGCCAAGCAATATGCTCTGTCCCAGAAGTGCAAATACTTCCTTGAGGGATGACATTCCACTGTTTATGAAAAAAAGAGTGTTGTATAAAAGAAATGGTGAAAGAATAAGAAAGAGAAATAAATATAATGCATACCTATTCTCTACAATCAGTCTACCACAGTCACCGACGTCAGTAGTCTTGTCGGTGTCAGTTGGTAAAGTTACCGACGTCGGTTAGGCTGCTGATGTCGGTAGGGGCAATGGGCCTTGGACGGGTCTCAGGGTATGTCTATGGTCAAATAGAGGAGTCTGGATGTTTAAAAGGTTTGTGCAAGGTTGCAGGGAGATGAATAAGGTCCGTAGAAGGACAAAGGTAAAGGATAGGTTGTGAAAAAGGGTAAGGGTAAGAGAAAGGCTTTTCAGCCTCTCTAGGAAGAAGTCAGGTAGAACATCGGGTTATCTATCAACAATACTCAAGAATATTCAATGAAAACTAATTACCAATGCCTTCTAAATTACTAAAATGAAATAGAAGAATACTTAGCTCTGTTTGGATGAAGAACCAAGAGTGTTAGGATGCATGTCCCTAATGCGGCTGATGTAGGAGACTTCGTACAACATTTTAATCCAATGTCTGGAGTGAATTCTGTAGAGTTTCTATAGCCTGGAGAGTGATGATAGAATGCTGATGCCTTGTCCCAAAGCCTACCTTTGATATGCAAAGAGTCGAGGAGCAAGAGAAGTCAGATTCCAGGCCAGCTGAGGTTAGAATTTAGTTTTAAGTAATTGACGTCGGTGATCTCGCCAGTGTTGGCTGACAGTTGACCGACGTTGATGGCTAGAGAATGGGTAAAAAGGATATTTTTAGCCTTTTGCCCATTCTTCCATCTGCCAAGTTCAGTTGCCGTTGGTGAACGGATAAAAGGCAGGTTTAATAGGCACGAGAGTTAGTGAGAGAGTTGAAATAGGTCTTAGGTAATTATGATTTGGAGGACTTAGTCATAGGGTGATAAATGGTCTAAGGGCGAGGTATCCAAGGTGACGTGTATAGGGTGATGTCATTAATTTAAAATAAGTAATTTATTTTAAATTAATAAAGTGTGTAAGGGACCAAGGGGAGTCGACACAATTTTGGTGTCTACAATACTCTCTACATCTTGGCACACCCAGTAGGATGAGATACATCCCACACATGAAGAAGATGATTTTTCATCTTTAAAATCTTCATTTGGATCATTAAAACTCTTGAAAATTGATTTTCTAGCTTTGTTTTCCTATTTTTTATTTGCCACGGGTTTACACGATAACTGACATTGGTTGGATAGCTATCATTTGTCACATTGATATAATCAATGTCGGTTAGATAACCATCATAGATTAGAAAATGTAACTATTTTCAGTTATATAATTGATGTCAGTCACTATTTTTTTCTTAAAACACAGACCTGAGAGCTCTTTTTTTTAAAGGTCATTGTCTCAAGCCTAAAAGAGCTTCAAGGCTAAAGGACATGCTAACATTTTTGTTGTAGGACCAAACTTGATATTTGATAAAAACATGTTTAGATCACATTTTTCATGATTAAAATGAATTAGGAACATTATTTTGGGTGCTTAAAGTAATATTTAGGTACTTAAGTGAGTTTTTAGCATTAGTTTTAAAAATTACAACTTGCCATCACACCTTTCCATTTGGGCTTAAAAATGAACTCACCTTTCCAAGTTTTTGTATTTACTTAGTTGTTTAAGTTAAATATTTGTTTGGAAAAAAGAGGGGTGTCGTTTGTATGCTCTTCTATTTGTCCCCTTTAGGGAGCCCTTGGAATCAAAAGCACCATTCCTATTACAACTAGCCTAGTCCAAGGCTTAGAAAGAATGTCATCTAAAACACTCCCCAAAAACTATTTAAAGTTTGGGTGATCTTGAAAATGACCCTAAAGTATTTCTAATTTCATCCTTTTTTAATTTTTATGCAAACTTGGCTTACAAGGGGGATGCCATTACCTCCTATGAGTTTTTTAGGCAAGCTTTGACCTAGGTTTTCATCTCCTAGCATTGACTTCATTTGGCTCCTAATTGGATTTGCACATGGGTTGTATCTACATTTGGACATCACACTACACTAAGAGAACAAAAAGATGTAGTGGTTGTAAAAAAGACTAGACATTTTTACAACTAGCCAATGCCACAGTCACCCAATTTTTGTGCTTGTATTTTGTATCATTTGACATGAAAGTCATTATGCAATTGATTCCCATAGAATGATCAAAATCGTGTTAATTTAGTATACCTCACTTTGCTATACCTTGTTATTTTAGAATTAAGACATTTGTTTTTTGTCATTAGCTTACTTGGTCTTGATTTGTGTGTAAAACTGCTTGTTAACTCATTAAACTTAACCAAAACACATTGTCCTCAATTTTCTTGAGCAAGGGAGGTGTTACGCTGTCTAATTGGAAAAACCATCTTTTCCTTATTCAAATTATTATAAAAAACTTTGTCTCATGTCATCAACTTTGGTACAATCATGCTACCCAATTGAGTCTAGATCTTTCACCCAATTTATTTAAATCCTTCATTTATAATCCACATTCAAAATTGAACATTTCTATGTTCTAAGGGTTGGTGTGTTAGAGTGGATTCACCATTTATGCACTAATCTTGTTCTAACTTGGGTTCAATTTTCCATTTGGATTGAAGGTCATTTATTAAGACTAAAAATCACATTATCATCTTGGTGGACTTAAGTCATCTTGCATATCACTCAAGCTTTGAGTCCTAGAACATATTTTATCCTACTAGAATCATATGGTGATGTTGTGCTACCTATTTGGTCCTAGATTTATACTTAGTGATTCTCATATGTTTTTACATCTTGAGTTGCTTAGTCCATTTTGTCTTCTTCATAACTCAAAGATATTTCCTCTAAACTTCTAGGGTTAACTTGTCAAAGTTGAAACTAGCTTTTACAGTATGGGTGTATCATAAAGATCTAGGTTTTGGTGTACTAGTTTTCACCTTGGGTCTTTGAGTTACCTTACCCTCTTTTGATATATATGATTTCAACCTTACCAAAGGTTGAGTAAATTTGTGAACCAAATCTTCTAAATTGTGCAACGTTTTAAACCACCCTCCCTTATAGTCTCATTGGTACCTTGGTTATTTGTTTAAAAGAGAGCCAAATCATACTTTATTTGGTTGCCAAGCATTGGTACAAAGTTAGTCAAACACATAGAATAACTCTTTTAGACATAATTTAAAGGTTCACTCATAGTGGGACCTCTTATGGCCTTAGTTATGAAGATGAGCAATTTTATGATGATCAAGATAACCCCATTATTTTTGATGATATCCCCGCAATAGTAAGATCTGAAGATGATTGCAATGAATATCAACCCCAAAAAGATCAAGATGAGGCCCTTCTTGGATTGATAGAATCAGGTGCTAGACTATCTTCTGACTTTCCTACAGAATAATTGCATACATTAGTTAGAAAAGGAGAACAATGAAAATAAGAGCAAGATTTTGCACGAATAGACATACCTTCTTCCTCTAACAAAGGAAAATAAATATAAATAGAGTCAAAACCCATTTATCTAGATCTTCTAGCTAAGATCAAGATAATAAGTCAATGATATGCAGATCAACTTGTCACAAACTTAACTGACTCCCTAGTTGCCACTTCAATTCACAATGATGCTTCGAAAGAATAAGGAAATGTGGTTAAAAGTATGCAATAAATATTATATGAGAATATTACCATAGTGGATCAAGTTAATATAAATAAATAATTACAGTCCCAAGAGACATTACAAAGTGTTCCATTAAACATGGAACATATATTCTTTAATTATCAAGAACCTCTTGTTACTTTACAAACTTAAAAACCCAAACATTTAGTTTGAATTGAGGAAATCCCTCAAGACAATTTGGCTAGTTCTTTTCAACCAACACAAAAATTGGTAAATAAACATAAAAATTTCCAAAATCAACAAAGTACAAAACAACCAAATTCATAGAATGTTTTACAATCCAAGAATCAACGGCCCATATTCTCAACTCAAGGAGCAAATCAAAACCAAGTCATGGATCAAAATTTATACACTCTCGATAGATCCACACAAAACAAGGGTCACATTCTACCCCAATAGCAAAAAAACTAGGGGCACATTCCACCCCAACAACAACAAAACCAGGGGCACATTCCACCACAACAATAATGAAACTAGGGTCACATTCCAACCTAAAAACATCTTATTCACTCCATAAATGCACCAAACATGCAAGAATGGAATTATATGAAGGAAATTGTTCAAAGATTAGAGACAAATAATAGAGTCAAAAAGTACAAATTCAATGAGATATGCCCATATCTATTTGATTTATCTATTCTCCAAAACCCCTTTTCACCTCATTTTGAGGAACCCAAATTTGACAAGTACAAAGGAAAAGGAGATCCATGTGAACACATACATGCATTCTTCATCTTATGTCAAGAGGTTTCTTATAGTAGAGAGTACTTACTATGACTATTTCCATGAAGTTTAGTAGGATAAGCTCTTGATTGGATACTTAAACTACCCAAGGGATCAGTTATAGATTGGAATGACTTAGTTAACCATTTTTCATATAACATAAAACATGAATTAACTATTGTTGATTTATGTAAAGTAAAGAAACATGATGGTGAAAGTTTTACCACATATCTGCAAAGGTGGAGAGCATTGGTAGGCCACTTTCAACATAATTTACTAGATAAATAGTTGGCTAATATCTTTGCATAGAATTTGCATACTAAAGTTGCCCATAATCTATGGTTAGCTTGTGCTAACTCATTTGAAGAAATTATTGACAAAGGATTGCAGATTGAGAAGGCTCTTATTGCTAAGGGCCTTGTTAAGATTTTTGCACAAGGTCAAGCATCTAATAAGACTAAATCACTAGTTCAAATAGTTATGCAAGATAAGCCTAAAGGCTTTAGAAAAAATAAGAAAATGATTAGAAATGGGGTGACCGAAACAAGACATATACCAATGGTACAGGCTATGCCTCCTCCAAATGTATAATTAACTCCCCCAAATCCACTACCTACTTTGTAGAGACAACCTCCAAAAAGGACATTTCATAACAATTTTATAGTATTTAGCAAGTTAGGAGAATTGGTTGAAATAGTGTTATAAAATCTCATTGCAGCTAATTTAATTATATGGCTAGTATCAAGGCCGTTTCCTCAAGATCAACTAAAACCTGATTGGTACAAGGAGAATGAATGGTGTAACTTTCATCATGTTTTTGGTCATGGTGCATATCATTACATTTAATTACATCATATTATTGAGGACTTTATTGAAAGTGATGAACTTGAAATTAAGTTGGCCCCTAATTAGGACACAAATTAGGGTATGGGAATCTATAAAGACCCCTTTCCTTGACATGATCTATCACCACCAAGAAATAATAAAAATGGTCATAATTAAGGATAGAGGTAGAATCAAAACCAACAATAAGGTCAAAATCAGAATGAGCACAATCAAGATCATAATGCCCATACTAATAATGTGGTTTATAATAATGTACATTACGACTATAATAATACCATGGGACACATTTTTGTAACCCACATTACCATTGTTATTGTAAAATTACATGGCCACTCTCATGTTCCTCACAACCCAAGACCCATCATTATATGGTCAACACCCTCTCCCCCTTGTAATACCATGTCGGGTTCACATCATCATGTTGCTACTCCATTTATACGGGTTACTAATCTTGAACAACAACACCTTTATTATAATTATAAAGGCTCCTCATTGACCCAAAATCATAGTAATATAGTTAGTCACCTGTGAGTCACCATTTAAGGCCCTTTGCCTTCCTCTTCTAATTATAATAACTGCTTGCCACCTCTAGGTTTTGTAGTGACAACTAGACACCTGCGAGTTAACATCCAGGGCCCTTTGCCCACTTCTTCCATAAAACCCAATGAGAACATTATGCCAATGGTTCTAAATCTGAATACTATCCCAACAAAGACTAAAATAGTTCAATCCAAAATATAAAGGCCTTATAGTCTAACATATTAATTAGATAAAACCCCTACACAAATTTCCATATTAGAACTCTTACAGACATCTGATGTCCATAGAACCATCTTCAACAAACTTTTACAAGAGTTTATTGTACCTAATGCTATAAACCTTTATCAATTAAAAAACCTAGTTGGACACTTGTCTTCATTTTGGCAAATCACATTTGATCAAAAAGACATGTCCACCCTTGGCCCAAACCACAATAACCCACTATACATTGAGATAATCATTACGGATCACAAGATCAAGTGGGTTCTTATAGATAATGGTTAAGGGCTGAACATCATAACTGTTAAATTAGTATGACAATTGGGCTACATGGATAAAAATATTTAGCCAAAAACTATTACAATCAAGGCTTATGACAATGCTGAGAGGGAGTCATCTGGTACAATTTGGTTACTAGTCATGGTTGGGTCTATTTCTCATCACACATTATTCTATATTATGGATATTAAGATTCCTTATAACATAATTCTTAGTTATCCTTAGATCTATGAAGTACATGTAGTTCCATTTACTCTTCACCAATGCCTTAAGTTTCCCCATGATGGGATCGAGGTTACTATTCTCATTGATCAACAGCCATATCAATACTGTAAACATCTTGAAGCAGAGTTTCATAATTATAACTATTGCCCATGTTTAAAATTCATTACAAATAAAAATAAATCCATCATTTCTCATCCATCTCCATCTAATTATATAGACCCTGGTGATCTACATCCTCTTTGACTGATCTATTTCCTGTAGCTCTGGCCAAGCAGGTTATTATTAAAGATGTAGGAATTTCCATGTAATATCAGAAGGATGTCCTCTATTTTTCAAAATTACCAAAATAACCTAAAACATTTGGTAAGCCTAAAACTTCCCAGACTCCTAACAAACCTAATCAAATTTGGTAACCAAAGAAGAAACAACCAAAACCTCTTGTGGTTTTTGTACCTATAATTCCACCAAAGAAAGATCGAGAAGCTTTTATTGAGGGAGATTGGTTATGTTCTGAAGGCCTTGCTAATTGTTTTTAGAATATAAAGTATCCTATCCCTAATAGGATAATGGATCAGCTTGACTATACAGGGAAAGGCCTTGGCCCACAGGTGCTAGGAATTTTAGAACCCTTATGAGCTAGAGTTATCAATTGGAATCATGGTCTCAGATTTAAACCACCAGAGGATGAACTCATGACATTTGATAGTGACTCTTCTAAAGTGACTAGTAACAAGACTCCTAATAGTGACACTATATCCCATTATAGCCTTTTTGATGAGCTTGTTGACTCAGATTTGTTTGATTCAAATGTTGTATTGACCATAACGCCTATTAGAGCTTCCCATCCTGAAGCAAAAAAATATCCTAATAGTGCTTCCCTTTCTAAAATAAGACATTATATATTTACCATTGACATTTCCTATCTTGAAACGAACCCTCAATATAACCTATGCCTTTGCCATCTTGAACTCATAAATTGGGATCAACAAAATTCAATCATATGCCTTGATGAGTTCCTAAATGAAGAATCGATTTCAGAATACATGGGCCTATGAGGTGCATTCCCCATTGGTGATCATAAGCAGGGTTTTGATTTTTTATTAGATCCTTCTACCTACTTTGGAGAGCATGCAATTTTTTTTGTCATAATAAAGAACAAACATCAAGATCTTCTAGTGAAAACCTCTTTGAGGCACTTGTCGATTAGGGAAAAAGTAAAGAAAAAGATAAGCCTTTGAGTGAAAACCTAATTTAGGCGCTCCCAAGCGGGAAAGTTTTCTCATCCCATCAAGAGGTAGAAATCCCATATAAACCAAGTTCCATAGCTAGTACAAGCTTCTCTTCAAAACAACATCAAATATTTGAGCATCTTGCTCTTAAGTTTCTAGAGGTTTTTACCAATTGGCCTTTACCTGAGAAGGCAATTTCTAATTTTTCATATTATCTAGATATGTGGGAGGAACAACAAGAATAAATAATAGAGGAAAATGATATGACCATACATTGCCTACAATTCTAGAAGATGAATCCACACTCCTTATGGAGAGCACAACAAAAGTGAATTTGGGAACCCATGAGGATTCCAAAATTATTTATCTTTGAGCTTCCCTTATTAAAGCAGAACATGAACATATTATATCCATTCTTAAGGATTATATAGACATATTTATATGGGTAGACTTTGACATTTCAGGCTTGGACCCAGATTTAGTTGTGCATCATCTTGTTGTTTATCTTGGAGATAATCCAGTCAAACAAAAATTAAAAAAGATGCATCCACACATCACCTTTTTGGTTAATGCTGAGTTGGAAAAGTTGTTAGGAGCCAATTTTATCAGACTACTAGACTACTTTGAATGGGTTTCTAACATAGTACTAGTGAGTAAAAAGACCCTAGGCATACATATTGATATTGATTTTCATGATATCAACAAAGCATGCCCCAAAGATGATTTTCTTATGCCCAACATTGACATGATCGTTGACTCAACTAATGGGTATGAGATGTTATACTTAATGGATGGATTTTTTGATTATAATCAGATCAAGATAGCCCCTGATGATTAGCATAAGACTACATTCACCACTTCATGGGGGACATTCTATTACCATGTTATGTCATTTGGTTTTAAGAATGTTAGAGCCACATATCAGTGTGCAATGACTATCATTTTCCATGACATGATGCATGACATTGTTGAGGACTATGTTGATGATATACTAGTAAAATCAAGAACAAGAGTTGGACATCCTGACATTCTATGAAGAATATTTGAGAGGCTTCATTTATATAAAGTCCACTTGAATCTTAAGAAATGTGTCTTTGGAGTCATGTCAAGAAAATTGCTAGGGTTTATTGTATCACAATGAGGGATCAAATTTGACCATGTAAAGGTCAATGCTATTATGGAAATGCCTCCACTAAATAATATTAAATAGTTTCAAGGTCTACAAGGAAATATCCAATCTATACATAGGTTCATTTCTCAATTAGTAGATAATTGCCACCCATTTACCCATCTCTTAAAGAAAGAGGTAACATTTCAGTGGGATGAAGATTGTCAAAGAACATTTGCAAAGATTAAAGCATACTTAGCCAATCCACCAATCTTATGAGCTCCATCACAAAGAAAGCCACTGCTTCTTTATATATCTGCCATGGAACATGAACTAGAGGCACTTTTAGCTCAGCATGATGATCATGGTAAGGAATAAACTATTTATAATTTAAGCCACACATTGGTAGCCTATGAACATAATTACATGCCTATTGAGAAGGCATGTTTAGCTATGGTGTTTGCCACTTAGAAATTGTGACATTATATGCTAAATAAAAAAACTATTGTTATCACCAAGGTAGTTCCTCTCAAGTTCCTCTTATCTAAAGCAGTTCTTCAAGGATGCATGGCTAAATGGATTATGCTCCTTAATGATTTTGATATTGAGTATCAGAATCAAAATGTAATCAAAGGATAAGTTTTTGCTGACCAACTTATAGAAGCTCCTATTATGACCACTCAACCACTCAACTTTGACCTTCTAGATGATTCTATCATGATGTTAGAATAAACATCACAAAAACTTAAATAATGGATGCTCTATTTTGATAGATCCTTCACATCCCAAGGGTCTGGAGCTGGCATATTGTTGATCATGCCATAGGAGGATCTGATCCCCAAAGCATTCCATATACAATTTCATTATACAAATAATATGGCTGAATATGAGGCATTGGTTGTAGGGATCCATCTTGCTATACAATGTGATATTCAAAGCTTAAAGGTCTATGGAGATTCATAGCTAATCATAAATTAGACAACTAACTAGTATCAAACAAGGGATGATAAGTTTGTTCCTTACAAACAAAATTTTGATAACCTCAACACATATTTTAAATCTCTACAGCTTGAGCAAGTTTCATGAGTCAACAACAGATTTGCTGATGCCATGGCAATAATTGGTTCCATGATTCAAATGCATGAAAGTGCTAAAGAGTATCGGTTCCTAATTTAAAATCTTCTATAACTGACACATATTCTATCATATTTAGAGAGTATATGCATCGTTGCGATCCTAATCCCTCACCTAAGCTACCATGGTACCAAGATTTTTATAACTATTTCCATAGTCATGTATTTCCTACCAACCTTTCCAACAACCAAAAAAAACTATTCCTTCATCGCTTAACACATTATATCCTCCTTGAAAACACACTTTATTGTAAAGGCTATGATGGAATGCTTCTTTGTTATTTATCTTTAAGAGAATCCAAGCTGGTACTAAAGGAGGTTCATGAAGGAATGTGTGAGGCCCATACTAATGGTGTAGTCCTAACAAAGAAACTCCTCAAAATAGGATATTATTAGCCAAAAATGGAGACAATTGCTTGTAATTATGTAAATAAGTGTGTTCCTTGTCAGTAGCATGGTAACTTGATACATGTACCTTCCTTACTATTGCAGCTGATTACAACACCATGGCCATTCTCAACATTGTTGGGAAAATTAACCTGACATCTTCAGATGGCCATAAGCACATTTTGATTTTAACCAAGTACTATACCAAGTGGATTGACGCCATTCCTCTCACTTATGTTACCAAGAAATAAATAGCCAAATTCATTCATTATCATATCATCTATCGATATGGCATCCCAAGATGTATTATATCCAATAATGGTGGATCTTTTGTGAACTAAGATGTGAAATATCTTTATAAAAAATTCAAGATCAAGCACAAGAAATACACTCTATATAACCTACAACAAAATGGATAAGCTGAGGCATCAAATAAAACCATTCTAACCATCTTAAAGAAGATTGTCAATAATGTTGGCTATAATTGGTACTTACAACTCTTTCTTGCCTTTTGGGCTTATCGAACCAATCATGACACCCCAACTGGGGCTACTCCATACTCCCTTGTTTTTGGCACTAAAGCTATCATCCCAATTGAGATTGAGATCCCATCATTAAAGTTATCACTAGAGCACATTGAAGATACTAAAGACTATAGAGCCTCACGACTTCATGAACTAGAGTTTCTTGATGGTAAGCATTTGGCTACCTTAGAAAACTTGTAGATCTATCAGAACAAATTTTGGAGAAGCTACAAAAAACACATTCTCCCTCAAGAATTTGAGATTGGTGAATTAGTTTTGATAGAGAACCAGAAGAATACAAATGCTAAACCCAAAAATAAAGGCAAGTTTCAACCTAATTGGTTAGGACCATATATTTTCACAACAAACTATGAATCATGAGCATATCGATTGGCTAAAACTAATGGTGAAGAACTTTTAGAGCCTATGAACATCATACACCTTAAGAGGTTTTACGCATGAACAACTTTGAACCATTATCTACAAGACCCCTGAATTGGGGGTAACTTGTGCTATCATAATGTTATCTTACCTTGAACACATTTTATACTATCCTAGTCTACTTTTCATGATTCTTGATAGTAAAACCTTTGAATCTTTGGCACTTTGAACATATTCTTCATCCCATTTTGGATTTATCTCTTTGAGAAGCATATTTTTTTATGTCTAAGGCATGTTATAAGCTTGAACACTTTTTATCCCTTGACCAATTATGATCTCAATTATGTCTCATGAACATTATGAACATCCTCAGTAATAGTTCTATAAAGTAGTTCAGCCAGGATAGTATTGTGTAGCTTCAAACAAGTGAACATAAACATATTCTCAGATCTAGACCATTGTTACACTATTACAAATAGGTGAATGTAGATACTTTTTTTTTACTTTAGGTTGCATATTATTCTATATCACATTTTCTGCTCTTTATTATTTTATCAAGATCCTCGCTCTCACTGATTTTCAAGCATTGGCCGTTATAGTTGACTTAGCTATCTTATTGGAACCTCTACTCTTAAGACATGCATCTCCTCGATTAGATGGTCCCACCTAATGCATATTTTATCCCAAAAACACCAAAAACATTAGAAATACTTTGAAAATACCAAAAACATTAGAGCATGATCCACAAAAGAAAAAAACATTGTCTCATGCTTATATACATTTATACATTCCCATTCCACCATGTTATGCTCTTGCCATTTTTCAATCATATAAACACCAGTTCATTTCATCTTGTCCCATGCACTTGCCATTTTGCAAGATCATTCTTTCTCATCTCATCAGCTTCTTATTTGCCAGACCATTCTCATTTATTTGTCGTATCTTCCATTTATTCTATAACATTAATCATGTTGGTTTGATCATCATTTTTCTTCTATCCCATTTCCTGGGAGAACTACATTTAACTTAAAGTTCATGTTGGAACATGCATCCATGGAACTATGTAGGCAGCGTCCACTTATCTTATACATCTAGAGTTAGCTTGACCAACCCCTTTATTTTCTTCTCTTCCCCCATTTCTTCTATCATTATTCCTCTTTATTTAGGGAACAATTGTCATTTCATTCATCTTTGTTATGATGTAGTGGAAAGTAACGCCTCTACCATACATACATAAACATTTGTATTTAAACCACACTAACTTGGTTTTTGTTTGTATGCATTTATTTAAGTTCTCTTGGTGTTTTGTTGTGTTTTCTTAGTGTTTTGTTGTGCTTTTGAACCTCTCCTTTTATTTCTTATCCTTTTTCTTACTTCTTGTCTCATCTTGGTCTTGTGTTTCCTTGATTGTTTTTGCTTATCTCTTTTGTGTTTCAGAACATCTTGATAATTCACATGGATCTTGATTGTTTATATCTTGATCCTATGTTATTACGTTGTTCTTAGACCATTTTGTTTATTTGATTGTTGTTTGTGTCTTTTTTTTTAATTTAATTTTGCTTTCCTCTTTTGTGTTCAAGAATGCCTTAATGGTCCGCATGGATCTTGATTATTCATATCTTGGTCTCATGTTGTTAAGACGTTCTTAAATTTTATTTTTAATTTTTTTTTTCCTAATTAAGTCTTGATTGCTTGATTTCAAGCTAGGTTAATTTATGTTTATCTTTTATTTTTTTTAAAAATATAAATCACTGTAACTCTGGTTTTGGTCATTGTTTTTACCATTATCCTTAGTTATAGGTATTCACATTTGAACTGGCTCAACGCAATTGGAATCTTATGTCATTCTAAGTTATTCATACTTATGATGCCTAATTTATTTTTCTATAGCAATCAATTTGTGCTCAGGCCTTAAAATCTTAACGTCAACATAATCTCTGATGAATGATTCTTAAGAAAACTTTACAAAACCTAGGCTTATGATATGGAATTAGGCTTCTAGGTAACATGCATTTTAGGCTTCTTTGTCTATGCTTAGATGTGCATAAATTATAAGTCTAATCAAATTCTTGGTCTATTTTTCATCATTCTTCATTTCATTCTCTCCCAAACTTGGGTGAACTACAGTGGCCTGAAGTTCATATTGGAAAATGAGTCCATGGAACTATGTAGGTAGCACTCAATTTCTATTGAGGTCAGCTCAGCTATATCCATTCTTATTTTCATCTCTCTCATCACTTTATGCATTTTCATATGCTTGGTTTTATATGGTTTTTTAAGCCATTACACCATTGAATGTACGTTTGCACCCTCTCACTTTAACCTATCTTTTGGGTTATATCCTTGAGCTAGTTTACTTGCCAATTGCCCATGCTGGGGCACAACATCTGAACCATGTCTGATAAAATCAACTCTACAAGGGAAAAATCATTATTTATTCTTTATCAATGATAAAAATTTGCCCTACTAGGGAAAAACTATTTTATCATGATCACATTTACTCTACTAGACTATTTATTTTCTTCTCTTTAGAGACCCTGTTCTAGTGGTACTTCCCTTCCTGAAGTAGAACATTCTCTCTTTTCCTCTAATTCCAAGATCTCCACACTAATGCCCATGATGGAAATATTTTAGTGTGAAACTTATCTCAAGATTGATCAATGTCATAAGCGTGCAACTTGTACTCTCAAATTGGGTATGTTTAAAGTGTGTCCCTTATATTTTATGGATTATATCTTTCCCTTTCCCCTTGTTTCTGGGGCCTATTATACTCCTAATTATATTTTGATTATTAATGATAATCACATGTGAAAGCATTAGCGCATCTAGATGTGATCTATTCCATGGGTTAATCTCTCACTTTCTCTCTATTTTCAAGAGCCCATCCTTTTCTTCCATCCTAGTATGTCGTCTCGAGGGGGCATCATAGGTCTATTCCAATTTATTCTTGACAACTCTTTTCTTTGAAAAGATGTCACTTTACCTAAATATATCACTACACCTTCTCAAATAGGGGAAAACTTTAGACATCTAATTCCTAACACCATTTGTGTTAAAATTGTCAATATTACTTGAATTACACTCAAATGCACATTTTAGGTCAGAATCCATAAAATGCCATAAATGGTTCAAACTTGTCACTTATAAGTTCTAGTTTAGGTCAAAGTATCCCTAAATAGGGAAATGCATTTTATGGGCCAACTAAATTTGATCAGATTATTTTGAGTCAACATGATAAATTCACCATTTAGTGCTCTAGATAACTCTTTTCTTTTAGTTCATTGGCTCACATCATGTACCTTTGTTATTTGGTTTCGGCAACATCCTAAATGGGAATATAGATCCAATGCATCTAACATCACCTTTTAGTTCCTCTCTAGTCAAATTACGACCCAATAATATAACTTTTTGACCATTTTGATTAATTGTGCACCAATTTTCAAATAATTGCAAAATGTTAATTAACCTTGTTTATGGCTAATTAATCCAAATCAATAGATTAAGTGGATTTTACATGAGAGTTGTTGAATATTTATTTTTCAAAATTGATTCCTATTAACTACATCATTAGGTGACATCATTTCTTAGGAAGACATCCCTAGGCCATAAATGCCATAAATATTAGGATTATGGGTCACCCATGCCTAGTTAATGCCTCCCATGCCTCTTCAATGCCCCTTCTTCCAAGGTCATGATGAAGATAATTATGGATTTAAATCCAAATATTAGGATTATCCATGGCCACACTTCTCAATCTTGAGATAGACGGTCATGGTTGATCGTGACCAATCTCAAAAATCTATAGATAGAGAGGCCATGGACATGAATTTTAAGCCTGAATATTACAAAGTTATAATGTTAAATTATTTCCACAATCCTTTGCATTTGATCATTGATTTTGTTTTTAAGCTTCATTGATAGGCTAATTTAGTGATTTGGAATCATGAGCCTAGGTTTTATAGAGTGTTCTTGAGACGTTGGAGGAGTTTGCCACCTTTGTTGACAAAGACAAGGATGCTTGATCAAGGAAGAACATGCTTTTGAGCCACATAGGTATGCTGAATCCATTTGGGAAGGTAATATGATGTTGATTTCTTTCATTTTGTTGATTTCTATCTTTTATAATTCCCATAAGAATAGATAGGCTTAGTTAGTTAGTTATTTATGTATTTTTCATTATTTATGGACTAATGTTTGACTAACTTGCTTTGCATTCCTCTCTACAGATAGGATAGGGGGCAAGGACACCAGAGAAGTGCACTACATTTGTCTAGGGCACTCTTATCCAAGGGGTGATTTGATCATGTTGAGTGTTAGGTAGGTCCTAAAGGATGTCTAAGGTTGATAAGAATAGGGATTAGTACATTTAGGGATCATTTATAAACTTATAAGAGTGTGTAAGGTGGTTGAAAGCAATCAAAGAGTGACTTGAGATAGGTTAATAGCTAAGTGTATAAGAGAGTGGTCAAAAGTGCATGATTTTAAATTAAATGTTAATTTATGTGTCTACATTTCCTCCCTTTTATTATATTAATACATCAAAGTGGAAGTACAAGAGTAAAAAGAAAAAGAGAGTGTACTTGAACTTACCTATGAAGATCTTGGATATAGGCCACAACATTGAATTGTTCTTCATGTTCAATCATCATATATAATATGAATATTTATTTAAGATGAATATAAAAAAAGTGAAATACAATGAATTAGAGACTGATAAATAATGAGTGCACCTGATAGGGTACATGAGCTGTTGTGCTTATCCTGATGTAAAAATTGGTGCAAAATTAGTGATTGTGGTGGGTTATACACTTGTATTTTCATTAACGTTGAATAGCTTGGATTGGACTGTGCATACCTCAATCATCATTGATAAGTGGGTGTGATAACTCAAAGTGTGTTTGAATCCATTATCACCTACCCAGATTAGTGAAGCAATTTTTAATAACTATATGAATCCCAATAAATATTTTTGGTGTAAAAATTGGTGAAAATAGTGAACCAACCAATACAAATAGAATAAGGTTCAATTATGATGCAAAAATTAGTGCAAAAATTGAGATTAATTTGGGAACTAAGACTATGAAACTACTAAGTACTATTTTGAGTAAACTTATGTTATGATAATTTTTGTAAATACCTATTTTTTAGGCATTTTGACAACATTGTTGGGAAGGACACTAGAGTAGTTCTCTCTTATCCAATGTGGCACTCATGTTCAAAGTGACTTTATATGTATTTTTTAGTCTAAGAAGACTAAAAACATGTCAGTGCACTCATGTTCTCTCTTATCTCTATTAAAACATGTTTGTGTGCTAATCTGGGAAGACTAGTCTCTAAGATAAACCTCTGTGAATGCCCCTTATTTTGAGGTGAGTTATTGAGATATTGCAAGAACTTAACTCAAAATAAAAAGTTATGTAGTAGGTTATTGTGATGGAAAATAGAAATATAAGTAATATTGACAACATTGAAAATCATGACATCATTGTGTATGTAAATTAAGCATAGTAATAATGTAAGATGCATGTGAAAACAAGCATTCATAGTAAGTGTGTCTAGATAGATGTGACAATGAAGTACGTAAATAATTGATCAATTAAGTATATAACACTAATTATAACTACTTAAGGATGAAGGCATGATATCCATCATGTAATTAGAAGGGCTAGGTAGATGCATGATGTACATCATGGCATCTAAATTTAAAGAAAGAAGCAAGGTGTCATGTCCATGACACATATAATTAAAGAGTACATGCATGACATACAAAATACACAAGAGAAGGATAAGGGTCCACATACAAGGGACATGTTCAAATGTTAGGCACATGCAAATACACATTTAAATGCCCTCACACACATAGAAGTAGATACAGGAGGCTTATAGCCACGTAGAAGGACATGTGAAATTGTCCACACACACGAATAGAAGATACACATAAGGACATGTTCAAATGTCCTCATTCACATATAATCAAAGACATGGAGGCTTAGATCTATAGTGAAATGACATATTCAAATGTCCTCAAAGCAAACAAAGCATGCATATATATGTGAAGCTAGAAAAAGTAATATAAAAGGATGCTTAATTATGTAATTTGATCAATAAGAGTTAAGTTGTAATTTGAGTATATTAAATAATTGAGATAAAAAATAATATATCACAATGATATTGAGTGAGAAATATCAAAAGATGTTATGCTATGTAAATATTTTAGCTTTGAATAAGATAATGTGGGCAAAGAAGGATAAAACCTATGTATACCATGCCCCTAATAAACTCAATAACGAATATACGTGATGTAGGAAGCCTGTGTGTAGCCTGAAAATAAGTGATGACAATCTAAGATCATTGGGGCAATAACAAGGTGAGGGACACTAGTGAATTTTTCTATTATCCTCTTTAATTCTTTTATCTAAATGCAATTTATGAGTGTGTAATAGTAAAAGTACCTGTAGTTGAATCCAAAAATTATTTTCTATGCAATTTGTAATCACTCATGTACATTGGTGAAGCATGTATGATATAAAATTGGATAAAGCATATATACAATATTGTGCACAATGAAACAAATGTATGATAAAATACATATAAAAATGCATAGGTCCTGATTTTGTTATTTTACATAATATTTAATTATTTTTTTATTTTTGCACATATATGAAATGAGAAATAGAGAGAAGGATACTAACCTATGAATCCATTAAGAGTCTTACCTTCAATAGATATTGAATTGAAAAAATTAATGGTGATCTCTTAAAAATGAAGAATCATGTAGCTGTGTAGGTTGTGTAGCATTTCCATATTCATATTCTGCATGATTAGTATCATTAGGATCATACCAATCTGGATTGTTATAATCATCATCTATATTTTGAACTTGTGAAATGACACTCTTGTTTTCTATTATATCTTGATATAAATAAGGAACAACCCCATACTATGGTATTGACCTTATCAAATTCTCTTTTATAGTATTTATTGTGTCATGTGCCTTTAGTGATATGCCATTACTTGTATCTGTTTGTATGTTGGTTAAAAGTATGCATTTTTTTGTTGCTCTTTTTTTAAAGAAACTCTATCTTCTCTTGAAATTTATGATAATTTCACTTTCATGTGAAAATGTGACATGGTTGGCATATTTACCCAATATTTACCCCATTTTTATCATCCATGATCTTAGAAATTCAATGTTAGATTTTGCCAAACTAGGACATACATGAAATACCACTAAACATATTTTTGGCCCAACTATGCAAGGTAACTCAATGGATCCAATAAATGATTTAGATAAAGTACTATTACCCAAATTTTCCTTATCATATCCACAAAATTTTAAGAGTGTCATGTTACAAACATTCATTTCAACAATGTTATTGATCACCACATTAGGACATTGCTTGACATCTATGAGGGGACTAAGAATCAAAGGCTCTAGAAAAGATGAATGCCTTTAAGTTAACTCATTTGGAACCACACTTGAAACTATATATTTTGTTGGTATTTCATGCTTTGGAGATTATTTTTCTAGAAAACCTCTTTTAAGAATGTTTTTTTGCTTATCTTGAATTTGATTTGATAACTTCTCTTACTGTAATACCACTTTTTTTTATAACATGTGTTTTTCACATTGTTTTCTTTGTAATTATTCTTTTGAATTTTGTTCTCTTACTTTCTATAACTTAGCATGTTGAATGTTTTCTTGTTCTAATTTTTCCTTTTAAACCTTTTCTTGTGTTAATCGGGCCTTTTCAACCTTTTATTGCTCTAATTTGTCCTTTGGTAACCACTTTTGTACTAACTATAATTTTGTCACTTGTGCTTGTTGTATTCAACACACCCCACATTGGATTTTATTTGAAAAGTGGGGACCCCCTTTTTGTTTTTAGAGGACTTATTTATTATTTGGGTCATGTATGTGTTTGGGGTTGGTTTTTATTAGCTATAGAAACTTTATGTTATGAACATCTGATCATGTTTGGTACACTTATTTTCCATGTTGAAATGACTTACTGAAACTAATATATTAATTGAAATTTTGAAAGAAATGATATGTATGACAAGTATTTGGACTTTTATTATTCGGGTTATTTTATTCAAAATTGCTTCTTCAAGAAATTTTTATTTGGCATTTTAAATACTTTTAGTCTTCAACATTTTGGTCTTTGAAAACTTTTAAGATGGGAACTTTATTTCATTTTGTTCTGGTTGGCAACTTAGTCTTCAAAAACTTTTATTCAGATAATTTTGTTTGATACTAATTACAGCGACTTTCCTTAGGAAACTTTGGTCTTCAAAAGGTTTTCTTTGGAAACTTTGGTCTTTAGAAGGTTTTATTCAAGAAATTTAATTTGGTAGCCTGCATTCAAAAGGTTTTCTTTGAGAACTTTCTCTACGGTAATTTTCACCCGAACAACAATCTCTCCAAAGAGAATTTAGTCTTCGAGAACTATTCCTTTGAAAACTTTATTTTGTAGCCATTTCAGTTGGAAACTATTCTTTCGATGACTTTCATACAAATCTTCCTAAACAAAACTTTCTAAAGAGTATTTAGATTTTGGGGTCTTTCACATAGAATATTGGGCTCATCATATCATACCATTAGGCCTGAAGGTAAAGGTTGACCCCTAACTAAACCATACAATGACAAGTGTCAAGAGGATGAAGTAACACCATGGCACCCTGAATGATCAAGCATCCTACATGGCATGCCTAGTAGGCCTATATGGTCAAGTTTGAATTGAATGAGGCTAAAGAGCTCATAGATGTTTGTGATTAATGGAGCATGCACTAGAATGAATTTATAAAGACTATAACATCAATCCCCAAACTAAGTTCACCACATTTGATTTTCAAGAGCTCAAGTGCACATAGCCTTCTATAATCTCAAAAGCCCTAGCTACGTTTAAAATAATTTGTAATTTGCACAACATAATTCTTAGATTACCATTTTTAAGATCTTGATTCACACCAACATCCATCAATAACAATGGTGTCTTCATCCAGGGCATAAAAGGGACCCTCAACACCATCTAGGTTTTTTATCAAGGAATCCACTAAATACTTTAACATGATTTTTGATGCAACTATGTTTGACAACCTCTATGCCAAATATTCGGCTCTATGTGTAGACACTAGAAAACTACACACTTGTAGTTTTTGATGACTAAATGCCTCGAAACCCCCCTAAAGACCATATAAACATTCTTAACCCTTTACCAACCCCTTTTAATTTAACTAAATCACTATTCTCCTAGTCACAAAGTACTATTGAAAATTACTATTTGAAAGAACTATTCACTATGGGATCCACTATCACTATTCATGATGACATGGCATGTGACATGACAAGTGACATGGAAGGTGATATGGCAAGTGACATGGCTTCGAAGTGATGTGGCTTAACGTGGGACATCATACCCCCCTTGGGACCCTTTCCCAATGTGCTTAATGACCTCATTTAAGCATCACAAGGCCCCCCTTGAAATATGTAAAATTTACCCTTAAAAGCTGTAACATCACATTTGCCTAGTATTATTAGGATATGCTTAGAATTGACCCCTCCATCAATCTTCATAACATCATTACCCATCTTAAGGCTAAGTTGGTACGATAAAAGCTTCACAAAATGCACCCTCATATAGCTATTCTCATCAAGGAAGAAATTCAATGACTTCTGTCTGTCAACTTCATTCAACCCATTGATTATCCATAATGGGTCTCTAATATCATTCCTATTACCAAACACACTAGGGGAATCTACCTTTGTGTGGATTTATGTGACCTTAACGTTGCATGACCCAAAGATGATTTATTTTACCCAACATCAACAAACTAGTTGACCTTACTATGGGCCATGAGATGTTATCCCATATGGATAGTTTTTAAGGATATAATTAGATCCTAATTGCCTCTTTATATCAACTTAAAACCACCTTCATTACTCCTTAGGGAACCTTCTATTAATGAGTCATGCCTTTTGGTTTAAAAAATGCAGGAGTGACTTATCAATGAGACATGACCTATATCTTCCATGACCTTATCCATAAGATTGTAGAGGATTATGTGGATGATCTCCTCAGAAAATCCAAGCATTGAGAGGACCATTTGGTTATTCTTGCTATCATTTTTGATTGACTAATCCAATTCCATGTCTGGCTCAATCCCAAAAAATAAATTTTTAGGGTTCTTTCCAGAAAGCTTCTTAGCTTTATCATCTGTCTTCATGGAATCAAAGTAGACCTTGATAAAGTTAGAGAAATTTTGGACACGCCTCCTCTAACCAACCTTAAGTAGCTATATAGCCTACAAGTAAAAATTCAATCCATTTATCATTTCATTTCCTAACTTTTAGACCAGTGCCAACCTTTCCATCACCTTCTAAAGAAGGATGTCTCTTTCAAATGGAATGGTGATTGTCAAAAGGCTTTTGATTTTATCAAATAGTACCTTTTGTCACCACCTATCCTCACCCCTCCTAAGGATGATCACCCGTTTTACCTATATACCTCTATCACTGACCATTCCCTAGGGGCAATGTTGGCCCATTGAGATGAACAACACAAAGAGCAATCCTATACTAAATTAGCCACACACTTGTAGAATATGAGACTTGATATAACATACTAAGAAACTCTACTTAGCATTGACCTTCATGGCCACCAAACTCTACCACTACCTTCTTAACCATAAAACCTATGTCATCATTAATACTAACCTGCTCAAGTACATGCACTCTAAACCATACCAAAATTAGCATATGGCTAAGTGGATCATGTTCTTATCTAAATTCAACCTTGAATTCCTCTATTATAATTTGATTAAATAACAAGTCATTGTCAACTAATTGGCCAAAGTTCTTTTACCAAACAACCTACCACCTCTTCTTACCTTTCTAGATGAGTCTATCACAACTCTTTTTCAAGAATATGGCATAACCTACCAAACAATCATGTTCTTTGATGGCTCAAAGTGCTAACAAGGAGGGGGTGCTAGAGTTATTCTCATTCCTCTTGATGGCAAACCCCTTCTTCTCTCCTTCAAAATTGACTTTGAATGCACCAATAATATGGTTGAGTACGAAGCCCTAGTGATAGGTCTTCAAATTGCTCTAACCTTGGAAATTAAGACAATCCATGTATTTGGTGATTTATAGCTTGTAGTCAATCACGTCAATGGATATTATTAATGTAAGAATGATGTCTTGCAAAAATATAAACTTTTAGTTGACAAACTCTTAACATCATTTGAACATTACCTGATCTAATTCATTCCCCATCTACCAATAAATTTATTGATAAAAAGGATTATCTTGCTTCCCAGATCCCTTCTCACCATTCCAATTCCAAAATATTTATCACTATTCATCATTTTACCACACCCTCTTATAGCCAATCTGACCTCCCTACCATTTGTAATGTGGAGGAATCCCCATCCAACATTTGGTATGACCAAACTTTCAACTACCTCAACCTAGGCGTCATCCCTCCCAACCTCTCTAGGAATGCCCATAGAAAATTTGTTTAAAGTACATCTCATTACACCATACTAAGGGGAATCCTTTACAAATGTGGTTTTGATGGTCTCCTTCATTGCCTATGCAACCATGAAGCTTCCCATGCCATCAAAAAAACACATGATGGGATCTATGGGGGACACTTTAGTAGCCTAATGATTCTTAAAAATATCCTTCACCTTGGATACTATTGGCCCACCCTCAACCAAGACAATTGTGAATATGTAAAAGAGTGTGTAAAATTTCAAAAACATGGTAATTTATATCACGCACCAGCTAATAACCTCCAGGTATCTAAGGATTTCTGGCCTTTCTCTCAATAGGGCCTTGATCTCATTGGGGAAATTGACCCCCATTCTTCACAACATCATAGCTACAACATCATAGCCATCAAATATTTCACCAAGTGGGTGGAAGCTATTCCTCTTATCTCAACTAAAGAAAAGAAGATTGTTGACTTTATCAACCATCATATCATTTGCCACTTTGATGTTCCTCATAAGATCATCATTGACAATGATAAATATTTCAAAAAGAAGTAGGTCCAAGGGCTATGTGACACATTTTGCATCGAGTTAAGCTTTTCCTCACCTTACCATTCACAAGAAAATGGACAAGCAAAAGCCTCTAACAAAATCCTAAATAAAATTCTCAACAAGCTGTTAGTGCTTCAGGTCAGGATTGGCACTTGCACATCCCATTCACTTTATGGGCCTATCGTACTAGCATTTGAACCTTTAGGAGTGCTACCCCTTTCTCTTTAGTATTTGGAAAAACATTAGTCTTACCTCTTGAGGTCCAAATCCCCTCTCTACATATCTTTACAAGAGCTTATTTTTGAGGAAGATTTTTGTCAGTACCCTTTAGCTCAACTTGAGCTACTTGATGAGCATCATTTAGCAGCCCTCACCTACCTCTGTATCTATTAAGAGAATATTAAATGCATTTATAAAAATCACCTAAAATAATGTGAATTCAATATCAAAGACCTCATCCTAAAGGAAAATCAACACGTGACCAACATGGAAAAGAGTATACGAGGCAAATTTGCTTTCAAACATGTGACAAACATGTAAAAGAGTATACGAGGCAAATTTGGTTTCAATTGGCTTGGACCCTAAATCATTACCCATAAGTATGAATTATGAGCTTATCATTTATCCTCTCTCAAAGGCAAACTAGAACTTAAACCCCTCAATGATTCACATCTACGTCTACTATTTTGTTAAATAAAGATCAAGCTCACTTCTTTTGTCTAAATTAATCTCATCCCTTGATTACAGGATTTTAACCTTCACCCATCTTTATCCTCTCCTTTTGAAGATAATTTATTACAATATAGAACCATGTGATTAACCGTCACAGTCATAGCCTAATCCTAAATGTGGGTACCATGGCTCTACCCATAACATGGTTCTCATGGATACTTTTCATCTCTAACAAGATTGAATCCCATGGTCATTATCTCTCAAAACCACACCCTTTCACATATCATTGACCTTGTGTTAAATTTTTTCCCTCATAAAGGTAGACCTCTAAACCTAATTAGACTTGTTCATGTCTAAACACAGTGCATCTAGACACAATTTGGATACCAAAATACTACTTGGGTTAATATCTTAAGCATTATAGACTATTCTCTCATAGGATAACTACCCAAAAACAAAATAAAAATTTCCAAATGTAAGGTAAACTTCCCCCTTGAAGGACAACTATTAATAACATTAAACAAAACCAATAAGCTTAGACCACTCCCTTGAAGGATGGCTATGTTAAATTTGTCAAAAGTAGAGAAATTTCTTGGAAGCTTCCCAAATCAATTAGCTTCCCATATACAAAAATAAAGCAAAAGACCCACTATCACAACAAATTCTAAAGTCATAATCATCTCTCAAGCAACATAATAAGTTGGAAGCTACAATCGGTTTTTACATAAAGACTTTTCGTATTGATCAATCTACAATTAGCTTACAACATGAACTTATCTGTTATCATTATTAGGTCACCTATAAAAGGGGAAAAATAATTCACATGAGGTTATCATACATATCACCCATTACCCTTCACACCACATATCAATCATGTTCCCTTCAAACTATCTATAAATCAATAGATTTAGAGCTTACTTGACACCCTATGATCAAGAAATTTTTTTAATCAACTAACGACCATTCATGTGAAGTGTTTGAAGGGCTTATATTCATTAATCCAATCCCACTTTGGGATTATTTTTATTCCTTGTGAAAAATAAAGCATCATTCCCTATTCTTATCTTATTGTGCTTGATTAATGTTTTCATCATGACTTTTACCATCTAGTGTTGCAACAACAATAATCATTATTTTTAAATTAAAAGAGAATAAAACAACCATAACCATATCACTCATAACCATAACCATAACATTCATAAGTATCCACACAATCTTAAGCATGATAACATTCGATTAGTGACATCCACTATATTTTGTACATTCGATTAGTGACATCCACTATTTTATTTAGAGTGTGAGGAGTCGCACGACACATACAAAGTTATCAGACTATCCATGCTTTACCTAAGGCCCATACATATATTATTTTCTACCTAAGCACTAGGTTGATTGTCTAGTGACTCTGGATTTGTGTTTAGCCATCTTTCTACTTGATTGCTCCTTGAACTAGCATCTGTAACATTCCTTGTCTTAGAAATTGATAAAGGGTATACTTTGTTCTCCTCTTTCACATTCATCCCCACAGGGTGAGAATCATATTCTACTCTCGGTCTTTCACCTTGATCACTTTTTTTAGCCATTTCATCCCTCTACTTTCGTTGTTCTTCTCACATAGGTACTATCATTTTTTGCCTTAGTGCACATCCCCTGGACAGTGAGGGTTCTCTCCATAGATAGGTTGATGATCATGTTCTCTAGCCCTGCATCTTGTGCAATAAAATTCTTGCCTTATTTAGTATTATAGAGGTAAGAGTTCAGGATCAAGATTAGGTCATGGGTGAATTTCCTCTTGTTTTTTATCTAACAATACTTCCATTATCACCATTACATGTTACAATATCTGATAGATCTGCATATTCACCATATTGATTATTTTGGGTCACAGGGTTGCTAATTATCTCTACCATTATTCTCATTATTTTCCATATTCAACCTTATGTAGTTCTCTACACTCTCTATGACCTAAAAAACCAAAAAAAACTCAATGATAGACATTCATCCTTATCATGATTCTTTAAATAGAATACCTTACCATTCTTTCTCATCGACATGATTCTTCATTCCACCGACTGAGAAAAATCATATGATGTCATTGATTCCCTTGAATAATCTTCCCACTTGAAATGGTCATGTATAATTACCTTTTCATATGGACACATTACACTCAATCATCTCGATAAAACCATTATGCACCATCATGATATCTTTTTATTTCCCTTATCATTTAATCTACCCTTATCATCCAATCTACATCTGATGTCTTTCCTTGCTTTGTCATATTATAATACTTGTAGGCCTAGTGGTCATTTGCATCATTGTTACCTTTAGCCCAATTGACGTAAATTAACTTCTAATGATGGGTCACTGTAATGATCATGCCTTCACAACTACCACTGTTGCTGGTGGTAGGTAACTCCCAAATGCTTGCCACTATAGAAATTCTTCCATCAAAGGTAGGCCACCATGAATTCATGACAATAAATTCAAATTCCTATCCCCTCTACCCTCATATTACTACCAACCCATTGCCACAGGCTTTGAACATCAAACCCCAACCATTGGTAGTGGCTGCTCGAACATGGTAATATTTTATTTTGTGTCAACTAAGCATTCATCTATGGTAGCGGAATGGTCACCTTCTCTAATTTTATAACCAATACCCTAGACCATGTAACTCTTTATTACCAGGGCCTCTTCTAAGTGGAACCCCAAGTCATTAGTTCCAAGGAAATGGGACAAAGTATGTAAACATGACTGCCACTCATCTAGCCTACCCACGTAGATCTTGGGTCAGATACGATCCATCCTCTATCATTCACCACCCTACCAATTTCATACCTTGTAGAATCTACTTAACCGTCAAAGAAATTATTTATAGGTCATCACTTCACTACTACCCTTAAAACATGGCTCGTAGTGGTGATGAACCTTAGCCAAAGAGACTATGTAGATCTGGATAGACACCCACCTCCTAAATCTTAGCTCATAACGATAGATGCCAACACTGTGCTTATACCCTCACACAATTTTATAAGGTGTAACCTCCTCAAAAATGCACCTCTTTTATGGATTAACTCCATTGAAGGCCATTTATGGTGCTTAACATTATGTTCCCTTCTTATTTCTCCTACCTTACCCATCTGTGTCTCTCATCCTACTAAATATGGGATCATTATAGTAACTATTCACCAATCTACACCATGCACTTTCACTGTCACCTTCACCAAAACCCAAAACTACTATTTTACAACATTTTCTCCATCCACCCAAACCAACCTATGTGGTCCATCAAATTGGGACAACCAATTTGAACACCACTCACCCAACCATTGTTAAACTACATTGGCCTGATGTCCATAGAATATGTAGGCATTGCTTCACTTCTACAGGTAGCTTAGACACTAACAACTAATTCCCATCCGCTTTTTCTTCTCACTCATTTCCACTGCTAATAGTGCCCTCTTGCTTAGGGCATCTTACATCAAGGTAGCTTTGAATTCTTTCTTAAGTGTCCTTATGTTTTAACACCATCTAATACTTCCTCTTATGTCTTTCCCCAATTTTTGGGAGAACCACATCAGCCTGAGGTGTTTTTAGACTATGTAGGCAATTCTCAATTACTAAGGTCAGCTTGATCACATCCTTTATTTTGTTTTCCCTTCTCACCTAAAATCTCTTCCTCCACTTCTCTGCCTATCTTCTCATCACCTCCCTCCCTTTAGCTTATCAATCTCTTTTAACATAAGGGTTGATATCCTTCCTCATTGGCCCCTTTTATCTCCCATAAAACCACCACCTACTCTACCTTGCTAGCCTCCTTATTACCTTTTCTTGTGCATACTTTGTAGTTCATGTCCTCACCCACTTCATGTTTTTGGTCTCTCTGTCCACTTATTACCAACATTGTCCTTTATCCCATTCAACTTCTTTCACCATCCTCATCATCTCCCCTCACCCTTGGCTATTTGTTGTACCCTCTTTATCACTCTCTTTTCCTCACCAATTCCACATCATAATGTACACCTTGCAAGCTTTCTATTTCTTCTATTGCTATACTTTTTCTTTATGTGTACCACCACTCTATGCCATTTTTCCACTCTTCCCACTGTACCCATTTTCCATTCTTCTTGTTTTCTTTTTTTCCATCCTTTCATCCTTTTTTTTTCTCTTTTTTTCCTCCACAACTAGTTTCTACCTAGGTCTTTATCCTTTGAGAATCCCTCCATAATTGCCTCTTTTCTTCTTCTTAGTTCTTGCCTTTTGTGTTCCCCTTTTACTCTTTTTATCTAAGTACCCACTTGTCTTTTGAATCTATGTGAGTATTCATGCTTTATATTCCTACTTTAATTCTTCCTTTTTCTTCTTATAAGCCTTGATTTTCATCTCATGCCCTTTCCTTGTGTTCCCCTATTTCTTCACCACCTCACCCTTTTTGGCTTGTCAACCTCTTCTAACAAGTTGATTGACACATACCTTATCTCTTCAACTTCTTCTTCACCCATACTTCACTTCCCCTTGATTTTCTTGGCCCCTTTCTCATTTTCCATCCCATTCTCATGTCCAAAATCACCATCTGCTTTGCTTCATTACCTATCATCATCCATGCTTACTTGGTCAAGATACGACCTACTTCTTCACTCTCTTATCATCCTTTTTGTGTCCTCATTTCATTTCCTTTTCCTCCAATTTCATTTACTCTATTTATTTCCTTATTTTTTATTTGCACCACCAAACTATTTTCTCCTTGGTCTATTTTTAGACTTATTTTCGAACCCTTCATGGACTCCCATATTTACCATCCTCCCCTTACCCTCCATGATTGTTACACTTCTCTCCCCATCCTTATCAATTCTCCACTTTGTCATTCTTTAGTACACCTCACCCCCCATCTTCTACCTCTTATTTTCATTCTCTTTTCTCCATTTCATTTCATTTTTTTCATATCCCTTGATGACATTCCTTATTCTTCCCAACCTTCCTTTATTTTTATATATATGTCCATGCTTGGATCCTTCTATCCTTATCCACCTTCATCTTTATTTACGACCTCATTATTTTCTCTTCATCCATCTCCTGGTCTACCTTCACCTCATCTCTTTTTGTATCTCCCTTATTTTCTCCATTTCAACCTCTACCTCTTTAGTGTGTGGTCACTAGTTATGCCACTTCTACATACATCTCCTTACCTGCTTCCTCATTTCCTCCATGCCTTTGCTTTAATGCATGAAATCCATAACCTGCTCCCTCATTTAATTAATATTATTATTATTCACCTCACTCCATATTCCAAAACCCCTTAGATTGTTTCTCTGAATTCCCTCAAAATACAACACTTACTTATTTTGGGGCTCCACTGGCTCAAAGGTCAAGGGTTCAAATCTTCACTTCTCATTTACCCACTCTACTCCTTTATTTCCCTAAATCATTAAATAATACCCTTTTATATCCTATTAATGACATTATTATGGATTTTGCATAATGTTAGCTTATTTGGATGGTGATGAAAGAACCCATCAAGTCATCATGGTAATTTGGGATACACCAAATTTTCCAAAACCTGGTAAAGCACATTTTTCCTTTTTTTTAAATGGTGGAAGAAATTTTATGCTTGATCCTACTTATCCATGGCTACAAATTCCTTTTGCATAGTTGAATCAATCATCTAATTGCCTCCTAGGTAATCTCATCCATCATTTTTACCAAACCAATAAAAAAACAATTTGATCTCCATCTTTTTCACCCTTTGGCACTTCCATTTCTCCAACATCCTTCCACCAGATTTAACTGCATGATATCTAATTGGGGTAACCAAGTTAACCAACACTCCCCACCTCATCAAAACTACATTAGGCCTATAGTTCATTTTAGACATTATGTCCATGGAACTATGTAGGTAGCATCCACTTGCCTAGTGCATATAGAGTTCCACCCCATTCCAACCAACCAACCCACTTACCCACGTCCACCTCAACATTGGTTGCTTTTGACCGAGACCATTATCATGTTTTATGATGAATTTTGATCATACCGACCAACCTTACCATGTTGAAATCATAAAATTTTACACCACCTCATGCATGACCTAAACAATTATGTTGTTTTGCAGGAGCACTTCTTACCCTCGATACTTACAACCAATACTAACCCTACCTAGATGGCTTAATAAGCCTAACTTGATTAGATATGACCATCACTATGGATCGATTATCCCTATCATGTGCCCTTCTAAGATCAAACTTATTTTTACTAACATTGGTAGCTTTAATCTTTATGCAATCTCAACTACCATGCTTAGTTGCCTTTCACCCATTGACATTTCACATGCCCAACTACCTTTGGCACCACCTAGTGCCTCCTCACCAACTTCTTATCAAACCTACACCTAATTTGGCCTTTCTGCATCAAATCTCAGTTTGAGGGGGAACACCTCCTTCTATACTTAGAGCACCCTGACCTTTAACCAAGTGATTTATTTTTATTTTTTAGCTTGTTAATTCAAATCCATATAATAAAAAGGGGCAAAATGTAGACACTAAAAAACTGCACACTTACATTTTTTGATGACTAAATGCCTCGAAATCCCCTTGAATACCCCCTAAACCTTCTTAACCCTTAACCAACCCCTCTTAATCCAACCAAATCACTATTCTCCTAGTCACATAGTACTATTCAAAATTAATTTATAAAAGTACTATTCAAAAGTACTATTCACTATCACTATTCACTATGGGACCCACTATCACTATTCATGATGACATGGTAAGTGATATGGAAAGTGACATAGAAGGTGATAGGTTTTGGTCCTAAAAAATGTTCCTCATTTTTTAGACAACATATGACTATTTTGGTCCTACATAACCAAAATTATCTTCCCCCTTTTCAAATTTTGCTCTGAGCTTTCAAATTCTTCATTATTTGAGCTTTTTCAGTAAAGGGACTAGCAGTTTCAGTAGGTTCAAACAAAAATATTCATCAACAAACACCATCATCAAGTTTAATGTCTTTAGCAAGAGTTAAGTGCTTCATCAAGTCCAATTATTCAATGCCCGATCAGTTCAACGCACTAGGTTCAAAAGTTCAAAGACTGCCTCAGTTATGGAGAGAAACATGCGCGACAGAAAGAGTTCATCAGAACGTGCCACGTGTCATCATCCAAATCTCACTAAACTTTTTTTTTGGGAATTGGTAGATATTACCATGTGTCCCTATTGAAGATCAGTGAAAGCCTCCAAGTGTCAATACCATAGTCTCTTCCTCTTGCTTCTTGTTTTTATAAAGATCATGGTGTGCCCAAAGATGATTGACTAAGCAAAGTAGAAAGTGTCAAGTGTCTGCATCTGCGTGACTAACAAGAGCATTCAGACCATGCCACGTGCCCTATATAGAGATTAGCAGAGGTTGACAAGTGTCATCATCTACGTGATTACCAAAGTGAGTTGTGACTGCTTCTGTAGGTATTTCTAGAGGGTTGTAGAAGCTGCCAAGTGTTGCGAGTTGAGACACAATTTTGAATGAGGCTACATAGTGTGGAACCTACTGCGTATCCCAACCCAATGTAGTAGAAGCTACCACATGTCTGCATCTGCATCACAACAAAAAAGAGCCCAAGGAATGCAGTGACCTGCTAGAAGATAGCCTGAGGGTTGAAGGAGCTAGAAAGCAACAAAATTAGGGAAAGCCAGAGTGTGAAAGGTGCCAAGTGGCATCTGTGGAAGGCTTTGACATGTTTTCTCTAAAAGGAGTGGAATATGTCACATGTCACTACCAAAGAGTGCAGAAGGTGCCATGTGTCCTCTTTCACAAGACTCTCAAAAGGTGTTTGAAGCTTCTATAAACTCAACGGATGCTACCACGTGTCCTGCCTGTTTCAGCTGCAGAACATGCCACGTATCACTTATTACAAACAACAAAACTTGCCACTTGTTAAAGACACAAAAAGGTCCCCCCCAAAAGACATAGGCAAGAAGAGCTATAAAGAGCAAAGAAGGCTGAGACTAGAAAAAAGTGAGGAATGAACAAAATAGTCAATTGAATCTAGGACCCAATTCAATTAACCAAAAAGGGAGGAGTGAGATCGAAGGATCAATAAATGTCTTCAAAAGAGTTATTTCTGATAAGTGAAATAGTGGATTGAGTTGACTTCTAAGTGCACCAAACCAAGGACATGACCTATTTTCTTCCATGAAGTAAAGACGAATGGATGGCTGCACAGATGTCAGAGGGGACAGACCAGATGATCCAGACTCGAGAAAAGACATTTGGGATGAAATGGCACACAATAGTTAAGATAGCTACCCTATTTTCAATGCAGTCCTTTGATGAACTTGAAAATGCATTCAAGGTATTGAATGCACGGCATGGGCCGTTCTTTGAAAAATAAGCACCCAAGTCTTTCTTGGGGCTCTATATATTGTATTATCTCATTTGTTGTAAAAGAGGGATTTTCCCCTTACCAAGAAGCAAAACTCTGCCCATTTTGAAAGGCATTACTAAGACTTTGAGCTCAGGTTGTAATTTCATTTTCCTTGTTATTTGAATGAGAAAGCAAGTTTTTCCAGACTTTGTGCTGTTTTGACTTGTGTCATAGGAGGTGTCCTTATTCATTTAATTTGGTAGGCAGAATTAGTGAAGGTAGTAGGGAAGGTGTCCTGAAGGCCCACTGTGGAGAGACTTTGTGCCCCCATAAGTACCTTTAGTGTGTTTGCATTTTCCTTTCCTATGTAAAGAGCCTTGGGAGGACTTTGTGACCCCATTGTTCTTCATGTTATACTCTTTGGGTAGTTAAGGTGGAGACTTTGCGCTACATTTCAGGCTGTTGGTTACTCTGCACTTTTGGTTACCTGTTACCAAAAAGAGTCTTGCTATTTGCAAGAACAAGCACTTCTGAAAGAAGAGAAGTGCCTTTTATTGCTTCATCAGGGTTTCTAATATTTAGGAAGAAATCTGGCTCTTGGCTAAGAGTTACTTCTGAGAGAAGAGAAGCACCTTCCCCATCACCCAGTATTTCTCTTCTATTTGTCAGCATCATCTTTGAAAGAAGAGAGATGGATGGTTTGTCCTACCCCCTATGTCTTACTTTCTCCATATATATATATATAGTATATAACCTCTTACATCTCCTGCATACCTATAGGGAACCTCCCCTTGATGAGAGGAGATATTTGTCTCCTATTGATGTAGTAAATCTGCACATCTGGTCGATTGATCTCCCTATGCTGTGGTGATAGAAACTATTTTGGTCACTAGTTAGTTGGCCGACAAAATATTCACCCAACAGTTTTTGGTGACTCCACTGGGGATTTAAATAAGCAGTCCCTACCCTTATCCATTACATAGTCTGGCAACTTTGTTTCATGTCTTACCCATTATAATTATAACCTTACCATCTCCCTCCATCTCCATTACATTATCTGGTCTGCAAAACTAGAGCCACTGGGAAGAACATGCATTTTGAAGCCTCAAGCTTCAATTTGAAGCAATTTCGGTCCCTTTTTCATTCAAAATTTGGCAACTCCATGATACACAAGAAGCCAAAGATCTAAGGGTGTTTTTGATCCCGTGTTTGAGTTGGCACAATAGAGCAATTTCGATCTGTTTCCTCCACTGCCTTTCCTCCAATGATCTAGGAGTCTTCCTCCTGACCTGATCGGGTCACCAACACAAGGTAGAGCTTCTTTTCCTGCTAATAAGAGTGCCCTACCTATAAACACCCCACCAAGATTTGTTATCCCCACTTTTCATAATCCAATCATGGCAGTTCGGAGCCCTTGGGGTAACTCATTTGGACCACTCAACTTTACTCCACCTCTACATGAGCTTCCACGCAGCTTAAGGAAAAGCTTCCCCAAATTCCTTGGTGATGGAAAAGTTCACCCTGATGAACACATTGCTACCTTCTCTATAGCATGTGGTGTAATCAACGTGGAATTTGAAGATATAGCAGTCAGGCTATTTGTAGAAACTCTACAAGGTGCTGTTGTAGACTAGTTCTACCACTTGCAGACTGGGTCAGTAACTGATTGGGACACACTAAAGCCCATATTTAAAGCCAGGTTTAAACCTGCTGAAGATGCACACACTTTGTTAGCATAGCTAACACAGATGAAAAAGGAATCCCAGGAACCCATGAGGGATTTCATAGCTAAATTCAACAAGTTAAGGAACCGGATTCCAACTGTGGCTCAGCCCACGTCAGAGAATCTCAAGTGTTTTTTCATGAACTCACAGCTTCCCAAAGTAAGTTTCCTATTGAGGCGAGCTGGCCCTATGGATTTAGCATTAGCTCAAAATTTGGCTACTGAGATTAAAGATGATCTTATTCTGGTAGGTAAGATCAGAAAAGACCCTAGTAAGAATAGATTCTCTTCATCTACTGAAGGCTCTTCTACAGGCACTACAGATCCTATGGTGCAAAAATTGACAAATGAACTGATAGCTTTGAAGAGACAAATGGCACAAGGGATGTCATACTCTTCTATATACCAAGATGCCCCAAGGAGGACATTCCCCAATCAGGGATACTAAGGCAATGCTGCTAGGGATTGATGGCAGCCCAATCGTCTTCCTCCCCCATAGAGGAATCTTGCCTTGGAAGCCCCTTCAACTAACTCAATAGTTGGATATCTGGAAATGGAGCACGCTTCCCCTTTCCAACCTAAGACTAAGCTAGAAAATGACATTAATCTCTTCATTGAGGAAGAAGAAGAATTAGCTAGCGACTCCGTCATTGGTTACCTGAATTATCAAGATGAACCCAGAAGTGAGGGGAATGCAGCTGAGGGATCATATACCATATTCACTCAGTCCCAGAAATAGTCAGCCTGACAAGCTGATAAAGAGAAGACAGAGGAGCAACCTCAGCCAACAGTTTCAATTGCCAAGTGGGGAACCACTCTGCCCTTCCAACCAAAGGACTTGGTGACTATTGAAAAGGTACGTACCCCAAGCATCTCTGCACCCTCTACTTCAACTTAGCAAACTAGCCCTCTCCATCCCAAAAACCAAAAGAGTGAACTCCCATCCTTTGTCCCTAGTCCAATTTAGACATTTGACATAATTGAGCATGTCAAAAAGACTAAAATTCAAATGTCTAAATTTAAATTTCTACAAGCCCATCCTAAATAGTTGGACAGGTTGGCAGAATGTGTGAAAGGTACAATTGTCCCTACAGGACAAGAAATTATGAGGGTAACTCATGATCCCCCAAAGAATGTATCCATCTAGAATAATCTTTTCGTGACTCCTCCAATTGCTCTCAAGAAAATAGAACCTTTCTATGTTTCCCTGTTAATAAATAGTCGCAAGCTGAGCAACTACATCATCAATTCTGGTGCATCTGATAACGTCATGCCTGTTAAAGTGGTAGAATCTCTTGGTCTCACATTGACTAAAAATTTTGAGAGATGTTTCTCCATGGAAAACAAACAAGTACCACTATTAGGGCAAATCAAAGATGCCCAATTTACATTTGTAGCATTCCCTAACAAGAGGATCAAGATGACAGTTCTGGTAGCTGACGTCCCAGCCTCATATGACATTTTGCTTGGATGGAACTTTTGCAAGGATGTCGGTGGAGAATTGAGCATGGACTTGTCCTAGGTGAGAATCCATGTGAAAGGTGTGATGCAGAGGTTGCTTCCTGAGGGAGAGGCAAAGTACGTGGTTACCCAAACATTAGCCCCTGTGGCTCAAATTTTGTTTGAGTCCTCAGGCAGGGGTAATTATTTTCTAACCATAGAAGAGGTTCATAAAGAGCCTGTTAAAGCCCTTGAGAATGCCAACCAAAAAATTGGTCTAGATGAAACAACAACAAGTGGACCTGATAGTGCCAATCAGTGGCAGGTGTCAAATGAAGATAATCAAATGAGTTGTTGGATGGAACCAGAAGAGCAACCAATTATGGTAGCTGACCATGCTACCTTGCGTCATAATCAGGAAAAGGAGCTCTTCTCTAAGAAAACAAAGATTCATGGTTTTTAGATTGAAAGACAAGTCTTGTTGTGGGGTAAGAGGAGAAAATAAAAGGGAAGGCATAGGAAATTATTTTCTTGGTGGAGAGTTCCATTCACACATCATCAATTGTGGGGAGAAAATGGCCTCTTGATGGTTTATCAGGATAGAGCGTCATCGTCACTGCCTCTAAAGGGGTAACATCTGAGGTGCTTCAATTTTTGAAGTACCAAATAAATTCACCTGTATATTTGTAGTCTTTAGCTTTGTTTTGTTCATTTCATTTTCTTTTTTGGAGCCTTTCTTTTTGGGTAGCATGACTCCGTAGCCCAATGGCATGCTTCTAAGGCACTGGAGATTCTAGATTCTACTCCCTTTAATTGATTTTTTCAACAGAAGGAAGTTTCCCAACTAGAGCCAGCTATTGGTCCTCAAAAATGTTCCTCATTTTTCAAACATATGACTATTTTGGTCATGCATAACCAAAATTGTCTTCCCCCTTTTCAAATTTTGCTCTAAGCTTTCAAATTCTTCATTATTTGAGTTTTTTTATTAAAGGGAATAGCAGGTTCAATGGGTTCGAACAAAAATCTTCATCGACAAACACCATCAGTAAGTTTAACATCTTTGGCAAGAGTTAAGCACTTCATCGGGTCTAATTGTTCAACGCCCGATCGGTTCAACGCATCGGGTTCAAAAGTTCAAAGATTGCCTTAGTTATGGAGAGAAATGTGTGTGATAGAAGGAGTTCATCAGAACGTGCCATGTGTCATCATCTGAATCTCATTGAATTTTGTTTTTGAGAATTGGTAGATATTGCCATGTGTCCCTATTGAAGATCAGCAGAAGCCTCCAAGTGTCAATACTGTAGTCTCTTCCTCTTGCTTCTTGTTTTTATAAAGATCATGGTGTGCCCAAAGATGAGTGACTAAGCAAAGTAGAAAGTGCTAAGTGTCTACATATACATGACTAACAAGAGCATTTAGACCATGCCACGTGCCCCATACAAAGATTAGCAGAGGCCGACAAGTGTCATCATCTGTGTGATTACTAAAGTGAGTCTCGACTGCTTCCGTAAGTATTTTTAGAGGGTTGTAAACGTTGACAAGTGTCACGAGTCAAGACACAATTTTGAATGAGGCTACATAGTGTGGAACTTGCCTCGTATGCTGACCCAATGCAACAAAAGCTACCACGTGTCTGCATTTGCATCACAACAAAAAAGAGCCCAAGGAACGCAGTGACCTACTAAAAGATAGCCTGAGGGCTGAAGGAGCTAAAAAGCAACAAAATTAGGGAAAGCCAGAGTGCGGAAGGTGCCAAGTGGCATCCACAGAAGGCTTTGACATCTTTTCTCTAAAAGGAGTAGAACATGTCACGTGTCACTGCCAAAGAGTGCAGAAGCTGCCATGTGTCCTCTTTTGCAAGACTCTCAAAAGGTGTTTGAAGATTCTATAAACTCAACAGATGCTACCACGTGTCCTGCCTATTTTAGCTGTAGAACACACCACGTATCACTTATTGCAAGTAGTGGAACTTGCCACTTGTTAAAGACACAGAAAGGCCCCCCCAAAAGACATCGGCAAGAAGAGCTATAAAAAGCAAAGAAGGTTGAGACTAGCATAAATTGAGGAATGAACAGAACAGTCAATTAAATCTAGGACCCAATTCAATTAACCAAAAAGGGAGGAGTGAGATTGAAGGATCAAAAATATCTTTGAAAGAGTTTTTTTTGGTAGGTGAAATAGTGGATCGAGTTGACTTCTGAGTGCACCAAACCAAGGACACGACCTGTTTTCTTCCATGAAGTAAAGACAAATGGATGGCTACGCAGATGTCAGAGGGGACAGACCAGATGATCCAGACTCGAGAGAAGACATTTGGGATGAAATGGCATGCAATAGTTAAGTCAACTACCCTATTTTCAACATAGTCCTTTGACAAACTTGAAAATGCATTCAAGGCATTGAATGCATGGCATGGGTTGTTCTTTGAAAAACAAGCACCCAAGTCTTTCTTGGGACTCTATTTATTGTAATCTCTCATTTTTTGTAAAAGGGGGATCTTCCCCTTACCAAGAAACAAAACTCTGCCCATTTTGAAAGGCATTACTGAGACTTTGAGCTCAGATTGTAATTTCATTTTCCTTGTTATTTGAATGAGAAAGCAAGTTTTTCCAGACTTTGTGCTGTTCTGACTTGTGTCATCTGGAGGTGTCCTTATTCATTTAATTTGGTAGGTAGAATTAGTGAAGGTAGTAGGGAAGGTGTCCTGAAGGCCCACTGTGGAGAGACTTTGTGCCCCATAAGTACCTTCAGTGTGTTTGCATTTTCCTTTCCTGTGTAAAGAGCCTTGGGATGATTTTGTGCCCCCATTGTTCTTCATGTTATACTCTTTGGGCAGTCGAGGTGGAGACTTTGCGCTACATTTCAGGCTATTGGTTACTCTGCACCTTTGGTTACCTGTTACCAGAAAGAGTCCTACTGTTTGCAAGAACAAGCACTTCTGAAAGAAGAGAAGTGCCTTCTGTTGCTTCATCAAGGTTTCTACTATTTAGGAAGAAATTTGGCTCTTGGCTGAAAGTTGCTTCTAAAAGAAGAGAAGCACCTTCCCCATCACCCAATATTTCTCTTCTATTTTTCAGCATCATCTCTGAAAGAAGAGAGATGGATGGTTTGTCCTACCCCCTGTGTCTTACTTTTTGCATATATATATATAGCCTCCTGCATCTCCTACATACCTATAGGGAACCTCCCCTTGATGAGAGGAGAGATTTTTTTCCTGTTGATGCAGTAAACCTGCACATCTGGTCGATTGATCTCCCTATGCTATGGTGATAAGAACTATTTTGGTCACCAGTTAGCTAGCTGACAAAATATTCACCCAACAATAGGGCAAGTGAGATGGCTTAGAAGTGATGTGGCTTGATGTGGGACATCATACCCCACTTGGGACCCTTTCCTAATGTGCTTGATGACCTAATTTAAGCATCACAAGGCCCCCCCTTGAAATATGGTGAATTTCCCCTTAAGGGGCCATCATTCAACATATATTTTGCCTTCACACATGAAAAGTATCCTTAAAAAAGAGATACCTACCTATTTAAAGACAAAGGGCACCCATTTTTGTTTTCTTAGCCCAAATGGGAGAGTCACCAACCCAAATGGGAATCCCCACCAACCTCATATTTGACTATTCATGCCCACATGAAAATGGTGCCAAATTTGGTGTACCACCTCTTTAAGTGCTTGGATGAAGAAAAGAAATTGTGGAAAAAAGTCTTTAAGCCTCATTCAAACCCATGTGCATGGTTCCCATTCAAAATTGGACCCATGTGCAAGGTGGGAGACTCACCAACTCAAATGGGAATCCCACCAACCTCATATTTGACTTATTTATGAGCCCTACTTAGAAAAATTAACCATATTTCACTATTCCTCTCTTTTGGCATGATTATTCACAACAAATTCTATAAATACCCTCCCTCTCCTTCACCCCCCAAAAAATGTGAAAAGTTAGTCTTTGGTTATTAACATCTTGTTGTATGTTTCTTTGGAGGAGGTTATCATTTCAGAAGTCATCATCATCTTGGAGGAGAAAATATCAAAGTAACAAAGCTCTACCAAAATTTCCTCAAGCTCCATCAACAACATCTTCATCAACCATTTTCATCAAGCATCAAGGTAACATTTATTTGCTTTCTTGTATTCCATTTCTTTCATTTTTTGGCCTGCTCTTTCCTTAACGTCACAACTTTAGCCCATTTTACTCTTATATTTTAATCCCTTTAACTCCCTACCCTCTTATCCATTTAATTTTTTTTTCTATTCACCCTTTACCTCCTTACTACCTTGACTATTTACCCCTTTTGCCTCTTTGCCATCTTGACCTCTTGACCTCATAATATCTTTTACCATTTATCTTCCCTTTCTTGACTATCATTTACCCATTTAAAATTTTACCAACTCAATCAAAACCTTATCACTTTATTTTGACTCTTGTCATAAACCAACTAAAACCACCATTTTACCTTAACCAATTTTCAACATTAGTATAACTGAACTAGTTGCTTTATTTTGGTTAACTTAGCAAAGCATTTAATTATCTTATTAAATTTAGTTATTTTCTAGTTTTATATTAGTTTTTTATAATTTAATACAAGAATACATTTATTTTATCATCTCAACTAAATATTTAAAGAGGTGGATTGACAACCTCCTAGAAAGCTTTTATTTCTAGGATCTAGCTTATGATTGGCAATCCACCCATCTACTTGTATAACAAACAACTTTATTTTAGTGTTTTATTATTTTCAAGTCATCCTACCAAGCCAAATAGGATCTCTCCATAGTAACTTGGATTCAAAGTGTGCACTTTAATAGGTTTTCTTCCACACCCTTCTTAACTAGTTTTTTTTTTCACACTTATGAAAAAGTGAAAATTAGATAGAAACACTATGGGAGGTCATAGAGAAAATTTATCCTTTTGCATTAGAGGATGAATTCTCAGGTAAGGATATATAAATTAAAACTAACCTACTACCATTCAAATGATAGGCACTTCACTTTGAAATCACCAAATTAGAAGTCATGCCATGCATCGACTTACTGTGAGGCTTATTCTTCTAAGGTAAAATTATAAATGATGACTATCTGCACTATATCAACAATAAAAAAAATTATGCATACATCATTCATGAGGTATTCAAGTCTCCCTATTCTAAACATTACATTTGATTTATACACTGTAGTCACTTTGAAGAAAAATAACAATGTGGAATGAGCATTAAGGAAGTGGCTTCTCCTAGGTGAGACTTTCACTATCAAGGAACATGTTATCAATTAGATTTTACACCTATTTTATTTTTTGAGAGTTATTGTACATGGAAAGATAGTGACATAATGGGATCACCTTCAAGCTGTGGGACCTTGGAAAATTGATATGAATCTCCAAAGAAAACTTCCTTTCACTAAGCTTAGTATAACTGACACACGACCAATTCACTTCAAACTTTAGCTTCTTAGTGATTTTGCTCTTAAATAAAATTTTAAATTATAAGGAAAAGAGTTTATAAGGATATTAAAACTATAAAATGGTGATGCACCAAAGGGTTCTAGTGGAAATTAATGCTTGATTTGATTTAACACAATTGAACAATTAGTATGCTAAATTTTTTTGAAGCACAATCATACACAAGTATAACATCAAAGGAAATATTGGGTATTTTATCAAACAAAGAAAAAATTTCTTGATTTTTTTAATAAGATTTCAAAAGTGTAAGATAAATAACACAAATGATTCTTATATAGCTGAAATAAGACTTAGATCATTCACAAATTCAATAAAATCCATACATACATAAAGATAACACAAAACAAAAAAGACAAAACTTCAGTCTATTAATATTCTCCAGGTTACAACATGTAGATAAATTTATCAAGAGCAAAAAAATGTCTATCATCAAAAATATCCATGGGATACGTATGAAACCCATATTTATACAAAATATCACTCCCATAGGGGAGAAGAAGTCTAAAAACCCTTACACTCAGTTCTGGAGCAAGAAATTAGGGAGTCTCCATACAAATGTCATCATTCCCAGTGTGAAAAAGGCATCTTTGGTGGAATAGAAGGATGAAGAGGACTCTGTAACAACTAGGCACTTTGCCAGGTGTTGAAAATGTTGTTGGGGTCTTCCAGTTGAACCATCTCTCTTAGAGTTCAGTTGAAGAAATTTCTCCCAAAAAATGGGGCACTAAAATGAAGTTCATGACTTGGTTACTCTTTTAATGACATTGAATGTTTTTTTTAAATGTTTGAATACTTTAAAACATAACTTACAAACCTAACTTGTAATTTGCATTTGATACTTTTACAACTTATAAGTCATTCAACTTGTCAAAAAGGAATGTGCAAATTATAACATGAGCTTTTACAACTTATAAGTCATTTAAAATTATCAAAAATAAAAATGCAAAATAAAAATTGTAATTTTTCAACTAAAACCTAAAAAAATTGTAATTGAAAATTACAAGTAGCATTTTTCAAGTAAATTCAAAGAGTTATCAAAATGGCATTACAATTTACAACTTACAACTTACAACTTTACAATGTGGCTTACAAAATTTGTAATTTATAGAATGTTTGCTTCTTAAATAATTTAAAAAATTAATCTAGAATAGTGACATCTATGGATTCTTTGTCCTTTTATGCTTGTATCTTTTTGATATAAGCATCAAAACTACTAAATATTTCTTATAGAAGCTCTTCATCAGGACCACTTATGTATAAATTACTAATGTCACATTATGCAATTACCTAAGATAACTCTCTAAAAATAGGTCTATAGACTTGAATATCATTTCCATTTAATCAAGTGTATTATGATACTTGATAAACCGGTGTATGAAATTCAAATTGAAAGTTGTTTTATGTTCTGACTCCTTCTTAATGACCTCTTTGAATTTATGTTAGACAACCTAAATAGGAAGAGGTTTATCTTGGTATTCTACTACATCACATTACAACTTACAAATTGAATCTTTAATATCATAGATTATATCTATGGCCTTGTCACTTGTGTTCTTGGTCTTATCAATATTTTCACTAAGTATCCTAGTTCTGAACTTGGCTACCCTCTCTATCTCATCATGTTCCAAAGGGTTTTTTATTATCTTTTTAGATATGAGGGTGTCAATCTCTATTTGATCAATGACTTGTAGCTTGGGAAAGTAGATCTTTATCCTTTCAACCTCTTCCTCATATTTATTTATTTCAGCCTTCAGAGATGCAAGATTATCCTTCAATGTCTTCTAATAGTCTATGGCCAATCCTATCACCCTATTTCCTTTAGTGACTAGTTCTTCAACCCAGTTCTTTGTATCCCTACCCATTGTACTAATCTCTATCATTACCTCAAATGTTTCTTTGTCAAGGGATTGAGAGAGATATTGAGTTGGATAGGTAGATTTAAGAGGGTTTATTGGGTCTATGAACTTTCTTAAGGCAACTATCAACTGCTCTACCTTATTCTTTAACTCATCCTTAGTGACCTTCTCACTATCCATTTTATCAAAGATGGAACTTATGCTTTCTAAACATCATCTTTCAACCCCTCTTTTGTTGGATGACTGAATTGTACTTTGGATATTTGATGATCCCCCACTGCTAGATCTTCTTTTTGTTTTTTAGGTGGGATAACTGTTGACGCTGGAAAGTGCACCCAGCGGCAGGAACACGGATTCCTGCCCTCTCCCCGCAACATGGAAACCCCTCTCTCGCCTGTGGGACGGCGAAGCAGGAGAGGGGAGTCTCTAGATATGGGCTAATTCCCTCTGATGTATCTTGTTTGTTTCAGGGAATGCAAAATATAGGTATATAGGTATATACTGGGGGGGGATGAAAAGGGAAAGAGAAAAGCTTGAAAACAAACAGCCTACTCTAAAAGAGGTGATACACCAAAAACATGAGTGACCTTCCAGATCCACTCTCAGAATCAGGGAAAATGCAAGTATACTCTACACATCTGGTAGAGGAATCAGGCTGCTAAGACAAAGGAGGAGGCTGTAATGGAAAATACGTCACAGAGGTTTACCGAGATGCTGTGGAATGCACGCTTGCAAGCAACTTACTCTATTCTGTCCTTCTCAAGTATTGCTCTTCTCCTTTCAGCTGCAGAACCGGTCTCTGTAGATAGCTGGTCTGTTGGTATTACCTGTGAAAGCATGGAAGATAATGACTAAACACAGATGATACTCAAGGCATACACAGCAAATCAATCCAAGATGGAGGCAAAAATTGTATTTTTATTGATTCAGGTGGGAAATTTGCAGAGCAGTGCTCTTTACAAAAGTCAGGAAGATCCTTGAAAAATGACTAAGTCCTTGTATTTATAGCAAGAAAGCCAAGAGAAGTTTCATTGAAAAGCATGAAAAACACTATTGATGACATCACAAATCTGCCAAGACCATGCTTGTTGCCTCATTTTGCGTGCTGGTCTTCTCCTCCGGCGGCTGGGCGGGTTTTTTCTTGTGCACTGCAGGTGAATTTTGCCACCCTTGTAGTGGGCGGCGATTTGGTCACCCTCTACATGAACTTCATGTAGGAATACCTTCCGACATCGGCCAATAATCTGCCGACGGTGGAAGTTTTGCCGACGTCGGTTCCCCTAAGCTGTCGGCATCGGCAGAATTGTGCTGTGGGCGGCCCTTTCAACTTCCCTGCCATAGGGCAGAGTTTTCAATTTCGCCGCCATAGGGCAGGCTTTTTTAAATCACTGCCATAGGGCGGGCTTTTTCAATTCACCGCCATAGGCGGGCCTTTTCAACTTTTGCGCCTGCCGTTGTGCTGCCAACGTCGGCAGTTCTGCCGACGTCGGTTTCTTTATAGTGTCGACGACGGCAGTATTGCCGACGTCGGCTGATGTCCGCTTTTCCTTTGTGTTGTGGGCGGCGAATTTGCTGCCCTCTGCATTTTCTTTGTAGGCGGGCTCATTTTACCCGCCCTTGTAGTGGGCGGCGATTTTGCCGCCTTCTGCATTTTGTCTGCCCTCCCTTTTGCCTAAGTGTTGAAACGCTCCATTTTTTCTCTTCTTCTCTCCTTGCGTGAACATTCAGAGATTCTGTCTTTCGCTGCCTATTCTCTGCAACGGCACTGTCGAAACCTGAAAGTGGACCTTGCAACCTGAAATGACTGGGCCTGCGAAGCAGGTGTAGGAGGTGACCGAGATTTTTCTTGAGGGGCGAAATTGGGTCAACAAATTGGCAACTCACGGGGGAAGCGTGCCTGCTATGCTTAGAACCCAGTTGCTTTGCATATCCATTGGTGCGGAGTCAAATGGTGACTTTGAAGCGAGTTCACAACAGCTTTGAAGATTCCAAAATAAAAAATACAAAATTTACCCCCACTGCAAAGGGAAACACACAAGACTAAAAACAACTAACTGTGCAAACTGCACTTAGGAAAAATAGGGAAGAAAATAAGGGAAACTATGTACAGCAGAACCAAAAATTTAGTGACAATGCTTCAGGTGTATCCCGTTGACTGGGATACGCAATTCTTCGCTGTCCAACTTGGAGAGCTGGAACGCGTTATGCTGCTTGCACTGAGTAATCATGTAAGGACCGCTCTAGAGGGCATCAAATTTTGCATGTTTTCTGGGCTTAGCTCTATCTTCGTCCCATTTTAAGACAATGTCTCCTTCGATGAAATTTTTTGACGAAGACTTCTTGTCGAAATGCTTTTTCACCTGATGCTGGCGACTGATCATAGAGACCATGGCCTGGTTCCTTACCTCCTGGAGCTCCATTAGTTCACACAATTTGACCTCCATGCTGCTTCCTTCTTCTAGCTGCAGCTGATGTGCGAGGTCCAGCGCTGGCAATTTGAGTGAGATAGGAAGCCTTGCTTCCCTTCCATACACAAGCGTATATGGAGAATTTTTGATTGATCTTTTCAGAGTGATTCGATCGGCCCATAGAGCTGTTTTCAACTTGGCATGCCAAGTTCTCTGATTTTCTTCTATGGTCCTCTTTATAATCTTGATCAAATTTTTGTTAGTAGACTCAGCCAGTCCATTCCCCTGCGGGTAGTAATTTGACGAAGTGCTAAGGTATATACCATACCTTAGCGCCCATTCACTAGTTTTGGTTCCCAGAAAAGCCAAGGCATTATCTGAGATTATAGTGGCTGGGACCCCAAAACGTGTCACTAAGTCCTCATAGAAATCCAGGACTGCGCTTTCATTCGCTTCCTTCAAAGCAATGGCTTTCACCCACCTGGTGAAATAATTCGTAGCAGTCAGGACCCACTTGTGTCCGGCGCTAGAGGGAGGATTGATCATCCCTATGAAATCCAAGCCCCACTACATGAATGGTTGTTCAACTTGAATGGGCTGTAGGGCATGGCAGCCAATCGCTGCTTTCCATCAAAGAGTGCACACTTCTGACACTTCCTTACCCAGGCATGGGTATCCTTGAAGAGAGTGGGCCAGAAATAACCAGCTCTCATTATTTTTGCTGCTGTGGTCTTAGGGGCGAAATGTCCACCGAGACCCTGTGGACATTCGCCCGTAAGAAGGAAACGCCTCATGTCCAGTGTCCAATCTCTTATGACAGCTAGTTCTTCTGTGGTGGCTGCGTCATGGATCAGCAAGCTGTCTTCACCCTTTTGTCTCAAATCTACGGCTAGCTATTCACACAGGCCCCTTCCTTTCACCAACTTGGTGATTTTGATGTCTATGTCGTACTCCATCACCTTGGTGATCCATCCCGCTCTCTTCTCGTTTAAGTCTCGATTGGTCAGAAAATCCTTGACACCAAGATGTGGAACCATGAGATGGATCTTGCTGTTTGACAATATATATCTAAATTTTTTCAGGCTACGCACTATTGCCAGGACTTGCTTCTCTACATAGGTGTACCTGATTTCAAAATCCTCTAACCCTTGGCTGAAGAAGGCGAGTGGTTGCTCGAGGTCATCACTGTTTGCTTGGGTAAGCATAGCAGATATTACTTCTCCGTTGCTGAAGGTATAGAGATTGAGGTCTTTATTGAAGTCGGGGCTGATTAGAGCGGGAGCTTGGGTCAAAGCATGTTTGATAGCTTCAAAGCTGTCCTTTCTTGGCGTTGTCCACTTGAATTCTTCACCCTTTTTTAACAAGGAGGTTAGGGGTTTAACTATTTCAGCAAAATTCGAAATGAACCTCCGAATGAAATTTATTCGGCCAAAGAAACTCTGAAGGCCTTTCTTGTGATTTGGTAGGGACATCTCCAGAATGGAGCGGACTCTCTCTGGGTCAATAGACAAACCTTCCTTGGACACAATGTGGCCAAGAAGTTTCCCCTCATGAACCGCAAATACACATTTCTTTGGATTTAGGGAGATGCCAAATTCTCTGCACCTCTCAAAAATCTGCCTGAGGTGCTTCATATGTTGTCCTGCCTCTTTGGAGAAAACCGTTATATCATCGAGGTACACCAGCACGTTCCTATTTATCAAACCACTGAAAGCCATGTCCATGGCTCGCTGGAAGGTAGCACCGGCATTGGATAGCCCGAAAGGCATCTTCTGGTAGGCGAACGTTCCCCATTTGGTGGTAAAGGCTATTTTGTATTGGTCGGAGTCACGTACCAGAATCTGATTATATCCCGAATAGCCATCCAAGAGGGAGAAACGTTCAAAACCAGTTACCTTTTGGAGGATCTGCTCCATGTTTGGAAGGGGATAATGATCCTTTAAAGAGACTTTATTAAGGTCTCTGAAATCGATGCACAGCCTGATCTCCCCATTTTTCTTTCTAACTGGAACCAAATTAGCCAACCATGAGGAATGTTTGATCGGAAATATAATGCCGAACTCAATCAACTTGGCCAATTCTTTCTGCATAAGGAGCTCTACCATCGGGTTAATAGGCCTCTGCTTTTGTGTGACTGGTTTTGCGCCTTCATCTAATTCAATGGTGTGTTGGGTGAGCCTTGGATTGAAGCCTTTCAAGTCGCTATAATTCTAGGCGAAGACGTCAGTGAACTCCTGACACAGCAGAATGAAAATTTGCCTTTCTTGGAACGTACAGACCTTACCAAGCGCTAGTAACTTGTCTTTGAAGATTTCAACTTTTTCATAATTCTCCTCTTTGGTAGTGATGCATGCTTTTTCATCTCTTAGTTGGTCCTCTCCATTGAAAATACTTTCAAGTGTGACCAGACCCTTAGGGAGTTTATTGTTCTTCAATTGAACAATCTGATTTCCATATTGCTGCTGCAATTTTGCCTGATTGTGGACCACAAATTCAGCTTCCTCCTTTAGGAAAAGGGCTATCTGTTGGTCGCTTTCGAAGACCTGCCAATTTGTAACATTGTCTGGAATTGAAGGCCGGACCACCAATTTTAAATGGTGCGAACTACAACCCCTGCTTATCTCTTTTAAAACATCAAATTGGGCACCAACAGCTGCCAATCTGTCAGCCTGCTTATTCTGTTCCCTGGGGATAGAGGTAATGTTAAGAGCAAGGAAATCCTCCATCAAGTCCCAGACTCTGTGCTTGTAAGATTTCAGTAAGGAGTTCTTGGTCAGGTTTAGGCCTCTGATTTGGTTCACTATTAGTTCACTGCCCCCAGGATTTGCAATTTTTTGATCCCTCTCTTTCTTGCCCACTCAAGTCCGTGAATCAAAGACTCATATTCTGCAACGTTACATGTGTAAGAGAAATGGAAATGAAAATCTGAAAAGTACCTTTCTTTAGATGGGGAGACTAACATTGCCCCACCACCACCGCCTAGTTTGCTTCTGGAACCGTCGAAATATAGCTGCCACAGGCCAAGATCTTCTTTGTTTTCCTTCATTATATTGGGCATGACGGCACTCTCTTCATGCAAGCAATAGACGCCAAGGTCTACCTCCTCAATAAACTTATAAGGATCGTGTTCGAAGTTATCGCTTCCCCACTCATCCAAGAGTAGATCTGCGACTCCTTCAAGAGTAGAAGATGAGGACTTGTCTGTTTGAGAGTCTTCTGGATCAATCATAGTATAACTGACATTCGCTGCCTTGGGTGAATAGGACTCTAGGTGGTCCTTATAGAGTGGCTCGGATTCAATTTTCACTTTGGTCCCATACTTGGTTCTAAAAACCAGGTATGATCAATTTGCTGCTAGATAACCACCTATCTTGGACGTAAAGTCCCTAGACAAACAGATTGAAAAATATGGAGGAACGTCTGCTACCACTATATCTTGAGGGATTGAGAATGTTGGGCAGGCATGCAATGTTAAACTCAATCTTTTCAGGACTCTGACTGTCTTTGCGGGTGTCCCATCTAGTTGCAAGACTCCTTTGTTCATTGCTTCGTACTTTAACCCCATCTTATCAGCAATGCATTTAGGCATTACTGAAGTGCTGGCCCCGCTATCAATTATGCAATTATGTACTAAGAAATCTCCTATGATCAAAGATACATAAAAAGGGGGAGTCTTTTCTTCTTTCTTTACCTGACCTGGAGCAGAAGGCTGCCCATTCATCATTAAGACGTTATTAGTGTCTGTTGGGATGGCCTGGCGATCTAGCTCATGCAATTCTTTCTTCAATACCTTCTTTTGTCCCGGAAGAGACAATGAATCCCATAGAGAAATGCTCACATGCAATTTCTTCATTTGATCAACTATATTAACTTGGAAACTGACTCCTTTCGCATTTTCCTTTGGGCTAATCCCGATTGGAGCTGTAGACTGAGGAGCTGGAGGTGCAAATGGTTGTCTGGGAATTGGAGCCTTTTGAAAAGGGTATGGTGGAGGATTCACTGCTACCTGAGGGGAAGCTTGCACTTCTCTAACTGCTCTTCTTTTAAATCTCGTATTGGCCGCAACGCAATCAACATGATTGCCTGTAGCACCCCCATAATTAATTGCACAGAGCTCGCCCTCTTCGTGATTTATCAGGGTAGAATCCGGCTGAGTCTGATTGTTGCTTGTGCTGGTTTGAGCTGGGAAATCAAAAAATTGAGAAAAATCAGCACCCTGATTTTTTGAATTCTGGAAAAAATTCATCATGTCATTTGTGTGGACAGCTTGCTCTTGACCTTGTCCCATGGTTGAACAACCTGGCTGCTCCTGCACTAGATTGTTCTGAGTAGGTACCATGGCTTTAGATGATGAAGGAGGGCCTGAGTTATAATTTTGATAAGGCCTGGTTGTAGTGAGCTGCCCCTGACCTTGGTTATAATTTTGAAAGGGGGGTCTAGGGGCATGGCCATAATTTTGATAACTCTGGTTTGGCTTGTGGCTTTGAGCTTGCTGCCTTTTAAGGGCAACAAGTTCATTTGACATGCTCTGCAACAAGCCCTTAACTTCACTTAATTCATTGGATGGAATAACAGTTGGCTTCTCAATGACAGGAAGGGGAGCAATCGTGGGAGCGACTGCTTGAATTGGGGGCAGTGGTTCTGGGAAAAGTGGCATATGAGGCCTAGGGGCGATTTTCTCAGCTTGAATTAAGCAATTTTTGGCTGTAATGGCTATGTCATACGCAGCTGGCAGTATGTGTCCCCCCATAGATTGGATCATCATAGCAATATCACTATTCAATGCTTTTAGATAGTACAAGAAAGCGTAGCTGGGGGTCGGCCTTACCAAGATGGGAATTCTATCCCAAGTCTTTTGAAACCGCGTATTGAAGTCCTGCATATACTCGTGCGGAGCTCTTTTTATAGTTGTCAGCTGCTCAGTGAGAGAGAGGCCATCACTTTTTTCCCCAAAATGATCAGTTAAACGAGTGCCCAATTCATTCCAAGAATGTATGGAATTCACAGGCAAGGTGCCATACCAGTCGAGAGCTTTCCCTTTCAGAGACAAGGCTAACAGTCTGATGGCAATATTTTCTTCTGTTACATTGTGAATATTGCAAAGGTTGGCAATATTTTTGATATGCTCAACAACTGTAATAGGTCCCACTCCATCAAAAGAAGGCACATTTTTTAGAGTTGTTCCGGGGATCAGATCATAGCGTGGGAGGTTTAAAGGGCTTTCACCATGAAAAGCTGCAAAAGGCAAGGCCATGGCTGGAACAGATTGTATTTGTGGTTGAGCTGGGTTGGTGTTCCTAGCAACAGGTCTAGGAGGATTTATCAGTGGATAAGGGTGAGTTCTTCCAAATCTGAGTCTTTTAGCAGAGTTTAAAGGTAGTTCAACGAACTCAAAGGGAACCCTTATTGAAGCTGACCTGGTGGTAACTTTTGGCATAGAAGTTAAGTAACTGGTCTTTTTAAAAAAAAAATAAAGAACTGAGCTCTTACCAGTGGAGTCGCCAGATGCTGGAAATCTTTGAAAATCACTGTAGCGGGACCAACATCAATCCTAAAAAACTACTGCGTTGAAAAATATGGTCCCACCGAGTGTGCCAAAACTGTTGACGCTGGAAAGTGCACTCAGCGGTAGGAACACGGATTCCTGCCCTCTCCCCGCAACATGGAAACCCCTCTCTCATCTGTGGGACGGCGAAGCAGGAGAGGGGAGTCTCTAGATATGGGCTATTTCCCTCTGATGTATCTTGTTTGTTTCAGGGAATGCAAAATATAGGTATATAGGTATATACTTGGGGGGGATGAAAAGGGAAAGAGAAAAGCTTGAAAACAAACAGCCTACTCTAAAAGAGGTGATACACCAAAAACATGAGTGACCTTCCAGATCCACTAGAATCAGGGAAAATGCAAGTATACTCTACACATCTGGTAGAAGAATCAGGCTGCTAAGACAAAGGAGGAGTCTGTAATGGAAAATACGTCACAGAGGTTTACCGAGGTGCTGTGGAATGCACGCTTGCAAGCAACTTACTCTGTTCTGTCCTTCTCAAGTATTGCTCTTCTCCTTTCAGCTACAAAACCAGTCTCTGTAGATAGCTGGTCTGTTGGTATTACCTGTGAAAGCATGGAAGATAATGACTAAACACAGATGATACTCAGGGCATACACAGAAAATCAATCCAAGATGGAGGCAAAAATTGTATTTTTATTGATTCAGGTGGGAAATTTGCAGAGCAGTGCTCTTTACAAAAATCAGGAAGATCCTTGAAAAATGACTAAGTCTTTGTATTTATAGCAGGAAAGCCAAGAGAAGTTTCATTGAAAAGCATGAAAAACACTATTGATGACATCACAAGTCTGCCAAGACCATGCTTGTTGCCTCGTTTTGCATGCTGGTCTTCTCCTCCGACGGCTGGGCGGGTTTTTTTTTGTGCACTGCAGGTGAATTTTTCCGCCCTTGTAGTGGGCGGCGATTTGGCCGCCCTCTGCATGAACTTCATGTAGGAATACCTGCCGACGTCGGCCGATAATCTACCGACGGTGGTAGTTTTGCCGACGTCGGTTCCCCTAAGCTGCCGGTGTCGGCAGAATTGTGCTGTGGGCGGCCCTTTCAACTTCCCTGCCATAGGGCAGAGTTTTCAATTTTGCCGCCATAGGGCGGGCTTTTTTAATTCGCCACCATAGGGCGGGCTTTTTCAATTCACCACCATAGGCGAGCCTTTTCAACTTTTGCGCCTGCCGTTGTGCTGCCGACGTCGGCGGTTCTGCCGACGTCAGTTTCTTTATAGTGCCGACGACGGCAGTATTGCCGACGTCGGCCGATGTCCGCTTTTCCTTTGTGTTGTGGGCAGTGAATTTGCCACCCTCTGCATTTTCTTTGTAGGCGGGCTCATTTTACCCGCCCTTGTAGTGGGCGGCGATTTTGCCGCCTTCTGCATTTTGTCTGCCCTCCCTTTTGCCTAAGTGTTGAAACACTCCATTTTTTCTCTTCTTCTCTCCTTACGTGAACGTTCAGAGATTCTGTCTTTTGCTGCCTATTCTCTGCAACGGCACTGTTGAAACCTGAAAGTGGACCTTGCAACCTGAAATGACTGGGCCTGCGAAGCAGGTGTAGGAGGTGACCAAGATTTTTCCTGAGGGGCAAAATTGGGTCAACAATAACTACTATCTCAACATAATTTTTATTTTTTACATCATATGAGATTATAAAAATGGTCTTGGGACCTCTCTTTATTCATTTGGATGCTTCTAATAGACCAAAATCTATGGTGTTGGGAGATATCATCTATTTCCTCTTCTTGGTTAATTATTGTGCTAGCCAATTTGGAGTGGCTACTAGTGAATCCTGAACTATTCCCTATGAGTCTATAAATGAATATGATACACTAGTGGTTTTTGTAACAAGTACCGTATCTTCTATTGATATTACCATTGAGTCCTTAACTACTGACTTGGCTACCTCTACCCCTATGGTGGATTGAATAGCCATAATTGCGTCAGTGGGCTTCTTTATTTCCACCTCTTTATGGGAGTTTGGATTAAAGTGAGAGTGAAAGAAGGAAAAGATACTTGGATTGGTGGAGTGGATGTAATTACAAGGGGTGTGGAAGTTATAAGTGACATAGGTAGAGAGGTAGGCATTTTTAGTTGGAACAAGGGAACTTGTAGAAGGGTGATGTCTAAGGTAGCAAAAGAGTCTATCAATGTAGTGGGAATGGCCAGAGTGGAATTAATGGGAAGTGTGATGGAAGATGAAGATAGATTTTTATTTGACCTAGTGGATGTGATAGATACTGGGAATATAGTTAGAATGATTGAGTTAACAACTATGAATTGATAAGTGGTGTTGGTGATCAATGGGGTGGAAGTGATTATGGAAGGGGGAGGTAGAGGTGGAGTTTGGATAACCAACTACATTGATTGACTCACTAGCAAGGGAATCACTTGCACTAGTTGGTAAGATGAAGGAGTAATTATTTGTAATGGTAGACTAGTATAAATAGGAGGAATAATTGCTTGCACTAGGGGGATAATATAAATAAGAAGAGGGGTTACTACAATTGTGTTCCCTATAGCAATTAGCAATACTTGATCAAGTGATTGGGAGGATGATACTTGGGTACTAGAACTGTCTCTTCTAGATTTCTAATTTTATTTCTCTTTATGTGAAATAACTGGCCCTCTTTCTTGACTTGATTGAGTACCACTATTGGAACCCTCTGCTGCTACCTCTACACCCTTCTCTTTTGCCTTTTTGAATCTGTCTATGATATTCAAGATTTCCTTTGTTATCTTTACCCCCTTGCTTCTTAACCAATTCAAATTTTTGTTAATAAATTAGGTGGTCTTGTCTAATAATGAAAAATATTCAGGTGTAGACCACCTGACTTGAGGAAGAGGTTGGAGGTAGATTTGGTTATCATAATACACCCTATCCACTGGTTGTTCCTCATCTTTCAAATCTTCTAAAACAGGGCCATATCATAAATCTTAATTTGTTTAAGGGTCATTATATAATAATCCTTCAATATAACCTCTTCCTAATCTTGCATATCCTCTCAATAATCTTCATAAAAGGGAATGTGAGAATATGAAGAACCCAATAAGCTAGCAACGTAACTAGTCATGTCATAATAAGGCCTAGCATTGAGAGTTATTAAAGTCATTTGAGTCATCTTTACTTCTACACATTTGGCCTTAGACAAGGAAGGGAATGTATATCTCCCTATACTAATAGGGAAGTGTATGCCTATTTTATGCTTGCTAGATAAAAACTATGAGTTTCCACTAGCTATCTTACTAGCTCCATTAGGGCCCACTTATCATTAACATATTTGGGAAGGGTATAAGGACACCCACTAAAACCACCAACTATGATGTAGGAGAATGTGGGGAACTAGATAAAATATGATCCTTGATTTTCTATTTCTATTGTTGTAGCATCCAAAAACCTTATTCTCCATAGATCTTGTTCAAACATGATTGTGATGCAATAGATGAAGGCATCATTAAATCTTCTGAATTAGTGCTTACTCCCCTCCAAAGTAAGGTTAGGATAGTAACTATAAGCTTTATTAATCTGATTGAGCACTGTGTTTTAACTTGGAAATTCCTTCCCTTTTAATAAAACATAGATAAGGTAGGAGGTCATATAAAATTTACCAGTAGTTTGAACCTACATCAATGGTCTGTGAATGGAGTCACTAATCAATTGGGCCCAATGAATGTATTGTTTGTTCTGTTGGATAACCTAGATATATTATTATATCTAATATTGATAATTATTTACATTTGGGCTTCCTGTGTTATATGTAAGAGAACACTGAGGTCTCCTACCTCATCCTTGAATTTTATCTTATCCCATCCCTATCACTTAATTTAGGATGCAAATTTGTATAGGCACGACATTTCTAAACCAACTCTTTGGACACCTAAGAATTCATTTATTACATCTATAATGGGTACCCTTACTTGAATTTCTCATTACTTTAGAGTGCACCTTTGCATTGGAGGAAGTCATCAGTGCATGTCAGCATGAAAAAGTTATACACAAGGATAAGAGGCTCCAAGGGGGAAATATATATATGATATCTTACCTCCTGGATATAGTTATGGGAACCATTTATAGGCATAATTTGGTTTTTCGGAGTCCCATCCTTGATTTTATTAATAACATGATATGTGACTTCTATTCCTTTGTCCACATATATGCATGTATAAGGAACATTACCAAAATAACAAAAGAGCTTTATCCGCATGTTTGGATGGCCATTCATGGCCAAGCTCTGGCCAAGATTTCAAATAGCATTGCTAAGACACTCATAAATTTAGGTAACTATTAGCTGTAACCTAATTATATAGTCAACATGGTTTCTTGGCACAGGGTAGATCATCTTCGATTCCCCAAGTTTATCCATGACAAAGTTGTCAAATAAGAGATTGACTTCAAAATATGGAATGGTATACATGGATAATTAATAGAATAAGAAAGGTATTTTTTATGGCTCCCATATCACTATTGAGAAGATGAAATATACATTTAAGAGACATTTTAGGGAAGCTAGGAATACAAGGAGAGCTTATGCATTGACTACTCTACCTCATAGGGATTGGGACCCCCATGGGAGAGTACATCAAAAGATTCATAGCATTGGCATTTCATAAAAACATGATCCATTTGACCATGAATTCTTGTACGTTAATGCCAAAGATGATGAGTAAGTAAAGGAAAGGGTTGAGATTGTAGGCTTAAGTGAAGACTTGTTGAGGGTGATACAAGTTGACCGCTCCCTTACACTCAATAAGTCAAAATTTAGGATCCCATCACCAAAAGGATGGAGATATTATGACTCCTATAGTGATAAGCCTTACCAATAGTTAATGGACCAAGGTCAAGATCCCCAATAACCATCTATTGTGATGACAACTCAATAAGAACAAGAGCAAGTGGTGGGGGAAACACTAGCTACTTGAGAACATGAGGAAGAGGAAGATCTAAAAGAGATACCAAATATTATATAGGAAGAAGAAGAATAAAATCCTCAAATTTAAGCATCTACTATTTAAATAAGGAGAGTTAAACAAGAATTAGTAGAGGAGATAACACAAGAAAAGGACAACAAAAGTAGGGAAGAGACGGAGATAATTTTCCTAGAATCATCTGATGAGGAATAAATGACACCTACTATGGTGGCTTTAGTAGCCATAACATCTAGTACTACTCTTCCCCCTCTTACCTAATAGGTGGTTACTCCAATATCCAAGAAAACAACAATGTGTTATCAAAGGAAACCAAGGGGAGAGACATCAAACTCCATCCATAGAGGTAACTAGTAGAAAGCCACAACCTTTAGTTGAAGGTGAGCCAAGTCAAGAGGTGGATGAGGAAGAGATACATCAAGCCAAGGTCTTGAGATTGTAATAATTAAAAGCAAAGTCATCCATTAGTGGTGACCAATCTGGTAAGGATGATCTCTTCACTACTTAGTTAGGCTTATCTCCTTTTATGTCACTACTGGTTCATAATACTATGCCTTAACTAGTTGTTTCAACTTTCACTCCTATGCAGTCACTCTTTACTGGGCTTATTTTTATTTCTCCAATTTTTACTCCTTCAATGGCCATTTTCACTTCTCCAATCATTACCCCTATAGTTTTCACTCCTACATAGTAATTCTTTACTGGTCTTGTTTTCATTTCTCTAACTTCTACTACTTTAGTTTCCATTCCTCCAAACACTATCCCTCCAATCCCAACCACCTCTACTTATATAGTTCCCAACCAACCTATTACTCAAGTTCCTACCTCTTCTACCCAATTGGGTTCACCATTTTCTTCTTTAGGACTAGTTCAAACAATAGTAGTAGTTGTAACAAAAAGGGCCCCTAAGAAGAAACCTATCTATGTTGTGCACCCCATGTCATAATTTATAAATGTAGACTAGTTCAAGATAATTTGGCACTCAATGCCCAAACCATATATTGAGATTGAACTTAAGCCCAAGGAGCATGCAAAAATAAAATCCCAACCATTAGATCCATCAAAGCTGATTATTCCATATTGGGCTAAGGAGTTAGGAGCTTCAGCTTCTAAGAGGCTCAATCTAAAGATCAATGAGCTTCCCACTATAAGATCACTCTTTGGCAAAGCCACATATTTAGTGCAAAGGGTCAAGAAAATAAATATTGAGGATAGCAGTGGTAGAGGCTTGATATTGGAAGAAATAAAAGAGATGCACTCTCTTTCAAAAAGGTAGGACAGGAAGAAGGGTCAGTCCACATACATAGAGGACCTCAAGTCCTACATAAAGAACCATATTGAGGTAGTATTGGCCATCCATGAGGGAATAGAGATGGTCAGAAAAGAACTAGAAGAAGAGTTGGAAACTCTTAGAGAGTAGCAATAAGTGATATGAGTTCTTTTTGGCATAGAACATGATGTAAAAAATGCGATACTAAGGTTATATGAAATTTTGAATACTATTCATTCTTTGAGAGTCTAATTGGCTCCACATATAAATTCAATATCAAAATTATTTAAGCTTCTCAGAGAAGATGAAAATAAATTGAATTTTTTGGTACTTAGATTTGATGACACCTATGGAGATAGCTAATGCATTGAATTTAGCTATCATCATAACTCAGGAGGCCTGAGATTGGGTGACTGCTTTAGAAGCTTTAGTGAATAAGCTTGAAAAATAGGAAAAGTAAGCAACCAAATTTTTGGATGAGACTGAATTAATAGGAGCTCAATATAACACTAAAAAGCTGGTAGCTCAGACCATTTTTGATTAAATGATTCAACAAGTTATGGATAGTTTCAAATAGAGTCTACAAGGAATGAGCTTGGAGGACATTAAAGCAAATATGAGCATGACAAGGAAGAAGGAAACATAAGTGAAGGTCTTTTGGGTTGGCTTCCAAGCCACCAAGACAAAGCATGCAAGGTTGATGGAATGGATAAGCAAGGTAAAAAGATCTCATCTCTTTAAAGTTAATTCGGGCACAACATGCCAAATCATACAAATATTATCATGAGTCACTATCCAAGAATAAAGTAGCTTCTACACCACCTACCAATTCTACTACTTAGAGCCCACTTATAGTGTCAATTACACCACCATCAACTTCAATTCCCCTTGACTCAACAAGTACATCAATGTCACCCATTAGTTCAACTCAAAATGTAACTCTGGTCTAAGCTATGAGTGCATCCACAACCATAACTCTAGTCACCGTAGCTTCAACAAGTTCAACTTTAGTTTCTAGCATAGCCCTAGCCACAATTGCAATCCCAATAACAAATTTAAAAAGTGTTAAGCAGGAGCTGACTTAGCCTTAGTCAAAGGCTATTTTTATATAATTTTGCATGTAATGATTACAAATTGATAGTTAAGTCTTATTACATCCATGTTGTAATTAAATAAATTATTTTTGCTAACATGCACACATTGCATGTCTGAGGTTATCTATAGGTTAAAACATGCAACCAAGGGTTTTGGTCTAGTTACTTTTGATGTAATAAAAGTTTTTCTATACTTGGAGGGTGAAGTGACCAGGAAGTCCTTTATATATATGTAAAGTCCTCTTTTTAAAGGTTTGAAGTTTTAGATCAATATACAAGAAGAGATCTCAAGATTGATTGTCATGCAACTACATTTTTTCTTTCTTCTTCCCTTTCTATGTTAATGAAATTCCAATTTCTTTATCTATATTAATTCAATAATTTTGAAGTGTGATAATGTTATAGATGAATATGACTATTTTAATTAGTGTATATTGATCTTATATGTGTAAAAAGAACTGAAGATTAATAAATTTTATTAGTTTAAGTAGTTAGTATAGGTCAAATTGATAATATGAGGTGTGAAGAGGTATTTATTTTGATATAGTCATCTAGGCATGAGTCAAAACTACCCTAGATAAATTTTTGATCTGAGTTATAATCTCTTAGATAAGGGTATGCAAAAGTAGCCCTAAGGAGAAAAACCTTCAATTGAGATCATTGAACATTCTATACTTGTTATCCTAGAATGCTAATCATGTTTGTTCATGAGTGTGTAATAGCATCAAGCAAAAAACATTGGTCTTGGAGATACTTGTCCACCCAAGAAATAATCTTAGAAGTGGATTTTCAAGAACACAAAGCTTTTTGTGTCTTACCCTTCTTTCTCTTTTTTGAGTTTCTTTGAGGTCTACCCACCACATAATAGTTCTCTGCCCATTCACCTCACTTAAGTGATTACTTTATATTATATTCCATGAATCCATCTACAAAACCTGGTTAAATAACCCACATGTTCAACCTATTATTCCATCACATGGTTGTTTTAACTGCATACTTATAACTCATGCCCCATAGTGGAACCTTGTTTTATATAGATCATAAAATATTAGAGGCTACATCAATTAACATTTTATGGTGTGCATAAAACCCACATCAATAGATAAAAAAAGTTAGCACTAAAAGGAGGGCCCACTTATGTGTTTTCTCAATAGTAGAGGTTAGTCACTACATAGAGTTGCACTGGAGATACCTGAGAGATTAACAAGGTCTAGGGCCTAAGCTAGCCTCTTAGTTTCACCATTTTCAAATCCTAAGAGGCTTAGACCAATACATATCATCCTTAAGATACACCAAACTAGGATACCTTCCCTTATAAAAAATGTCCCACTTATTAATCCTCCTATGGCTCAACCTTGGTTAGTCAAATATGTTATTTCCATCCTTGGAGACCAACACAATCTACCAAGGAATATATAAAATTATTTGCATACCTTCTCCCCTTCAAACAAGAGGATGACATAAGAACACATCAAAATTTCAAGATTACCTTGAGGCTAATGAATGTCACCCATAAGGATTTGAATGCAGGCTTTTCCCATTTAATTTACAAGAAAATTCTATCACCTCATGGAATGAGTGTAAAAATATGTTTCTTGCACAATTTAGGCAAGTGACTAATCCAATTTTTGTGTATTAACATTTCAGTATCATGAAGAGGGAGCCCAACAAGTTAATCTAGGCCTTTAATGCAATATTCTATAAAATGCACACTTGATTAAACAACTTGTATAAACTAGATGAGGATTTGATGCTCAAGATATACAAGAACACTCTATATCTCGTTACTTTAGTGTTTTTGTGAAGATCTACCACCTTCCAATACTTTAGTTTTGGCATTCCAAGAAGCTATTAACATAGATAAGCAACTCAATCCATAGCTTAGTCCTTAAAATTCAAGAGGTTAAACATTCAATAATGGAATCCCATCTTTGAATCTAATTCCACATGCTAATAAAAACACCCCTACATTCAACCATAATCAATTGTACACTCTACCTCCTATGATGCAACAATTTTTTTTTAAGAATTATGAGTTCTTGAATAATCAAGCACAAAGGAATGGTCATATTGCCTATTTAACATTTTTATTGTAGGGCAATGAGGAGTTTCAAATCTAAAACACTATCTATCAAGATTTTTTTTTTCAAAACACATTTGTTTTTGGTACGGTTTCAGTAGTCAACAATGTTCATAATATAATCATCATCAGTCACATAAATCAGCCATGGTCCCTACCCATCTTCGATGATTACCTTGTGTTTTTATTTTTTAGAAACTTGAGAGTTAAATTTTGTGTTTTTATTGGGCTAACTTGCAGTAACATCACTTTGGATTAAACATCAATTAATCCACTAATTTTTTTGTAGGGAATTAAGCCAAGAAAGAAGTTTGGGTGTTTTTAAATAAAATTTTCATTTTACAAAGTCTAAATTTTACAAATATTAAAACTCATTCACATTTGGTTAAGGTGTTTTAAACATCACTTAACAATTTGTCTTTTAGCATTTTACAATATTTTTCAAGTGCAAACACTACCAAGGGGCCAAAAATTTCAAACACAATATATTTTGGTGTTGGTAAAAAGAACATACATCTTTAGTTAGAGCCTCTAAGGGCTTTTTTGATTTTTGTTTGTTCCTTAAACTAGTTTCAAATTGCCTAGATTAGATTCTTTAATTTAGGCAAATAAAAAAACTTTAGAATGTATTCTCTCCCCCATCCCCTTTAAGGAACTCGGGTAGCCAAAAGAACTTAGTTTATTTCCATTATTTATAAAAATTTGTGTCAAAAAGAATGTTGTGTATGCTCTCTCCAAACTCTGAGTGACTTGGGTGATTCAAAAATAACCTCTAAAGTCTTTCCATTTTTCATTTATTTATTTTTATGCACTTGGATTGTGGGTGGGTGTTCATAACCTTCTAAAAATTTCTTTAGAGGTGTGTTGACCTAGGGATTCATCTCTTAAAATCATACCAATCACGCTCCATAATGGGGTATACAAATTGGGCAAACCATTGGATGAGATAGTGGTGAGTGGTTAACCTAACCATCCCAATGGGTACCTAGGCCATGTAATAGCTAGACATCACAATTCACTAAGAAGTACATGGATGAACTCATTATGTAAAGGACTATACCATTACATATCAATTTAGGCAGTTTGGATTCAATTGAAGTGATTGTGCCCTTGTGTTAGCCACACTTGGGACCATTTAGTACGTGAAAATATTATAGTTTTTAGTCAAAACCTCACTTGTTATAAAATTTCATGCCAAATGTCGAGTGATCCTCACTCTAAGTTTGTGGCACATACCAATGCTTGTGAGACAAAGGGGGTGGTAATAAATACTCTACCTACACTTGTACTTTAATTTTTGGATTAATAATTAATTCCTCATAAGCATTATTATATCAGTGGAAACTTTGGCTGGAGATACACACACCCATGTTAGTTATAGGGATAAGACAAACCATTTGTGTTACTTCTATTTTTCTTTAACTTACATGCATGTTTAAGACTAGAAATGTTTTATTTGTTTGAAAACAAGTCATTATATCACATGTTTTACACCACTTTAGCCTAAGAGATGTTATTCTATCTGTTTGGTGTTATATTTTGCCTTAAATTTTTTTAATCCAAAACATTTGTGTGTGTGTGTCACTTGTTTAACTAGGGCATCTTTACACTACCCATTTCATCCCAAGTATTTTCCTTGGAGTTTTAAAAACCATTGTCATACCTTTTGTTCAAATTAGCATCGTTACACTACTCGTGTTATTTCAAAACATTATCTTGTTTCAAACTAAGTTCGAAACCATGTATACCTTTAGTCTACAATTGGTGTCATTATGCCATCCATTTGGGTCTAGGATGTTATCCATTTGAAGAATACAATTATTTTAAACCAAGGTAAAAATCTATCTTGAGAAGTTTAGATTCAAAATTGATTGGTTTATGTGTATGTCTTACTTAATTTTGGCTTGGGTGTTTACCTCTTACCTTTAAATTGTGTAACTTGGACCAATTCCTTGCTTTTTTTAAAGACCCTTTTACCTAGATCTATAAATTGGTATATTTATGTGTGCCTTGAATTAATTTGTTGCCTTGAATTAAGGTCAAAACTCTCTTTTCAAGTGTAATCTTAAAACAAAGTTAGTTTACATTGGATCCTTGCTTATCACTTGGGCTTGAATTCTTTACACATCACTCTTATTTTTCTTACTTGAGATTTAATTTCCCAATTAGTTTTAGGTGTGTGCCTAGAGTGAGTGTCTTATACCAAGGTCAAGTTTATTTTATAATCCATGTATCGAGATTAAGTCAAAGTTTTTTCAATTATTTGACTTAGGTCAATTGTAAAGTTTTTTACCTCGACCTAGTTTGTTTCAAAGTCTAGTTTTGTGCCTTCTTACCAAAGACCTAGCATTTGCCTTTCAATTTTTAGACCTAGTTTATTTTTAAGTCTAGATTTGTGACTTCTTACCAAATACCTAGCATTTGTCTTAGTTTTTAGATTTTGTTCATGCCTTTTGAGTCCATATTTGTGCCTTGTTTCTAAATACCTAGCACTATTTTCATTTTAGACCTAGATTAGATTTGTTCAAAACACTTTGCCAATGCTAGGATTCATATTTACCATTCACTTGACCATTTATGTGAAAGAAATTATACCTTGGAGATATTTGAGACCAACTTTACCATTGATTATTTTGGAGAAGAAATACATTCTAAGTCAAGTTTAAACCATTTACAAAGACTGATTTTTCCATTTAGACCAAGTTTATAGACATACGAAGTATCAAACAATCCTTTTAGACCATGTTTCAAGATTTCTTGTGTACTCTAGACCTTTTATTCATGAGATGATAGTCATGGTTTTGGATATGCCTCACTACACATATAGTGGGACAATGTACAATCTAGATTATGAAACTATTTTCATGAATGATGCCTTTGTTCAAGACCAATATGGTGATGATGTAGTTTTTGAGATGGATCCATATCCTCCTTACACTACTCAAAATATGAAACAAGGCCAAGATCCATTAATGCACTACTTGGTTAATACACCTCCTTATCCAGGTCAGGAATAAAAACAAACAAATCAATGCCTTGCTAGTGTGCCATCTATCAAACAAGTCCAAAAACAACCTTACTATGTTACCATGTCATCAACCTATGACCCATACTTGTTTGATTTTCACTTTATTGAAAACAAATATGAGGTTTTGGTTAGATCCTAGAGGTAGGGGCCAAGTTTCCATAAGACTTTTCCATGAAAACCTACCTAGTCTAGTTAGAGTGCCTAGAAATGTACCTTATACCTACACTATCAAACATGCCACTACTAGTTACCCTAAGGCACTCATGCCGATGTCACATTGAGATCCAAATATGATTAAAAATGAAAGGACCCCATGAAATACCTATTTATATAGATACAACAAGCATATCAAACTTATCTTAAGTATCACAAAATTTTAGTGATGTGGCCATATCGAATACCCTGCTTATAGAGATAAATCCTTTAATAGGAATGCTAGTTGATTCATTAGGTCATGGTAATATGGGTGTGGACCCATTTTACCAAAGTACTTTAGTAGGTGACTTGTTTAATTTCCCATTCATTGAAGAAGTGACTACATCTTTTACTCAGGACTATGTGTCAAATATAGTAGATAACACAAAAGTGTCTTCCAATTTAGACCAAGGTGGGTTAAATGAACCACCAAATAACCCCCAAAAAAAGTACCTCTTGCCAATACCATGAGTGGTTTGAAATATTATGAGGAAATAATACTTGCTTCCCAATGACAATAGGTTACTTCCACTCCTCAACTAGTTGCTTCTTCAATCATGAAACAATAGGGGATAAGTAGTCAGACACCAGCCAATGTTTTACCTTAATGAGTGCCAAATGTTATCCCACCTCAATAGGTGATGTATAATATTATGTAGCCATAAGCATAGACCAAATTTACCACCTTAGTAGAGGCATAAAACTATGCCACCTCAACAAGGAGCAATAAATGTTCTACCTCAATAGGTAGTAATGAATGTACCTCAATGGTGATAGACTAATGTACCTCAACAATCACAAACATTATATAATCAATAACATGTTACTATTTTTCAATGACAAATGCCAAACACCCAACAAACATCTAGTTTAAAATAGGTGTTTATTCAACAAAGAGATGTCAATGTCCAACAAGTACCTATTATGCAACCATTGCCCTTTACCCAACATGTGCCACATATTCAAAGATAAGGCCTTAGTCAACAACAAGTACCATTTATATAGTCAGGTTTGACTAGTTGACAAATAGTCCTTACTCAAACTCAGTAGGCACAATACATCCCACAAAGCCATATACTTCCATCATAATCCCAATTCCCTCAGACCTAAATCCATATTTTGAATCCCAACTAGAATATTTACCAACAATGCATGCAATATTAACAATCTCATCCTAATACATAGATGCATATTCCTAGTCAATTGGTCCATCAAACCAACATTCCATAACACTCCATACCTCCATTATACCTTGGTCAAGGTAATCCACCTTTTACCACCCAACCATAACCACAACCAAATGTGCCATCAAGTTTCTTAGCCCAAGAACTACAATAGATGAAAGATGTAATTGTAGCCATTCAAATATGAAAGTAGATTAAGAAGTTCAAATTAGATGATGTGCGCTCATACCCATTTAACATGGAGTATCTATAGATACCATTTCCTCTAGGTTATGGGCTATTAAAATTTGACAAATACAAGGGTAAAGGAGACCCTATAGAGCATATAAAAGAGTTTTTTTGTCGCTTGTTAGCCAATGGCCTATTAAAAAAATTAACTACTTCTTTTTACTCTAAATATAGATGGACAAGATTTCAATTGGCTTATTCTAAATATCTAAGTTTGATGATCTATCAGATAAGTTTGTACAACATTTCTCCTACAATCTCAATCACAATATTTTATTAGTGGATTTAAGTTAAGCCAAACAAAATTTAGTGATAGCTTTACAATCTACTTATAGAGATGGAAAGTCTTTGCTAGTCACCTCACCCATAATCTACCAGATAAATAATTGGCATCTATATTTATTAAAAATTTGCATAGTGAAATATCTTATCACTTGGAGCTTTAGTGTTATCACACATTCTAAGAGATCATTGAAAAAGGCATATAGATTGAAAATGCCCTTATCAACAAAGGAATTATCAAGTTGCCTTCCTCAAACTAAAATCAGAATTAAAACCAAAATTTAGGTCCAAGTCAAAACCCTAGCCCAGTCTAAACATAAGCATTTGAACCTGCTTATGCTAACAACTATGAAAAACCTAAGCCTTATAACCATAATAAGAACATTATTGGTAATGGATTAAATGAGTCACATCATGTTCAAATGGTGCAAACACCATTTGCTCAACCTATGCAATAAATGTAACCTATCCAACAAACATATCCTATACCTCAACCCAGTGTAACTCCTTAAATGCCATGATCAACTCATTTTCAAACCCCTCCTCCAATAAGAAGACCCACTCATTTTCACAAATTAGCCATAACTAATATGATTAGTTGGCTAGTTATTAATGACTTTCCTAAGGGAATCCCTTATCCAAATTGGTATAAAGAGCATGAGTTTTGTGAATACCATCATGTTCATGGACATTATATACACCATCGTGTGTATTTGAGGTATATTATCTAAAATATGTTGAAAAATAGAGAGATTTAGTTGGATAATAGAGCATCTACTTCCAATCAAAACTTGGGTATTTACCAAAATATTTTGCCACAACATAATAATGCCAATCAAGAACAACAACAACAACAAAGACCATAACTAAAACAATAGTATCAACAATAATATCAACAACAACAACATCAACCACTAAATAGAAGGAACTAAGGCCAAAATAACCCTAATAAGTTACAAACTTATCATGTAATTGCACATGACTACAATAAATTTATAGGTCATATTGTGGGTGGTCACATTTTTACCATCACCATCAATCCTAGACCACATACCAATAGACCAGGACCATTGCCTATCAATTCCAAATCAACCTACCAATGTTAATAATCATTTCTTGACTTGTGACCATAGCCAATTGCAACAATAACCAAGGATTACCATTTTAAGACCTTTTGTCGGTAACTCTTCATTACCCTATGACCACAACCAAGCACACTAGCAATCAAGACTTACCCTCTTAGGCCCATATCCATCATTTTTTAGTTATGAAAATATTGTACCCAATTCATATTATGAAATCACAACTCATCAATCTAAAATAACTTCCATAATCCCATAACCCCTTACCAATGAGTCAATCCAACCCATTATTCTAGTTAGGAGTAAGCCAATTACCATTGTTAAGGAAAAATGTATGAAATTGTGGAACAATTCTAAAATACACCCACACAAATTTTTATCCTAGATTTGTTTCATATGTCTACCATCCACAAGAATATCCTTACAAAACTTATAGGCCAATCCCAAGTGCCAAATGACATTACACCAAAAAAATTTCAATCTTTTGTTGGACACCTAGCCCTAGGCCAACAATTGACTTTTGACCAAAGTGATATGTCATCCTTTGGCCCTCTCCATAATAACCCTATATATATTGAAGTTGTTATCATGTGACACAAATTTAAACGTGTCCTCATAGACAATGGATCAAGCTTGAATATTGTGTCCCTAAATCTCATCAAGCATTTGGGATATAAAACAATTGAGCTTTAACTATAGACTATTATTATCAAGGCCTATGACAATGAAGAGCAAGAATCACAAAGAACCATAAGCTTTCTAGTGATCATCAGGCCTTTGACCCATGATACACTTTATCATGTGCTAGACCTAGATTTATCATACAATTTGCCATTGGGTAGACCATGAATACATGAAATTTGTGCAATCCCTTCCAGATGGAGGTAACTATCCATGGATATTTATAACCATGTGGACATTGCAAACATTTGGAGGCTGAATATGAAATTTACGATTATCATTTTGGTCTAGACCCAGTACCAAAGAAGGACAAAGACAAAGAGATACTTGTTAAATTTCCAGAAGCCAATTATATAGACCATGATAGCCTTGACTCAACTTCACATACGCTTCCTATTTAAATGTCTAATAATTTTACCATTTTAGAGAATGGTCTAGGAGAGTATTTTACTCATGACACATTCCACATAGTGAAGCTTCCACAAAATCCCAAGACCTGTGTAAGACCCAAAGCTAATCTAGTTTAAAAGGGAATAATGATGATGAAAGGGAAGATGAAAGATTCATATCCCCATACCCATTATATTCACACCTATCACTAGACAAAAATAAGACCCCATTACCAATGATGATTCTTGGTTATATAATGACAACTTGGATGATTTATACTAAAGTACAAAGTATCCCATCCCTAACAAGATCATAAATAACCAAGCGTATGAAGGCAAAGGCCTAGAGGCAAATAATCAAGGTACTCTTGAGCTCATTCCTATTACCAGATATAAAGGAACTTATAATCTTAGATTTAAACTGCTTGGGGATGACCCCACATATCTTATTCATGATCCAATGCTAATGAATAGTGATGATAATGCCAACAATGAAGTAGAGTTCAATCATAGAATTAATGAATACCTTACTAGTACTAATTTATTTAACCCATATACCATTTGCACCTTCACATCAATAATTTGACATTCCCTGCTTCCCCTTTATCATCCTCAACTAATAGATTGGGACCAAATAGAATCTACAGTACCTTTAGATGATTTTGAGAATGATGAGGCCTTTTGTGATTTTATGGGCTTGAGAGACAATGTTTCATTGGGACACCAAAAATAAGGGTTCTCTATCAAATTAGATTCTGTAGCTTATTTTTAAGAGTAGGTGAACACCCTTAGCCAAATTAAAGAGAAAGGTCAATCTCTTGGTGAAAACCTATCTTAGGTGCCACTAGATGGGGATGCTCACCCTTCTTCAAATGAAACTTGAAAGACCACCAAAAATGAACTTAATTTGAGGTTTGAGCTTAGTATAGAAGAACATGCCATTGATCAAATTGTTTAAGAATGTCCTATAGTGTTTATTACATATCCCTTACCACCATTAGGGGATTCATATTCATCTTATTTGGGAGAGCTTGATGAACTAGTCTGACTAGAGGACTTTGCCATTGCTGGCCAATTTAAATCCTTGCCAACTATTCTAGAAGATGGATCGACTCTCCTAGTAGAGGATAATATGGAAGTCAACATCAATACTCTAGAGGACCTACAGTGGACTAAATTAGGTGCATACCTCATTAAGGAGGAACATGAAGTTTTCACAGCCCTTTTGAGTGAATTTGTTGACATATTTGCCTAGGCCTATTTAGACGTGATAGGTTTAGACCTCACTTTGTTGTACACCATCTCATTATACATCCTAATGCTAAACATATGAAACAAAAATATGTAAGATGCATCCTTGTATTGTTGTGTTAGTTAAAAAAGATTTGGAAAACTCTTAGAAGTGAGATGCATTAGGCCGATCGACTATTCAAAGTGAATCTCAAACATTATGCCCATTAGTAAAAAGCTATAAGGGATCAAAATCTACATTAATTTTAGAGACATAAAAAAGGCCTACCTGAAAGATGACTTTCCTCTTTTGAATATCAACATGATAATTGATTCCACAATCAGGTAGGAAATACTTTCCCTCATGGATGTATTTTTAGGATATAACTAGATAAGGATCACGCTAGAAGACCAACACAAGATCACATTCACCACTCCTTACAGAATGTTTTGCTATCAGGTCATGTCATTTAGCCTCAATAATGATGGGGCAACATACCAAATGGCTATGACCATTATATTCTATGACATGATACATTATATTATCAAAGACTATGTCGATGACATACTAGGTAAATCTAAGACCCATGTAAATCATCTGGCTATACTATGAAGGATATTTTAAGGGCTTCATTAGTACAAGGTTTGAATTAATCCCAATAATTATGTCTTCAGTCTCACTTCAAGAAAATTGTTAGGATTTATTATCTCTCATAGAGGCATCAAAGTTTATCCTGCCAAGGTTCAAGCCATTATCAATATACCACCACCTTATATTTTGATGCAACTTTTTAGTTTGTAAGAAAAAATATAGTTTATCAGATGCTTCATTTTATAGTTGATTGATAAATTCCATCCTTTCACTCATTTTTTGAACAAAGGTATTACTTTTCTTTGGGATGAATAATTTCAAAAAGCCTTTGAGCACATGAAATAATACCTAGCTAATCCACCTATCCTATTACCACCAATGTTAAGAAGGATATGTAAAATATACCTATCTACTACTAATAAGGCCCTAGGGGAACTTTTATCTATGCATGATGAAAATGGGAAAGAACATGTTGTGTACTATCTAAGCCATACACTGGTAGTATATGAACACAAATATATGCCAATAGAAAAATCTTGTTTATCTTTGGTATTTTTAGCATAGAAGTTACATCATTACATGATTAATAACAAGACCATAGTCATATTCAAAGTAGATACACTCAAGTATATACTATCAAAAATAGCTTTATAGGGCCACATGGCCAAGTGCATCATGCTTCTGAGTGAGTTTTAAATTTAGTATGTCAATCAAAAGCCCATAAAAGTACAAGTACTTGTAGACCAGCTTATTGAAGCTCCCCTTTCATATTCTAAACCACTCACTTTTGCATTTCCAAATGAGTCCATCATGATCATTATAGAAACACCTCCTGAGGAGCAGCACTAGAAGCTATATTTTGATGGGTCATTCACATCTCATGGATTAGGAGTAGGCATATTATTTATTACACTATAGGGGGACCTCATTCCCAAATCATTCTATATCAACTTTACTTATATTAATAACAAGGATGAATATTAAGTGCTCATTGTAAGGCATTATCAAGTAGTACAATGGAACATTCAACATCTTTTGGTTCATGGTAATTCTCAAATAATCATCAATTAGTTTATAGACTAGTTCTAAACCAAATATGATAAGTTGGTACCATACAAGGCCATGGTGGACATTATCAAACAATAAATTACCCACATTCAATTTGAACACATACCATGAGCCAATAATAGGACAATAGATGCCATGGCCAACATTGGTTGTTTGATCCATAGTATAGATAAGGAAAAGTATTATTAATTCTTTGTTGAACATATTCTAATGCTTTTTCATGAACCTTCGACCATTGAAATGATCTATAATATTATTGGTCTTAGTTCTATTTGGTATTCAGCCTTATATAACTACCTTCACAACCAAGTCCTTCCACCAGGACTTTTCAAAAAATAAAAAAAGATTTCACACACTAGGCCTCTTGATACACCCTACTTGGCCTAACCCTTTACTGAAGAAGCTTTGATGGAACTCTACTTTGTTGTTTGAATTTGGCAAAATTTGTATTAATGTTGAGGGAAGTTCATGAAGGAGTGTGTAGAGCCCATGCCAATGGGGCTATCTTACCAAAAAGTTCCTATGTACTAGTTATTATTGGCCAACCATGGAATTAGATGTAGTTGATTATGTAAAAAGATGTAACAAATGTCATATACATACAAATTTGATTCATACCCTAGCCAAGACACTCAAACCAATGAATACACTATGGTCATTTTCAATGTAGGGACTCGATCTCATTGGGAAAATTAACTCTACCTCCTTAGATGGACATAAGAATATACTTACCACCACTAAGTATTTAACTAAGTGGGTTGAAGCTATACCCCTCATTCATCTTCAACCATCTCATTTGATGCTATGGTATCCCATCTAACATTATATCTGATATTGACATATTGTTTAAAAATAAGGATGTCAAAGCACTCTTTGTCAAGTTTAAAAGCATCCAAAAATTCTCCACTACATATTACCCATAAGGTAATGGCCAAGCAGAGGAATATAATAAGACCATTGTCAATATTCTTAAGAAGATTTTCAATGATGCTAATAGTGATGAACACTTATAGATATTCTATACCCTATGGGCTTACCATAGTAATTATCGTACTCCAATAGGAGCCACACCATATTCCCTTGTCTATGGCACTAATGCCATTCTTCCTATTGAGATCGAGTTACCTTCTTTGCATATTTCATTTAAGCACATCCTTGATGATGAGGAGTATAGAGTTGCTCATTTACAAGAACTAGATTTATTATGTGAAAAATAAATGGCTACTATAAGGAGCCTTCAAGCATATCAGAACTAGTTACGTGGTCAGTATAATAGGCATGTCAAACACAAAGAGTTTGAGCTTGGTGATCTTAACCACAAATAAAATTATAAAAAAACCATGACCAAGAAAAATAAGAAAGGCAAGTTCAATCCTAATTGCATAGTCCCTTATGCCATTGTTGTTAATTATGGCTCTTATTGGATGGTGGAGCCTAATTTTATTTTAATGCTTGATTCCTAATGGGGGTGTGGCGAGGCAATACCCCCCACTATTATAATTTCATAATAAATCAAGAGCATTCACTATTAGGTTGGAGATCTAATGGTAGAAATTATGTTTATACATTTTTTCCCTATATGTAACCCTCCTTTTGATATGAGGTCATGGTAATTACAATAACATGTTGTATGTGTATGAAGAGGATATTATAATGGTTGTTTTACAGGTTTTTCACTTCATTTATTGGATTGAATAATAAGAAATGATTAGTTATTTTTTTGTGGATGTAGCCCATATTGGATAAACCACATTAAATATATGTCTCTATTGTGTTGTGTTTTATGCATTTTATTTCTCTCTTTAATTCATTTATATTGCTCTATGTTTTGTATTCTTAACAACTAGTATCAGAACCAAAGGTTTATTTGGAAGATAAAATCATAGAAAAAGAGGGTTCTTATTTTGAGTAGGAGCAATGATAGAAGAAGGCAAGTTTAAGGTCAAAAAGTTTAGCAGCCAAAACTACCAACTATGGAAAATGCAAATAGAGGACTATCTATATCAGAAGGATCTTTTCCTACCATTGGGTGGAATAGCGAAAAATCCTAAATATATGAAAGATGAAGATTGGAAAGTTCTTGACAGAAAGGCACTACAAATAATACAATTGTGCCTAACAGCATCGATGGCCTTTAATATTTTAAAGGAAAGGACAACAATGGATGTGTTTAAGGCATTAGATAGAGTGTATAAAAAACCTCAGTCTATAACAAGGTATTTCTTATGAAGCATTTATGTAATCTAAAAATTTTAGAAGGTGGGTCTGTTGTTGATCATTTAAATGAATTTAACATAGTCACAAATTAGTTAAGCTCTATATGACTAAATTTTGATGATGAGGTTAGGGATCTTTTGATTCTATCCTCATTTCTAGAAAGTTGAAATGGCTTAGTCATGGCCATGAGTAATTATATCTTTGGTTCAAACACTTTAAAGTTTGATGATGTTATGGATGTTATTTTTATCAAGGAAATGTGATATAAAAACATAGGTGAGACATTAGGTAATGATTTGAATATGGATAATAGGAGAAGATAAAATGATAGAGGAAAGGGCCTAGGGAATCATGGTAATTATAAGAAGTGTAGATCTAAATCTAGAGGAATGTTGGTATGCTAAATTTGTGGGAAGAAAGGACACCTAAAGAAATATTGTTGGTTTTGAAAAGGAAAACAAGGAGATGGACAACAAGATAAAAATTAAGAAGCAAGTGTAGCAGGTGATGTGTTACAAGATGATTTAATCCTTTCTTTAGATAATATTAATGATTCTTGGGTGTTAGCTTTAGGGGCTTCATTTCATTCTACACCCCATAAGAAATATTTTCAAGACTATGTTCAAGGTGATTTTGGATAGGTTTATTTAGGTGATGGTGAACCTTGAAAAATTGTAGGAAAGAGTAAGATACAAATAAAACTATAGAATGGAAACAAATGGTTGTTGAAAGAGGTGGTGCATGTTCTTGAGTTGAGAATAAATATAATTTCAGTAGGGTGGTTGGGAAGTGAGGGCTACACAGTTACATTTGTAAAAAATTCATGGAAGGTCACTAAAGGATCACTAGTAATAGGAAAAGGAGAAAAGGTAGGTATATTAAATTTATCTAATGTTAATGTTGACTCTTTTATTGCTATAAATTCTATATAAGAATATATAAAATTATGGCACCATAAACTTGGGCACATGAGTGAGAAGGGGATGCAAGTTTTCCAATCAAAGAATTTGTTACTAAATTTGAAGAAGGTGGATTTAGAATTCTGTGAGCATTGTGTGTACAAAAAATAAAAGAGAGTCAAATTTATTAGAGTTGGGAAGACAAATAAGGATGAAAAGTTAGACATTATGCATATAGATATATGGTGACTGGGTTATATATCATCCCTTGGTGGCTCTTATTATTATGTTACTTTTATTGACGATGCAACTAAAAAAACTTGGGTTTATTGCATATAAAAAAAAATAATGTTTTTGATACCTTTAAGAAATGGAAAGCTTTGGTTGAGAATGAGATAGAAAATAAGTTGAAGTGTGTTAGATCAAAAAATGGAGGTGAATACTACATTAAAGAATTTGATAATTACTGTTCATCCCATGGAATTCATAGAGAGTAGATAGTTCCAAGAACACCACAACAAAATGGTGTGTCAAAAAAGATGAATAAGACAATCATGAATCATGAAAGGAGCATGAAATTAAATGTAGGATTCACCTTACAATTTTGGGCAAATGTTGTGGATAATATTTTTTACTTTATAAATAGAGGGCCTTCAAGTCCTTTGAATGGTGGTATTCTAGAAAAAACATGGACAGGTAAAAAGGTAGATTATTCATTTTTAAAGACTTTTGGTTGTGAAGCATTTGTCCATATTGATAAAGAAAATAAAACCAAGCTTGAAGCAAAATCCAAGAAATGTACTTTTATTGGATATGGAGTTAACGATTTTGGTTACCATTTATATGATTTTGAAAATCACAAAATCATTAAGAGTAGAGATGTGATATTTAATTAGAAGATAATGTACAAAGATCAGTTGTAGGGAAAGAAATAAGAAAATATAAATATAAAATATGTAGTACTTGATGAAATCACAGGAAATGAAATTCTAAAAGTACGAAAAAATTAGAATGTGCAAAAAATATAACAATGAGTATCTCAAACTCCTAAAAGTGTAGTTAGAAGATCTACCAGAGTAAGTAGACTCCTTAAATGATACTCTCCTTCACTTTATTATTTATTATTGACTGATGGTGGTGAGCTAGAAAGCTATGAAGAATCAATGCAGGTAGAAACTAGAAAGAAGTGGGAGCAATGAATGAAAGAGGAGATGGACTCCTTGGTACATAACCAAACTTGTGATTTGGTTCAGTTGCCTATAGGTAAAATAACATTGCATAATAAATGGGTTTAGAGGTTGAAGGAAGAAGATGGAGGAAAAAAGAGGTACAAAGCCAAACTTGTTGTAAAGAGGTTTGCACAAAAGAAAGGTATTGATTTTGATGAAATATTTTCTCCAGTTGTAAAAATGACTTCCATAAGAACTATTTTAAGTTTGGTAGCAGTAGAAGATTTGCACCTTAAATAGTTAGATGTGACTACTACTTTCCTTCATGGTGATTTGGAGGAGGAAATATATATGGAGCAGTCTTAGGGATATGAAGTAAAAGGTAAGGATAAAACGGTGTGCAAGTTGAAGAAGAGTTTGTATGGTCCAAAGCAATCTCCAAGGCAGTGGTATTTGAAATTTAACATGTTTATGATAGAACAAGGTTATAGTAGATGTCATTTTGACCACTGTGTCTATTTTAAGAGATTAGACAATGGTAACTATATTATCTTGTTATTATATGTAGATGATATGCTTGTTGTAGGGTCTACTATGCAGGATATAAATGATCTCAAAATAAAATTAGCAAATTCATTTACAATGAAAGATTTGGATGCTACAAAGTAAATCCTTGGTACGTGAATAACAAGAGATGGGAAAAATAGAAAATTGACATTATCTCAAGAAGAGTACATAAAGAAGGTGTCATTCAGGTTCAATATGCAAGATGCAAAACCTATAAGTACAAATTTGGGAGGGCACTTCAAATTAAGCAAGGAACAGTGTCCTAAAATGAAATAAGAAATCAATTACATGTATGAAGTTCCATATGCTTCACTAGTTGGAAGTTTAATGTATGCTATGGTGTGCATGAGACTAGATATTTCTCATGCAGTGGGAATCGCTACAAGTTTATGAATAATCCTAGAAAGGAGCATTGGGACATAGTCAAGTGGATTCTTAGGTACTTGAGAGGGACCATTGATAAACAATTATGCTATGAAGGTTTAGATTTTACCTTATAGGGATATGTTGATGCAAAAATGATGAGATATTTAGATGGTAGGAGGAACACCAAAGGTTATGTTTTCAATATTGGTGATACAGTAGTTAGTGGATTTTGAAATTACAAAAGATAATTTCTTTGTCAATTATAGAGGCAGAGTATGTTATAGCTATAGAATCTAGCAAGGAGATGATATGAATGCAACAGTTCATGGAAGAGTTGAGGCATAAGCAAGAATATTATAGGTTGTACAATGATATCTAGAGTGTGATTCATTTATCAAAGAACTTAACATTCCACTCAAGAACCAAACATATACAACTTAGGTATCACTTCATTCATTCAGTTTTGGAGGATGGTCAACTAAAGTTGGAAAAGATCCATACAAGTTAGAATCCTACATTTATGCTAACAAAAGTAGTCATAAAGGAGAAGCTAGAGATTTGTTTAATTTCAATAGGTCTTCAAGGATAATAAGGATGATGAGAAACATGCTAGGGTCAAAGTTCAAAGAAAATTCCAAGGAAGAGTTGTAGTGGTGGAATTGCAACAGTCTCTCTCCAAGTGGGATATTATTGGATGGCGGATCTTAATCTTATTATAATGCCTAATTCTCGATAGGGGGTGGGAGGGAAATGCCCCCTACTATTGTAATTTCATAATAAATCTATACCGTTCACTATTAGGTTCTAGATCTAATAGTAGAAATTATGTTTGTGCATTTTTCTCTATATGTAACACTCCTTTTAATATGAGGTCATGGTAATTATGGTGACACACTATATGTGTATGAAGATAATATTGTAGTGGCTATATTGCAAGTTTTCCCTTCATTTTTTAGATTGAATAATAAGAAAGGACTGGTTATTTTTATGTGGATGTAGCCCATATTGGGTGAACAATGTTAAATCTATCTTTATTATGTTGTGTTTTGTATATTTTATTTTCATCTTTAATTCATTAATATTACTCTATGTTGTGTATTCCTAATAGCTTTGGAGCTTATAAGTTGGCTACACCAAAAGGAGATGAACTTGATGATCCTATGAACATAATACATCTCAAGCATTATTTTTCTTGAGAGACCCAAAGTATTGTCTATGAGGATTGTTTACATCATATCGTAATATCACCTTCTTTATATCATACCATGTGCCATTCCTCCAATACCTTCCCTATTTGGCTGAAGTTATTTTACCCTCCCTTTCCCACCCTTTTTGACATTGGTTCCAATCCATTGGTTCTTTTGGCACCTTCAACAAGGGGATTTAGATAAATTTTCATTATTTGATTCAATATTTCACAATGAGGCAGTATCTTAGGGTAGTATGACAGTGGTTTCACAATTGCATTATTCATTTTTGGCACATTCTATCTCATTACTAGTGATACTAATTATAACTACCTTTGGGAAAATTAGTATAATTAATCCATTCTTTTGTTTCCTAATTATAACCACTTGTGGGAAAATTTGGAACAACACCTTTACCATACATTACCACATCCCTATGCCATATTAGGCCATTTCCCTAATTTATGAACTTATTGCTACCTAGTCAGATTCTTCCATTGTATGGGGGAACTATAGTGACTGTATGTCTCATTTGAGACTATGTAGGTAGTGCTCAATTCATGTTGAGGTCAGATTAATTACCCCTTTTCCATGCTCTAACCATTTTGTGAGCAATATCAGTTTAAATGCTCTTTCCATTTTTTGATAACATCTTTAAGCCACACTCTCACCATTTTATGGCTTTACCCATTTTATGTCTTGTCATTCTCCATTGAGTTGAGATGCTTAAAAAACCTAAAAACATGGATGTATGGATAGCCTTTTAGATTATATCCTTGCCACTAAGGACGTATATTACCTAGTTGGCCAATGTAACTGAAGTGTTTGCATCGATTTCATCATGACCATTTCCATTTGCATGTTCCATTTTCTGATCATATTTCATCCTATTTATAGGAGAACTACATTCAGCCTAAATTTCATATTGGACCTTGTGTTCATGGGACTATGCAGGCAACACTCAATTATCTATTGCATTTGGAGTCAGCTCTGCCAATTTTGATGATTGATTTTCTTCAATGTCCTCTTGGATCATTCCTTCCTCTAGGTTTGTCTCCACTAACACTCTTTCCATTTTATGATTTATTTAAACTCTCACTATTTTTTGAGATCTTTCTCATTCCATGCCTTAGATGAAGTAGACACTATGAATTACTAATTCAGTTCATTTGTGAATATTCATCTCTTGACTTTTAGTGTGGTTTTAACCTAAATCATACTCTCGCACTTGTGTAGTTTTTTTATGTTGATAATTTCATGATTTTGGAATGTCCTCCCCTCTTTTCTCATGCACTCACCATTTTTGAGATCATTATCATATTCCTCTACAAGTCAATCATGTTTTTATTGTCATTCATTTTCTTCTATCCCATATCCTAAGAGAACTACATTTGGCTTAAAGTTCATTTTAGATGTTGTGTCTATGGAACTATGTAGGTAGCATCCACTTGCCTATTGCATTTAGAGTCATCTCATCTACTCATTTATTTTATTATATTTCCCCACTTTATTTTATTTTGCTTGTTTTGTTATCTCCTATAGCCCAGGGCAATGTTTGCCATCTTGTTTGTGTCGTTATTCCCTATAGCCTAGGGGCAACATTGTTAGTCTTTTATTCTTGAATTATTATACATATGTCATTGGTATCTAGCTTAGGGGTCACCCTATCACCAAGAGTAACACATATATTACACATGCACAAATAATTTATATTCTATTTGTACTAACATTGTGATTAACCATTGTTTGTAACTTGCCTTTATCCATTTAGAATAGTTTTCTTATTATACTTTTATTTGCTTTGGCTTGTTTAATTGTTTTTTTTAATTTGTTTATTGTTATCTTTGTTTATGTTTATTTGTGTTTTGTTGTTTGTTTGTTTATTTTTATTGGTGTTTTGTTATGTGTTTATTGTTGGTTTGTTTATTTTTCTTTTCCATTTTTGACTTTTTATTTCTTGATTTCCATAGGATTATTACACTTTATTTACACTTAAATATTGATTTCCCATATCTTGTATTTGAGTTATGAATTAGTGTACGTTCCTATAGTTAGTTTATTACATTATATTCACTTGGGATTTGATTTTTCATATCTTATGCCTATGTGATTTGTAATCACATTTAAATTAAGTTTCCCATGATTTAGATACACATTATTATTATAGTTGTCTATAACTATGATATATAATATCCCAAGCTAAATCAATAATTGGTTCGATGGAGCTTACAAGCAATGGTGCCATAGGCACTTCTCTTGGTTCACACTTGGAAAAATCCCTGACCTACCCAAATATTACCCAAATGGAGAGTTATTAAATAAAAAATGAATTTTAAATCCCTGATAATTAGGAAACACATATCCATACTAAAAAGTAGCCCAAATTCATGTTTACCCTCTATACCATCTTATTCTTACTCCATAAGTACAACTTTAGTACGTAAGCCCCATTTCCCAATTTTTTATACTAAGAAAAATCATGTGGAAATTTCTTAATCATATTCACCCTACTAGGGCATTTTTTATTATACCAACGATTATAACCACCTTTGGGAAAATCATCATTTTCAACCTATCGACCCTACTAGGGTATTTTCATTATGCTAATGATTATAATTGCCTTTGGGTAAATCCTTATCTACTATACTTGGGTAGTTTCCTATGTTAATGATTATAACTGCCTTTGGGTAAATCATTATCATTGATTGGCCCTACTGGGGTCTTTTTCACTATGTTAATGATTATAAAAACTTTTGGGAAAATCATTATCTCTCATCTTCCCTACTGGGGCATCTCACTGTGCCACTAATTAGAACTATCTTTGGGTAAATCAATATCTCCACCTTAATTACCTTAAGTCACATCATTTATTTCTTTTTGAGGGAATGTTCACCAATCTTATTTTTTTGTGCACTCCCTCGAGGGGGCATCCAGGGCTCATCCATCACCTTTTGGGGCATTGGCCAAGGCATTAATGACTTTTTCATTCTTTGAGAAGATGTTACTATGCATGTGTCTTGTAATGCCTTTCAAAATAGGGCAAACTATAGACACCCTGCTTTGGCCACAAATTTGTTCCAACTAGACTTCAGACTAATTTCTACCAAATAGTATAAATTAAGCCTAGGAATCACTGAATATCCCAATTTTTTTTGCACATCAGACATTAATGATCAAAATCATATTGAGGCATCCCTATTTAGGGTATTATGTTGTATGTAATAATAACCTCTCATGTATTCATCTTAAGTCAACTTGCAACATAACAAATTGACAGTTTGGCCTTTAGACCCATTAAATAGGGCACTTGAACAATTCCTAAAGTGCAAAAATACCAAGTAGAATGAATTAACTAAGCAAATCAAATTAACTACTTAAGTGAAATTTTCATGTGTAATTAGTGAAAATTAATTTTGTAAAAATGAAATTCAAATAAAAATGAGGTCATGATGATGCCATCATCCTCAAAGTCAAAGAATTAAAAATATCTCCCCTAAAGCCTTAAATTTAAAAATGGAGAGCCATGTTTAATAAATGGGATCTCTATCCCAAATATTAATTACTTGTCCCCTCCTTAACTCAAATAGGGTTAAACTTAACTCAACTAGGGATAATCTAAAGTTAATCATGGTTAAATCTAACATAACTACACTTGGGTTAGAGTTAGTTTGAAAGGCTATAAATACAAGGCTTCACCCATTGTTCAACAAGTTCTTTTGGTGTAAAGTTATGCAAAAATACCTTCAAGGAGACTTGTTATGTAATGTTATAATTCTCATTTATTGAGAAAGAGTTAAGCCAAAGCCAAAGTCAATCCCAACATTACCAAGGTGACAAGGAGAGATGATGCAAGGAGCACCGTTGCCAAAGATTCTTTGATCACATGATCAAGCACATTTCTCCATGGAAAACATACAACTCTTGCTCTCAAGAAAGGTAAATAATGGTTGTTTTAGTTTTCTATTGATAATTACTTGTATTTCTCTCTTTCTCTTTGAGTTTTTAGTCTTGAGGTGTTAGTTTTATTAGTGTGTTTTTGTTTGGTTTTAATCATACTAACATGATACTAATCTCCCCTCTTGGATTCTGATTGATCACACAAATAACATAGTACCAAATGAGTTTCAACCAATTTTAACAATACACTTAAATCAAAATAATGAATAAGAGTAATTAAGTATCAAAGTTAGTAGTATTTTTGAGAAGTGTTCGAGCATTACTTTAAAGAAGTTAAGAGACCCATTGGATCACCCTCTTTTTATGTGTTTTCCATGAAGTATATAAAAATTCTGAGTGCACACCATGCAAGGTAAATACAAATCTTGCTTATATCTTCATTTTTTATGCACTAAGAATCCAACGGAAAAGATGCATTAATTACTTGTTAGTAGAATCAAACATAAGACTAGCATGGATGTATTTGAGGCTCCGCATTGTAGTGCCCAAGCTCACATGTGATCCTTTGGGACATTAGTAGTCTAGATAAGTTATTACTCTTGTTTCTCCATATAAATTATACCTTATATTTGGAGCATTAAGTATATGAAGAATGGTTGAAGTAATATATGGTGTTCTTGGGTTAATACCTTAATTTTGTGATTGAAATGTGTAATGAATGCTATGATTTTAGTGTGATAAATTAAATTTGAATGATGTTATCTACAATCTTTGATTCATGATTTTCTTGGTGTCTCTATAGTTTAGGATGACATCAACATATTATGTGGAAATCCTCTAAGTGTAGGAAAGATCCTATACCAAGCCATGATACTTATGCTTAAAGTACTGACCCAACATGAATCCTTGACCTAATATATTCCATTAAAACTTACAAGTGGCTGAAGGACAATAAGCACGATAAAACATCGGCTTGCACCCATTAGACTATAGAGCAACCCAATATAGACTTGTGCTTATATGACTAGAAGTAGCTAACTAAATAGGCTTTGTGCCTATAAACCTTTAGCCTAGCCTAGAAATGGCTTGTGTTTATAAAATTACAAATGTCGTTATTGAAAATGACCAAGCCCTTTGAAGAATGAGTTGTGCCATGGCACATCTAGCCCAACATGGGCCTTGATTATTTATCTGTTGTGCTTTGGGTGAGTGCATAAGGCTTGCACCTTATGTGAATTGATGTTGGTGCAGTCAATTGATAAATATTGATAACCATAGGTTTATTCCATGTTTGTACCTAATTATAACAATTCTAGAATGGACTTGGATAGCCAAATAAGTGCATAATGGAGTAAATGACTTAGATAACTAATTGAATTTTATACAACTTTTTGGTTCTGTTGTCAAGACCCATGTTGAATTTTGTTACAGAAATGGTGCAAAAGAACAATGCTCTGACTCTCCCTTGAGAACATCAAGTGTTGGATAGAACATGTGGAAGATAAATTTGTGTTGAAGCATCCATCCTATAAATAATAAAAGACAAGGAAGTGGGTCTAGAATAACCTGTATGCTCTATATGAGGTATTATTTTATGAACTACCTAAGCATGTGTACCAATGATTGGCTGCCTACGTGAGCCATAGAACATGAAGCTATGAACAATGCCTTTAGTGGATAAAAGAGCACTTAGAAAAGCTTGAGAACCTTGATACCATTTGGACTAGAGCTATAAATAAATGGTGGTAATGAGTGATGAAGAGTTATGTGCTTGAATTCATAGTATCAACATACCCCTGCCTTGAAGAAGCAGAGTATCAATTCTTTCATGAGCCTAGAGACACATTTGTGAAATAATTCAGCATAGATCTTAAGAATTTGATGGTAGATTATGAATTTGAAACTGTAATAATGGAAGGCTAAATTAATTTCACATATGATAAATGTAATGGGGAAGAAGGGGATGTGTAGGTGAAGTGCAATGGAAAGGGATGAGCAGATTGACACCCAAGAGCTCAGGTAACAGAGTTATAATAAGAAATCATAGGTTGATGGAATATTTAAAACTTGGAAGTGATGAGAGAACCCATAGCCAATAGGAAGGGCATGGGGAAGGATCTCTTGAATTGTAGCAACATGAGGATAGGAATAATGAAGCCATAGATTGATATCAATTATTCATGGGTGAATAATACACTGGGTCCCTACATAATTTGACCATTAAAGATGTATCAAAATTACCTACCCCATTTGAACCTACCACACTAGCTCATGTACTAAATCTCCCATGTGAAAAAATAAGAGTGATAGCTAACCTTATTGTCCACATTGACTTTGATCAGTTTGTAGATTTGGAGTATAATTTTGTAATTGAACAAGTTGTCCCTTATTAAGATATAAGTGAGGATACCTCTAGACCCTTGGGTGTTGTCTTAGTAACATAGAAAATGAACACAAGCATTCCAATTAGTAAATGTTAGCTATGTAGATTGGGTAATAGACCATAAAAAGTGGCCTAATACCATAAATGAGTAGCACTCCACCATTTACTTCAATAGTGTAAATAACAAAAATGGGGTCAATACCTAACCCAGTAACTAGAGGTATTAGAGGACCACTATAAGGACAAGTACTAAGGGAAACTGCTTTAGATATTAATGCCTCCCCCACAAAAAATATATTATGAGATAACAATGCACTTGCCAAAATATCATGGCATGGAAAATGTCACAAAACATGTGTTAAAATGTGAGCTTTAATGACATGCTCAGGGTATAACCCAATCAGAACACAAGGCAACCCAATTCATGACAACCCTACTTAATAATTCCCATACATGTATAGGAAATTTGATCCTAACTAGGCCATGATTGATTATGACATTTTAAAGGAATCATTCTTGAAGGAATTCAATATTCTTGAGTTTGAATAGCAGAGCATCTCCATGCTGAAGGAAATTGGACAAGGGCTATTAAAGAGCATGCATCTATATGATGTTAGGTTTAAAACTCTTCTTTCCAAGCCTCCTTATGATATTAACCCCTCCCAACACATGTAATGGTTCATTAAAATATTTCTAATACCATTTAGAAGAGTGCTCTCTATGAAGACATTCATAGATCCTTAAGAAGTGCTTGAATTTGTGCTTAGATCATAGGTAGTCAAAAGCATCAACACTAGGATCAACCCATTCATGAAAGTGTATATTTCATTCATGGCCAACCAAATTTAGAAATTGACTACTAGTTCATCGTAAGATGATCTAAGTAGATTATGAAACACCAACTATGAGATGGAAGGCCATAATAGGAATAACTATCCTTAAAGGAATGTGTTTACATTGATTCAAAGCTATGAGGTTTATCATGAGGTGCATGATGTTTTCAACTGACCTTTATTACAACATGCCAATCAGGTTAACACAACCATATATTATTAGTTGTGTGATTCTTACACTCACACCACAATTAATTGCCATGTAATTGATGAGATGTATGAAAATATGGAGAGAGGTGCATGACAAATAATTGCAACAACTGGAGGGAAAGCAATCCAAGGAAATGAGGGCTATGGTTATCATAATGTAGGCTATGATTATCAAAATGTAGGCTATGGGATGTAAGGAGGCACCATAGGGTAGGTTGGAAGACATGATGGAGAAAGATTCCCACCATGATCATGTTACAAGTACAGTTCAATTGAGCACTATCAGTGTGATTACCCTACACATCCAATGTGTGGGTATTGTTGAGGAACACATAAGGTTGCAGAATGCCCCAACTTGTATAAAAAGTTAACCTAAGGCCAATATGACATAGACAAAAGCACATGAATGATTAGGTACAAGCCTAAAGTAGAGAAGTAGACTCCAAAGGCAAAACCAATTTGTATAGAGCTCATAAAATTGTAGGCAACTACTTGCAGTGGATTCACCACTCAGTCACCAGGTGTGCCAGTACTAAAATTATGCTTGGAATATGGGGAACCAAGTTGAACTGAGTGCATCACATGAATGGAACCCAAATTTATGCTTTACTTTGACTTATGTGCAAGAAGGATGTCCTACAATAGGATATGAATGTCATTCAAAACTTGCAAGGAGAACTCTATCTAGCATGAGATCTAGAGGCATAAGATTCTACATCCCATAAAAAGAAAGATAACTATGAAGCTAAGGTACAAGAGCTAACAGAGATCCTATACCTCTTATAGGTAGAAGGGATGTTGCCCTTGTTGAAGAATTTGCTTTTAGAGCATGTTAAGTAGAAGCTAGTTAAAATTATTGTGCCATGCATAAAAAGGGTGCAAGAAGTCAGGCATCCAAAAAATGTGGAGTATGATCAAGAGATCATATTAAATTCCACCATTGATGGATGGTCTATATGTAAGGTCATCATGGACATAGGTGTTGAGTTCAATATCTTGATAAGGAATGCATGGGAGAAAATGGGTAGGCTAGCCTTGAGGCCTTCCCCTCATGTGATTTTCATGTCCAAAAAATTTAGTTTTCAACCAATCAAAATTATAATATGTGTTATTATAGATATTATGGGCACAAAGTTCCATGCTAACTTCAAAGTGATCGAGTTGGTTGAATAAGATAATTATCCAACACTCCTAGGCAGGCCATGGTGGTATGTGAATAATGATGACATGTGCTTCAAGAAGTGCTATATGAATTTTGAAAATGTAAAGGAAATGGTTGTGACCCCCTCTAAAGTGACCAAAGACCCCCTTATGTATAAATTATTGATCTTAAAGATGAGATCAACCATATCTACAACATCATGGTATACGGTGTCAAAACTATCAACCCCAATGACCAAGGAGTGCTTTCTTGGGATGATGGATAGTCATCCTTGGATATTACTAATGTATCTTATGAATTATGGGTTGAATAAGCTTATGAAACCACTAGTTTTAGGTGCTATGTATTGAGTGCCAAGGCACCAAAACCTATGAGGACTAGCTGGGTCTAGATCAATCACATTTCATAAAGAGGGGTAATTTGTAATAGAAAAAAGGAAATAGAGTGTTTCATCTAAGCAAAGGTAAAATTATATAACTCCTATGATATGAGGGGATAAATCATTTAGAATAATATGTCTATAACCTAGAGTCCTGTATCTTGAAGGAAGTAGACATAATAAGTACACTAGTGTATACTTTGAGAAGCACTACTGCTCATTGGTGGGCAGCATAGAGGTATAGTTTGCCAACTTGGAAATATGTAAAAGTAGTTATCTACACTATATTTTAAAAAAATAATGAGGACCTAGACATTTTTGCATACTCTAGTGATTCAAATCTAATAGCGCACATACACTTGTGCAAAGAAACATGGATTGACTATGGTAAAAACACCCTGAGGAACATGTGGGTACATACCTTCTACAGAACCTTGAAGATGTTGGCTCAAGCTTGGTATGTGGTCAATGAAATCCACCATGAGATAGCTAGTTATGATGTATTGAAGGATAAGTTTATGCACACCTCCTTTTCTTCACATAACCTAGAATTAATTGAGCCATTGCAAGTTATTTAAAGGGCAATGTTTGAGGACACTGCAATCTTAGAGGAGCACCTACAAGTTATGTTCAAGGAGAAAGTATTAACACTCCCAACCTTATTCAAGGATCAATCACTCAACATTGACTCAAGTGATGAAGATATAGATGTCTGAAAATCAAAAAATTAGATGTCATCGATAGGAAAGAAGAAGATTGTGTACTAAGTGGATGATAATGACCTTGATGAGGAAGACCCTACTTATCTCCACATCATAACAACTAAGGGGAGTAGGAAATTTGAAGACACACATTAGGAGAGAAATAAGCCCTACTGCATGCTTCTCAAAACCACCCAAATTGATATCAATGTGAAAGGAGAACCAAAGGTGGATACTCTAGGTGCATATTGGTTTGAAATGAAGTTATCATGAATTGTCAAACTCTTGAAGAAGTTTAAAGATTTGTTTCCATGAAATTACTAGGACATGAAGGGCATCCAACCCTCCCTTATAAAAATGAGCAAAAAATTGATTGATGGAGCACAACCTATCAAAAATCACCCCTAAAAAATGAACCCCAATTTTTGTGCTAAGGTCAAAATAGAGATTGACAGTATGCTGGCCACAGGAGTAATCTAAGTGGTGCAAGAGTTAGAATGGGTTAGCCCCATGGTGATTAAAACAATAAGGATGGGTGAATATAAATTTTTTTTGATTATCCATTATTAAATGCTACTTATGTCATTAATCCCTTCCTGACTCCATTCACTGATGAAGTCTTGGATGGAGTCACACGCTGTGAAATCTATACTTTCACTGATGGTTTCTATGGATACCATCAAGTCTAAATTGAAGAGGAAGATAGGCATAAGACAACATTTATGATAGAATGGGGTTGTTTTTACTATAATGTGATGCCCTTTGGGCTTAATAATGCACCAAAATTATTCTCTAGAGTGGCCATCACTGCATTCAAGGATTTTATTCATAAATTCATCCATGTGTACCTTGATTATTAGACTATATATGGGCTTATGAGAGACCATTATGACGAATTTCACCTCATGTTTGAGAGGTATCGACAGTTATAGATATCTTTGAACCTTAAGAAGTGCATCTTTGTGACATCATTTAGAACCTTGCTTGGTCACATCATCTGAAAAGATGGTTTGCTCATTAACCCCATGAAGATTGATATTATTCTTCATCTCTAGACTTCTTCCATACAAATATATGTTCATACCTTTATTGGCCATTATGGATATTATAGAAAGTTTATAAGGAGTTATGCAAGGATTGCAACACTGCTAGAGGATTTATTACACAAGGATGGTCCATTTTTATTGGGTGCAACATAAAAGGATGCCTTTAAAATTGGTGCCCCTATCCTTTAGTTTCCTAAATAGATGACCCCATTCCACATCTATGTTAATGCATTCAGCTCTATAATTGGTGCTATTATGGTACAACTTAGCTAAGGTAAAATGGATCATCCTATATCCTTTGCAAATCACAAATTGACCCCAATAGAGCAAAATTACACAACTACTAAGTGTGAGGCACTAGTAATAGTCTACGTCCTCTAGAAATTTAGGGGATATTTGTTGGCAACACCATTCATATTTTTCACTGATCATGAGGCACTTAAGTACCTTGTGAATAATTCCATTCTCCATGGGTGCATTTATGGATGGATAGTTATATTTCAAGAAATCTAGTTCTCAATTGTTGTGAAACCTAGTAAGCAAAACTCAGGACTAGACCATTTGTCTTTCATTAACTCTGGTGATGTGGTACTACCCATTGAAGATGACATGCTAGTTGTGCAACTCTAAAAAGTCTAATTCATTCTCTAAGACTTGACAGAGATAGATAAATTTCTAACATCTGGGATTATGCCCCAAACCATGACAACTAAATAAAAGAAGTAGCTCATCATTCATACCACCCATATTTAGATCATTAGTGGGGATGTGTAAAAATGAATTTGAGATGAATTCCTATGCCAATGTGTTTTAGAACACATAAGAGACTTTGTTATAAGAGAGGCACATTAGGGGATTGTAGGAGGCCATTGCATTAGAGACACAATGAAATGCAAAGTGTTGCAATCAGGCTTGTGGTGGCCAAGCCTATTCTAATATTCAAAGGAGTATGATAAGGCATGTGACATATGCTAGTACACAGGGAGGCCAAACTGATGGGATGAGATGCATCTCATCCCCATTCTCACCAGGTGCCATTTCAAAAATGGGCCATTGATTTTTTTGAGCTGATCACTCCCAAAATAATGCACATAAGTGCAAGGTATATTTTGGTGGAAACTAATTATTTCACAAAGTGGGATGAGGTAATGCCTAATAAAAGATACACTACTACCATTAATACATGATTCATATGAGAAAATATCATAAGTCTCTACGAGTGCCCAATCAATTTAACTAGTGATAAGAGAATACACTTCCTCAATGAAACTATGAAAATACTACTAGTCAAGTATATGGTGGTGCACCATAAGTCCACCCTATATCATTCCCAAGAAAATGGCATAACATAAGCATTCAACAAGATACTAGGGATGTGCCTTATGAAGATATGTGACGTTGGTCATAAAGACTGGCATGATCGAGTATCAACAGTTCTATGGGCATACTATATAACCTACAAGTACCTAAATAAGGCTACACCATTCTAACTGGTGTTTGGCACATAGGCAATTCTACTGATGAATTTCTTGGTTCCATGATTATGCATATATCATGAATTGGTTATTTGGATGACCAAGAATCATTAAGTACAAGGATGGAAGATATGGATCAGTTTGATGAGGTGCATGCCCAAGCAAAATGAAGCCAACAGATAGAGAAGTCACACCAAAATCTCTGGCATGAAAAACATATTAGGCGCCAGGTACTAACTAAAGGATCATTAGTCTTGCTCTATGACTCCAAGTACCTCAAATGCCTAGACAAACTATAGATAAGGTAGATGGGCCCATATGTCATCCATAATATATTGGAAAATGGCACATGCAAGTTGTGCACATTATCGGGTGAGATGCTCCTTAGTAATTTCAATGACAATAGATTGAAGCCATATAAGTAATAAGATATCATTTGCACCATCAAACATCAAATTCTTAATCCCAAGTTGGTTGTGTTATGCTGACCTAAATGATGTTTAGTATAAGCCAAATATTTCCTTATATTTTATGATTATTCTTCTTATAGAGTGAATAAGTAGTGCTTTCAAGCCCATAAGAGAAATATTCTAGCACTTCAACACATAACTCCAGTCAGGTGAGTCAAGCATGGATGCTTTCCAAAGTTCTTGAGGCTAGGCACCTAAGTTTCTAAGTGCATGGAATTTGACAGACTTTGAATAAATGAGCACTAAGGGAGACAAAGAGGCACAAAGTGTGCTCATGCACATAAGATGAAAGAAAAGTACATAAGATGCAAATGCATGAGATGTAGACAGAAGACACATATTATGATCATGCATAAAAGATAAAAATTAGAGATTGTAACATTAGAGGGATATCATAAGGGATTTATATGGGGTAGGATTGGCTAAGGAAAAGAAACAGAAGTGCACAAAAATTAATCAAGATAGGAAAGTGTACTTGAAATGAAAGTGTATCAAGAAAAGGTGGAACCGTAGAGGTTGAATCATGTGCATGTGAGGAGCTACACCTAGGTTACCATAATGAAGGAAAAGGTCACATCAAGTGAATAAATCATAGGTAAAAGATCATTAAGACACGTTGGTAACCACCCAAAGTGAGGTGGGAAGTGACTATTTGAACTACACGTCACTTCATCAAAAATACCGTTAGAGGATTTATTGAGGTAATAGTGGAGGCACAGAGATCCACATGGAATGTGTAAGTGACAATGATTTTTTGTGGATTTCACATGATTTTGTGATTTCCAAGAATTCTAGACATTGCCACGCCATTAAACACTTGAAATTAAGATGGTAGATGAAATTAAAGGTATAAATCAATGACATGATGTCTAGTTTATGTTACAAACCTTGATATAATTTGCACCCAAAATGTAGACCAATGAACCAGAGCCAAAATAAATAATAACTACTAGAGTGAACCCTTGAGTACCCATAGATGACAAAAGTGAATGACTGAATAGAGAGATGAATTACATTTGATTTGAGATTGGCTTAGATAAGTATGGGGCACGAATTATGCAAGAACTAGGCAGTAAAAAACTAGAGCAATGCCAAAGCCACCATTAATGACAAATGAATCTTCAGAGCTGAATTTGTAATCATAGATCTCATGATTATGATGAGCACCAACAAAAAATATAGACTTTGGCAAGTTAAATAGACTATGCTTTAACACCAGTTAGTTCAAAATGGGGAAGAAGTGCATGAGTTCTAGCTCATCATAGGTGCAGAAGGATGCCAAGAGGGCATGAATGATAGAAGAAGTAACCAAAACAAAGAAGAAATCACAACCGATAGAGGAAGTTAGTGTTATTGAGGTTGATCTAGAGGTGCTTAAAAAAATGTCTTATTAAGATATGTAGTTTCTTAAGGAGGTATTGGTAGGAAATAGCTGGGCATCATTCATGCACACCTACCAAATCAAAGAATATAACCACCTAACCTCAAGCAATACATAAGATCTAGCACAAGAATGGGTGGTTGATACAAGGACCAAGACTGAAGTAGACATGGCTTTATTTGATGTATTTATTTGAGACAAACTTGCAACCACCAACATAACTTAACTCTATGAGTTATTATGTTTTGGGAAGCCAAAGGAACTCATATAGTCCCTCCTCTCACACATCCATGGAGATCACATCTATTTTATAGGGAGGTGTATCTAGATATCAATGCTTCTCATAAGTATAATTATTGAGTTCCTAAACTCTAACACAGACATCCATTAGATGATAGCATATGATGCTGAAGTTGAAAGGGTCAAGAAACTCCTAGGGTAATACAAGGGAGGTTTTGCATTCCCAACAAAAAACATCAAAGACCCTAGAATGAGGGTAGCTACATGCCTCATGAGTTTAAAACTTTGCCTCAATGGTCAATGGGCAGATGTTATTAAGGCCTACATGTGCATTGTAGAGAGGATTACAAAGCAAGTTATTCAAGGATTAGTCCATAAATAATGAAACATGCATAAATAACTAACTAACCAAGCCTATCTATTCCTATGGGAATTATAAAGGATATCAAGAAACAAATGAAAGAATGTAGCACCATATTACCTTCCCAAATGGATTCACCATACCCATGTGGCTCAAAAACATGTTCTCCCTTGATCAAGCATCCTTGTCTTTGTTAATAGTGGTGGAAAGCTCCTCCAATGCCTCAAGAACACTCCACAAAACCTAGGCTCATGATTCCAAATCACTAAACTAGCCTATTAATGAAGATTGTAAACAAAATCTATGATCAAAATCAAAGCATTGTGGAAACAACTAAACATTATAACTTTTCAATATTCAAGCTTAAAATTCATGTCCATGGCCTCTCTATTTATAGATTTTTGAGATTAGTTAGGATCAACCATGACCATCCATCTCAAGATTGAGATGTGTGGACATGGATAATCCTAATATTTAGAATCAAATCCATAATTATCTTCATCATGACCTTGGAATAAGGGGCATTGAAGAGGCATGGGAGGCATTAACTAGGCATGGGTGACCCATAATCTTGATATTTGTGGCATTTATGGCCTAGGGATGTTTTCCCATGAAATGATGTCACCTAATGATGCAATTAATAGGAATCAGTTTTCAAAAATAAATATTCAAAAACTCTAATGGAAAATCCACTTAAGCTCTTGATTTGGATTAATTATCTTTAAACAAAATTAATCAACATTTGTGCAATTATTTGAAAATTGGCCCTCAATTAATCAAAATGGTGAAAAAGTCATATTACTGGGTCATAATTTGACTAGAGTGGATCTAGAAGGTGATGTTATATGTGTTGGATTCATATTCCCATTTAAGATTTTTTCAACACCAAATAACAAAGGTATGTGACATGTACCAATGAATTAGAAGAAAAGAGTGATTCAGAGCACTAAATGGTGAAATTGTCATTTTAACTTGAAATAATTAGATCAAAGTTAGCTGGCCCATAAAATGCATTTCCCTATTTAGGGATACTTTGACCTAAATTGGCACTTGTAAATGAGGAATTCAAACCATTTAGCATGTTTTATAGAGTTTGACCTAAAATGTGCATTTAAGTACAACTTGAGTAAGATTGACAATTTCAACACAAATGGTGTTAGGAATTGGATGTCTACATTTTGCCCCTATTTGAGAAGGCATAAAGAGACATTCAGGTGAAGAAAAATATTTTCAAAGAAAAGAGTTATCAATAAGAAATTGGAATAGACCCATGATGAAAAATCAGCTTTACAGGGGCAAAATCATTATTTATTCTTTATCAATGATCAAAATTTGCCCTACTGGGGCAAAACTATTGTATCATGATCAAATTTGCTCTACTAGAGTAATTATTATATTCTCTTTGGAAACCTCATTCTAGTGGTGATTCCCTTGATAAATTTGATTATTCTCTCTTTTCCTCTAATTCCAAGCTCTCCACATTAAAGCCCATGATGGCAATATTATAACTTGTCTCGAGATTGATCAATGTCGTAAGTGCAAAACTTATACTCTCAAATTAGGTAGGTTTACAATGTGTCCCTTACATTTATGGATTGTATCATTCCCATTCCCCTATCTCTAGGGCCTATTATACTTATAATTATATTTTTATCATTGATGGTAATCACATGTGCAAGCTTTAGATCATCTAGATGTGATCTATTCCATGGGTTAATCTCTCACTTTCTCTCTCTCTCTTTGAGAGTCCATCTTTTTCTTCCATCCTAGTATGTCCCCTCGAGGGGGCATCATGGGTCTGTCCAATTTCTTCTTGATAACTCTTTTATTTGAAAATACATTGCTTTACCTAAATGTCTCACTACACCTTCTCAAATAGGGGCAAAATGTAGACATCCAATTCCTAACACTATTTGTGTTGAAATTGTCAATCTTACTCAAATGCACATTTTAAGTCAAAATCCATAAAACATGCTAAATTGTTCAAAGTTTTCATTTACAAGTGCCAATTTAGGTTAAAGTATCCCTAAATAGGGTAATACATTTTATGGTCCATCTAACTTTGATCAGATCATTTCGAGTCAAAATGACAATTTCACCATTTAGTGCTCTAGATCATTCTTTTTTTCTAATTCATTGGTACACATCACATACCTTTGTTATTTGGTGTTGGAAACATCCTAAATGGGAATACAACTCCAATGCATCTAACATCACCTTCTCATTCCTCTCCAGTCAAATTATGACCTAGTAATATGACTTTCTGACCATTTTGATTAATTGAGGGCCAATTTTCAAATAATTGCACAAATGTTGATTAATCTTTTTTAAAGCTAATTAATCTAAATCAAGAGCTTAAGTGGATTTTATATGAGAGTTGTTAAATATTTATTTTTGAAAATTGATTCTTATTAACTACATCATCAGATGACATCATTTCATGAGAAGACATCCTTAGGCCATAAATGCGACAAATATTAGGATTATGGGTCACTCATGCCTAGTTAATGCCTTCTATGCCTCTTCAATGCCCCTTATTCCAAGGTTCTGTAAAGATAATTATGGGTTTAATTCCAAATATTAGGATATCCATGGCCACACATCTCAATCTTGAGATGGATGGTCATGGTTGATCCTAACCAATCTCAAAAATCTATAAATAGAGAGGCGATGGACATGAATTTTAAGATTGAATATTGCAAAGCTATAATGTTAAATTATTTCCACAAGGCTTTGCATTTTATCATATATTTTGTTTGCAAGCTTCATTGATAGGCTAGTTTAGTGAATTGGAATCCTGAGCCTAGGTTTTGTGGAGCGTTCTTGAGGCATTATAGGAGCTTACCACCACTGTTGACAAAGACAAGGATGCTTGATCAAGGGAGAACATGTTTTTGAGCCACATGGGTATGGTGAATCCATTTGGGAAGGTAACATGGTGTTTCTTTCTTTCATTTTTTTCTTGCTATCCTTTGTAATTCCTGTAGGAATAGATAGGCTTAGTTAGTTAGTTAGTTCTTTATGCATGTTTCATTATTTATGGACTAATGCTTGACTAACTTGGTTTGTAATCATCTCTACCTATGCATAACCTATCACATGGTGTAGGGGTTAAATTTAATATAATAAAGTTCATTATAGAGGAGATGGTGAAGAATGTGCTTTAATGTCATATAGTGTGAGAAAACTTCTAGTGGGGGTCTATCTTAAGTTTAATTGTTACAGAGGAGATTGATTTGTGTGATGGTGATGAAGATAATCTTTAGGTCTTCCTAGTGCACTAAGACTCTTCAACACAAAAATATTAAAACTTCACCTATCCCCCTGCTTTCTCCCAAAATTACAACATTAAAGTAATGTGGTGGTGCACTCATATATTGAAGCATTTGAGGAGGAATGGTGCATCCCATAAGAGCTCCCCTAGAATATGTTTGGAATGATGACCTTCACCATTATGAAGAACTTCTATGTTATGCATATAACATTCATAAAAAATAATCAATCTGACTGGCTGAATCTCCTCTATTCATTTTCAGCCAAATACTTTAGGGTCATGCTTAGAAGAATTCCTAATGCACAGTAGCTAGACATCTTGGTGAAAACTATGGATTTGGAATGAATTAGGTTTCAACACCAATACATGCACCTAGGTAGAAAAACAACCAAGGATGATGAGGATGACTCAAATTTCACCAAAATCCATCCTCTCTAAAAGGAAGTCATACTCAGGCACATCCACATGTTATAATATAATATGGAGTCAAGAAAGAAGGGCACAACACCGAGAAGGATGATGAACTCCCCTTTTGGATCAATGATGAAGGGAAGCTAGAACTGGTAGTGCAAAGTCTCCCCAAAAGAAAAAGGGTGAGACACTTGAGGAGGTGCAGGAGTGCATTAGATTGAAGATTGCCTATGACAATGAGGCCACTCCCTCTACACCAAATAAGAAGAAGCACATGGCCTTTACATGAGGGATTGCTTCACCCAAGATAATGGAGAAGAAAAATAATTCAAAGGGGTGAGTTACAATTCCCACAAAAACCTTGATGGAGATGGAGGCATAAGAGGTGCATGAGGAATTGGAAGCATAAGAGGCATGTGAAGAGATGGAGTAAGGAGGGATGAAAGTTTACATCATCCAAGAAGAAGTATTAGAAGAAGAGCCCAATGCCAAATAATTTTAGGAGGCCCTCTAAGGTGGCACTAACATTATGATTATAAAGATAGAAAAGTTCCCCAATGCCCCATCAAAATATCCCTCCACATAGCCTCTAAGAATTAAAGAGGAAAAGAGAATCAAGTGGAAGAAAATGTGCCTTAATGAAGAACATAAAGAGATGGAACTGGAGCTAGACAAAAAAAGAGTGACCATGAAGGCATCCAACATGACCCAAGAAGAGATTGATAAGGTCACAACTGAGGAAATAAGGGCTGAGGAAGGAAAGACCATAGTAATAATAAAGAGGAGGAAGGTAGAGAAAAATAAGGCCTAGGAAGAAAGGGCCAAGAAATAAAATGAAAAGAATAAGGTTACTATAAATAAGGAACCAATGAAGAAGAAAGCAACAAAGGCGCCTAACACCCCCACTAGCACAATAAAATAAGTTGCATAAATTGTGTGCCTTAGTACTGAAGGGGCACCTAGAGATAAGGAAGGTGATGCTATCACTTTGAAGGAATAAATGGAGAGTGCAATGGAGACTCAAAAAAGATAAGAAGAAGGTGAAGCTAGCACCAAAGAGCCACAAGAAGAAGAAATAGACCAAGGGGATAAGTTTAAGGAAGAACCCCTATAGGAGCATGAAAAAGAAACCTCATAGGGAAGTGCCAAAAGAAGAACTAGTATTGATGAAGAAGAACAAGAGCAGATAGTGCTAGACATTACTAAGGAAGCGTGTACCAAGCCAAGCCTAAGAGAAAAGTCATAAAAGGGGTGGGATGATGAAGAATATTATATATTTGAATACATGCCCCCTAGAGATACCATAACAAGGATGTGCTAACAACTATCAATTGAATTTGATAGTTATATGGATGAACCTCATTTTGAGGTACCACATAAGGCTTTATTAGGTGTAGATAAATCAAAAGAAGGGTAGGATAGCCTTCTCATAAACCCTCATGCAATGAACCTATTCAGGTTAGTCAATGTACTCATCCAGATGGCCTCTGAAGTAGCATGGAAGAACATCATCAGTGATGCTAGGGATTCAAAATGGGAGAAGATCATGATGGAAGTGAAAGAAGAAATAAAGGCCATGAATTTCAAAATGCAAAAAATAGTTGAGCACATAGAGGAAGCTATGCCATCCCTCTTATATGGAATTAACAAAACAAATCTTTTGAAGGTTGATAAGGTTTGCATGCTAGTGAAGTAGATGCTCCCAAGGTTGAAAGTAGAACTGGTGTAGTAAGAAGAGGAGGAATACCATTGCACCATCCTATAGAAGAATCTAGTAGATAATCTTAAAGAGGTGGAATACCTCTTTGTGTAACTAGAAGGTGTAGAGGCAACCAATTCCATCTTCATGAACTTCTCCAACCAAGCATCAATCATCGATGTATGCCTCAAGCAGATAAAGGGGGAGAGGGAAGAGCTGATGGCAAAGGTGTACACTATCAATAGGACCAAGTGTGCATAGATCATTGTAAAGGTCAATACCCTAAGCAATAATATTATGAAATAGGAGTGAAACCTAGAATAACTCTTTCATGCATTACAAACAAAGGTCGATGATCAAGGGGAAATCTTAGATGGAGGAGTGATGAGGGCAAAGGAAAGGCTAGAAGACTTCAGAAAAGAGTTAGATAAAATTTATGTGCTCACACTTAGTGCCACCTCAATAAATATAGATAATTCCATTAAATAAATCAAGCTTGTAATCAAGGGATTTGAGGACTTTAGTGTTGAATTAAAGGAGAACACACTAGAGTTCTCTGCACCTAAGGCATTAAAAGACTAGTTTGAGGGTGGACTAGTAATTTATTATGGGGTAAATGTTAGGCACCTTTTTGGATAAGTTTATATTTGTGTCAACTCAATAGATACTTTGACATGAGGAAATCATTTGGGATGATTGCTATTTTGCTATGTTTTTCACCAACTGGATGAATCGATGCACACCTTGCACTAGTTAGCAGGTGGCTAAAAAATTCTATGATGTTTTGGGCATCTTCAAAGAGTTAAATCATGTGATGATCAAAATATAAAGGGCATAAAGTAATGGATATGATGAAATTATTAATAAAAACTCTAGCTCAATAATTGGCACGCACAGTTCTACCCTGATAGAAGGTACTCCTATAGGTTATAAAAGCAAGCTAAAACAAATATGTGATGATGCAAATTAGAGATAGAGAAGATATATATAATTGCTTTTGAGGATCATGAATCAACCACCATTGAAACATACAACTAACATGGATGTCCTTGAGGCTCCACATTATAGTTCCCAAGCTCGCATGTGAGCCTTTGGGCTGTTAGTAGTCTAGATAAGCTATTACTCTATTTTTTCCATATGAACTGTACCCTATATTTAGAGCATTAAGTATATGAATAATGGTTGAAGTAATACATGGTGTTCCTAGGTTAATATATTAGCTTTATGATTGAAATGCATAATAAATTCTAAGATTTTAGTGTGATAAATTCAATTTAAATGATGTTGTTTACAAGCTATGATTCATGGCATCTTTGTAGTTTAGGATGATGTCAGCATATTATGTGAAAATCCTCTTAGTGTAGGAAAGATCCCATGCCAAGCCATGATACTTGTGTTTAAAGTGATAACCCAACATGAATCCTTGACCTAAGATATTCCTTTAAACCCTCCAAGTGCTTGAAGGATGCTAAGCATGATAAAACATTGGCTTTCACCCATAAGAATACATAAAAACTCGATATATACTTGCAACCATATGATTGAAAATAGCTACCTAAATAGGTTTTTTGCCTATAGACATTTAGCCTAGCCTAAAAATGGCTTGCATAGATGAAATTAAAAATGTTATTGTTGTAAATGACCAAGCCCCTTGAAGAATGAGTTGTGCCATGGCACGACTAGCCCAACATGGGCGCTAGTTATTTCTATACTACACTTTAGGCGGGCAGATAAGGCTCATACCTTATGTCAATTGATGTTGGTTCAGTCAAGTGATAAATGTTTGTGCCTAATTTTCAAAAGTATATAACTAACTTAAACAACTGACTGAATTTTCTACAACATTTTGGTTCCATTTTTGGGATCCATGTTGAATTTTTTTATTGTAATGGTGCAAAATAAAAATGCTCTAACTCTCCATTAAGAACATTTAGTTCTGGATGGTATAGGTAGAAGATAACTTTACGATGAAGAATTCATATTGTAAAGAATAAAATTCAAGGAAGTGGGTCCAGAATAACTTGCATGATGCTCTATATGAGGTTTTATTTTGTGAACTACCTGAGCATGTGTACCGATGGTTGGTTGCTTATGTAACTCATAAAAGACAAACTACGAACAACACCTTGAGTGAATGAAGGAATGCTTAGAAAATCTTGAGAACCTTGATGCCACTTGGACCAGAACTATAGACAAATGGTGGCAAAGAGCATTGAATAGTTATGTGCTTGAATTTGTAGTATTGACATACTTCTACCTTGAATAATTAGAGTATCAATTCTTACATGAACCCAAAGGTGTGTTTTTGAAAGAAGCTAATGGATTACATCTTTGAAACCATAAGAATGAAAGGCTAAAGACATTTTGCATATGAGTAGCATAATTGGGAAGAAGGGGATGTGTAGGTAAAGCACAGTGGAAAGGGATGAGAATATTGACACTTGAGATCTTAGGTGACAAACTTATAACAAGAAAAGGTGGAGGTTGATGGAAGATATAAAACCTAGAAGTGCTGAGATAACCTATAGCCAGTGGGAAAGGCATGGGGAAGGATCTCTTGAATTGTAGTAATGCATGGAGAGGAATAATCAAGCCATATAATGAGATTAATTATTGATGGGTGAATAATGCATTGGGTCCCTAAAAAATTTGACCATTGAAGATGTGATAGAAGTGTCTACCCCATTTCAACCTACAGTACTAGATCATACACTAGATCTCCCATAAGAAGAAATAAGAGTGATAACTGACCCTATTATCCACATTGACTTTGACTGATTCATAGATTTGGAGTATAATTTTATGATTGAACAAGTTGTTCCTTATGAAAAGATAAGTGAGGATACCTCTAGACCCTTAGGTGCTAGCTTGGTAACACAATTCACAAAAAATTAAATTTAATAAATGTTAGCTATGTAGATCAGGAAATAACCCATAGGAAGTGGCCCAATACCATAAGTGAGTAGAACTACACTATTGACTTTAATGATGCAAACAATAATAATAGGGTTGAAACCCAACCTAGTGACTAAAGCCATTGAAGGACCATCATTAGGACAAGTACCAAGGGGGCAAGAACCTTAGATACTAGTGCCCTCCCCCACAACAAATATATTACAAGATGGCAATTCAATTGATAAAATATCATGGCATGAAAAATTCCATAGAGAATGTGATAAAAATGTGAGCTTTAATAGTGCACTTGGGGTATAACCCAGTTAGAGCATGAGGCAACCTAGTTCATGATAACCCTACTTGATTACACACATACCTGGTGTAGGAAATTTGATCCTAACCATGCCATGATTGATTATGACATTTTGAAGGAATTTGATATCCCTGAATTTGAACAGTAGAGCATCACCATGCTAAAGAAAATTAGCGAAGGGATATCAGAGAGTGTGTGCCTATATGATGCTTAGTTTAAAACTCTTCTTTCCAAGCTTCCTTATGATATTCATCCCTCATAACATGTGTAATGGTTCATTGGAGGATTACTAGTACCATTTAGAATAGCTCTATATATGAAGACATTCACAAATCCTTGAGAAGAACTTGAAGCTGTGTTTAGAGCCAAGGTAGTCAAAAGCATTGATATTAGGATCAACCCACTCATGGAAGTGTAGATTGCATTTATGGATAGCCAACTCCAAAAATTGACTGCTAGTTAATCACAAGATGCTCAAAGTGGATTATGGTACATCGACTATGAGATGGAAGTCTATAATAGGAATAACTGCCCTCGAAGGAATGTGTGCAAATTAAGTCAAAGCTGTGAGGTTTATCATGAGGTGCATGATGTTCACAAATACCCTTTATTATAACATGCCAGTTAGGTTAACAAACCATATATTGTCAGTTATGTGATGATTACACTCAAATCACAATTGATTACTACATAATTGATGAGATGCATGAAAATATGGAGAGAGGTGCATGATAAATAATATAGTAGCTGGAGGAAAATCAATCCAAGGAAATGGGGTCTATGGTCAATAGAATATAGGCTATGGTCAGTAAAATGTAGGCTATGGGATGTAAAGAGGTATCATAGGGCAGGGTGGAGGACACAGTGGAGGAAGATTCCTACCATGATCATATTACAAGTGCGGTTTGACCAAGCACTATCAAAATGACTTCCCTACACATCTAATGTATGGGTATTGTCAAGGAACACACAAGGTCACAGAATGCCCTGAATTGTATAAAAAGTTAACCCAAGGTTGGCTTAGCATAGACAAAGGCACCAAAATGATCAAACATGAGCATAAAGTAGAGAAGTGGACTCCAAAGGCATAACTAACCCACATGGAGCCCATTAAAGTGTAGGAAACTACTCATAGTGGATTTACCACTCAACCACTAGTTATGATAGTACTAGATTATGCTTGGAATATGGGGAACTAAGTCATACTAAGCACATCACATAGCCAAAACCTAAAGTTGTACCTTACCCTTAGCCTACATGCTAGAAAGATGTCTTGCAACAAGCCATGAGCATCATTAAAAACATTCAAGGAGAACTCCAACTGGAATTATATCTAGAGGTGTCCTCCAAACTACATCTTGCAAGAAGCAAGATAACCAATAGGCTAAGGTATAAGAGCTAATGGAGCTCCTACACCTCTAAAAGATAAAAGGGATGCTGCCCCTATTGAAGAATTTGCTTTTAGATCATTTCAAGTAGAAGTTAGTTGAAATTACTATGCCATGCATGGAAATGGTGCAAGAGGTTAGGCATACACAAAATACATATTATGATCAAGAGCTCTTAGTAAATGCCATCATTGATGGATGGTCTATATGTGAGGTCCTCATGGACACATGTGCTGAGGTTAATATATTGACAAGGAATGCATGGGAGAATATGGGTAGGCTAACCTTGAGGCCTTCCCCTCATGTGCCTTTCATGGCCAAAAAATCCAAGAAAACCAATCAAAATTCTAAAAAGTGTCATTGTAGATATTATAGGCATAAAGTTCCATGTTGACTTCAAAGTGATCAAGTTGGTTGAGTAAGATAATTATCCAACACTCTTGGGTAGGCCATGGTGCTACATGAATAATGATGACGTGTTTCAAGAAGCGTTACATGTATTTTGAAAATGGCAAGGAGAGGGTCATAATCTCCCTCTCAAGTGACCAAGGACCCCCTTATGTATAAAGTGTTGATCTTGAAGATAAGATCAACCATATCTACAACATCACAACATAATGTGTCAAAACTATCAACCCTAATGACCAAGGAGTAATTTCTTGGGATGATAGATAGTTAGCCTCAGACATTACCAATGTAGCTTGTGATCGATGGGTCGAAGAATCTTTTGAAACCACTGGTCAGATGTGCCATGTAGTGAGTTCTAAGACACCAAAACCAATGAGGACTGGCTAGGTCCAAATTGATCACACTTCATAAAGAGGGGTCCCTTGTAGTAGAAAGAAAGGAAACAAAGCATTTTTACTAAACAAAGGTAAACTTGTAGCACTCCCATGATATGAGGGGAGAAATCTTATAGAAGAATATATATGTGACCTAGAGTCTTGTATCCTGAAGGAAGTAGATAAAATGGGTGCACTGGTGTATACTTTGAGAAGCACTATCACTCATTGGTGGGTAGCACAAAGTTCTAGCTTGCCAACTTGGCAAGATGTAAAAGTAGCCATCTACATTAAATTTGGAAAAATCAATGAGGACCTAGATATTTATGCATACTTTGGCAATTTAGATCCAATAGTGCACATACACTTATGCAAAGAAACATGGATTAAATGTGGAATAAATGCCCTAAGGAAACTATGGGTGCATGTTTTCTACAAAACCTTGAAGATTTGGGTGTGAGCGTGGTATGTGGTCAAATAAATAAACCAAAATATAACTAGTTGGGATGTCTTGAAGGAGAAGTTTGTGCTCACCTTATCCTTTTCCTCACATAACCTAGAATTGATCGAGCCATTAGAAGTTATTTGATAGGAAATGTTTAAGGACACTATAATCTTAGAGGAGTGGCTAAAATATATGTTGAGGGAGAAAATATTAGTGCTCCCAAATTTATTCGAGGATTAGGCACTCAATAGTGACTCAAGTGATGAAGATATAGATGTCTAGAAAGCGTAAAATTAGACATCCTTAATAGGATAGAAGAAGATTGTGCCCCAAGTGGATGATAATGCCCCTAAAAAGGAAAACCTTACTCATCTCCACATTGAGACAATTGAGGGGAGTAGGAAAGTTGAGGACACACATCAAGAGAGAGATTTTACCTACTATGTGCCACTCAAGACCACCTAGGTTAATATCAGTATAGAAGGAAAACCAAAGGTGGCTACTCTGGGCGCATATTGGTCTGACGTAGTGCTGACATGAATTGTCAAACTCTTGAAGGAGTTTCAAGATTTGTTCACATGTAATTATCAGGACATGAAGGTCATCTACCCATCCCTTGTAAAAATGATCATAAAACTAGTGGATGAAGCATGACTTATCAAAAATGACCCCTACAAAATGAACCCCAATTTCTGTGCCAAGGTTAAAATATAGATTGATGGTATGGTGGCCATAGGAGTAATCTACCCCATGCAATATTCAGAATGGGTGAGCCCCATGGTGATTAGAATTAATAAGGATGGGTGCATCTACATTTATGTTGATTATAAACTATTAAACATTGCTTATCACTGAACCCTTCTTGACTCCATTCTCTGATGAAGTCTTAGATGAAGTCACATGGTATGAAATCTATACTTTTAGTGATTATTTCTCTAGATACCATTAAGTACAAATTAAAAAGGAGGATAGGCCTAAGACAACATTTATGACATAATGGGGTTATTTTTCCTATAATGTGATGCCCTTTAGGTTCAAGAATATGCCAACCATAATCTCTAGAGTGGTCATAACTACAATCAATGATTTTATTCATAAATTCCTCCAGGTGTACCTTGATTATTTTACTGTATATGGGCTTGTGAGAAACCATTATGACAAATTTCACCTCATGTTTGAGATGTGTTGATAGATAAAAATATCCTTGAACCTTAAGAAGTGCATCTTCATGACATGATTTAGAACCTTGCTCGAGCACATCATCTATAAATATGGTCTGCTCATCAACCTCATGAGGATTGTTATTATTCTTTAGCTCTAGACTCCTTTCACATAGAGAGTAGACATTCATGCCTTTATTAGACATTGTGGCTATTATATAAAGTTTATAAGGATCTATGAAAATATTACATCACTACTAGAGGAGATGTTGTGCAAGGATGGTCCATTCTACTAGTGGTAATGTAAGAAGATGCCTTTAAAAATCTACAACTCAAGTTGGATAGCGGTCTTATCCTTCAATTTCTAAAATGGATGATCCTATTCCATATCCATGTTGATGCATTTATATCTAAAATTAGTGTTATTTTGGTGCAATCTAGTGAAGGTAAAATGGATCATCCTATCTCCTTTGTAATTTTTAAATTGACCCCAACAAAGCAAAATTACACAACTACCAAGCATGAGGCATTGTCAATGGTCTACACCCTCCAAAATTTTGGGTAATAATTATTGGCAATCCCATTCATAATTTTCACCAATAATGAGGCACTTAAGTATCTTATGAATAATTCCATTCTCCATGGACATATTTATAGATGGATAGTTCTATTTCAGGAATTCCAGTTCTTAGTTGTGAAACCTAGGAAGTAAAACTTGAGACCAAGCCATTTATCTTGCATTGACTCTAGTGATGCAATAGTACCCATTAAAGATGACATGCCAGATGCATAAATCTATATATTATAGTGCATTATTAAATACTTGGTGGAGATAGCCACATTTATAATGTCTAGGTTTACACCCCAGACCATGACAACTTAAAAAAAGAAGTAACTCACCATTTTCATTGCCCCTTTTAGATCATTAGTGTGGAGTTATTAAATTAAGTTAATTATATGAGAGGTGCATGTGGGGATTATAAGAGGCCATTGTGATGGAAACACAATAGCACATAAAGTGTTACAATCAGGCTTGTGGTAGCCAAACCTATTATAAGATTTAAAGGATTATGTTAAGGCATGTGACATATGCTAGCACAAAGGGAAGCAAACTAATAAGATGAGATGCCTCTCATCCCCATTCTTTCCCAAACACCATTTGAAAAATGGGCCATTGATTTCATTGGGCCGATCACTCTCATAATAATGTGCATAGGCACAAGGTATATTTTGATGGCAATCGATTATTTCATAAAGTGGGTCAAGGTAGTGCTGACTAAAAACTACACTACCACCATTGTTTCATGATTCATATGGGAGAATATCATAAGTTGCTATGGGTTCCTACTCAATTTAACTAATAATAGAGGAACACATTTCCTCATTAAAACTATGAAAATCTTGCTAATCAAATACATAGTGGCACACTAAAAGACCACCCCATATCATCCCCAAGTAAATGAAACAACTAAAAAATTCAACAAGATACTGGGGATGTGCCTCATGAAGATATGTGATGTTGGTCACAAAGACTGGGATGATCGAGAATCAATAGTTTTATGGTTATACTACACAGCCTACAAACACCTAAACAAGGCTACACCATTCCAACTGATGTTTGGTGCAGATGTGATTATATCGATGAAGTTCTTAGTGCCATCATTATCCATAGTATGAATTAGTCATTTTGATGACCAAGAATCATTAAGTAAAAGGATGGAGGATTTGGAGCGGTTGGATGAGGTGCATGCTCAAGAAAAATGGAGCCAACAAATAGAGATCACACACTAGAAGCTCTAACATGATAAGCATATTAAGTGCAAGGTACTGAATGAAGGAGCATTAGTCTTGCTCTATGACTCCAAGTACCTTAAGTACCTATGCAAACTACATATAAGGTAGATGGGCCCATATGTCATCCATAATATATTGAAAATTGGCACATGTAAGTTGTGCACATTATCAAGTGAGATGTTCCATGGGCATTTTAATGGAAACAAATTGAAGCCCTATAGGCAATAAGATGGCATTTGTGCCATCAGACACTATCTTCTTGGTCACAATTCAGTTGTGTTGTGTTCACCCAATTGATGTTTGGTGTAATCCAAACATTTCCTTATATTTTGTGATTATTATTCTTTTAGAGTGAATAAGTCGCTCTTTTGGGCCTGCAAGAGAAATATTTTGGTACTTCTATGCATAATTCCAATTAGGTGAGTCAAACATTGATTCTTTCCAAAGTACTTGAGGTTAGACACCTAAGTTTTTGGGTGCATGGAATTTTTTATAATTTTAATAAATAATCACCAAGGGAGAAATAGAGGCATAAAGGGTTATCATGCACATAAGATAAAAAAAAGTGCACAAGATGCAAATGCACAAGAGGTAGACATAAGACACACACTATGATCATGCACAAAATATCAAATGTAGAGAGTGTAGTGTTGGAGGGCTAGTGTAAGGGATTTGTATGGGGTAGGACAAGCCAAGGCAAAGAGATGAAAGCACATAGAAATTGACCAAAATAAAAAAAAATGTGCTTAAAATGAAAGCATAATAGGAAAAGAAGGTGGAATCATGGAGGCTAAATCATGTGCATGAGAGGCATTGTGCCCAGTCTACCATAAGGAAGGTGAAGGTCATGCTAAGTGAACAAAGCATAAGAGAAAGATCACCAGGACACACTGACATCCACCCAAAGTGAGGCGGGAAGTGACTGTTTAAACTACACATCACTTCATCAAAAATATTGTTAGAGAGTTTATTGAGGTGATAGTGGATGCACAAAAATATGTATGGAATGCATAGGTGGAAATAAATTTTCATGTATTTCATGAGATTGTATGATTTCCAAGAATTCCATACATTGGCATGCCATTAAACACCTGTAATTAAGACATTGGATGAAATTAAGGCTATAAAGAAATGACATGCCAACTTATTTAGGTTACAAATCTTGAGATAATTTTCACCCAAAATATAGACCAACAAACTAGAGCTAAATTAAATAGATGCTACCAGAGCAAACACTTGAGCACCCAAGGATTTCAAAAGTGAATGATTGAATAGAGAGAGGAATTGCATTTTCTTTGAGATTGGTATAGAAAAGTATGGGACATAAATTGTGAAAGAACCATGCACCAGAAAACTCAAGTAATGCTAAGGTCACCATTAACAATAAGTGAAACTCAAGAGTTAAAGTCATAGTTATAGATCTTGTGATTGTGAGGAGTGCCAGAAAAAATTACAAGCTTTGGCAAGCTAAAGAGATTGCACTTAAACACCAACCGATTAAGAATGGGGAATAAGCACATGAGTTATATCCCACTACAAGCATAAAAGGATGCCTAGAGGGTCCAAATGATAGAATAAGTAGTCATGATAAAGAATAAAGCATAGTCAGTAGAGGGATTTATCATTATTGAGGTTGATCTAGAGGTGCTTGCAAAAATGTCCTACCAGGAAATGTAATTTCCTAAGGAGGTATTGGTAGGAGAGATCTAGGCATCATTCATGCACACCTATTGGATCAAAGAATACAACCACTACACATCAAGCAATGTGTAAGACCTAGTGTAAGACTGGGTAGTTGATACAGGGGCCAAGATTGAAGTAGGCATAACTTCACTTGATGTCTTCATTTGAGATAAACTTGTAACCACCGACATAACTCAACTTTATGAGTTTCCATATTTTTTGAAGCTAGAGAAAATTATAGTGTTCTTCCTCTCATACATCTATAGATATCACACCTATTTTTTAGGGAGGTAAATGTAGATATCAATTCACCTAATAGGCATAATTATCAGGTTCCTAGACTTTGATGGAGACATTCACCACATGATGGTAGGTGATGCTAAATTTGAAAGGATCAAGAAACTCCTAGGGTACTACAAAGGAGGTTCCATGCTCCCAATCAAAGACATCAAGGACCCAAAAAATGAGGGCAGTTATGCACCTCGTGAGTTTAAAACTTTACCATGGTAGTTGATGTACATATGTCACCAAGTCCTACCTATACATTGCCTATCACATGGTGCAGGGGGCTAAATTTAATATAAAAAAGTTCATTACAAAAGAGATGGTGAAGAACACACTTGAGTGTCATACAATGTGAGAGACATTTTGGTGGGGATCTATCTTAATTATAATTGTTATGGAGGAGATCAACATGCTTGATGGTGATGAAGACAATCTTTGGGGCTTCATGGCACACCAAGATTCTTTAGCATAAAAATATCAAAACTTTACCCACCCCTACTTTCTCTCATAATTAAAAGACCAGAGTAATGGGTTGGTGTGTCTAATATATTAAAGAATTTAGGGAGGAATGGCATAACCCATAGGTTCTCCCCCAAAATATTTTTGGAATGACAATCTTCATCATTATGAATCACTTTTATGTTGTGCACTTAGCACTCATAGATGGAAATCGATCCGGCTGGCTGAAGCTCCCTTATGTATTTTTAGCCAAATACTCTAGGGATGTACTTAAAAGAATTCCTAATGTAAAACAACTGGACATCTTGGTAAAAATTAGGGATTTATAATGAAGTAGGTTATGGACCCAATACATGCACCCAAGAGGGAAAGTAACCAAATATAAGGAGGATGACTCAGATCGTACCAACATCCATCCCCTCTAAAAAGAAGTCATACTTAGGCACATTCACGTGCTATACTATGAGATGAAGTGGAGAAAGAAGGACATGATCATTGAGAAGGATAATGACCTCCCCCTCTAGATCAATGATGAAGGGAATCTAACACCAATAGTGTATAAGAAGCCTCCCCAAAAGAAAAAGGGGGAGATACTTGAGGAGATGTAGGAGCATATTATATTGAAGATCTCTTTTAATAATGAGGCCATTCCCTTTATACCAAAGAAGAAAAAGTGTGTGGAATTCATGCTAGGGATTACTACACCCAAGCCAAGGGAGAAGAAAAGAAGTCAAACGGGACATTTATAATGCCCACAATAACCTTGGTGGAGATGGAGGAGCGAGAGGCACGTGAGGAATTGGAAGTGCAAGAGGTGCATGAAGAGATGGTGGAAGAAGGAGGGATGAAAGTTTACATCACACAAGAAGAAGAAATAAAAGAAGATCCCAAGACCAAAGAAGTTTAGGAGGCCCCCCAAGGTGGAAATACCACTACACTTTAGAAAGATAGAAAAGTTGCCAAACACCCCATCAAAAGAGCCCTCCACACAACCTCTAGAAATCAAGGAGGAAAAGAGAAGCTGATGGAAGAAAATGTGCCTCAATGATGAACATATAGAGATGGTATTGGAGATATAAATAAGGGAGTGATAATGAAGGCATCCAACATGACCCAAGAAGAGATTGATAAGGTCAAAGTTGAGGAAATAAGGGCTAAGGAAGAAAAAACTATAGCAATAATAAAGAAGAGGAAGGTAGAGAAAAAGAAGGCTTGGGAGGAAAGGGCCAAGAAAGAAAAGGAAGAGAAGATGGTTGATACAAGTGTGGAACCAATGAAGAATAAAGCATCAAAGGTGCCTAGCACCCCCACCAACATAGAAAAAGAGGCTACACAACTAACATGCCCTAGTACTGAAGGGGTGCCTAGAGATAAGGAAGGTGATGTTAGCACCTTGAAGGAAACAATGAAGAGTGAAATTGAGACCCAATAAAGACAATTAGAAGGTGAAGCTAGTGCCAAAGATCCACAGGAAGAAGAAACAGACCAAGGGGAAATTTTTGAGGAAGAACCCCTATAGGAACATGAGGTATAAACCTTAGAGGAAAGCACTAACATCGATGAATAAGAACAAGAGCACAGGATGTGGCCATCACTGAGGAAGAGGGCATCGAACCAACCCTGAGAGAAAAGGAACAAAAGAGGTGGAACAATGAAGACTATTATATGTTTAAATACATGCCCCTTGAAGCTTCTAGAATAAGCATACACCAACAACTATCATTTTCCTTTGATAGTTATATGGATGAACCTCATTTTGAGGTACCATAGAAGGATTTACTAGGCATAGAGAAACTAGAAGAAGGGCATGATTTCCTTCTCATAAACCCCCATGTAATGAACCCAGTTAGGTTGGCTAATGCACTCATTTGGATGGTCTTTAAAGTCTTACAAAAGAACATTGTCAATGATGTTAGGGATTAAAAATGGAAGAAGATCATGTTGGAAGTGGAAGAAGACATAAAATCCATAAAGTTCAAAATTCAACAACTAGTTGAGTGTATAGAGGAAGCTGAGACATCCCTCTTCGATGGTGTTGACACTTCAAATCTTTCAAAGGTTGATAAGGTTTGCATGCTAGTGGAGTAGATTCTCCCAAGGTTGAAATTAGAACTGCTGCAAGAAGAAGAGGAGGAAAACCCTTGCATTATCCTATAGAAGGAGCTAGTAAATAATCTTAAAGAGGTGGAAGACCTTTTTGCACAACCATAAAAAGGTGGAAAGGTAACCAACACCATCTTCATGAACTTCTCCAACCAAGCATCAGTCATTGATGAGTGCCTCAATTAGTCAAAGGGGAAGAGGGAAGAGATGATGGAAAAAGCATAAATTATAAATAGGATCGAGTGTGAAAAAATCATGGCAAAGGTTAATACCCTGAGTGCCTAAATCAAGAACCAGGAGTAGAACATGGAAGAACTCTTCCATGCCTTACAAACAAAGGTTGATGATCAAGGGGAAATCTTAGATGGAGTGATGAGGGCAAAGGAAAGGTTAGAGGCCTTCAGAAAATATTTATAGAAAATATATTTGCTCATTCTTAGCACCACTTCAACATAGATTGACAATGTTATTGAATAAATCAAGCTTGCAGTCAAGGGCTTTGAGGACTTTAGTGCTAAATTAAAGGAGAATAAACTAGAGTTATGTGTGCTTAAGGTGGTGAAAGACTAGTTTGAGGGTTGATTAATAATTTTTTATGGGGTAAATATTGGGTCCATTTTTTTAGAAAAGTTTGAATATGTTCCAACTCAATAGATACTTCAGCATGAGGAAATCATTTAGGATGATTTCTATTTTGTTATCTTTTGCACTAGTTGGATGAAATGATGCACACCTTGCACCAACTGGTAGGTGGATAAAAAATTTATGATGTTTTGGGTATCTTCAAAGAGTGGAAGAATGTGGCAATCACAATATGAAGGGTAAAAATTAATGGAGCTAGTGGAATGATTGAGGAAAGCTTCAACTCGACAAGTGGCATGCATAGCTCCATCCTAGTAGAAGGTGCACTTGTAGGTTAAAAAAACAAGCTCAAACTAGTATGCAATGACATGACTTAGAGATAGTGGAGCTTTGTAGAATTGGTAGGCATTGTGAAGCAATCACAATTAAAAAATAAGAATAGCATGGATGTCCTTGAGGCTCCATGTTATAGTGCCCAAGCTTGCCTATGAGCTTCTAGGCCATTAGTAGTCTAGATAGTCCATTACTCTATTTTTTCCATATGAACTGTACCCTATATTTGGAGCATTATGTATATGAAGAATGGTTGAATTAATACATGGTGTTCTTGGGTTAATATCTTAGCTTTGTGATTGAAATGTGTAACAAATTCTATGATTTTAGTGTGATAAATTCAATTTGAATGATGTTGTTTGAGAGATGTAATTCATGGAATCTCTATAGTTTAGGATGATCTCAACATATTATGTGGAAATCCTCTAAGTGTAGGAAAGATCCTATGCCAATCCATGATACTTATGCTTAAAGCACTAACCCATCATGAATCCTTGACCTAAGATATTCCTTTGAACTATCCAAGCTCCTAAAGGATGATAAACATGATAAAACACTGGCTTACACCCATAAAACTATAGAGCAACCTAATATACACTTGTGCCCATATGACTGAAAGTAGCTACCTAAATAGTCTTTGTGCTTATAGACCTTTAACTTAGACTAGAAATGACTTGTGTCAATAAACTTGCAAATACCATTATTACAAATGACCAAGACCCTTAAAGAATGAGTTGCACCATGGCATGACTATCCCAAAACGGCCCCCAGTTATTTATCTGATGTGCTTCAGGTGAGTACATAAGGCTCATGCCTTATGTGAATTGATGTCGATGTAGTCGAGTGATAAATGTTGCTCACCATGGGTTTATTCTATGTTTATGCATAATTTTAATATGTCTAAAACTGATTGGGAAAAAAAGATAATAACCTAATGGAGTAAATGACTTAAATAACTGATCAAATTTTCTACAACAATTTAGAAAGTTTAAGGTTCTTTTGTGGACTTTAAGGTAGTGTTTTATAAGGAAAAAGGTGATTTTTGATAACTTTCATGTATGTCACAGCCCACAAAAGTGATAATACATTAAATAACTCTTTACAAGGTCCTTGTAGTAGTAAAATAAATGCCACATATGTTAACAGGTCATAAGTGGTCAGAATCTTGAGTTTCAACACCAAATAAGGGAGTGTAAGGCACTTGTACGAACTTGTTAAGATCACTTGTAGGTAAAAATAGTTTAAAAGAATCCTTTAATCTTCCATAAGTAATATTCACCATAAATAAAGTTTCACAAGCCTCAAAAAGGTAGAATACTCTTTTTATCTCCCATCACTCTTTTCATAAGCTCATGAAGACCATTTTTAAGTGAATGGTATAGGCCGTACATGTGGAGTTGGAGTCTTAGTTTTTGACCAAATTTATGGACCATTGTGACCTCTTAATTAGTATAATTAGTAATTTTATTGATCCCCTTGGATTTATGAATAATCACTAAGGTGCCTTTTTTAGGCTCAAATCCCCACTAGCTCTATTTTGGGATAATTTTCTTACAAAAATTAACTTGTTAGGGCATGAAGAGGTTTTTATATGGTTTGTATATGTATTCAAAATTGTCCCATGATTGTGCCCAATAGACTCACACATGTGGCATTGGAATTTGAACAAGAGAGCCTCATAAAGGTAGTTTGCAGGTGTTGTACTTATGGTTGAGAATTGATGAATAGTCCAACATATTCAAATGATTTTTAGGTGTTTCACATCATATTTTATTTTCATTCAATGCCCTCTAATCATATAAACATTTTTTTCTACTTTTTAAAAGGGTCATATTATCATTTACCTTTTCGATTGTATCCTAGAGTTACTTGCATAACAGGGTGACTTGAGGAGGGTCTATGTTTGCACTTCCAAAGTAATTTGAAATTTATGACTTATTGATAATTTTTTTGATGCAAGGAAGGAATGACTCAGAGCTCAAAATACTATGTAATGCAACCTTTTGAAAGTATAGAAACATAGAAATGCAGACTTACATGTCTACAAACCTGTAGGTTTGTATTTTAGGTGAGATTCAATGAAATATGTCAATGTTTGAATTGTGAACCTGAGTAATGAAGTTAGTGTAATATATTTACACTTGGTTAAGTATCATGGATTGATGGAGAAGATGTGGTCTTAAGACTTAAGGTTAAGAGACATAATATATACTTACATGCTAACTTAGTGATTCAACTCACTGAGCAAAGAGAAGGTGCAATGTTCAACATCAAGGTTGAGGTATAAGATTATATACAATACAAAGGCCATTTTATATCAAAAGGAAAACATAAAAAATTACCAAAGAAACTGATCAAAACAAAATTCAACCCCAACCCTGCATACACATCTTGGCACCATAAATTTGCCTTTTCAAGTGAAGGTGTACACTAGGTTTGAAATATGGGAGGTTTGTATGAATAAAATAATCATGAATATTATTATATTATTATTTTAATAATCTCCATACATCTCTTGGATATATTAAAGTTATTCTAATGCTAACAAACCCTGTTTAGGATAAACAATCCTAAAACCCTAAACAGGCTTATGTGTCTCAAAATGGTGAAGAGTTGGTTTGTTAAGGGTGATGCAAGAAAATGAGGGATATAAGGAAGTGATAAATATCTCAAGGTAACATTATATTAACACTAAAACCATTTTACAATGGATAATAGAATGAACTTAGACCTTTATGGTCAAGGAGCTAGAGCAGTCAATAAACCCTCAAAGTGAGCAGGTTGATTTCAAGGTCTAAGAAAAGGTAGGATTTGAAGATGTTAGGAAAGAGCCAATGGAATTTGTGAGAAAGTGAGAAATAAATTCATATAATAGATAACTAATTTTAATATGCCATTATGGATTGAAAAGGTTAATTTCCAAAGTTCATGCTCAAACCCTTCTCCAATGGTCAACTACATCCATAATTTGAGAAGGTAGTCTTAAATAGTTTTATGTTTGGGGAAGATGCAATGTTTTAGGAACTTTTAAGATGAGTTACACATTAATAAACATTATTAAAGTCTTGATATGTTCAAATTTGTGGAAGTGAAGACCTAAAACCCCTAAATGTAGTCAAACCATTCTAATGAGCACCTATAGGTTGCTAAGAACAACAGGCTAGTCTCAATCCTAAATAGAGGTAAGAGCACATAAAAAAGGAGAATTGGAGTCTAGCTTGGATGAGAAAACAAGTTTTGAGGTTAAGGAACTCAATGGACTTAAATAAAGGTTTAGATATGTTACTAATTAGTTTTTACATTTGGATATTTATCAAGAGGTAAATATAATATTGTGTGAGTTAGTTATTAGAATATACTATTTGGTTAGTTAATTATGATATATTGTTATATGTTATATATTACTCATATAGGATATTGAGAGATTATAGGGATGTGATAGATATATGGAGATATGATCTCCCAATTATATGAAAGACTTTTCCTATATAAATTTGTAAAATCCCATATGAAGATATATGGAATGAAATAATAATATGGTGTGTTAAAAATTATCTCTATTATCTAGTGTTTGAATCTTTTATTTTTGTGTTAATCATACTTAGATCTAAACTAGTCTCATTATCTAGTATTAGAGCGGGAATGTCAGAATGAGAGTATGTGGAGGTATGTTCACATGAGGAGCTATGATAAATCTTGTGCCTACTATGCATTTGACATTAGTTTGTGGTTTGAAATCATCTTCACCACATTTTGAAGAATATTATCCTCCATATTATAGATACGTTTAGATCCATATGTAGACCTATTTATATTTGTAATAAATGCTTTTGCATATGTTGATATAAATGGACAAATAATTTTGTCCTTCCATACATTCATTATTGTATCTCTCTATAATGCCAACTAAACCAAATTTACCAATCAATGATTAATTATTGTAGCTATCCTAGTTTGATCTCTTCTAGATTAAAACATCATTTAGTTTGACACTATGATCTGGAATGTGACACTACCAACAAACACTTAGACTATATCCTCTTTGAGATTAGTATCTATTTTTATTGCACGTAAACCTGGCATTTGTTATTCTATGAGGTCTGATTATTAGACTTGCTTGGATGCATCAACTAGCACAAAGGTGTTGTATAAGGATCTTTTCATGGGCATCAGAAGCATGAACAACTATCGATAAGAAGCATGAAACCCAATGCAATGGTGAGTTGGTGGAAAAATAAAATTAGAAATCTTCCTAGATTGGTGTTTCTACATTCAAATTCAATTCCACTATCTCCGCTTCATTTCTATTACTAGCCATGCCAACATCATATTAGAATCATCTCCATGCACCTATTACTATGTTGTGTATTCCATATGTAATGTGCAGTTTTGTGACCTACAAACCATTTTATTGTTGTTATGCTCTCCTTTGTTAGTTATTATTTATACGTATTTATTTATTTTAATTTAATTCATTTAGTCTTAAGGTTTAAAATTTCTCAATATTTGTGTGGTATTTGAGTCTGTGTCATTTAAATAGGCTGGTTTATACTTTGATAGGGTTATTAAGCCATAGTCTATAATATATTTTGAGCCTAAGTTTCTTGAATGTTATTAGTGTTAGTCAATAGATTTATAACATATATTTTCCATGTCAAAATCCATTTAAGTTATTAAGTGTAAGGTCTTTAATGTTTAAGTTCTTATGATTCAAATTAGTTATCCTTTCAAAATATTTAAAATTGTCATTGGGTCCGAAAATTCAAAAGTGTCATATATCGTAATTATTATTGTTTATTGTCATATAGTTAAAAATGGTCATTTTTGTGTCAATTGTGTTCAAGTCATCAAAATTATAATCATTTTCAAAAGTCTTTTATGTCATTTAGTTGTCAAATTAAAACCCTTTATTGTAATGAATGCATTATCACTTATACACGACGTCCAAATTGAGGAGGGGATTTCTCTTCAAAAAATTCATGCATCTTAGCTTCATCGACACTTTTGATGAGTGAGCAGTGAACCCACTAGAGGATGGAGGAAATAGAGGCCGAAGGTTTTATATCCTCTCATCAATCATGAATGATGGGGCCCAGATGATTTGGTGACATATTATGTGTGGTGTGGTTTGAAATAAGAAAAAAAGTACATTCCTATTTAAGTATTGTGATTAGTGAGCAATTACAAACATAATTCCCTGATGTGAAAACATATTGAAAGGATAAACAAAACTTATGTAAGTCATTTCATGGATCTTGAAAAGGTTAGTGGTAGATCTAGAAAACCATTGAAGGTGGATAGTTGATGAGGTTCCTATTCATGTCAAGGTTTGTGGTAAACATGTTTAAAACCATAGAAGTGAGTATTAATTTGTATCAAGGTTATGAGTCAAATAGTTGGGAATGCCACAGGGGTGAGCATACTACAAATGAGAGCGTGAATGTTTTTTTACCATCTAAAAACTAAGGGGGGAATGTTATGAATTAGTTTTTTCATTAGTATTTACATTTAGATATTTAATGAGAGGTAAATATAATATTGTTTTAGTTATTAAAATACATTATTTGGTTAGTTGATTGTGATATATTGTTATATGTTATAACAATATTACTCATATAGGAGATTGAGAGATTATAGGGATGTGAGAGATATATGTAGATATGATATCCCAATTATAGGAAATACTTTTCCTATATAACTTTGTAATATCTCGTATCAAGATGTATGGAATGAAATAATATTATGGTGTGTTAAATATTATCTATAATATTTGGTGTTTAACTCTTTTATTTTTGTGTTAATCATACTTAAATATGAAATAGTCTCATTAATATAAAGGTGAATAAACCAACTCACTTCAAACCTATATACACAGGCAATGTGAGCTACAAACCTACTTGCCTTGCTAAATGAGGGTTACTTGTTTAGAATGAAGAAAAGATATTTGAGGGAAGGTAAATCCTTGATAATGGTTTCAAAGTGATGTTATAACTCCATATATCTCTCAATGTAGACATTAAAAAATCACACACAATGGTTCTAGATGTTCAAACACCTCTAGATTGGACCATTACCTAACCTCCAACCATAAACCTGAGTCAAGTTAGCTAAACTAGCTAAACTAACTCATGAACCTACCTTTTTCACCAAACTTGACCTTTGACTCTTGACCATCGATGGTCAAAATGACTGTCGATGGTCACCCTGACCATCCATGGTCAAGTCCCTACCACTTGAACACTCAGACTCAATCTGTGTACGAACCCAAACACATCATAATTTAATTCATGTAGCGAGATAATGCATTAAGCATTAAATTTGTGTAAATGAGTTTCACCCCTTTTAAAACCTACACCTTCATCTATTTTTCCTATAAAATAGAGTAACATGAGGTAAACAAGGGATCAATCAATCCATCCATTCCAGAGCTCATAAATCAGGAAATCAAGCTATCAACTAGCATCAAAAACTTCATTGCAGGTCACCCCTTCAACAAGTTAGCAACTATGACAAAGACCCGAACCTCTGCCAAAATTATTCTTTAGGAAAAGTGCCTTTACTCTACCAAAATCACTTTGGATCAGCTATCAAGTATCAAATAACCAATTGATTATATTTTTGGTTTTTAAGTTTTGATTATTTGGTTTCTAAATTGAACCCTTTTGCATCATATCTTCTGACTCGAACCCTCTTACATCATATCTTCTGACCTCTCATCCCTAACTAGAATTCCAACCACTTATTGACCCTTTTTTCAACTTGAACCAAACTCTTTTTTGAAATACATTCAGAACTCATAGTAACCGTTGATGGTCACCCAACCATCAATGATCACCTTAACTATTGATGATCACTCTGACTGTCGATGGTCACTATGGCAAGAAATAACAAGCTATTTCTACTTGCTTACCCTCAACAAAATTCCACTTTCTATCTCTCTACCTATTCACATAGTCCCCAACTATTTTCTAAACCTAATGGCCCTATTTAGCATTAATATTGACCTGCTCATCACTATAATTAGTCTATTTTATTTATCAAGCATTCATTTCTCATTGCATTCCCTTTTAATCCTTTTTGTTATTTGATGCAAGTATTTCATCTTTATTTCTTTAAACTTAACTATTCTAAGAGTGTGGATTGACAACCTCCTAGTAAGCTCATGCTTCTTGGATCTAGCTTATGGTAAGCAATCACCTTGTTATCCATCTAACAACCCCCTTATTTTAGCATTTTCTTATCCACAAGTCATTCTTCCTAAATATAAAGAGGATCTCTTCATGATCATATTGATCACATATGCACAAATAAATAAACTACTCTACCATACCTATAATTAGTTTCTTACTTCTTCTTTAACTAAAAAATAAACTAAATTTGAGAGAAATATTTTGACATGCCTAGTGGGGCCTAGTAACATCTAGGTGCCATTTTTACCCTTATTTTATGCTCATATAAAGAAATCAAAATTTATTTTGGGTATAAAATAAACCTTGTATACATTGATTGCTTACATGTTTAGCTCATGTAGTTAAAATTAAAGGCTGAAGTAATTCAATCGTAGCTTCACCTCTTTGTCACACACCATACCAAACCACTTAAATCAATCAAAACATCATAATAATTGGCATAAGGATTGACTAGGATTTCATATCCTATCGGATCACCTTCATCCTTTAACTATCTTATTTGGAGGTCATTACCAAGAAGAGAAATCAAAACTTAGCCCTCTGGTTGAGTCTAAACTCTAGAAATTAGTATATACTGACTAAACACCTGACATCCTTATCACTATAGTTTACAAAGTGAGGGGGTAGGCCCCAATATAAATCCACATATTGATTTCCAATATAGATCCTTTTGAGATCCTTAAACACCTAAGACCAACCATAGACTAATTTTATAGTACCTATTCTACAAACCAAGTTATTCTTCACACTTTCCAACTAAGGCATAATCCAAAAGCAATATAAAAGGTACCCTAAGATTTTAAACACAATCTAGTCTATGTTTTGACTTCCTTGAGATTTTTTTCTTTTATTTGATTTGTGTTTGTGTTGTGATCTTTCCTTTATTCCCTTCTATTCAGTATATGGTTTTTACTAGACAACAGTTGAGGAATCAAACCAACCATGAGCCATCTTCTTCTTATTCCTCCATGGAGTATACCTCAGATGTTGAAGGTTCTCCTCATCCTTATAACAACCCTACCATGCCTCAGATAGTTGTCTAATGTGATGTGGATTTTACCACCTTCCTTGATAACAACCCTATGGCCCTCCAACATTACCTCAACACCCTATCTCACCACACCCCTGCTTTAGTTCTTCCTAGTGATCCACCTTATCGGATGCCTCCCCATCTTATGGGGGACACCTTTTTTTTCACTACCTCTACCCAATATATAATCACTCAAACATATTCCTCTACCAATAACCCATCTACTACCTCCACCCAAACTCAATCAAACAACTCAACTAGTAACCAAATACCCCTTACACCAACCAATAACCCCTCCAATATAGGGGCAACCTCACCTTTTGTTACCCATACTCTACCCACTATGGGGATATCTTCTACCCATATTGTCATTATTCCCATTATCACTACCAACCCACTAATCTCCACCCCACTTCAAAGTGTGGTGCTTTCTATACCTTCTACCCTTCCACCTATGAGTACCAGAGTTACCACTCACCCCCAACCAATTAACCCATCTATACACCCAACCCAATCCATATCAATTCCCTAATATATCAATATCATACCTTTGAACCAACCCACATCAACTCCACAACAAATACCTATGATACCCCACCCATGCTATATTCCTAATCCATAATGATACATAGCTCCATCTTCTACCCAACCTCTTATACCCATTAACCCTTATGTGACATCATCCCAAACCTCAATGACCACATACCAACATGTGGCATCTTCTCAACCTTATACCAGTTATCCATACATTGCATCCACCTAACCTCATCAAAACTTACCATACAATTATGTAACTCCTTAACCCTAAATAGATTTGGTCAAAATGTTGATGGACAAAATGACCAACCTAAAGTCATCTATCTCTGGGGCTCATAACCTCTTATCTTATGACCAAATCTATAATGAATCTATTCACCCATTTGTCCCTATCTAACCTTACCCTCCTTAATGAGAACTACCCAAATTTTCTAAATTCCAAAGCAAGGAGGACCCCCAACAACACCTAAGAGCATTCTGGCATTCTTGTTACTTGATTGCCTATGATGATGCTCTTCTCCTTCGCACCTTTCCCATGTCTTTATCTAGACCATCATTAGATTGGTATAGTGCTCTCACTAAATACTCCATCTTTTCCTTTTACCAACTTGCCCAAACCTTTTTAGACCACTTTTTGATCAATATATCTAAGAAGGTCTCCATTACTAACTTTTACTCCATCAGGCAATTTGATGATGAATTAATTACCAATTTCTTAACTCGATGGAGAGGTCTTATCAACTATCTCTCTTTCTCTTTTCCCCAACTTGAGTTGATTGAAATTTTCTCTTGGGATTGTGCCAAACACATTGCCCCCATCTATAGGTTTAAACCTTAAAAAATTTTGATGAGGTTTTTACCATGACACAAACTAAAAATTAGAGCCATCAATGAGGGGAAGTTGAAACTAAGAAAAAAAACTCTAGCTTCAAATCTAATGACCCTTCCCCATCTAAAAAAACCAACCAATATAACTACCCTAATACTAAACTAAAGGTATTCATAAACATAGTTATCCTTAAAAATGCTCCACCTCCAGTTGTCAACCAAACCAAATCCTCTAACTCCTCCAATCAACAAACCCAAAATCAAAACTGGGATACTCCAAAACAATACACTCCATTAGGGGAGTCATATGCTTAAGTTTTGGACAAGTTGCTCAAAGCCAACATCATACAGCTTCCCCCCATCAAACCTCCTCAAAAATTCAATGATTTTAACCTTGTGCCCAATTGGTACAATGAGAATGATCTATGTGCTTTCCACCATGTCATTGTACATGATGTTAGTAGGTGTAACACCTTCAAAACCATTATCCAAATCTTGATTGATAAAGGATAACTTACATTGGACAATCCAAATGCACCCCAAAATTAGTCATTTGACATCTTTTGAAAACCTTTCCCCAATATGACCCTTATACCAACCATGATGACAATAAACCAGAATCATCTCACGCTTGTGAGGTCCATATAGTTAATGTAATTATTGGTGAACCTATCATTGAGGAAACCACTACCTCAACTACCTCTTTCTCCACTCCACTTATTGAAGTGGTGGAATCACCCTTCATTCCCTTGGATACCAAAACAAAGGAAGCAACCACCTACTTTCCTTTACTTAATGATATAATGGACTTACCCACTTCTCCTTTGATAAAAATACCAAGGAGGCAACCATTGCCATCATAATTTCCTCACCCATCATGAAATCACCCACTCTCTCTTTTAAAACCATTCCACAAGGAGACAACACCTTACTTAATCCTTCCATAGAGGAAACATCCTCCCAAAACTTGCAAACCAACTTACAAACCCTTCTTTAGACTAGTCCAAAGCCTAAAATTCTCTTCTCAACCCAATACAGATCAAGCCACCTTTTGGCACCATCTTGGGATATTCTATCAAAACAAGCATGAACCTTAAACATCAATTTAATCCACCATTAAACCTATCATCACCTCAATTCCTTCATCAAACACCTCTCCCTCCAAAACCATGGAAGAACCATCCAAAACATCTCTGTCTAAAATTATCAAATCACCTTACACTTATTTAATCAAACCTATAAATAACATAGGGGTAATTCCTAATCCTAACCTTATCCACCCATATTTAAAGTTGTACTTAACCCCATCTAGTCCACCAAAGAAAACCTTAACCAAACTAACCAAGAAGGTGGAGCCACCCAACCTTTCACCTAAAACCAGAACCGTGCCATCCACTTCCCTCTTGCCTTCTATCTTGGGACCACATCCTTCTTCCATCCTAGGAGTTCATCCTTCTATCAAGAAGGCTAACTCTCCAAAAACTACCCAAACTAAACTTCCTCCTTTTATTCTACCTTTACCTACCCCCTCCAAAACATCAAACTCCCCATCATTCTTAACCAAACTATCTACCTCTACCTACCCCCCTATCTCCAAACCTTTATCATCTCAATCACCCACCTCCAAATCTTTCACCTTTAAACCTTCCACCCTAAAACCATCAGACACCAAGCAACCCAAATCAAACCCACCTACCAAAACCATTCTACCACCCATAACTCCTGTGGTGAAGCCTACTTCTAAGAAAGCTCCCACCCTGAAAACCAAAAGCCCATCACCCTTGACACCTTTGCTCAAATCTTATCTAATAATTTTACAAAGGTTGTTTCATAAATCTTACTTAAACCTACCACCTATCAAACCCTTTAACCTTTCAAGTCCTAAACCATCTTGGTTCAATGATAGTTTAATAATCTCATACCACATGACACTTAGACATGACACAAAGAACTACAAAGCTCTCAAAGTGCTTATCCATAACTTATGGGATGAGGATGATCTATTATCAGATGAACCTCTCGCAAGCCCATTATCAACCCAACCAAAAAATAAACCTATCCAAAACTCACCCACTCCCACACTCTCATATAAGAGTGAGGAGGAACTGAAGCCCAACACCTTCCCTCATCTACACTATCCATATGGTCACCCAATCTCAGGCCCAACAAAAGGATAAGGGAAAGGTCAAAGTGTCCATTCTATGGACATATCCTTCCACCCTTCACCCTTCCAAGTAGACTCAAGTGCCTTCACCTTCACCTTCACCAAAACCCAAAATATCCATTTTGGGTGCCTCCCCCTTCAACCCTTCTGAATCTATCCAACAAGTAGTTATGAAACAACTTCACCAAACACCGATGAAGATGAGCCTATACAAACTAATCAACACCTTGCCCCATCATTTCTAAGTAATGATAGAGGCCTATAATCTATATAGGTCCAATCCAAATAGCCTTGACCTCTTTCAACCTTTATCAAAGCCCTTCATCTTTCCACCCTTGTCATATTTAAGGACTTAAAAATACTTTCTATACATCCTAAAGATCCTGATCCTTCCTTCTTCATCACTACATACATCAATCAAACCTGCATAAAAAGGGTGATGATTGATGGAGGAGATAGTATTAATATTATCCCCTCCCATGCTTATGACCAACTTCAACTACCAAATAATATCATGTTGAAAACCATAGTGGTCCTCCATTCCTTTAATGGTACTATGGCCACAACCTTGGGAATAGTCATTCTCCACATCTGATTGGGACCTCACACACTTTTAAAGCTCTTTTATGTCATATAATGCAAAATACAATACAATGTATTACTTGGACAACCTTATATCTACTCCATGAGTTGTGTCTCATCCATCTTGCATCAATGTGTCATGTTTGAACACAAGGTTCAGGTCATTACCATACAAGTTTACCCAAGTCCTTTTATATCTTAAAACATGACACATTGACCCAATGACATTCTTCTTCCTTGCTCATCCACCTTACCACCAACCAACAACTCCACCCCTACCATCGATGAAGCTTCAACCAACTCATCTATTCCTTCTTTTTAGATCCCCACAAAGGACCCCTTAGAACCTACGTCCCAACATCTCTCACTAGGATAGTATCATATTTTGGCCTTGGATGACTTCCCTACTGAATAGTATGGGAACCTTGACCATAGTACTGGTTACTAACCCAATATCAAAATCATCATTCCATTTGGGCTTCCCAACCACTGAACCAATTTCATCTATGGGGGACTTGATCATCCCCTTCTTGCTTCCTCCACCACCTATTCTAATTAACCATTTACTTCTAATTTCTCCTATTTGGACAAACCAAGATTTGCCAAATTATACCTTCATAGGTGTGTCCTGAATGGATTTAACCTCAACTATTATGAACATAGACCCATGAGTTACCTTTGATCAACACTCAAAAACCTTGTGAGTTATTTGGCCTTGGGTTCGTCCCACCAGAAGAACCCACCAATTCACTAAAAGCCATTGCCACTATTGATGAGGATGTTCCATCCTCACCAACCCCATCTCTTTCAAAGTCTGATGATTTTGAAACCATCTCTTCTAAATTTTTTTAGTCAATACCATTAGTTTGGGTCCCCTAACCTACATCAAGGGTGGCCAAACTAAAACCTTTCCTCTGATTCATCTTGAAATGGTAGAAAATGATTCTCCTACCATACACACCATCCAACATTAAGATGATGACTCCATTCTCACCTATCATGGTGTAAGGGATTCTTCTATCCACAAATCCCTTCCTCTTGAAAACCAAACTATGTTGAATGAATCCACCATCAATGTCAACTTGGGTACTTAGGATAACACTCACATTATAAAGATTAGTCAATCCTTAGATTCCTTGAAACAATAGGATTACCCTTCCTTTCTTCATGACTAAAGCATAACATTTACTTGGTCCTATCAAGATATGCCCAAAATCAATCCTTTTATATCTCTCCATAACATTGTCATCTATCTTGATGCTAAGCCTGTTAGGCAAAAGCTTCACAGGATGCACCCTTATATCGCCCTTCTAGTCAAAGAAGAGATTCAATGCCTCTTATCTATCAATTTCATTCAACCTATTAATTATCCCTAATGGGTTTATAATATTATTTCCATCACCAAGCCTATAGGGGTACTTCACCTCTATGTTGACTATTGTGACTTCAACCTTGCTTGCCCAAAGGATGACTTCTCTTTTCCTAGCATTGACCAACTTGTTGATCTTAAAGCTGACCACAAGATGTTATCTCTCATAGATGGTTTCTCAGGATATAATCATATCTTGATTACCCCTAAAGATTAGCATAAGACTTCCTTCATCACCCCATGGGGAACCTTCTATTATAGGGTTATGCCATTTGGTTTGAATAATGTTGGAGTAACCTACTAGTGTGCAATGACCTACATCTTCCATGATCTCATCCACAAAATCATAGAGATCTATGTAGATGATCTTATTGGGAAATATAAATATCACAAGGATCATCTAGAAGTTCTCAAAATTATCTTTGAGTGCCTAATCCATTTATATGTCTAGCTCAACCCTAAGAAATGTGTTTTCGGGGTCTTATCTTGAAATTTTCTTGGCTTTATCATCTCTCTTTGAGGAATAAAATTAGACCCTACTAAATTTAGAGTGATCCTTTACATACCACCTCTAACCCACCTTAATCAACTTTGTAGCCTATAGGGGAAGCTTCAATCCATCCATCACTTTATCTCTTAGATATTAGATGGATGTCAACCCTTTCACCATATTCTCAAGAAAGATACATCTCTTAAGTGGACTAAGGACTACCAACAAGCCTTTGATTCACTCAAAGAGTACCAACTTTCTCCACCCAATCTTATCCCTCCTAAAGAGGACCAACCCTTCTATATTTACATCTCTGCCACTAACCATTCCTTAGGGGAAATGCTTGCTCACTATGACGAACAAAACAAAAATCAAGTTGTCTACTACATAAGTTAAACACTTATAGGGTATGAGACTTGTTGCACCCATACCGAGAAGCTTTGACTTACCTTAGTCTTTGTGGCTTCCAAACTTCATCATTACCTCCTCAATCACAAAACCTTTGTCATCACAAACATTGATCCACTCAAATACATGCACTCTAAACCATGCCAAAACTAGCGTATGGATAAGTGGCTCATGCTCCTAGCTGAGTTTGACCTTGAGTTCCTCTAGTAGAATTTGATTAAAGGACAAGTCATTATTGATCAATTGGTTGAAGCTCCTTTGAAGGACAACCAACCACCTCCCCTTGCATTTACCTATGAGTCCATTGTGACTCTTTCTCAAGAGGATATCACCTACCAAATGACCATGTTATTTGATGGCTCAAATTGCTAGCATGGTGGGGGTACCAAATTTAATCTCATTCCCCTTCATGACAAACCTCTTCCTCTTTCTTTCAAACTTGATTTTGAGTATACCAATAATATGGATGAGTATGAATCCCTAGTAATAGGTCTCTAAACCACTCTAGCCTTGGGAGTTAAGATGTTCAGTACCTTTGGTGATTCCCAACTTGTATTCAACCAAATTAATGGATCTTACCAATGTAAAAATGATGTCTTACAATATTACAAATAGCTAGTAGATATACTCTTAGCATCATTTGATGATTACCTTATCCAATCTATTCCATGATCTACTAACACATTTGTAGATACAATGGCTTCCCTTGCTTCCTAGATCCCATTTGCACCTATCGATTCTAAGTTCTTTGTCACCATTCATCATTTTATCACACCTTCTTATATCCAATTTGACTTCCCTATGATATTTAGTGTGGAGGAATCTTCATTAAACATTTAGTACAAGCAAACCTTTGACTACCTCAACCTCAACATCATTCCTCCCAACCTCTCTAGGAATGCCCAAAGAGCCTTTATTCAGAGTACTTATCATTATACCATACTAGGGTGAATCCTTTACAAACATGGTTTCAATAGACACATTTTCCATTGCCTACATAGTCATGAAGCTTCCCATGTTATCAAGGAAATTCATGATGGGATATGTGGGGGATACTTTATTAGTCTAGCTATCACTAAATGTATGCTTCACCTCGGATACTATTGACCCACCCTCAACCACGACTATTGTGAGTATGTAAAGAAGTGTGTTAAATATCAATAACACACTAATTTACATCATGTACCAGCCTATGGCCTTCAATTATCTAAGGAATTTTGGCCCTTTTAAGACTAGATATCATTGGGGAAATCAATCCTCATTCTTCACAGTAGTACCACTCCATCATCACCACCATCAAATATTTCACCAAGTGGATTGAGGCTATTCCTCTCATCTTGACCAAAGCTGGCAAGATAGTTGACTTCATCAGTCATCATATCATCTATCATTTCAATGTTCCTCACAAGATCATCACTGATAATAGAAAATATTTCAAAAATAAGCAAGTCCAAGGACTTTGTGATGAATTTGGCATCAAGTTAAGATTTTCCTTGCCTTATCATCCATAAGTAAATGGACAGGCAAAAGCCTTTAACAAAACCCTCAACAAGATGTTAACCAAAATGGTCAGTACTTCTGGTTAATATTAGCACTTACACATCTTTTTTTATTTATGGGCCTATTTCACTAGGATTTGAACCTCTATGAGTGCTACCCATTTCTCTCTGGTCTTTCTAGTAAAGGTGGTCTTGCCTCTTGAAGTCCAAATTTTGGCTCTTCACATATCCTTAAAAGACATCATTTATGAGAGTGACTATCATCAAGAACATCTCACATTACTTGAGTAACTTGACGAGCACCACCTAGCTGTGCTTAACCATCTTCATGTATATCAAAAGTGAGTCAAGCATGCCTATAAAAAGCACTTGAAAGAATGAGAATTCAACATCAGAGACCTCATCCTAAAGGAAAATCAACATGTGAGCAATATGGAGAAAAATAAGTGAGGCAAATTTGCTTTCAATTGGATTGAACCCTACATCATAACCCACAAGTATGGATCAAGAGCTTACCATTTGTCTTCTCTTGAAGGTAAACCAAAACTTGAGCCTCTCAATGCTTCACACATGCATCCTTTATTTTTTTAAAACAAAGATAAAACTCACCTTTTGTCTAACTTAAGCTCATCCCTTGATCTATGAGATTTTCACTTTCCTCACACCTTCATCTCATCCCATTGAGGACAACTGATTACAAAATAGAATTATGTGATTAAACGTCACAGTCATAGCCTAATCCTAAATGTGTACCATGATTATGTCCATGGTATGGTTCTCATGGATAATTTTCATCCCTAATCAAACAAAATCCCAAGGTCATTATCTCTCAAAACCATTCCTTTCACCTATCATTAACCTTCTTGTGCTCTCGGTTTTGCCCACATAAAGGTAAACCTCCAAGTCTATATAGAATTATCCAAGTCTAACCTAGCATCAAAATAATTCAATACACCTAAATATCACTTAGGTAAAATATATCTAGCATGCAAACTAATCCTTTGAAGGATGACTACCCAAAATCTAAATTGCTTAAAAGGATAGACTGCTCCCTTGAAGGATAACTACCAAAATGAACAAATACAAACTTAGACCACTCCCTGGAAGGATGACTAAGTCAAGTTTAGGCAAAATCAATCATTTGAATCTTCCCACATTGATCAAATTCACAAACCTATCAAAACAAAGCACTAAAAATACCCTATATCAAAATTAGAATAAGTTATCCCAAAAAACCTGCAACTAACTTTCATATATAGCATCAACAAACTTCCTACATCGATCAATCTACACCTTGCATTAAAACATGGACTTATCTACTATGGTTCTTAGGTCACCTATATAAGGGGCAAACCAACCCATAAGAGGTTACACTAACCTTCACACCACCTATCACCTATCTCCCATTTGTATCATCTATAAATCAAGGGATTCATGAGCTTACTTGACATGATGTGATCAAGACACCTTTTTACCAACCAATGCATTCTAATTCAAAGCATTCAAAAGGCTTACATTCCTTGAGCTAATCTAACTTCAGTTTTGTTTAGTCCTTATCAATGAAAAAACATCATGCCTTTTCCTTATCTTCTCATAATTGGTTCATGTATTCATGTAGACATATGTCTTGTGTTTTTCATTTCTTTTCCCACATCTATTTTTGTTATCTAAATTACTTTATGTGATAGCATCAACAAAATAACTATAAATCATAAAAACACCATAAGAATCATATCATCATAACATCACATCCATAATAATAAACCACATCACATATCCATGATCATAACCATAATCATAAACACCATATCCATAATCATAAACATCATAAACTTATATAAAACAAAGCATCACATCATCATAAATAACATAATCATAACATCACCCATAATCATCATATACCTAAAATACTGAGTCTACATATCATAAGCATAATCATAATAATCATAAACATCAAAACCATTAACCATAAAATCACATCTATATATCATCATCACATCATATACATCATGTCTCATCAAAATAAAATAGTACATGTAATAATGTACATCTCTCGCTCTCAAAACATATACATCTCACTACATTATATCATAGGCTGGTATCAAAATCATATACACCTATGCATATCCTATCATAACCTATGCCCCTAAGGCACTGATGTAATCTGGTGCCTACCCCTTGAGGCACCTGCCTGTCCTACTATAGATATGGCCCACTAACCTAGTGTCACTACACTGGCACCACCTATAAAGCTAGATTTGTACTTGCCCCATTAGAGCTCTATTAGATAGTAAGTGAAGAATATCACCTCATAATAATGTAACTCCTATACAATGGCTATATACCTCTACATATTAATGGTCCCTATTGGACCTACTAGTGCTATTGTTGCTCCTCCCCTCTACCTCAAAGCATCTCACGCCTAGGTGACCTAGACTATTTTAGCCTTAGACTAGTCCCTCTCACCCATCAAAATGGCTAGTTAACCCTATAATGTAACAACCTAGCCTTGTAATGTAGCTAACTACCCCTAAAAAGTTGTGACCTATGCATATGCAATGGCTAATGCCACTCTTGCCTATCTATCAGGGCCACCTCTCTATACATGTATATATGGACCCACACTAACTAGGTCCACATCTATAGGCTACATGCCCCCATCATCCCATCCAAAATCTACCACCAAAAAGAGGGCTTGATACTATGCCATGTAACCATCAACAAAACCTGCATCATTAATCTCTGCTCTGGTGGGCAGCTCTTCATAATTAAGAAATGTCTCCACTAACTATGACTTTGGAAGTAAAAACATGGCATCCTCCTACCTATACCTTAGGAATGGACCAAGAATCCCCTGTATCAAGTTAAACTACCTATAAACCTTATCAAAATGGATGAGCTCAATCTCACCCTCTCTCATCCAAAAAATCTGCCTATAGCTCTACATCGATCGAATGTGCTAAGTATAGTGGGCCCACCTCAAAAAACCAATATGCAACCTCCAAACCACATCTCTAACCACTAAGGCCTCTATTGCCCCTTTGAACCAATCAATGTCTCATACACTTCCTCTAGCTCTTGTGAGCACATAATCACTCCACCGCATGAAACCCACCCTGAAATGCATTTGGGCATATCCCTCCCATGATAGCCCCATCAGCCTTAGAACTCAAATGTGCTCATAGGTCTAGTAGTCCAACATGAACCCCACATTGATGTTGTACCCCTTATGAGATCTAAACCCCCATAGCCCTCTATATATCTAAACCAATAGCATAGGTACCTACCCAAACACTATGTGACATAATAACATCTTCACTAAAACTCCCAATAGCAGATATAGAAACCTCCCACTATTTGAATCTAGAACTAAAAAGCAAGAGATTGGCATCATCATCATAGTCATCAACCTTCGGTCATATCTGGCCCTCTGATACAAAGGTCTGTAGCTAAATCCTCTTGCATGATACCTAGCAAAGCCTTGATCCTCATCATATAGGAGCTTCATATGCTTGTATCTCTCTCCCCTCTCTATGTGATATACTGGATACCCTCAAGGCCTAATTCTTACCATATAGAATCTCCATATGATCATCTCTATCCTCCTCTATGTGATATATTGGCTCCCCCTGAATGGGTAGTCATGTGATCCTATATATGTCCTCTATCAAGATATTCATCTCACCAATTGATAGGAAAAAGGTGTTCATGGCTAGATCCCATCTCTTGATGAGGGCCCTAATCATCATCGTATCTTGTAGTACATAATAGTAATGCATCATTGCTTTGAGGTTGACTTCATCCATGTGAGCCCAGTCCTCATCTATCATCCCTCAGTGGATCTTTGAAAATATTTAAGGAACTTGATCCTACATCTGGATCTGATCCAGTGACCATAAAATTTGTTAGAAAACACACTTAGTTTTTCTATAAGCTAATATACCTGTGAACATTCACCTTTTTTTCCCTCACTCAGCTATCTAATAAACACCTATTTTTTTCTATATTAACTACATCAGCCTCTTTTTTAAAACCTACCCTCCCACCCCATCTACACTTGCCTTAACCTTTTTTTCAAAAACACTTACCTTAACCTTTTATCACAACACTTCACCAATTGATCAACCATTGATGATCACCCTGGATACTAATGGTTGGTCCTCTATTTGGCTGATAGTCATCTATCATCAATGATTAGATACAACCATTGATGGTCAGGTATGACTACTAATAGTCACTATGTGAGACCACTAATGGCAAAACCCTAACCCTATCCTACCCACAAAACACCCAAAACCCATCATAACTTAAAATACACCTACCTAATCCTTAAATTACCCTCCCTCAACCTACCACACCCTTATACAATCATTTTTACCCACAAATTCAACAAAAATAACCTATAACCTAAAATACTTAGGGCAAACCCAAAACCCTCCCCAAACTAATCATAAATCAACACAATTCACTTAATAATTACTTAATAAATTTAATCTATTAATTAAATGAAACACCTGCCTAATTCCTTAACCATCATCAAGGAGGAATCTTGGGTCCCATTGCTCAGTCTTACTCTTGTATGCCCTGCATCCTCGATCCAACACTTGATCAACTCAATAATTAACTCCACCCAATCCACCACTCAGTAACCATCTCATCAACACTCTTGCACAAAATTCTAAGTATGAATACTCGATGTTAATAGTTAGAAGTCAAAAATTAAATGACCCATATGACTCACCTTTTTTACTTTTGACCTCCATACTTTTAGGGTTTTTTCCTTAACCATCAATGGTTAGGGTGACTACCAATGATCAATTTTGAGACCCCTAACCATCAATGCTTAGGATATCCACTTTCTTAAAATTTTATCACTCACTTTAGGACCCATCTTTAGAGATTACCTTCTCTACCTACCCTACCAATCACCCCATCCACATCTATATTGGCCATTTTGGCCCAAACTATAACATATTTTGTGATGACCTTGCCTTGGTCCTTTTGATTACACTGATCAAAATTACCATGTTGACCATTTAAACTTTCACCACCTCATTTAACGAAACCATTTGTGTTTTTCCTAGTATCACTTCTTACCTTAGATACTTACAAAAACACTAACCCTATCTAGGAGACTTGATAGGAATAACCTGACCAGCTATGCCTAATGTTGTGGCCTAATTACCTCATCATCAATCCTTCTAAAACTGACCTTTATTTTTACCAACTATGGTAACTTAGTATATGCACAATATTGGCTATCTCACCTTAGTCACATTTTGTGCACATGTTTTGTGCTTCAATTGCACAACCATTGTCACCAACCTTGTGACTCACCATAACTTACTTATCAAACCTGCAATTGATTTAGTTTCACCTTATCAACTCCCAATTTAAGGGGTAACACCTCCTCCCATAATCAAGGTAGCTAAACCATTGACCCATAATCCATTTTTATTTTATAGCTTTCTAAATACAAACTACATAATAAAAAGGGGTAAAATGTAGACACAAAAAAATTATACATGATGGTCCTAGATGCCAAAACACCCCTAGATTATACCATTACCCAACCTCCAACCATAACCTTGAGTAAAGTTAGCTAAACTATCTAAACTAACTCACTAACCTACCTTTTTCACACAACTTGACCTTCGACACTCGACTATCGATGATCATAGTGACTATCGATGGTCACCCTGACCATTGACAATTAGGTCCTTAACACTTAAACACCCAAACTTGGTCCATGTGTGAACCCAAACACATCATAATTTAATTCATGTAGTGAGATAATGCATCAAGAATTAAATTTGTGTAAATGAGATTCACCCCTTTTATAACCTATACCTCCATCTCTTTTGCCTATAAAAGAGAGGAGTAGTAGGTGAAAAAGGGATCAATCAATCCATCCATCTTGGAGCTCAGCATTTAGGAAATCAAGCTATCAACCAACATCAAGAAATTCTTTTTAGGTCTTCCCTTTATCAAGTCAGCAGCTATGATAGAGACCTGAACCTATACCAAAATTATTCTTTAGGCAAAGTACCATTACTTTTCCAAAATCACTCTAGATCAACTACCAACTATCAAACAACCAACCAAGTATATTTATGGCTTTTAATTTTTGATTATTTATTTTATGACTTAGACCCTCTTACATCGTATCTTTTGACCTCTCATCCCTAATCAAACTTCCAGCCACTTACTGACCCTTTTTTTAACTTGAACTAGACTCTTTTCTAAAACACCCTTAGAACCCATAATAACCACCAACAACCACCCTGACTATCGATGGTTTACTCAACTACTAGTAGTCACCTAATTGTTGATGATCACCTTTACCACCAATGATCACCCTAACTAACGACAGTCACTGTGGTAGGAAATAACAACAAGTTATTTCCACTTGCTTACCCTCAACCAAATTCTACTTTCTACCTCTATACCTATTCATAGAGTCCCCACCTATTTTATAAACCTAAAAAAACCTATTTATCATTAGTATTGACCCACTTATTGCTATAATTAGTCTATTTTCTTCATTAAGCATTCATTTTTTCTTTGATTCCCTCTCAATCTTGTATGTTATTTGATGCAAGCATTTCATCTTTATTTATTTCAACTTAACTATTCTAAGAGTGTGGATTGACATCTTCTTAGTAATCTCACACTTCTTGGATCTAGCTTACACTAGGTAATCCACCTTACTATCCATCTAACAGCCCCCTTATTTTAACATTTTCTTATCCATAAATCATTCTTCCCAAGACAAAGAGGAAATCTTCATGATCATCTAGATCACGTGCACATAAATAAATAGGTTCTTCTACCATACTCATAATTAGTTTTTTACTTCTTATTTAACTAGAAAATAAACTAAAATTGAGAGAAACACTTAGAACCATAAAAAATGAGGCTAACAAAGATAAGCCTTGGCTAGACCTAACTAGCCTAAGACTAAACATAGGCATACCATAGGTTTGGTCATGAAAAAAGTCACTTTTTAGAGGTAGACTAATGGTTTAAATACTATGATAAGTTCATATACAAATCACATACCTCTAATATCATCCATGGATAGTGGAAGGTAAGGAAAGTGCCATTTAGACTCTCAAAACCACCTCAAACTCCTCTCATGCAAGACTACAGTCAAAATCCAAACTTTAATCCACTTATTGAGACCATGACCCTCTAAATGGAGATAAATTAATTTCATAAGAGGTAATGAGGTACATAAACTATAATATTATGGAATAAATTGTTATATTAGGTCTCAATCATGCATGAACAAAGGCTAAGACTATCAACACTTCTCTAATGGTCATTTGTAGACCAAGAGTTAACTTATTGCACTCATTACCATACATACATGATTTATGGGAACTTGATCACCTGAGGATAGTTGAGGGGTATAGTAAACTTTAAATTTGTGGCATTTGTTTAGGGGTTGAGGGCCTAAGGTTTATGTACAATCATTAAGAACCTAAGCCACTCTAAACCCTCTTAAAACCTTAGTAGAGCCCCGATGTGGAATATTGGTCTCAAAATCACATGAGATGACTTGGTTTGATCATATAACCTCTTGAACATTTTTTTAGACTCTAAGTAGGTTCAAACCATGTACTTCATTTATAGCTAAAACTATACAGATGGTATTAAATGCCTTATTTTACAAGGATTTTTGGTGTTTTATAGGATTTTGGATAGTTGGACACTTTGAAACTATTGGGAGAAGTAATTTGGTATATATTAATATATTAAATCCTAAATATATGTATAGGACATCATGGAAGTGATCAAACAAACTTCATTTTTCAAGGGAGTCTTCAATAGGCTCAAAATGAGACTAGGTTTCAAGACCATTTCATGGTTCTCACACTTCTACAGGGTCTTAGGGACTCAAATTTGGAATAGAGGTTGGTGATAATATAATTAAATTTAAACACACATTTTTGGGTGGTTTCACATGTTTGGGAGAGATTTGAAGAAGAAAATTAGGCTTTTAGATAAGGAGGCCTAATTAATGAGAAAGGTAAAAAAGATATATCCACTAAATATTAGGACCTAAAAATTTTCATGGAGTTGTAAGGCCATGATATGTCCTCAAATATGCCATTATTTATTTAGTAACATCTATACACTATCCTACATAAGGAGATTTACATGATTTTAGTATTACAAGGAAAAGAAGCCTAATGAGTACTTAAGGAGCAAAATGGAGTCTTGAGAGTTTTTCCATGAACAAAAATGAATTGATTCATGTCTAATAAGGTATTTTAATTCCTTTCATTATGATATAATTCCTTGAAAAATATAAACTCAAGTTTTGATCCACTTGGACAAGGCTAGGCATGGGAGATGAAGGAGTTTCAAGACACCTATGCATATAGATGATGATTAACACTAAAATGTTAGACTAGATAAGTTTATAAATGTATTCAAGGTGTAAAATGAGATGTATAAAATTAGATCATGGTGAATTGATATCAAATAATTCTATTTTTCCTCTCATAATCTAAGGTAAAGGGTGGTTTTGAAGAGTAAGGTTTGCAATTTCCATGCCACTTGGAGTAGAAGAACATCTTCAGGAAACCAAAACTTGTCCTTAAATACCTAATGGGGTAGTTTCATACCTCTTTTCTTGCTTGTAACTCATGAGACACTTGTCATCTCTCTCTTTCCTATGCCTTTCTCCTTCTTATATCATATTTATCTATATATTTAGCTTGGATAGGCTATGTTTATATCTTCCACCTAGGTATGGTGAAGCCCTACCCATTTTCAGCCTTTGATAAATGAGAATAATCTTATTTTACCTCCTTCTTTGACTATTTTTAATATGTTTTTGTGACTAGTTGATCTTGCTAAGTGATAGTCTTTCTTTCTTGGCATGTTTGTCCTATTTTGCAATCATATTTAGTTTGGAATCCTTTTTGTAAGTCTTGTGAAGTTTCTAAGTGGGGTGTAAGTGTTTAATGAATTTTATTTTCAATAGTGTCATATCATGAACTCTTGACTAGTCCTCCTAGCTCAAGCATTATTTACAGCCTTCATGAGAAATATTGATGTAGAGAGGTAGATTTGGCTAAGTGTTTATTATAGGTTAGTCTCATGTTTGAAGTTAATTTGTGGCTAGTTGGTAGTGGTCCAACATATTTGGCACATCACCTCAATTAGGAAGGTCTTCTATCTCTTTTCCTAGTAAGTGGTAAATTAGTATTTCAGCCTAAGTGAATTATCAAGGGGATCTAACCCTTAAACCTATAGATTCACCTCTCCAATAGGATACCCACAACCTTGAGGTGTTTTCATGTGACATCAAATTTGGAAGGACTGAACTACCTTCTAAAGGGTGCAAATTTGATTGATAATAGTTTCATCATGCCCATTGTGACTAAGGTCCAAAGTTGTGGAAGAATTCTTGGTGTTGTTTTTCTATGTATCATCCTTTAAAGGAATTTAAACATCTATGATGACTTCATGCATACTCAATTGGTTCTAGTAGCCTAGCCACTTTTTCAAAGTAAGTTGTGTTTTCATTTCATTGTCTTGATGAGGTTGTTATCACTGAGTTTCAATTAGTGTTCAATTTCATACAAGTTGGTGAAGCTATTCAAGCCTATAATATTCCCTATTAGTCCTATTATGAGACTTATCAATATCACTTTGATCCATATTATTCATATGATCCTTATCAGCCTTGTCATGAGTCATACTAGTCCTATGATCACCCTTATTTATCTTAAGATGTCCTTAGCCAACAATCAATCCATTTTAAGTTTGAAACAAACTCTCTTAGGATATGAGAGGTACATGATAGGACTTAACACACCAAGGAAATATGGCAAGATATTCCTACTCATCTCATTCATGATGTGAGATACTTATTTTAGCTAGTTAAATAATAATAGACACCTATTAAGAGATAAAATTGGTAAAGCTTCTCAAGTGAAATGTTGGATGTAAGTGATCATATGAAAAAATATAATATATGCTAAGAGTTCATGAATAACAGTAGGTCTAAGTCCATCATCCCCATATGTCTTCATACACACCACCTCATCTCTCATATATGAAATTCATTCTTCCATAAGAGACTTTTCCAAGTGAGTATCAAAGTGTTCTAAGTTCTTCATATGTTCCTCAAACCTTCCCTCTAAATTATATCCAAGAGAGAATTAAAATAAAGGATAAGATTGTTGTTGAGAAACCCATTATCAATAACCAAGGTTATACTTTTCTTCTTCAAGAACCCACTATAACTCTTTCAAGAATACAAGCTCAAATCAAGTAGTAAAGTCATGGAGTAATCAAGGTGAGACAAACATAGATTGAGGAGTTGAAGTCAAGGAACAATCTAAACCTATGCAAGTCTCTTCCATCCCTCCTCAAAAATCCTCTTGTATCTCATATCAGCCTTCTTATGTTCATTATCCTCATGAGGCCACTAATCACCTTCTAGAAAAGCTATTCCAAGAGAGTATAGATAAGCAAATTGAAGATTTGGAGTTAAAAATGAAGGGACTTGAATATTACTAAGATCTAGAGATTGAAACCAAAGAAAACTTTATGCCTATTCAAGATTCATTTCCATCTCTTCAAGAAGCTAAATATTTTCCATCCTGGAGGTACAGCTAAGAAGGTTTTCAAAACAAGAATAAGGTCATAGTTGATAAGATTGAAAATCAATTTGCAGCTGAGAATGAACTTCAAGGAGACTATGAGAAATATGAAGTGGTGGTTGAAAGGAATGAAACACTTATATCCCAAATGAACTTGCTTTCCCTTCAAGATTTCGTAAAATAACCCTCCATTCCCAAGCCAATTCATGAGCCATACTCCATACCTCATACTCCCTCCCCAACTCATGAACATACCCATCACCCTCCTACCACATCCATTCTTAAAGAAGAACCTGTCTTATGGACAATAAATAAAGAGGAAGTTATAGTTGAAATTAGATGTCAAAGAGAGTGTGAATAAGATAATTCAAGTATATATGATTAATAATTCACCATTGGTACTCCAATTGGTGAAGATAGACATAAATCAATTTTCATAAATAAATAAAGGAATGATCTTGATGATGTTGAGCTGCCTATGACAAAGATGTTAAAATTGCTACCTTGGTAAATGAAGAAGTTGGTGAATATATTAAGGAAAAATCTCTTGAGAAGGACATCAGTTTGACTAACTTTATTGAGTTAAATGAGAAAGTTCAAAGAGATTTCAAGGACACATGTTAGACCTATTTGTATGTGTTCAAAGAATATGGAGGTTTTGAGAAGTCAGCACCTCTAAGAGAATAAGATCAGGTTGATGATGAAGAATACAAGGTTATTATTAAACCAATAGAACTTCAAGTTTGTGATAAAGAAATCTATGATGAAGAGATTCTTGAAGGAAAAATAGAGATTGTATTGGAATAACCAATAGAAACTAAGGTTGTTGTTGCCTTCATGGACAAAGAAGACCTATGGTAGAAGTATTGGGGAGTGTGCAATGAATTTTAGGCTCTTCAAGGGCCTACACCTCATGCTAGTCAAAATGAAGATGTTCTTGAGGTTGTCTTACTCCTTGAAGGATAATTTGATAATATCCACTCTACCAAGTTTGAGGCTTCCCCTATGAACCAAGAATTATTTATGTTTGAGATTGGCATAAGCATCAAGAAACATCATGAGAGGGATGTTGAATTACAAGTTGAGTTTACCTTCATAAGTGATTAGTTTGTATCTATCACCTCACTTGAGACCATGCCAATAGGACTGATAAACAAGAGGATGTTGAAAGTAAAAAGATCAAGATCAAATAAATAGTTCATCTCATGTTATTTTTCATCTCATGGAGTAAAAGTTACCATAAACTTCCCCTTTGATCCAGTAAGAAGGAATTGTTTTTAGGTTAGTTGTATATATTAGTTTATTTTTTTGTTTTTTGAGTCCCCTAAGTTATTATTAGCATATATGTGTCTCTTATTTCCTTGCTTGGTGTGTGTTATCTTTATATCATGTGTTTGGAGGTCAAATCAATTTATCTTGTCATGATCAAGGTCTGGTCTAGTTTGAATTTGAGTGTAAATGACTCCATTTCCCAATGGAAGTATAAGGTTACTGGTCTATTTAGCATAAAATGCATGTTATCCTTGTGAATCACCAATTTGTTGACTAATTTTGACCCCAAAGGTTAAAATATGAACCCCTATAGGTGAAAAATTGAGTGGTCATAGCTTAATAGCTTTGTTCTCATCTATCACATGCCTTAGTGGTCTTCAAATAGGTCTTTATAAAGCTTTGTTAGCAAATATTAAGGTTTATTTGGAGAAATTTAGGTAATTATTTATCTTTTTTTGTACTAAGATAGCCATGTCAGGGAGTGATGAAAATTTTTCAAGTGGTGTCATAGATATTTAGGTGTCCCTTCAAGTCATTTCATGCCTTAATCACCTTTCATAAACATTTCATGTTGATTTGGAAAGTTTAAGTTTCTTTTGTGGACTTTAAGGTAGTGTTTTATAAGGCAAAAGGTAATTTTTGCTAACTTTCATGTATGTCAAAGCCCCAAAAAATGAATAATCCATAAAATAACTATTTACAAGGTCTGTGGAGCAGTTATATAACTACCACATATGTCAGCAAGTCAAAAGTGGTTAGAATCTTGAGTTTCAACACCAAAGAACATTTTAGAACATTCCTTGTATGAATTTTTTGAGATCACCTATAGGTAAAAATAGTTTAAAAACATCCTTTCATCTTCCACAAGTCATCTTGATCCTTATTAAGCTTTCACAATTCTCAGAAAGGCAAAATACTCTTTCTATCTCTTGTTTCTCTCTTCATAAGCTCATGAAGACCATTTTTAAGTGCATGGTATAGGTTGTACAAGTGGAGTTGGAGTCTAAGTTTTTTAATAGATTTAGGGACCCATATGAAATCTCAATTAGTGGTATTAGTCATTTGATTTATCCCCTTAGCTTTATGAACAATCATTAAGGAGCTAAGGTGATTTTTAAAGGCTCAAATCTCCACTAGCTCTGATTTGGGCAAATTATCTTGTAAAAATGAACTCATTGGGGCATGAAGAGGTTTATATAGGGTATATATATGTATGAAAAATTTACCATGCTTTTACCCAATAGATTCACACGTGTGGCATTGGAATTTAAATGAGAACCTCATAAATGTAGTTTACAGGTGTTGCACTTCAGTTTGAGAGTTAATTCATAGTCCAACATATTCAAATTATTTTTAAATGTTTCACATAATATTTTAGATTCATTCAAGGTCATCTAATTATCTAATCATTTACTATTTTTCAAAAGGTCATATCATCATTCACCTTTTGGATTGTGTCCTAGAGTTGCCTGCATAACAGGGTGAATTGAGGAAGTTATAAGTTTGCACTTCCAAAGGAATTTTAAAATTATGAATTCTTGATAAGTTTTTTTATGAAAATAATGAATGACTCAAATCTAAAAATACTATGTTTTCACCTTTCAAAAGTCTAGAAACATAGGAATGCAAAACTATAGGTCTGCAGACTTGTAGGTCTACATTTTAGGTGAGATTCAATGAAATATGTCAATGTTTGAATTGTGAACCTGATTAATGAAGTTAGTGTAATAAATTTACACTTTGGTAAGTATTAGGTACTGATGGATAATATTTGGTCTTAAGACCTAAGGTTAAGAGAGATAATATATACCTATAGGCCAACTTAGTGATTCAACTCACTAAGCAAAGAGAAGGTGAAATGTTCAACAATAAGGTTGAGGTATAAGATGATATATAGTGAAAATACCATTTTATATAAAAATTAAAACATGAAAAATTACCAAGTAAATTGATCAAAATAGAATTAACTCCAACCCTACATACATAGCTTGGCACCATAAGTTTGCCTTGTCAAGTGAAGGTGTACACTAGGTTTGAAAGAAGGGAGGTTTGTATGAATAAGAGAATCATGAATATGATTATATTATGATTTTAAAAACATACATATATATCTTAAATATATCAAATTAATTATAATGCTAATAAGACCTGTTTAGGCTAAACAAGCCTAATACCCTACACAAGCTTGTGTGTCTCAAAATGGTGAAGAGATGGTCTATTAAGGATGATTAAAGAAAATGAGGGATATAATGAAGTGATAAATATATCAAGGGAAAATTATATGAATAATAAAACCCTTATATATTTGAGAAGAAAACAAATTCATACCTCTAGGGTCAAGGAGCTAGAGTAGTCAATAAACCCTCAAGGTGAGCAGGCTGATTTCAAGGTTTAAGAGAAGGCACAGTTTGAAGATGCTATGAAAGAGCCAATGGAATTTATGATAAAGTGAGAAAAAAATTAAAATAATATTTAATTACTTTCAAGATGCCATGATGGAGTGCCAAGGTCAATTTCTAAAGTTCATGCTCAAACCCTTCTCTAATGGTCACCTACATCCATAATTTGAGAAGGTAGTCTAAAACAATTTTGTGTTTGGGGAGGATGTAGTGTTTTAGAAAATTTGAAGAGGAGTTAAAAATTACAAAATAGTATCAAAGTATTTATATGTTCAAAGGTTTTTAATTGAAGACCTAAAACCCCTAAATGCAGTCAAACCATTCTAATGAGCACCTATAAGTTGCTAAGAATAACAGGCTAGTCTCAAGCCTAAAGAGAGAGAAGAGCACCAAAAAAAAGGAGAATTAGAGTCTATCTTGGATTATAATTTTTTTTTTGAGTTAAATAAACTCAATGTAATTAAAGAGAGGTTTATAGAAATGTGACTAAACTAACTCACTTTAAACCTCTATACATAGTCAATGTGAGCTATAGGCTTGTTTGCCTTGATATATGAGGGTTACTTGTTTAAAATGAATAAACAAGATTTTAGGGAAGGAAAATAATTTAAGAATGGTTTCATACTGATTTTATAAATCCATATAGATCTTAAAACCATCAAGATCGAGGCTAATAAAGATAATCCCTGTAAAGCCTAACAAGCCTAAGACTGAACACAAGCAAACCATAGGTGTAGTCATGAACAAAGTGGTTTTTCAAAGGTATAGTGATGGTTTGAAGACTTTTGAAGTTCATAAACAAAGAAAAGGGCTCCAAGATCATCCATGGGTAGTGGAAGGCAAGGAAAGTGCCATTTAGACACTCAAGACCCCCTCAAACTCCTCTCATGTAAGACTACAGTCTAAAACCAGACTTTCATCCACTTGTTGAGACCATGACCCCATATATTGATATAAATGAATTTAAAAAGAGGTAATGAGGTCTATAACTGAAATATTGTGGCATCACTTTCTATATTGGGTCTCAAACATGCATGAATAAAGGCTAAGGTTGTTGACCCTTCTTTAATGGTCATTTATAGACCAAGAGTCAAATTCTTGCACTCAGTACCATATAGACATGATGCATGGGATATTTATCACCTAGGGATATTTTATGAGTAAAATATACTTTAAATTTGTGGCATTATTTCAGGGTTTGAGGGCCTAGGGTTTACGAACAATCGTTAAGAACCTAAGCCACTCTAAACCCTAGTAGAGACCTGATGTGAAATTTTGGTCTCTAAATCACATGAAATGACATAGTTTTATCTTATAAAATATTTAAAAAATTTATATACTCTAATTATGTTCCAACCATGTACTTCATTTGTACCTATAATTGTACATATGGCATTAAATGCCCTATTTTACAAGGATTTTTCATGTTTTATAGGGTTTCAAATAGTTTGACACTTGAAAAATATTGGGAGATGTCATTTGGGATTATTTCATCTATTAGATCCTAAATATCCATAAAATACATCTTATAATGATCAAACAAACTTCATTTTCAAGGCAATCTTCAACAAGCTCAAAATGAGACTAGGTTTCAAGACCATTTCATGGTTCTCACACTTCCATAGGGTCTTAGGGCATAAAATTTGTCATAGAGGTTGGTTAAAATATATTTAAAATAAATCACATGATTTTGGGTGGTTTCACATGTATGGGAGAGATATGTAGTAGATAGTTAGGCTGCTAGATAAGGAGGCCTAATTGAGGAGAGAGAAAGGTAGAAAAATGATATTTCCACTCACTCTCAGGACCTCAAAATTGGCATGGAGTTGTAAATCCATACTATGTCCTCAAATATTCCCTTGGTTTATTATTACCATCCATACACTATCCTACACTAGGAGGTTTACATGATTTTAAGGTTATAACAAAAAGAGGCCTAATGAGAGCTTGAGGAGCAAAATGGAGTCTTGAGAGTTGTTCCATGATCCAAAATAGATTGATTCAAGTTTGATAAGGTATTTAAATGCCTTTAATTAAGATATAATTCCTTGAATAAGATGAACTCAAGTTTTGAGACACTTAGACAAGGCTAGGCATGGGAGGTGAAGGAGTTTCAAGAAACCTAAACATATAGATGATGATTACCACTGAAATGTCAAACCAGAGAAGTTTATAAATTTAGGAAAGGTGTCAAATTAGATGTAAAAAATAACATCATGGTGAATTTATGTTTAAAAATTCTATTTGTCCTCTCACAAACCAAGGTAAAGGGCAGTTTTAAATAGAGGCAAGGTGTTAAGCAAGGTTTGAAATCTCCATGCCAATTAGAGTAGAAGAACATCTTCATGATACCAACACTTGTCCTTGAAGACCTGATGGGGAATTTTCATACCTCTCTTCTTGCTTTTAACTCATGAGACACTTGTCATCTCTCTCTCTCCTACAACCTTCTCCTTATTCTCTCATCTTTCTATATATATTCAGCTTGGATAGGCTATGTTTATATCCTCCACTTGGGTATGGCAAAACCCTACCCATTTACAACCTTTTATCACTATAATAACTGGTTTTACCTCCTTTTAGTGTTTTAATATGTTTATGTGACTTTTTTATCTTGTTAAGTGATAGTCATGCTCCCTTGGCATGTTTGTCCTACCTTGCATTCATATTCAATTTGGAATCCTTTTTATGGGTCTTGTGAAGTGTCTAAGTGAGATGTAAGTGTTTAGTGAGTTGTCTTTTCAATAGTGTCATATCATGACATCTTGACTAGTCCTCTTATCTCAAGTATTCTTCACAACCTTAATGAGAAATATTGATGTAAAGAGGTAGATTTGGAGAAGTTTTTGTTGTAGGTTAGTCTCACGTTTGAAGTGTATTTATAGCTAGTTGGTAGTGGTCTAACATATTTGATGCATCACCTCCAATAGGATAGATTTTCTCTTTATTTTACTAGAAAGTGGTAGATTAGTGTTTAAGCCTAAGTTATTCATCAAGGGGAGCTATCCCTTTAACCTAGAGATTCACCTCTCTAATAAGGTACCCACAACCTCGAGGTGTTTCCATGTTACATCAAATTTAGAAGACTTGAACTACCTTATAAAGGGTGTAAATTTGATTGATAATAGGGCCTAATGACAATTGGTAAATATATTATTCCCTTTGATTATCATTATTCATTGTCATAGGCCTTAATGGTAATTATCTCTAGGTAAATATTAGTTATTGTGTATCCTAGATGCTTAACCAACCATAGAGACACAATATTAAGGATCGATACATTGTTTATGAGGACACACTTAAATTTGTGTTGCACTATGAAAAATTTGATATACAATGGTTTATTATGGAGATGGCCCAGGGATGATATATCACTTTGGCCAAAGGTTAATTATTGGCCAAGAGCTAGGTGTCTGACCAAAGCTTGGAATTTATATAGTGTAATGTTATTTGGTACTTGGGATTGGTTCAAGAAAATTTTAAGGATATTTTTATGGATGGTAGATTTACACAACAAATCCAAAATATAAATTTGTGTAGGCATCTTTTGCAATTGTTCCACAATATCATACATTTTATTCTTAGCATTGGTAATTATCTTATTCTTAGATTGTATGGTGGATTGAATAGGATCATTGGCAAAAGGTGGTTGTGGTCCTATAATGGTGACTTTAGTCTATAAATTTTCAATTGCATAATCTAGATTGGGTAAATGGCCATTATATCTAGATTATGAATGAGAAGGGCTTGAGATGTTAATCCTTGATTGTTGTTGCAACTAGTTGTGGTCATAGGTCAAAGCAGGATTATTGACATAGGGAAGTTGATAGGAATTGTTAGGTAATGGTCATGGTCAGTTGGAAGTTTTTCTAGGGTTGATTTTGATTGTAATTATATGACCACCTACAATATAACCTAAAACTTTATTATAGTCAAATGTGGTTGTGTGATAAGCCTCTTTGTTAAATGGGTCATTTTGACCTTGGTTTTGACCATTGTGTTGTTGTTGATATCATTATTGTTATTGAATTTTTTATTGATGTTATTGTTTCTATTGTTATTATTATTATTATTATTATTATTATTATTGTGGCAGAGGTATTCATGGTTGTTGATTATAATTAGTAGCATTATGTTGTGGAAAAAGATATTAGTAAATACCTAGGTTCTAATTGGAAGTAGAAGCCTTATTGTCCAACTTGATCTCTCTATTTTCTAACATGTTCTGAATGAGGTGCCTTAATTGCATACATTAACATATGGAATGGCCTTTAACTCCATGGTGTTCATAAAATTCATGTTCTTTTTATGATTCAAATAAAGGAAGACCTTTAGGGAATGCCTTCAACATGGGCCAACTAATCATATTAGCAACAACTAATTTTAGGAATATCAACTCAATTGGTTCTCCAATATCACTAAAGAATCTATCCTTAAAATTTATTATTGGATGAGGTGTTTTAAATGGAGGATGTGGTAGTTCTTACATACATGGAATTGGTTATATTTGTGGAGCAAGCTAAGCTTGTGGAATTGGCTATGTATATGGAGTTGATTGCATATATGGAGTTGGTTGAGCAGATGGTGTTTGGACATGGAATGAATTAGTAACTCCATTACTAAAAACATTTTGGTTTCACTTATATGCCTTAGGTTTCTAAAAATTATTAGACTAAAGTGGTGTAGAAGCCTCGTCTGATTGGACTTTGGGTTTGATTTTGGCCTTGATTTTGATTTTGGCTCTAGTTCTAATTCTTATTCAGAGAAGACAATTTGATTAACCCCTTATTGATAAGGGCATTCTCAATTTGTATACCATTTTTAATAATCTCCTTAAATGTGTGAGCACATTGAAGCTCAAGGTGATAAGATCTCACTATGCAAGCTCTTGGTAAATATAGTTGTTAACTATTTATTAGGTAAGTTATGAATGAAATGGCTAGTAAGTTCTCTCCACTATTGTCATTAGCTTGCAAATTTATCACCAATATTTTGCGTGTCCTGACCCAAATCTACCATAGTAACTTCATGTTAGGAGAAATGTTGTATAAATTTGTCTTAAAGGTCATCAAATTTAAATACATAAATCTTTGTCAATTTGAGAAGCTACTCCAAGGCTTATCTAGCTAAATTTCTAGGGGAAATTAGAAGAAAGTAGATATCATTATAGGCCACTGGATGGCAAGCAACAAAGAATTCCTTCAAATACTCTCTAGGGTCACCTTTGCCCTTGTATTTGTCAAAATTTAGTGAATCATAAACTAGAGGAAATGGTATTTAAAGGTACTCTATGTTGAATGGATATGAACATACCTCATCCATTTTAAACTTTTTTTTCTATTTCTCAATTTGAATGGATACAATTTCATCCTTCATTTGTTGTAATTCTTTGGCTAGAAAGCTAGATGGTACATTCTTTAGTGATTGTGGTTGGGTGATTTAACAATTTTGGGAATATTAGAATTTTATTCCTAATTTATTTAAGGGTTTTGAATGATATATTAGTAAATAATATTTCAATAATTATCGTACTAATTTTTATATTTTATTTTCTTTTTTTAGCTTTCTAAAAATAGTAATGAAAGAGGAGAAATACAACTTAGCTTAAAACTAGACTGAGATGGCTAAGATAGAGGCTAAAACTATCTATGTAGGATTGAGATAGTGTCACAAATTAGAATTTGGATTTCATTTAGTGAAAGGATAGGATCATCAAAAATAGGACACCCTAAGGTCTGATGCTATTATCCACTCCTGCCGTCGTTGTCTAAACTACACATAGAGACCTATTTTTTCTGGGTTCTTTGCATTGTTCCTATGTGAGCCTATTTGTAAAAAATTTATTGATGAAACTTGATGTAGATATATTTTAATATTTAAACCCTAACCCTCCATCATGATTGATAAACAAGATTTAAATCACTTGAAAAATGGGGGTTAGTGTGTGTAAGATGCACTAAACGTGTGATACACACCCCTTGTGTGGGCATGCTGCCTACATACCAATACTCTAAAGAGGGATAAATCCATATGTAGTTTTCCCACTTGATGTGCTTTATGTAATAGAGTGATGCAAATGTTAAAATGCCAAATTGAGAGTGTTTGAGGTGGCTAGGGACTGGTGTGAGAGTTTGAATATTTTTGTAGCTATGTTGGGTGATTGTATGCAGAGAATAGGGAAATTTGCCTTAGTGTTATATTTGTATTCTTGCTTAATTTATAATATTTGTCACCTCTATTATAAATGAACTTTGAATAGATTTTTATAAGGAACTATTGGTCTTGGGTTAAATGTATTTGTGTTAGACTGACATAATGAAGGATAGGAATCGGATGGAAATGACCTTTTGGTCTCAAAATGTGATTGAGAAAGAGCACCAAAAATGGGATACCCTAGAGTCTCATGTTATAGTCTAAGACTAGCACTCATGTCCTATAGGATCAAGACTTAGGGGGATAGAATTGGCTTGGGAAATGTAGCCTGACTAAGCTAGAATTATTTTTTAGAAGTCTATAGATGATTGATTATAAGAAAAAAGGTGTTTGGAAGGGTTATGAGAACATGAAATAAGGTCCTATGGATTGGGTGTCACAATCCACACTCAAGCTACCAAATTGGACATTTTATATGACTACATTTGACCCCCCCTTTATTTTAGTGATTCAACAAAGTGAAATACTAGGATAAAGGAAAGTAGAAAGCATACCTAAACTTACCTATAAGGGTAAAGCCCATAAATTTGTGTGATGTTGAGTGTGTATAGAGAGATCAAATTGTGAAGTGTAAATATGCAAGAAAACACAAAGATTAGATCAGTTCTTACTAGATATGCTATATGTAAAATAATAACATATAAAAGTTGGGTAAGAGAGAGAAAGAGAAATGAATGAATACACCTCACCGTGTACATGAACCGATACAAAACCTATTGTGTTATTGAGTGATGCTAAGTGATGTTGGATATATGTTATATTAAAAGTAATATTGTGAATATAGCTGAGTGCTTAATTCCCTAAGAGTGGCTCAAGAATCCAAAGGCTATACTTTTGGCACCATCATCACCCACTAAGTGAAGCTATGTGATCATGCATGTGCTAATAAATGTTTGGACTATATGTCTAATCCCTCTAAGTAGGTGGCTTAAGAATACAAATGATAGCTAGTCCTTTGGATCTATCATTTCCCACTAAGTGAAGCTATAAACTGATATTGGTATGAATGTGCATCATATGAGACGGCTCCTAAAGCCCATGAATACTCTGAAATATGAGAATGTGGTGTGGATATTTGATAGTGTATTGGAAACTAGGCCAATCTTGGCCACTCTAAAAGGAAGAGATTAGGCTTGTATGAAAGCCACTCTAAAAATGGGAACTAGGCTTATGTGGAAACCACTCAAGAATGTAGAGGTTAGCCCTATATGAAAGCCACTCCAAAATGATGCCAACTGCCTGTAGATGGAATAAGGCATTTAACTACTGAGAATGACTAGATAATATACTAAAATTGGAAATAAAATAAGTCAAATGTGTCATGCACATTACCCCCAATCACTAGTGTCTATAACATGGATTATGATCTAGTAGTTATACCAATTGCCCAATCTAAAACTAGAAGTGAGAGCCATCATGTTGTGCATGATGCCCCCTATATCTAGATTCTTTAATAAAAATTGTACTAAAACTACTAAATTTGAATTGATCTATATCTGATAAAACTATAGTTGAGCTTCCCATTTTACCTATTTTTGGAAAATATGGTTTTTTTGTTGTTTGGATAAGAGCACCAAAAATAAGACATCCTACTATCTGACACTATTGTCTAGGTCTGGCACTATTGTCCTTTGCTAAATCTGATCACTATTCTATAATCATCACTATTTTTTGGTTTATTCTACTTGGTTTGGGTTTTGGTTAATGTTTTGATTGTTTTTTAAAATAATTTCTTGACCGGTAGGAGCTCTAATCTCTATGACAAAACCCCTCTTTATTTCCCCCTCTTCTGAGGGTAGGAATGAAGACCCTAAAATGACTACCTATAGAAAAAAGAGACCTTCAAGTGTGTTATGCTTTGAAATACATGATATATCAATGATAATTGAAAACATGTCTCAAGATATAGCATATTTTGTATTGGAGATTATTAGATTAATAAGGGTATGCCTAGATAGATATAACAATGTAATATCATGTGTAGTATACTGAATTGAAATTAGAAATGTTAGTTATTATTTATCAAGGAGAAATGGAGCATGATGCCCATCATGGCATCCAAGAAAGCAAGATAATGCATGATTTGGATCATGGAATTACAAATAGTTGAGAAGCAATCAAGCAATAAGCACAGAAGGCAAGAATCTTACAATAATGGCCAAGGGGCCAAGCAAACAAGGGACACGAGAACATGCCAATCAAATTGAAAAGAAAGCATATAAAACATGTTCAAAGGCCCACATACACATATAATTTTAAAACAAGCAGGGTAGGCATGAAGGCCACAAGCATATAGAAGAGTACAAGTAAAAGACATTGGCAAATGTCCTAAAGAACATACAAGAGACTAAACAAGATTTGAGAAATGCAATCACATCTAGCTACACAAAGAAAGAAAGGAAGGCATTTAATATGCTATAAATAAAATCACATCTAAATAATCAAATTAATAAGTGAAAGTATGCAAAACATGTAGTACACAACTAGGTATATGCTAAGAAATACACAAATGATATATACTAGTGAGTGTTGATAGATAAATCTATGTAAGCTAGTAAGTAATGTACATCAAAATGATAACTAAAGTGTGTGGTGTAGGAATGACATAACCTAGATGATGTATTCATGTAGAAGATTCCCCCAGTGGGTAGATATACCAATGTATGTCTCAGATGTAGAAGTAGGATGCCCCTCAATGGGTAGAGTAAAGTAATCAAGGAACTGGATATCACTGCACACACTCAAAGAAGATCAAGTGAAGCATGGTAATGTAGATAAATTGATAAAAAATAGCATAGAACAACAAATGTAAGTATAGCATGGTAGTAGAAATTTAAAGCATGGATAATGCATATAATTGAAATGTTTTTGGTATTTTGAGTTATCTTAATGTTTTTAGATTTTAAAATTTTGTATTGTTTTTGGTATTTTAACATATTTGAATGTTTTTGGTATTTTGACATATTTAACTATTTTTGGTATTTTTAATATATTTTAATGTTTTTGGTATAAGCTATGTACAATAAATCATGGGGAGACATGTATAATAAATACTGAGAAACTATGTAGAAATAAACAAAAAGAAACTATGTACAAGTAATTGAAAGGAAGCTATATACAAGTAACTTTGAAAAAATATGTACAAGTAAGAAAAAAGACATATTATACATGGAATATACGTAGATGCATGATATTCATTGAATTTTTGAGTTTCTTACCTTCAAGTGAGGCTAGATGATATACTCTATGGGTAATCTTTTTGATAATGAGGTATGGACCTAGCCAATTCGGTTTGAATGTTCTTTTGATTTCTTCTTTAACATTGACATTGCAAAGATTTTCTTTGAGAACAAGATCATTAAATTCAAATTATCTGGTGTGAACTCATTTATTGTAGGATCATTGTATACATTGTTGGTATATTATGAGATGTTTAGCTACTTGAATGCATGTATGGTCTAACTGTTCAAGCTAATGTAGATGATTTTCATGATATTGATCATTAGTGAAGATACATTTAAGGGATATATAAAGAGATGGAATTTCTAATTCCAATGGAAAAACTACTTTTATGCCATAAATGAGTGAATAAGGAGTGGCTCCTATGGGCATATGAATACTTGTGATACCCTGAGTCTCATTATTGACCATGTAATGTCTAAGTTTTTATATGGCAAAAAACTAATGCTAGACATAATTTTTTTATTGTGGAATAATTTTTTTCATAATCAACCAATGTGTGATTGATGTAATAAACTAATTGCTCAGTATGTTGATCATCATGTTATGCTATGAGTAATCCTAATGCATGATCTATTACTTAGATATATAGTAAGAAAGGTCTATCAGGTATAGGTGGCACTAGAACAATCAAACACAAGTGTTATGTGTAGGACTACAATATGAAACCTAAGATGTTTCTTGATTGTGTTAAGCTTTCTTGACAAGTTTGGTCCCATACAAAATTTGTATCTTTCTTTAATAATAGAGTGAATGACTGAGTTTTATCAGCAAGTTGAGATATAAAATGATGGATTATTTGGATCTTGCCTTGTAAGGATCAAAGTTGTTTTAAGTTCATGAGAGGTGGCATGTCGATAATTTCTTTGACTTTCTTAGGGTCAACCTCTATGCCATGTTGAGAAATAATGAAACCTAAGTCAATGAAATATCTTTCATAAATCAATAGTGTGATGTTGTTGTTGTTTATATTTAGCTAATATATCATTGACATAATCCTCAACATTATGGTGAATCAAGTCATGAAAGATATGTGTCATAGTATGCTGATATGTGGCTCTGACATTTTTTAATTTAAAAGGCATGACAATGTAACAAAATATACCCTAAGGTGTTATTAAAGATGTTTTCTCTTGATCTTCTTAAGTGATTTTGATTTGGTTGTATTCAACGAAGCCATCCATAAATGATAACATTTCATACTCAGCCGTGGAATCTATGATCATGTCAATATTATGCAAGGGGAAATCATCTTTTGGGCATGCTTTATTTAAATCTCAAAAATCAAAACAACAACAAATTTGTCCATTCAGTTTTACCATGGGGAATATATTGGAGATCTATTTAGGGTATGTTATTGGTCGAATGAATCCAACACCTAAGAGGCATTGGATCTCATCTTTGAGTAAGAGATTAGGATGCATTTTGTGAATTTTTCGCTTAACTAGTTTAACATCTAGGTATAAGGGAATCTGATGGACTACTATAGATGTATCAATTCCTAGCATATATAAGTAAGACCAAGCAAAGAGTTCTAGAAAATCTATTAATGTTTGAAGAATATATGTATCCTTTTCCTTTCATAGGGAAATGACTAATAAGACAATACAAGGATTTTGATCGATTCTAAAATTGAAATCAATTGTTTCCTTGTTAAGCAATGTGGAATGATCCAGTGTGTATGGGGTTGTAGGAATAGTATCATTTGAATAAACTAGTATGTCCTAGGGAGAATCTAAATTTTCTCTAGAGTAAGCAAGGGCATTTGTGTGATGAGAAAATCTATTTTTATGATAACAAGATGGGAGGTCCTCATATGCTCTAAAAAATTGTAGGAGGGATTCATCATTAGAGAATTCATCAAATGTGAACATATCTGGTGAAACTGTATCATCGATAAGATCGGGATAGACCAATGATAATGTATAGGTCTTATTAACTTTATGGTTTATATGTGTAATGGGTGGACAAAAATTTATGTGCTTTGAAGCAGTGGGTGAGAAGGCTTATCATGAAGAAGGGTAAGTTGATATCCCAACCTTTGCTTTCCATGTTGTGTGGATGCCTCAACATGATTAAATATTTCTTTTTTATGCTTTCTAAGACCTTTCCCATGATATTCCATATTATTAAGACATTTAAGTGCAAAGGGGGAGGTAAAATGGTGATTTGTATCGGTGTTATTACAAAACTTGGAATTTTTTGATGTGTTGCATGGTTTGTGGGTACATTGCGAATAATGGGTTGTGTATGTATATTATCAAGATTAAAGTGTAGAATATAATTCTATGGAGATTTGATAACCTGGTAGTATTTAAAAGGTTCATTGTCTATTGGGCATTTTCATATGTAGCCTTTATGACTAAATTTTAGACAAGCATGAAGTGTAGAAGGGACTACATGCATATCATGAATCCAAGGTTGAGCAATTAATAAATTATAATTGAGGTCATTTGGTATGAATTGGCAAGTAGTTGGTAGTGTCGTAGGCCCTAAGATAAGATTGAGTGTTATTTGACCCATGAATTTTTGTGGGATGTTGTCAAAACCTTTGATGTTCATGTCAGAATGGTGTAGATCTTGAGGTTGTATATTAAGACATTTAAGAAAAGAAATGTTGAAAATGTTGATTCTTGAACCATTATCAACTAACACTATTTTTTGCTTCCACATCATTAATTCTTAACTGATTATACAAAGTTATATGTTTTTCAATGATGTGGCATAGTGGTAAATCCTCTCTCTCAAAGGAAAAATGCTCTTCAGTCCACTACATTGTGTTGATGATAGAGGCAACATAAGCTAGTTCGATGGAAATAAGAATTATAGTATTATGAAAGGCTTCATAAAACACATCTTTGTAAATATCTGATCATTGAAGGAGCTCAAGAACTGAAACTATATCAAAAGGGGTGCTAACTTGAGTGACAAAGTTATAGCCATGGGTGTAATCAACCCGCCTATCTTCATAAACTTAGGTGATAGCATGTACCACATGATCTACTATAGGCATAAAGCTAGTAGTAGGTGTGGGATAAAATATAGATGTACCAAGTTTGAAGGGAGGAGGAATATATATAATTACTAGTGTTTGTTTGTGTCTAGTAGTGATAGGAAAATACTGAAAAGTAGCTAATGAGTTATATGCATCTAGGCAGAAATCATGTCTTTGGAATGAAATGCATGAAATTAGAGTTATAAGTTGTATACAAATATGTTTATAAAGAGCATTCCAAATGAGAGATAGTAAGCAAGGGATGAAGAGCATGGAATTGTGCACTAATGCATAAAAAACTTTGACATGTGATATGATATTTCTAATATGTTTAGCAAGATAAACTTGAAAATGTTTTCATATGAGGGATAACAAGCAAGGGATAGAGAGCATGGAAGTATGCATGAATGCATAAAAACCTTTGACACATGTTATGATATTTCTAATATATTTAGCAAGATAAACTTGAAAATGTTTCCATATGAGGGATAGAAAGCAAGTAATGAAACCTTGTATTAAAGATAAGTAAACATTTCTTTGAAGGAAAGGGATCTTAATATGTTTAACAATAACTTTCTTAATATCATCGCATATTATTAAAAGTAAGCATGAAAGGGAAAGATTCAATCTTTGCATTAACATATGGTAAAATTCATCATTCATATAAATGATAGGACTAAGTATGAATTCCATATTATTTGTAAGAAATATTTTGGAAGGAGTAAGATACATTTGTAATTTTTATGTAAAAAATATGTAAGGTGATACCTCAAATACAAAGGGACCTAATGAATTCAACTAGGGTTTGAAAGAAAATGATTTTTTAAATTATTATTGTAAATTTATAAATTAAATGAGAATTTATAATTTGAATATATAGAAAAAATCAAAAAATTACTGGGAAAATACTGGAACCTAGTATAGGCAACTAGGGTTTGAAATCAATTATTTTTAAAATTACTAAGGTAAATTCAAAAATTTAAATGTAAATTTTTGGTTTAATATGCAAGAAAAAAAATTAGAAAACTACTAGAAAATTTAGAAAAGAATTTTCCCTAGGGTTTCTAAGGTTTTTATGAGCAAACAGAGTAAGTCGGGTTCACCAAATGATTTAACAATTTTGGGACTATTAAAGTTTTATTCCTAATTTAGTTAAGGATCTGGAACAATATATCAGTAAATAATATTTCAATAATTACCATACTGATTTGTATATTTTATTTACCTTTTGTAGCTTTCTAAAAATAGTAATGAAAGAGGAGAAATACAACTTAACTTAAAACTGGACTGAGATGGCTAAGACAAAGGTTAAAACTAGTTATGCAGGACTGGGATAGTGTCACAAATTAGAATCTAGATTTCATTTGGTGAAAGGATAGGACCATCAAAAATAGGACACCTTAGGGTTCGATGTTGTTATCCACTCCTACTGCTATTGTTTAAACTACTCATAAAGACCTGATATTTCTGGGTTCTTTGCATTGTTCCTGTGTGATCATGCTTATTAAATTTTGAGTGTTGAATGTTGATAGAACTCATTGTAGAGTTATTTTAATCTTTAAACCCTAACCCTCCATCATGCTTGATAAATGAGATTTGAATCATTTGAAAAGGGGGGGTTTAGTGTGTATAAGATGCATTGAACATGTGATCCACACCCCTTATGTGAGCACATTACCTACATACCAATACTCTAAAGAGGGATCAAGCCATATGTATTTCTCCAACTTGATGTGCTTTGTGCAATAGTGTGATGTAGATGCAAAAATGCCAAATTGAGAGTGCTTGAGGTGGTTAAGGACTAGTGTGAGAGTTTAAATATGTTTGTAACTATGTTGGGTGACTGTATGAAAACAATAAGGAAATCTACCTTAGTGGTTTGTTTGTATTTTTGCTTGCTTTGTAAGATTTGTCACCTCCTTTGTAAATGAACTTTGAATGGACTTTTATAGGGAACTATTGGTCATGGGTTAAATGTATTTGCATTAGGTCGACATAATGAAGGATATGAATCAGATGGAAATGACTTTTTGGGCTCAAAATATGATTAGACAAGAGCATCAAAAATAAGACACCCTAGGATCTGGTACTATATTATAGGTTTGACACTCCTATCCTACAAGCTCAGGACTTGGGGGGATAAAATTAGTTTGGAAAATATAGCCTGGCTGAACTAGAATCAATTTTTAGAAGTCTATGGATGATCGGTTATAAGCAAAAAGGTGTCTGGAAGGGTTATGAGAGCATACAAGAAGGTCCTATGGATTGGGTGTCACAAGCCACACTCAAGCTACCAATTTAGACATTTTATATGACTATATTGGGCAATCAACGGTGGATTACCTTGATCAGGGTACAATGGAAGAAGGTGGTATTACAAAATATTGGTTTGGTTGATCGACAAACCTAAAATATGAATCCTTTAGTTAGGATTGTATTGTTGATACAATATGCACTATTAGTAAATATTATAAATAGAATTATCAACATGACTTTAGTTTAGAGGGAATTATGACTGAGATAAAGGTATTTGGCTTTATGGAATGTATTGTGCATGATAGGTTTGAATATGAACATGATGTTGACTGGTTGACCCTTGTTATATGAAAGGCACCTATTGCTGGCTAGAGGTTTGTTACATAAGGTATTGCATATTATGCCCTTGTCGAATGTGAGTTATTTTTTTTATAAAAGGCAATGATTTCATAATTAGGTTAATCCCTTATTATTGGTTTAACACTTGTTCCATGTTTAGTACTTGTTGACTATTTGGCACTTGTAATTGACTAGTCACCAGTTGCTATTGAATAAATAAGATAAATTATTGACTAGATAATGTTTTCAATAGATTTACCACTTATTATGGTGGTAAATCAGTCTACATATGTTTTCATGGAATGTTGTTTTCTACTTGTGGTGGAATGGTGTGCACTACCTGTTGAGGTGGAGAATTGGTCACCCCCTATTGGGGTGGAATGTTGGTATGTGTTTGGTTACTTGTTACTTGTTATGTAGTTGAGGAAGCAATTAGTGTAGTAGTCATTTGCTACATTTGGTAAATATAAATTCCTACCCCTATTGTTGTGAACCACTTAAGGTGTTTGTGGGGGAAACTTCTTGTGAGTTTTTCTATTGTACATGCAACCCAACTTGGTATACATTGGGATACACTTATGTGTTATCTACCACATTTTTCAAAGGGTCCTATGTAGGAGACATAAATGTTTCCTTAGTGATCAGGACATTAAACATGCCACCAAATTGGTTACTTTATAAAAAAGGGTCTGTGTTCATATTTTATAGCATAATGAGTCAATTTGTACCCCAGTTGATGGAGTTAACTCTATGAGTGACATGTTGGCAATGGTCATGGAATTTATATTCCTAACCAAGTTGAGGTATGTTTGGTACACTTGTTTCATTTATGTCATTTGGTCAACAATATAGACCTTTCCTTTTGCAAGTGTAACAATCTCTTGGTTATTTATTGGTACGAGGGCCTAGTCATGGCTAGATGATGTATGCTCGAATGGTCTAACAGTAGGCATGTTAATAGGAACCCTAACCAAGATATGTAAACTTTAATGTGGAAATTTGGCTAGGAATTTAGCACATAATTCTACTACTCTAACAAGGATTTCATCTCTATTCTCCAAGAAATGACAATCAAACAAGTAAGGATTGTAAGTGGTCTAAGTTAGAGCAATCACATAGTAAGGTTGTTGTTGGACCTATTCCATGTTAGGTGGTATGTTAACAAGGTATTGTGTATTTTGGTCTTGGTCTTTCCCTAGATAAGAATGTGTGTTAGCAAGATAATGTGTCGATGGATCTTGGCCCTTCTTTGTATAATGAGTATCATATGTGGGATATGGATTTGTCTCATACACTATGTCATCTCCATAAGGCTCCTTAGTAAAAGGGTCACCTATGAAAATGTTTTCATTCTCTAAATTATACATGGTTTTACTACATGTATAGTGAGGCATGGTTGAAGCAATGGTGAAAATATTACAAAAATATTGGTCTACTATTTCAAATGCTTGAAACTTGGCCTAAAAGGGGAATTTGAAACAAACTTGGTCATGGTCTAAAACTATCATAAAAAAACAAACTTAGCTCTTTGAAATAGGTCTAAAATTGAAACATGAACATGCTCTTGGTAAAGGTCTATACTAAGTCTAAGGCAAATTTAGAATGCAAACATGGAACTAGTCTTGGACAGAGGTCTTGAACTATTTAAAGGTAAAACAAGCTTGGTCTATGCCTAATAATGAAATTGTGCTAGGTCTTTGGTAAAAGTCATAAAGCTAGTCTTGGAAATGAACTTAAACTAAACACAAAACTTGAAATGAAATTTAAATCTAAGGCAATTGGTTTGAAATAAAGAGTGCACTTGGTCAAGGTAAAATTTGGAACTAGGTCAAAAGTGAACTTGGTCTAAAAGGAAATTGTAATCAGAAAATGAAGGTATGAAGTTATTCTAGGCAAAGGTTTCTAAACCAACTAGAAATCCAACTCAAGTATCACTAACTAACTATAAAAATTAAAAAATTAAATTACAAGTGGTAGGCAAGAATCAAATGTATAATAGTTATACCTAGATCTATACTTGGAAGTGGATTTCAAACTTGTTTTGAAAAGATAACATAACTCTTGGCACAAGGGTTGAAGGTCTATATGAATAACATAACCATGCTAGATTTGAAATTGGATTCATGCTTTAGGATACTTGGAACTTGGTCAAGAGTAACTCCAACTTGTCTAGGTAAAAATAACTAGCGTAACAACATTATTTATAAATAAAGGGAACAAATAGTTTTGATCTTGTTTGAACAAGGCAAATAGTTCAGAACAATTTTGGAAGCATAATGCTTCTTTGTGCAAAGTGGTGTGTGTAACATGTGTTTGTTTAATGTTTTGATTTTTTTGATTTGGAAAATTAAATTTGGACTCAAATAATATAAGTAAAATAAGAAGTAACACATAAGTGCATGTTATTACGCTAAAATTGACACGAGGTGTGCATAGTATCCTCCAAAGCTTCTATTGATATACCAATCTTAAAAAGAATTAATTATTAATCCAAACATAAAGAGTGCATGTAGGTAGATTTTAATCCCCCCTTTGTCTCTCAATAAATGATATGTGGCAAGGAATTTAGAGTGTTGAAGCAACTCAACATTTGGCAGGATAATCCATGGCAAGTGGGGTTAACTATTCTAAATTTTTGACTTGACTTATCTAGATGGTCCACAAGTGCCTATAAACACGTAGACACAAAAATTATTTGTCAATGGAATCAAAATACCTAGTTTGTTATGCAAGGTTCTTGTCCCTTGCACAATGACTTCAGACGTGTATTATTTAGTGAATTCCAATGTCTAAACTATCACTTGACCCAAGTCCTTTTTTTTTTTGGTCAGGCTAACCACTCAGCCACTATCCCATTTATTTAGAACACTTAATTTATATACCCCACTAGATAAGTGGGGTTAGAACAATGCTAGGAGATGAAATCCTAGGTCAAATTCCACCTAAAGAACTCATGGGGAGGCAATGAACTCCCACTCACAAGCCATAAAAAAATGGAAGAACTAGGTCATTTTTGAGTCACCCAAGTCCATAAGAACAAGGGGAGAGCATAGGTGACATTTCTTCTATCTTGACTCAATAAAAAGAGGAGGGTATACGCACAAGGATTTACTAAAATTGAAACTAAGTGCTTTCCAAAAATGAAGAACAACAAGCAAAGTGCTCTTAAGAGCTCCAAGTCTAATGTGATTGTTCTTTTTAAAGCACCTATTGAAATATGATTAGAGTTTGGCCTTTGTTAATACTTTGAAAGTTGTTTATAAGGTTTTTAAGCACTAAAATAAAAGTGAAAAGGCCTTTTTAATGCTAAAAACTCTTCTCTTTCACTTAATTTCCTACAAAAAATATTAGAGGATTGATTTGTGTTTGATTAATTGATGAAAACAACCTACAAATTAGCTCCAAAAACCATGAAAAATGCTCTTTATAATGATTTTGTAGTTACATAGTCAGTGTAAATTGTGAAATTATTTAGGTAAATAAAAAACATAGAAAAATAGAAATCTTATAGGATGATTTCATAGTTACCTGAAAATTTCACAACTTACCTCACTAATTTTTCCACTCCATTAGTTGATTTCATAAACAATTTTGTATTTAAAAATTCATTGATTTCATAATTTTAGGTGTTGATTTCATAGTTTAAGATGCCAATTTCACAACTTGCCAGAAACCTGCATAGAAAACAAAGAAACACAACAAAATGATTTCATAGTTTTGACCACAATTTCATAGTTAATGAAAATGATTTTACAATTTTTACTAAAATTTCATACATAACTATTTTGAATTCATAAATACATAGACAAGTTATAAAAATAGTAAAAAATGTAAGATGATTTCATAGTTTACCCTCATAAATTCACAAAATAGTGCTTCAAATTTGTAATTTTACAGGTCTAATTTGAAACAAAGATAATTTCATGATTTCGTAAGATGATTTCATAGTTTCCTATGATGTTTTCATTATTTTTGGCTCTGAATCCACAATTTTGCAGTAGACAAATTGGTAGTTTCGTAGGCAAAGAAAATAAGATAAATCTAGATTAAAAAAGGTAAGAACAAAGTCATTAATGAGTTTTTATTGGCTCCTAAAAGGTTTTAAAATGTTCATATGATGAGTGTGGGGTGCATGGTCCCACTAGGCATGTCATTATGTAGGCAATAGGAATCTAAGGGAAAAGATTTATTAGTCACTTGTTAGTAGAATCAAATATCAACAACAAGCTTAAGATAAAGCATTCCCAAACTTAGATAATATGGAGAAATTGATAATAATAAAACAAAAAATACACAACTAGAAGAATAAGAGACAAATCTCTTTCACCTTCCTTATAGCTTTGAATTGCTTATTGAGATGGTAGTTGGATTGCTTGGCTTGTGTCCAAATGGAGTCTTAATCAATGCTCTTGCTTTATGGGTGGCATCTCCCCTTTTTCCACTATGGTTTTGTTCTTGGCATGTGTTGGTCTATGAAGCTTCTCTTATAAATTTTTCATAATAACTTTAGACAAAAGAGCTTTTAGGAAGTGAGTGTGAGACCTTGTATTTATAGATTTTAGACTAAATCCAACCTAGGTGTGACTAGGTTTAGGCTAACCCTGGGTTAGACTTGGGAGTCCAAATGCAATCAATAATGTCCTTAATTATACATCTATGGATGCATGGCTCAACATTTTTGATTTTTAAGGCATTTATGTTGATATTTTCTAATTCTTGACTTTAAGGATGATGATGTCATCATGACCTCATTGCCCTTTGATATTTGTTGAATTTTGATTTTTGTAAATTACAAATTCACTAATTCAACATAAACTATTTAACTAAGCATTTAATTTTATTTTCTTGTTTAATTAATTATGCTTAGGCTTTTGGTCATTTCAAAAATTTGATCAAGTGCCTTGCTCAATTGGTTGAAAATATCAGTTTGCTAGAATGCAACCTGACTGGGGATGAATCTGTGGGAGGTTATCATTATGTATAGGGTAATACCCCAAATAGGGATAATTCAATGTAATTTTAGGCACTTACATCTTATATGCAAACACATTTGGGATGTTTAGTGGTTTTTAGGCTCAATTTACATAGTTTGGTAGAAATCAATTTGAAGTCCATTTAGACACGAATGTGACTGAAAAGGATTGTCTACACATTCTTCATGTCAAACCTAAACACAAAATATCCTTAAAAAAACATAAAAATTTAAGTATAAGAATAAGAAAATATTGTTAATAAATACAATGAATTGTGAATATGATTACCAAGGTATAAATTTTTGGTAGTAAATATTGGAGATAAAGATTCTCAAGTAAAATTAGCATGTTGCAATATAAATAAATTTGATAATCCCCCCTCTCTTGATTTTCAAGCATCCCTTGATAATGAACACTCTCCTTTATGCATTAATTCAATAATGCATCCTATACTAATGTTCAAGCATGATGATGCCCCCAATCCTTTCAATTTATGACTCAGGTATTTAATTAGTTATTAGGTATTCAAGATATGGCTCAAGTAAGATATATATAGTAAGGATTGGATATGGGTATTCAAGATCAATAAATGGCTCAGGTATTGAATCGAGTAGGGCATACTCAAGTAGGTAGGGAAAGAAAGATAGTTAAGTAGGGCATACTCAAGTAGGTAGGGCATTCTCAACTACAAGAAGGTAGGTAGGGCATAGTCAATATCAAGATATGGCTTACATATTTAATTAGGTATGGTGTGTACTCAAGTAGGTAAAGTATGTAGGGCATACTCAAGTAGTTAAAGTAGGTAGGGCATAATCAAGCACAATAAAGTAGGTAGGGAATAGTCAAGATTAGGATATGGCCCAAGTATTTAGGTAGGGCATGCTCAATATCAAGATATGGCTTAGTTATTTAATCAGTTAGGATATACTCAAGAAGCTAAAGTAGGTGGGGCATACTCAAGTAGGTAAAGTATGTAGATCATCTTCAATGGTATAGATTTATTACATATATAACATGATTCAAAACTTCATTTCTCATTTTATATTTCAATCTTAAAATTATGAAAACTAATTATTGACCAAAATATATTTTAAAAAATTAACTTCTAAATGGTTACTTTTACAGCTCTATAATCAATTTTAGAATATGCAGAGTGGTCCTAATTTGTTATATCTAGTAAAATCAATTTAAAGTATAAGAATATAAAATGTAATATAAAATTAAATGTAAACTTATTGAGTTTATTTTACTAAATATTTACCTAAATATATATAGCTCTAACTGACCAAACACAATAAGAACCTATTGTAACTCAAAGGGCATATACCCTTTCCAATGCAAAGAGCCAAAGGGTGTATGCCCTTTCCTTCAACAAATTCAAAAATTTCCTCTTCCATCTAAAACAAGTCACTTCAAAGGGTATATGCCCTTTTAAGATTTCTAAGATTTCACTTTTATATTTTCCCTCCAAATTTGGCTTGGCTTTAGGCTGGGAGGGTTTGAACCTAGCCTAAACCCTATCATGGACCAGCCCATATGATTTTTTGTAAATTTATGTGTCTTTTCTATCTTTGTTGACACATCTGATTAGGAAAATTTTATTGTTTAATACACACACATACACACACACACACACACACATATACATACATACATATGGGTTTGTAGATGGGAAAATGTAGTTTTTGAATATATAATTTTTTGTAATATTAAACTATTATCTTTAATTATTACTTAATTCATACATAACACACTTCATTATGGAGTATATACATATCGAAAAAAATACCTTTATAACTTTTTGATTATTAATTGAAAGTTTACAAATTTTATACCTCAATAATCTATACATAGTTAGTTATGCTTTAAAAAATAATTTTCTTGAAGTTAAGGTCCAAAAGTTGTGTTCGTACACTTGCAGTTTCAATTTTTCATCTCTCTTTTGATATATCAAAAAATCTTGGACATTTCACCTATCCATATATGAAATTTCCTACAACAATTCATTCATTTATTAAAAAAAGTGTGTTCATACACATGTTATCTCCTTATATTTTCATAAAAAAGTGTCAAGCCATTGTCATAAATGCATCTATTTCACAAATTTTAATCATATAGGTATTGAAAATATATTTATATATTTAGAAACTACATTCAAAATTTATAATTCATGTTCATGCATCATTGTCAAATTATTTTTTCAAGTGTCTCTAAAATTTTCTTCAAGTTCAACTATTGTTATTTTCAAAAAAAAGTGTCACCTTAAGCCCCCCTCTTTTGTCCCCCATTATCTTGCATCTACCCTTTATAAATTTCATATTTTCCTATTTTTTATAAACACTAAATTTTACTATGCATAACATTTATATTTTAAAAAAATCTATTTAGGTTAACAAAAAAAAAACTAGGTTTTTAAGGTTTACATGCTCATCATCGATTGCTACAATCTAGATGGTGTCTTCTACTCCCTTCATCCATCCATACTTTAACTATTAAGCCTCTTCCTCTTCTCCAAATTTTAACCTCATATTCTTATACTAGGGGGTCTCATCAATGAAATCCTTAGATTCATTGCTACTGTTATCCCTTCTCAAAATCCTACCAATGTTTCTTCTTCTCCTATCCTACCTAGGAGGAAATTGAAAACCCAAAACCCCTCATATTTTCATATTTTTATTTCATATTTTGGGTTTGATTTCCATTGACATAATGATATCCATAAAATTTGACAAACCCTATAAACCCCTCTTCTAAAAATAAACCTCAACTCATAAAATACCCAAAATAATGAATGACAAACCTTAACCCATAACTAATCCTTTCTTAGGCATTAAAAATTGATGACCACTACTTCAAATTAGCAAGTGTAAACTGAAAATGAGAGAAAGAGAATGTTTTTTTCTGTGTTTTTACCCACATCATGTTATTTTTAACATTTTTTTAAAAACTAGTGTAGGTTCCAAATTTATATGTGAATTTAATAAATATGAACTTAATTCAAACACTTTAAGGATGACCTTAAGTTTCCCTTGGTAACACCCTAACATCGCCTCTTAGTGACACCTTGACGTCACCCTTAGGGACACCCTAATTCCATCCCAAACACCAAACCTATGGACATTCTAATGCCACCACTTAATGACACCCTAATTTCACTACCTAAGGGCACACTAACATGACCCTTATATCACTACCTTAACATCCCATGATAGCAAAACCCTAATGTATCAATCTTAATGCAAACTTAAATATAACTTTAATGCTTAAAAAATTAAATGACAAATGTAGGCAACACTAAAGTGAATTAATGGTAACTTTAGGATCTAAATTTAAATGGTCAAAATGTTATAGTGAAAGTATAATCCGTTGCAGTCAAATGTAGATCATAGTTTTTGTACCAGGGTGCACATGATCCAATTATGTCATGGTAAATTTAATTTCCTTATGCTCATGCACCATAAGTATTTTATCACTAAAAATAATCTAACACTTATGAAAGTGCTCATATGTATCTTTGGGTACCTATATACTCAAAAGAATCATGATGCATTTTATTGTGTCACTGGGGTATGTTATGCATGTGAACCTTATCGACTCATGTGACCACTTTCTAGGTTAGGTTGTCTACCTGAGACACTATGGGATCCTGAGATTGTGCTTGGCATTTGACCTTGATTTTATCCTTTTAAATGGGGATTATGCACATTATTTGTTATGGATGGAGCTAGTAGTATTAGCTATGTAGCATTAGGATTATTGCTATCCATTATATATCCTCCTTGCATTTCTATAGATAAACTCACAATTTTTGACATGGTGATAAAATTAGATCCTACAATAGTTAATGGTTGTAATTTTAAATATGGAATAACTTTCTCATCTCTTCTTGAATTCCTATATGTCTAATATTTCTACGCTTCCTCCAAAGTATTTTTTGTGTGTTTTAGGCATGTATGGGTGGAAAATTATAATATGATATGGTTTAGTGGTCTTCCAACTCACTTTGTGCTTCTACTCCTAATTAAACCTAGTGGATCCTAAACTTCTTCCTTAGTTGGACAACTTGGGGTGATAGGTTAATATTATGTTGGTAGTGTTTTTTTGGGCTTCCCTTAGATCACATACATTCTACATTAGAGCCAATCATGTACCCTTCCAATTCTATTTGAATCCTCTCAGCATCCTCCTAAATTGAATATTCCCTCTTCTAATTGTCATTTTTAATGAAAGTCACATCTCTTTACTCTTTATAAATGTTTAGCTTTCGTTTCCAATCCCCTTGGTCTTTCATCTCATCCTTCGCTTTAAGAATCAACTTATTCACTAGGTCTTTCATAGCTTTCCTTCATCCACTTGGAACATATGTGAATGAGGGTTTACTTTTTCATGGGTAAATAAATAATGCCCAAATCGACTAGCATATTATTTTTCTAAAATGGGATTTACACACAAAAAATCCTCCCACACAATATGATATTTAACCTCATTTGGACAAGTATGTACGTGGACACCAAAAAATCCAACAAAAAGATATGAAATTCCCCTCCCAACCATATGTCCACTACTCTTGTGCAAATATCATCAATCTTATTGAGTTTTATGATCTGCTCATGTGTCTAAGATAATCTTTGACCAAGTTTCCATCTATAATCCATAATTTAAGTTTTTATCCATGTGTATATATGCATTTTAAGTTTTACAAATAAGACCTCAAACAATGGGTTGTAGATGTATTTCTCTAAGAAATTTGTTAGGCTTAAAAAATCCTTAAATTTTTTATTTTCTTTAAAAATCTATGGCATGTGCATCAAACCTTTTTTCTAAATGCTTGTGTGATTCATAAGACTATTTTCATATAAAATATTGTCTCTACCAATTGAATTACTACCAATAATGGAACCAGAAAATTGGGTTTATTTTCACTACCTTACAATTATACATAGACTATGCATGACAAACAAATAAAGGATGTTATTACACTATCATATCACCTAAGTGCATGTGATCAAGCACTTATTCAAGGCATAAAGAGAGAATCAAACACCCATTACATTAAGTAGAAGAGAGATTATATAATTGCATGATTATCCATATTAACTTGTGTGCATATGTGTGTTAAGAATTCATACAAAAAATAAATATTTTATACATTACACATAAAGAATAAAACTTGTGCAAATAACTCAATAATTATATCCATTAATGGTGTTAAAAAAATGTACATGGTTTCAAATCTCAACAATAATATCTCTATATCTCAATCACCACTTAAGAATAACTATATGAAAGGAACAAGGATGGGTTTAAATAGACACCTGGTCACCTATTTTATATGATTTTATCACTAACTTAAAAATTAAATTTATTCTATACACTGATTTCTCACCCTAAAATATTTTTTTAATCTAACAATATTATTATAAATATATCCACTTTTACATATAACTTTATGATTTAAACTAGTTTTGTCAGCTAGTTTTGTATAATTATGTATTATGTTATGTTTCTATCTTTGTGAACCTTATCCACATGTGCTCGCTTTATCAATGTCAAATTTTTCAAGTGTAATGCAAAAGTTTTTTACCTCATCGTGTCTAATTGATTACCTTCTCTTCTATGTAACCTTGTACTTGTACACACATGATGCATACCTTTGGGAATATCCATACTTAATCCCACATATACTCATATTTAGTCAAAATTAACCAAAAGTATTACTCAAAATTAAGGGTCAATAAGAACCATAAAAAAAATGATTACTTACATTGAATAATATGATTGACCTAGATAGAGATATAATGTATAATTACACCATGTACAATATCTTTTAGGAGATATTAATAGTTTTAATGCCAAAAATGAAAAATATATGAAACAATTGTTCAAAATGATACCAAAATGAGGGAAAATGATTATAAATGTATAAAATGATGAAGTGCAACATATAAGAAGTTTAAGTAAGAAACTAAGTTGTTTAGAATTAAAATAAATACATAATAAAGACTAATAACAAATAGAAAAAACATCATACAATGTAAGATAGAATGCACAAAAACATTGGGTTCATAAATGTTATGGCTTGAGATATTACAAAAAATATTAAATATGGTATTGAGCATCATCAACATTAAATTATGGAGAAATATAACACTTAAAATTTGTTATTTTAACATGCATTGATTTATGTTTTGTAGAATGAAATTTTTAAAAGTATTTCTTGATTTGAAGAAAGATACTCCCATTTTCTCAAATTGACACTTAAATACCACATACAAATATCTAAACATATGATAATAGAGAACATATAAAAATATAACCAAAATCATGTATCAAAACAAACAATATTATGATAACTATATTTTTATAAATATTCAATATAATCAATATATAAAAATATCTTTAAAATAAAATTATATGAACAATAATCAAAAAATTATTCACTCTAAATATTTTTAGTAAATAATTGCATAACTCTCTATAATCATTTAGAATGATTATATATATATCCTCTCATCTAATAAATAATAGGTTGAGTTAAACTCTTAATCCACTAAATTATTCCACAAGCTAACTATTTGATTTAATATAATATTTTAAATATTACCTATTTGATTCATAAGTCATAATTACATGTATAACTATGTGGGGAAGGGTTAGGGAAGAAATTCATCTCTAGAATATAAATTCATTGTAGAAAAATTGGCCCATCTTGAAATACAAAAATCTATGTGACAAATGTGCCCCCCTAAAATAAAGGATTTGTTATGAAGTGAAACTCATTTAAAACAAAAATATTTATTTATGCGAATTTCAAGATTTTTGATATAATTTTGTATTTACATTTCTATTTATTCTTATTCTTTTTCAATAAATCTAGCTTTTTATATGAAGGGAATCAACTTTTAAAAAAATCTTAAGCTTTTTAATACATGTTATAAATTTACATATTAAGCATTGGTAATTAAATTATGACCTTGACAAGGTGAGTGTCTTAAGAGGAGGTGACTTTTATAAGAAAATTATGTCGCAAACTATAATTTAGATCAATTACTCATGTTTAGGAATTAACTATTAAATATTATTAAGTGAAAGAAATTGTGATGTGGATAATAATTTTTTAATATCAAAGTAATTCTTCTCCATTTAGATTGGTTAATCTATGCCCATCATTCATTTTTACAGATTATAAAAATGTTTTTTTTGGATAGGCATATGATCTAATCATTATGTGAAAAATATTTTGATTTTGCTTCCTACTTAATTCATAGCGATGAAGCCTTTCAGCATTAAATACAATCATGACATATTTTATTACAATAACTACAAATAAGATGATGAAAAATATTCCTTTTATATAGATAATTAAAATGAATTCAATAATTTTAAATATTTATTTTATTGTAATTTAGTGATGGGGTTCACATTTATTACATATCTAAATGGATCTATGTTAATGATAGTAATTTTTTAAATTATTTAAGATGATTATTCAATGTATCAAAAATTAAAATTATTAGACCTAATTTATATTCAAAGAGGTTTTCAAATTACATGATTATTTTTTTAAAAAATCAATTAATATATCCTATTTTTAAAATAACAAATCGATACCAATTTATTTAATATTTTTTTTTAAACTATCAACTAAATTTGATAAATAATTAAAATATTAAAAACTAGAAAGACTTATCATACTCTCATTTATTTATATTTAATTTTTTTTAAATACCAAAACTTAATTTATATGCAACTCTTTCTAATATATAACATTTCTTCAACCCCCCTCAATTATTTAAGAACCTTTATGGTTTGATTACATCTCTCATCAATTTGAGTTATTCCTTCGATGATATTTTTATCTAGCTAAGTGCAACGAGCTTGCATGTTACTAACTTCCTCATGACAAAGTGTTGAGGTCTCCTCTTTTATACAACTTTCTCATCCTCCAAATCTCTATTTTTTGGTTTATGAGGTGTTGAATGTTTTCCTTCCACTTTTGATTATCTTCTTGCAATAGATGCAAAAATTCAATTGCTATGTTGAGAATTGTCACAATCTCTAACCAACAAACAAAACCTAAGACCCATAAAATCTAAAACTTAATTTGACACAACTACTAGGTCATAGGAAATATAATGAAGTGATTTTTATATAAAATGTAAAGATATATTGTAAAATAAAATCTCAAAATATATATGTGTGTGAGAGAGAGAGATAAGTGATACTCAAAAAATGAAGATAATTTATCGTCAAATTCATTCAAATATAATATATTAATTTTTAATTTTTAATTTTGGAAGAAAGGACGTTAAGAAGTTTAATATAGTTTTTATATTTTACATTTATAAGGTCTTTTGATTATTTTTGAAGAATCTAACATTTTATGTGAAGGGGAATAATTTAGAGAAAATCCTTAATTTTTCAATGTGCATAGATTAAAAAATTACAACCTCAATGTTTTATGGATTATGTATTGAATTTAAACTATGATTAACATTTAAATTATTGTTTTATTTTTAATCTCTATTTTATAGGGTATTATAAGAATCACTTGATGAAATAATTTTTCTATTCCAACTAACTAACGAAAATTTTGATAAGATATAATATTTTACCAATTTAAAGTTGAGTACCAAATATTTAACAATATTACTTTATATATTCTCATAAAATATTTTATTTATATTAATACAATAATTAAAAACTCATTTCAAAAATGATAAATAAGACAATATTTATTTGCTCATTAAAATACCAATAATAAATGGAAAGAACATTGATTTGACATATAACATTATTATCTTAATTTTTTTTAATAAAAAATTATCATTTAAAATATTTATAGGTGGAATAAATATTGATTTGACATATAATATTATTATTATCATAATAACGCAAAACATTTGTCTAATTCAAAAGGATTGTATTTATTTTATTAATTATATACTTCACTATGTTTATTGTAGAGGAAAATCATTAACATGTATAATTTTATTAGTTTAAAATTTCATTTCTTTTTAAATACTTAAAAATATTTAAATATCATATATTAAAAAAGTGATATCATATGTGAAACCCTGCATACCTTTCACCTAATAGATATTAAATATTTTTAATTATAACTTCTCTTTATAATTTTTTTATGATTCAACGTCATAATCATTTTTAAATATAATTATTACTCACTTTTAGTTCAATACATATATAATTAAATGTAAGTTATATTGAAATTTAATTTTGAACAAGATAAGGATGAACAAGCTTAAACAACACAACTTTTTTTAATTTGAAAAGTGTGAATACAAGCTACAATCTCCTCAAAAATACTCCCATGATAACACATTTTAAGCTGCTACCATCTAGGCAATTTCATGGTCTATGGGAAAAGAGCCTTCAATGCACCTCACGTGGATGAGTTAGTGGTTCAAAAATGCAGCAAAATATTATTGTAAGTTTAAACTTTAAAAATCATGCACCAGTTTATTGTCTCCATGAAATCAGACTTCTGCCGATGACGATGCTGAAATCAGTTTATTGTCTCTACTGTAATAATACATTCTTTACAATACTGTCGATGATGAGAGTTTGGACCTCCTTTTCTTAATCAATAAAGAAGTTAAACGTTGTAGCCAACTGAACCGACAGATCTCCATACAAATGCTGCAGATTGTGAGTCTTTGCTGGCTTCCGCGTGATCTCAAAGCCTAGAGATTCCAATTAGCTGTCACGCGTTTTGACTGTTTACAATAATAATATCAGGTGGCAAGAAGAGCAAATAATAGAGCCATTAAGCTTATTTCCATATATTTATATAGAGGTTATGTTATATACACAGTGCATATGTACTACATATCTATTCTCTGATAATTTTAGGGTTTTGAGATATAGTTTGGATTGATGTATGTTTAGGCCTTGAAAGTCTCAATAGTTAACCATATTGTTAGGTTAAGGAGATGGGCAGTTTGAGAGGTAGTTGCAGTGTCGTCCATGGAATAATTCAGAGGCTTAGGTCATGGTTGGTATTCCTAGTATGCCTTTTGTATCACCCTAAACTTCACCAGAAGCTCCATTCTCTAGTAAATCTCCATTGCAGTGAGATTTTAGATAGGTTAAATTACTATACCCAGCAGTCAGAGAAGACAAAAATTGAAGAAAAAGTTATGGGATTTCATGGATCTGAAGTGAAGTCTGCACTGGTCCTCCCTGAGGATTACCTGAAGAGAGTGTTTAATTTATTTGATAGAGATGCTGATGGGTTGATCAGCAGTGAGGATATCAGATGCATATTGGAAAATCTGGGGTTGTGTGTAAGCGTAGAGCATATGGATATTACATCAGAGTGTATTGGGTTTGATGAGTTTTGGGTTCTCTATAATAGGGTGTGGGAGGAGTGTTATAGAGGTGATGGGGAAGAGGAGAATGGTTGTGAATTGATGGAGGTGTTTAATGTGTTTGACAAGGATGGGGATGGGTACATCTCTGCTTCTGAGCTGCAGCAGATTCTGAATTCTCTGGGACTCAAGGAAGGAAGAGATATCTTAGTTTGTGAGAGTATGATAGGCAAGATTGATATAAACTTGGATGGGAAAGTGGATTTCAATGAATTCAAGCATATGATGCTGCTCATATAAGTGTTATTTGGAAGTCTTTAAAATGGTTGATATTCTATTGTGCAAAGCACATATATAAAAGATTAAAGATCTGTCAGCTAACTATTCTTCTCTTCTTCTTCGTGTTGTTACTAAGCAATCTTAGGTTAATAAATGTTAAAATAGCATGGGCTCTAGTGTTGATTGGCATTAATGCAGTTACATATTTAACACTTTTGTATGTTAATTTATGTTAATCTGGGTTTAGGTGGTGCATTCAATGCTAATCAATATGAATGCAGGGCAGTTTAAACCAAATCGTTTCAATAAGGTGGTGAATAAAAGCCTTTTCACTTTATATTAAATCTGAGTTTGGATGGTGCTTTCAACACCAATCAATATGAATGTAAGGGCGGTTTAAATAAAATCGTTTCAGTAAGAAATAAAGTGGTGAATAAAAGTCTTTTCATTTTATGTTAATCTAGGTTTTGGTAGTGCATTCAACATTAATCAATTTGAATGCAAGGGTGGTTTAAAAAAAATCATCTAAAAAAACAAAGTGGTGAATGAAAGCCATCTCAACATAGTCACACAATATATGTAAATTGAAAACATAAGCACTGTATAACCATATTCAAAAAAACTCCATTCATGTTGAATGTGGAATATATATGAATTTAATATATAATGAGATTGTGTTTTTAGATTAATCTAATGCTATATATATATAATTTATATTAAAAATTATTGAGAGGTATTAAGAGATATTAAAATATTTTTTTAGAATTTTTTTTGAAAATTTTATTTTTATTAATATAATAAACAACAACGTTAATTATAGATGAAAAAGTCATATCCCAAAAATAAAACTATATTATAATTATTTATTAGCATGTCAATTTAATTACACTACTTAAATTTAGTTATATAATTAAAATATTATAATTTTTCAATTAAATTTTAAATTAAAAATGAATACATTTACCATATTAAAATTTACTACTATTTTCAAATATTATAAAATACCTTTCAACATAATAAATAAATTCATATATATTATTAAAATATAAAAAGTATTAAAAATTAATTTTTTTTTTCTATATATAAATGAATAATCTATTTTATGATAATTTTTAAGGTTTGATTCTTCCTATGTGCATTCTATGCAACTACCATATTAGTTTCATGTTTATTTTGACATTTTCCTCTAGGCTCCCTTTTAATGTTTTGTACATTCTTTTAATTTTTCCACAATTTTGGCTCTTAGTCAGTGAAGGTCAATATATATGATAATATCATTAAAGTTTGAATTCCTATTAAATATATATAAAAATTTAATAGAAATAAAAAATTTAATCTGTTTATTTGATCATAAAAAAACTGAAATACAACTAACATTTTATTGAGAGTAGTTTTAAAACGTTTTTTTTTATTTTTATAAATTGGGTTTTATCAACATTTTTGTATATTTTGACAGGTTTTGTAAATTAAGAGGAGCTCATATTAACTAGTAACTAACACCGTGCAGCCCTCCATAACCGATTCTTATCGGTTTAATATTTACAGGTTTTATTAATTTTAGAAAGACAAGTCTAGAAGCATATCAAAATCTCTTATGACATCTTAAAAAGTTAAGACTATTAATTAAACATTATTTATTGTATTTATATGATGTGTAATTATAAATATATAATTTTATGTATAATTTATATTTCAATGAATTTCAATTATTTTTAAATATTTTTTAAGATTTCATTTTTAAATAAATAAATTTTATGTATGTTGTTAAGTTTTAAATATTTTCAATCTTAATTTTTTTTAATCTTAAATTTTAAGTTTTTTTAAAATTTCTAAACAATTTTATTTAACTTTAATTCGTTTGGATTTATATTACGAATTTTTTTGTATAGAATGTTTCTTTAGTTTAGTGTTAAGGATTGAGGGGTATTTATTTCGTCAAATTTGTTTTGGGTATAATTTCGGTTTCATCCCTTTTTTGTATCCCCTGAAATTTGTACCTTAATGGATGGATAGATAATACCTTTTACACCATCATCCTCACCGTTAGACTACAATTAGTCAATCATTCATGTCTTGAAATACTTTAAAGCTATTGGTTATCCAAATAAACCTTCAAAAGATTTTTAAAATATTAAATATTTTAAAATAACCTATATGTGAAAAAGTGTCTCATGATGTAAACATTTCCAAACTATCTCCTAAACATTTCATTTCCCAACCATCTCCAAAGCCTCATATTTTTCAACCATTTCCTAATCCTCCTAATTCCCAATCATCTCATAATCCTTCCATTTCCAAATTTATGACCAACTTCAAAAAAAAAATCACAATCTTAATCATAAGTGACGCAGGAGTATACAAGTTCAGTTGTAATCCTACATCAGGGTAAGTGCACAAAGTTGGGGGATAAAAAGTAGTCTACCCATGGACTTGATTTTCCTTAAATTTCAAAAATCTGAACTTCTATAGATAATTTGAGATATCTACACTCCAAATTTGAAGATGGTGTAAGAATATGAAATGTAGAATTTCGATTCAAGTTTCCAAAACACTATTTTTTTTTTAAAATGGTTAAGTATAACTAAGTCATGTTGGTTGAATATTTTGTCAATCAGCGTACTGATTAATAAAATAGGTCTGATCAGCCAAAGTAGGAAGATTAGTCGTCCAAATGTGTAGGTTTACCACATCAGAAGGGGACTGATCTCTCCTCTCATCAAGGGGAGGTTCCCTGTAGGTATGCTATATATATATATATATATATATATATATATATATAAACAGAAAATAATACTCAAGGGTAGGACAAACCATCCATCTCTCTTTCTTCAGAGATGATGCGTGCAAATCAAACGAAAAAATCAAGGGAAATGACAGACAACACTCCTCTTCTTTCAGAAGTACTATTCAGCGAACCACAAGAATACTCCTGGTAGTAACAGCAAAATGTAGCAAAGGATGTAATAACAGCAAATCGAGATGCAGCACAAAGTCTCCACCTGAATTGCTCAAGAGTGAGATACGAAGGACAATGAGGGCACAAAGTCGCCCCAAGGTCCTTTACACAGAAATGAAAAGAAAACACACTAAAGGCACTTATGAGGGCACAAAGTCTCTCCACAGTTGACTCTTCAAGACACCTTCTTGACTGTTGTCACTAATTCTGCTTGTTGAATTAAAGGAACAGAAGATATATTGAAAAAAAAGACATAAGAACAGTTTCCTCAAGAACAAAGATATTACAACACAAAGTCTGAAAAAACACTTGCTTTCTTATTCCAATAACCAAATATGATAAACAAACTGAGCTCAAAGTCTCAGAAGTGTCTTTCAATTTGGGCAGAGTTTCGTTCTGATTGTCAAAAAGAGATCCATTTACAATAGAAGAGAGTCCCTTATATAGCCTCTTCAAGAAGGACTCGAGAACAGTAACACATCATGTTGCGTTGGAATCTGTTAAGAAGACAGGCTGGAACTTATGGGCATTTACCCATTTGATTTTATCAATGCAGAGAAAAAAGTCACGCTATTGAAAGTTTGCAATTTTCAATTTCCACCTGGTGATCTGATCCTACCTTCATCGTTCCTCCTTTTCTAGTTAATTGAATCGGGTCCTAGATTCAATTTGCTATTCTGTTCCTTCCTCACTTTCTGCTGGTCTTGGCCTTGAAGTCTGTGAATGCATTCGGGTCTGTAGATTCAAAGGATCAACGGCTATTTTATGAGCTTTAAAATTGACGTTCGCATGCCCATCACTATGTTTTCAACGGTTATTTTGCTATGTTGAATTTGACATCTTCAGGCGCGTCACCCCTTGGTCCTTCTTTGACTTTTCTGTTTGGGAAGGTGACCCTTCAGCTTCGAGGAAGTGTCCTTCTATTCGGCAACCGGGAGTCCCCCACAAGGGTACCTGCCATTCGGGGTCCTTCGGCGGCCTTTCGTAGCTTTCTTTCAGGCATTTTCCCATGAACAAATTCTCGTGAACAAAAAGTCCGCGGAAATTTTCCGCAGACAAAAAATCCACGAAAATTGTTCCTATCGCTTTTGCCTTGGTTTCTTCAGGGTTTCTGCCTGCAGCTTCTCTGAATTCTTTTAGGCTTTTTGTTTGAAGGAATTCCTTCAGACAAAAAGTCTGAAGGAATTACTTCTTTCCTTATCCTTTCTTGAATTCATTAAACAAAATTTGAAAGAATTACCTTTGCGGCCTTCTTTGAAAATGACCCTTCTTAAGGGTACTTTTGTTGACCAAGTGCCCTCCACAAGGGCATTTTGTCCTTCGGGAGGCTCTTTGAACTTTTGCATTTGAATCGCTCCTTTGAACCACTATTGAACCATTCTGTTGAACCAAGGCGTTGAACCACTTGGTTGAACCAAACGTTGAACCAACCTGATGAACCGCTCCATTGAACCACAAGACTTTGAACTTCTTTGTTGAACCAAGGCTTTGAACTTCAATGTTGAACCAAGGCTTTGAACCAAAATGGTTTAAGCCGATGGTTCATTTGATTGAACTGAAGCGATGAACTAACCATTGAACCAAAAGACGTTGAACCAAGTTTTGGTTCAACGGTTCAAACAAAGCCTTGAACTGACTGACGAACCATTTTATTGAACCAAAGGATGAACCAAAATGTTGAAACAAAGCAGACGAACTAATTGAATAAAAAGCATTGAACCAATTGAACCTTGAACTCGTTGAACCTTTGAACCAAAGTGGTTCAACGGTTCAATGGTTCAAGCCTCTTTTGCTTGAATGTTTGCCGATAGACATCTTTCATTGAACCAAGGCACTGAACCAATCCTGAAAATGATCAAGTGTTAGAAACTAAACTGATTCTTTTAGTTGAACTCGCCTACAGAAGCCTTTGAACTTGTAGAAATGAACCTGCTTGCAGATTCCATAGAAACCAAATCCGTAGTTTTCTCTAACCTTGAAAGAGTCCATAGATTTCAACCTGTAAAGCCCATTGAACTTAGCCTATAGAGTCCGTAGATTTTCTCTTCCTGCTGAGTTCGTAGATTTTTTATTCTTCTACAGAGTCCGTAGATTTAAGCCTGTAGATTCCGTAGATTTTTGAGAAGCTTGAAAACTGAGGAATTTGAATGCCCAGGACAAATTTTGAAAAGGGAAGAGACAATTTTGGTATGTAGGACCAAAATAGTTCAAATGTTGTCCCAAAAATGAGTGATATTGCTGGGGGACAACAAGTCAAATATCTAAAATTTGAAGAGGAACTCCTATATGTTTTCAAAAAACAGAGTAGATAGACGGTCATATGGTGCACCATTTTTTAACAGCATTTAATATTATTTGAAACCCTTTGGGAAAACTTTAGATAAAATTTTCTAGTTTGTGACCTATATTTTTTTTATTTTTTCAATGAATAATTTTTTTAATGAATTTTGCAAGTAAATAGATCCTAAAAACTAATAAAAAAATGGATAGTCGTCCGTGCAGCACACCTAACTACCTCAAAAAAAATTGAAAATCATTTTTTTTGAATGTGTGTATAATTAGGCCTAGTTTGTGACCTTATAAACTATTTTTCACTTGGATCAACGAAAGACAAATTACCTGAACATGTATAGGCATGTATGTTTGCGGCATGTAGTGGCCTAAAAAATGTATAGTTTGAAATCAACATAGTTTGAAACCTTAAATTAGTCCAAAAATTATAAAAATCATATTTTTGAAAAGAGGAGAGCGTGCTCGTCGTGATGGTATTAAGTTTTTAAATTTTCATGTTGAAATTCTTAGTGTATTTGGTAATCAAAGTTGAATTTTTTTTAATCATACCTTTCAAAACTTGGTTGTACATTAATAGTCCAAGCCTTTGGCTCAGGAATCCAAGCCATTCTTGAGCCAAAAGATGTGAGAATTGAATTCAAATTCAAATAAAATGATCACATTATTAACATGATCATGTTATTAACACAATCACATTATTAATTGCGTTATCAATGCAATCACATTACTTAATAATGCAATTGCATTATATATTCCAACACCCTAAAACCCAAATACAAGCCATTAGGCCTAGTAGTCTTAAGATCAAAGTTTGGTTGATTAAGATTGTTATTTGGGACTAATGTTCTTGTCAAGATTTGATAGCATTGAATGATAATTGGAGATGTATTAACCTATGAATCAATTTATTGTTCCTTTGATCCCAATATGGTGTGCAATCAGGCCAATAAATCCTAAATTGACATTAAATGGACATATTTACTTGGATGGAGCTTAGTTGGCCCCAATTGCGAATCAAACTAAACTAAATACTTGTTTTTTATAATATGATGTGCAATTAGAGACCCAATTGACATCATATAGACATAATTCATTTCTCAGGCCTCGTTTAACCCCAATTGTGTATTAGATTGAACTAAATATTCAATTAGTTTAATATGGTTTGATATCAAAGCCCTAATTGATATTATATTGAAGGAATTCCTTGCACGGGGACCAATTACTCTTAATTATAGATTATATTGAAGAAAATACTTGATTGGTTAAATATGATGTGCAATTAGGGAAAAATATTCACAATGGACATTAGATGGACACAATTCCTTGCATGGGGTGAAAAATTCCTCGATTGATATTTAGGTGGAAGCAATTAATTACATAGGACTTGGTTGTCCCTAATTGTGTATAGTAGTAAAAATATATCAATTGATTTAACATGGTGTAATTAGAGCCCCAAATGATATTAGATGGATGTAATTCTTGCTTGGGTATTGAGTGACCCCAATTACATATCATATTAAACCTAAATACTCAATTGGTTCAATATGGTGTGCAATCAGGGCTAATGGAACCCAACCAACATTATATGGACAAAATTACTTTTATGGGGCTTAGTTGGCCCTAATTATGTATAAGATAAAACCAAATACATGATTAGCTAAATATAGTTTACAATCAGAGCCACTGAAGTCGTAATTGACATTAGATGTATTCAGTTACTTGTATGAGCCTTGGTTGGCCATAATTACATATTCAACTAAACTAAATACTTGATTGATTCAATATATTATGTATTTGGGACCAACAGAGCCCCCTATTGACAGTAGAAGGGTGAAATTTCTTACATAAGGCTTGTTTGGACTAAATTTTATATCATATTGAACCAAATATTCTTTCAATTGAATTTTGTGCACAATCATAATCCCAATTGTTATTAGATGGATGCAATTCCTTATAGAGGGTTCAATTGATCTTGATTTATATCAGATTGAATAAAACACTCAATTATTTGAATAAGGTGTGCAATTAAGGCCCTGATTAAAATTATGTTTACAAATTCCTTGGGCAAGCCTTGATTGACCCTAATTATGTATCATCTAGAATCAAATACTCGATTGGTTAAATATTGTATGCAATCAAGGCCAATTAAGCCCTAATTTACATTATATATGAATGTAATTCCTTGTACATGGCTCCTTTGGACCGAATTGCATATCAAATTGAAAAAATACTTATTTTTTTAATATGGTGAGCATTTGGATCCCCAATTGATATCATATGGATGAAATTCCTTACGTTGAGGCTTATTAGGCCCCTAGGATCAATTTTGCCCCAATTAACATCCTTTATATATAGTAAGAATTAGGTTCACAAAGATGAACTTGGTTAAAATCACATCACTCATTACCACAATTGACTTTGTAGGCTCAATCTATGATGATGCAGGGGATAATTGATCCCAAATTCACATTTTTAACTCATAGATCTAGGTTTAAGGAGCTCAAATTTTCCCTAATCACTATCATGATTGTACCTTATATACCCTAAAACCTATACCCTAATACCTAATACCTAAATTTCCTAATCCCTAAACTCTAAACCATAAATATAAACTCTTTAAACCTTAAACCAAACATTTTAGCCCAAATTAACATCATTTAAACTAAGAATTAAGTTCATAGAGCTCAATTTGGCCTAAATCACATGACTAATTACCCCATTTGACTAATTCACTTAATCTTCATGATGACATCTAGGGTATAATGACAACCCAAAAACACATTCTATAGTCACAAATGGGTCCAAGTGATTCAAATTGTCCTCAACTATCTTTGTGATTAACCCTATGTACCCTAAACCATATGTACATTAAAACATAAACCTTAAACCATAAACCCTAAAAATTATACCCTAAATTATAAACCATAAAATTTCCTTATTTACCAATTGATTTAGTCCTAATTAACATCCTTTGTAGTAAGAATTAGGTTTGAACATGGTGTAGTGCGATTAGACATTAATATACATGTCCTTAAACCTAAACCCTATACCCTAATCCCTAATCCCTAAAACATAAATTATGATCCCTATGCCATAATGCTGACTACATGCTGCAAACATACATGCCTTATGATATAATTGATTTTATCACAAGATGTCATAAAATGCACTTTTTAAACCTATGGCCAAAACTTAGTCTTTGGAGTACCAATCTAACTGTGCATCTCAAGTTAATTAGGCTATTTCGAGCCCTTTCAACCTAATTAAACAAAGAGGAGGATCTAATTGATTATTTAATTGAGGAAGCATTTGAGGACAATTTTAACCCCTTCAATAGCAAGATATGATTTGGGGAAAATCAAAAGATTGATTATATATCATGAATTGATCTAATTAGATAATTTGTTCAATTAGGGGCGTGATCTGGGCAAAAGTGAACCCCTAAACAAAATTTATGGCTCAATTGATTGTATAACATGTATTCAACATGTACATGGCATAACTGACCCTACTTTTATCATAAATGCAAACATGAAGGTAATCAAGTCATAAATAGGTGAATAAGTAGCTCAAATGTTCTTCAATTACCTTAGTGATTGGACCCTATATCTGATACACTAAACCCTATACCATTTAACTTTAACCCTAAACCTTGTACCATTTACATTAAACCCTAATCCATAATCCCTAAACCCCAAACCCTTTAAATTATAGACCCTAAACCCTAAACCAATAAATTTAGCCCCAATTAACATACTTTATATACATAGTAAGAATTAGGTTCACAAGGATGAACTTGGTCAAAATTGCAACACTCATTAAACCATAATTGACTTAATTAGCTCAATTTGTGATGATGTGGGGGCTAATTGAGCTCAAAATCACATTCTTTACTCATAGATATAGGTTTAAGGAGCTCAAATTTGCCCCAATTGCCTTCATGATTGTACCTTGTATACCCTAAAACTTATACCCTAAGCCCTAATCCTTAAATTTCCTAATTCCTAAACTCTAAACCATAAATATAAACTCTTTAAACCTTGAACCAATCATTTTATCCCAAATTAACATCATTTAGACTAAGAATTAAGTTCATAGGGCTCAGTTTAGCCTAAATCACATGATTGATTACCCCATTTGACTAATTCACTCTATCTACATGATGACATCTAGGGTATGATGACAACCCAAAAACACATTATATAGTCACAAATGGGTCTAAGTGATTCAAATTGTCCTCAACTATCTTTACGATTGACCCTGTGTACCCTAAACCACATATACATTAAAACCTAAGCCTTAAACCATAAACCCTAAACATTATACCCTAAATTTTAAACCATAAACTTTCCCTATTTACTAATTGATTTAGTCCCAATTAACATCCTTTTTAATAATAATTAGGTTTGAACATGGCATATAGTGATTACACATTAATATACAGGTCCTTAAACCTAAACCCTATGCCTTAATCCCTAATCCCTAAAAACATAAATTGTAAGCCCTATGCCATAATGCCCACTACGTGTTGAAAACATACATGCCTTATGATATAATTGATTTTATCATAAGATGTCATAAAATACACTTTTTAAACCTATGGCCAAAACTTAGCCTTTAGAGTACCAATCTAGTTATGCATCTGAATTAAATTGGGGCTATTTCAAGCCCTTTCAACCTAATTGCATGACTATAAAATGTTATTTAGGGGTCAAAAAACTCCAATTTTCCCAATCACCATCAAGATTATACCTTATATACCCTAAAACCTATACCCCAAACCCTAATGCTTAAAGTTCCAAATCCCTAAACTCTAAACCATAAATATAAACTCATTAAACCATGAACCAATCCTAATCCCTAAACTATAATTCATAATCCCTAAACTCTTTAATTCATAATTCCTAATCCCTACACTCTTTAATTCCTAATCCCTAAACTATAAACTCTTTAGACCCTAAACCAATCCTAAACCCTAATGCGATTGACCTTGTGTACCCTAAATCTAAGCCCTAAACACTATTCCCTAAATTGTAAACCAAAAACTTTTCCTATTTACCAATCAATTTAGTCCCAATTAAAATCATTTGTAGTAAAATTTAGGTTCACATATGGCATAGAGAGATTAAACCTTATATGCACCCTTAAACCTAAACCCAAAATGCCCTAATCCCTAATCCCTAAACCTTAAAAATTGTAATCCCTAATCCCTAAACCATATGCACTAATGCCTTAATCCCTAATCTATAATCCATAATATATATTAAGTATAACATGATCACATTATATAATAATGTGATCATTTTATTCTTAATATAGGCAACACTCGATTCTCATAGCCAATTACTAACCTTAAACGATTATTATTTCTTATTTGATACTTGGGAATTATAAGGATCTTAGGCCCTTTATAAAAAAAGATTCAATAAAAACAAAAAAAGTCTAGCTCAACATCCTTCCATGCAAAGGCAAATGACCATACTAACAATACTTATATCCACCAAAACATCCTTAGATACAAACATTTTACTAATACTACCATACTAGATGAAAACTATTAACAACCAACTACCAATAGACTAACCAATTATTCTAGAATTACAAATTCAACAAGCTTCCCCTTATTTGTTCAAATTTTCTTCTTCTCTAGCTCCTTGTTTGAACTACCTACTGCTACACCCAAGGCCACTTGATGCTCACTTGCTACACCTAAAGCCACCAACTTGCTACCATTTTGAACTCCTACCAAATGCTCAAAGGCTAAAAAAATAATATTTTTTAGACTTTACCTGTGGCCTCCCATTGCACCTGTTGCTTGCCTTTCCACCAGGGTAGTATCTTAAAGAAGCCTCTCACCACACCTTTACTCAATATTTTAATTGCATTGAATATTTCTTTATCATGCCTCGCCACCCTCCATTCTACCAAGCCAAAAATGGGTTTTAGAAGATCTTCTACAAAAGGCATACTGACTCCCTGCATTTATTCAAATTTCAACTGCACTCTACAAGTTGCTTCCACATCTTTAACAAAATCAACCAAAGCCAAGAATCAAAACTTGAGTTCTCAAAACATTTCCAATGAGCTAAACCTTAGGAAGTCTCTCTTTGAAAATGGTAAGAGAGGAAATGACCCAAGTGTCAAAGATGCCAAAGCCTCTACCAACTCAATCCTATATTCTAGATAGATGAAGAATTCCACCATTGCCAGCGCCTGAGCTCAATTTGTCATAACTAGGTAAAAATTAGAAGTAAACAAAGAGGCCAAATCAGAATTGACTCTAACTCGGTGACTCTGTACTAGAAAACCCATGCCCAACACTAACTTAATATTTACCTCCACTTTAGGAGATAGAGTCTAGAAAACATTCAACAGATGCGTTTTAGAAATAGTTCTAGTAAAGCCCATCTCACAGCATTTGGTTTTGCTAAAATCCAAAGGCCAATCGACCGATTCCAAACTAAATTTATCCATCCCTGCCAAACCCCAAACTTGATCACCACCAAACCAAGAGGCCCATTAACCATTCTACCAAAATACCACTTCAAAAATAATGCAAACCATAAATAACCCAAATGTAAGAAAAGAGATGCCATTATGGAAAGAAATGACCTAACCAAACCATGAATGCTACCCATCACAGTGCCATACAAAAATCATTCTGCCAACTTCAAATGACATCAGACTTCACACGTGGGAAAAGCCAAAGAATGATTGCCTTATCAACTTAGTCCTTGGTAATGATTATAAAATATCTTGAAAAAGATTTCAAATCATAAAAATCTCTATATTAAAAAATATGAAGACACCATTAATTTGTTTTTAAAAAAAACAATTTACATAAAAATACCACATCATCAATATTAAAATTGCTTTTTAAAAAAAATATAATATTGATTTTCTCAATAAAAACCAAAACAAACCACAATTTCAACATTAAAATTGCTTTAAAAAAAATAATATAACGTTGATATTTCTCAATTAAAAATCAATCCGATCAAAAAACCGACAATCCTCCCAATACTTGATAACATTATCCATCCTTTCCTCCTCACACTAATCAATCGTATCATTATCCAAATAGTTGGACACTTTATTACTTTTTTTGAAGGAATGGTTACATTCTCAGCCTTCAAATTCATCCAATTTAGACTAGAGTACATCCAAAATGTTTGTGATCTTCTAAGATGTAGCTTTCATACTAGATAATGCTAGTAGAATCACCTACAAATCTCCCTCAATTTTTAAAAGGGATATTTCACAATTTACTTCCAAATTCACACCTTCAACTAGTGCTTGTGCTTCAGCTTTGTTATTGGTCCCATCTGAAAGCTTAAGTGAAAGAGCTCTGATTAAGGATCCACTACAGTCTTTGACTACACAACATGATCCTGATGCTCTAGGATTGCCTCTATAGGCCCCATCAAAATTCAATTTAAACCATCCTAATTTTGGTAGAATCCAACAATTTTCCTTTCTGTCTTTCTCTACTAAATACCCTTGAACGTGAGGAGCTTTAAGTAGTTTCTAAACTGCACACATTTGCATATCCCATTTTGGTAGCAAACCTTTCTTTCTTTTTATATGTGATGAAACAACTTCAAAAATAAAAATTTATATATCTTTAATGATGGCAAAGGTCAATCTTTATTTATCTTCAAAAATTCTTGCATTTCTTTCTTTCTAAATCATCCAAATGAGAATTGTCAGGTGCATCTCTAAAGACTAAACAAAACATTTTTAACATCTCCTAAAGGCCATGACGCAAAAGCTTTAAACAAAGACTCTAGCCATGCCTAATTCCATTCTAGCCTATTACACAGCCAAAACCAACACCATCTTATGAAAGATTAATTAAATAATAGATGATTTGTCATTTCCTCTACTTCTTTACAAAGCCTGCACCATGACGGGCCCACAAGCCCAATTTTTATTAGCCTATCTTGAAACAAAATCCTCTTGTGAATTTCCAACTAGGCAAAAGCCCCTGCTTTTTGCAAGCCCTCTTTATTCCAACATAAGAAAGAGGCCCAACTTAATTCTTCAGTTGTTGCTTCAACCATCTAATAGCCTAGTCTAATAGAATAGAGACATGAATTAGCCGCTATCCAATGAAGTTGATCCTCTTTTTCTTTAAGAAAGATTTTCCTTAGTTTTAGACAAGAGTCTAGAGATAAAATTACTTCTTGAAGAACTGACACCTCTTGTAGGCTCTTCCAACTATTAACAACCTTACTTGAATTAGAATCTTGGACTACATAATTTTTAACCGATCTGTCCCAATGAGTCTCTAAATATTCTTTAATCTGACTATTAGCAAAAACTTATGCTAATGGTCTATGACCATTCTAAGAATCCATCTAAAAATTTGCCTTTCTACCATTATTGATAGTCCATGAAACATATTTACCAATAACCAATCTGCACTTTAACATGAAATTCCAAATATGTGAACGTTTAAGAGGATCTATAGTAGAAATAATCCTTTTTGGGGCCTCAAAATCCAAATATTTTGCTCTAAGAAATCTACACCTAAGTTTGCCTAAATTAGATGCCATTTGCCAAACCAGCTTAGCTACCAATGCTAAATTTTGCAAGGAAAGATCCTTAATGCCAGCCCCTCCTTTCCCTTTCCTCGTACAAACACTTTCCCATTTCATCAATGGAATTTTTTTATCCTCCCCACATCCTTGCCACAAAAAATCCTTCATAATTTTATTCATTGCTTGAACTATTTGCTCCAGAGGAGAAAGAACATAAAAACAATAGGTGGGTAGGGCACTTACATCTGATTTGATCAAAGTAATACACCTAGCTAAAGATAGCCATTTTCCTTTCTAGGACTACAATCAATATTTAAATATATCTAACATAATTTGCCACAAATATTTGAAACTGACTCCTTTAAAAAGAGAACCCCAAGATACTTACTTAGAAGTTTCCCAATCTTAAAACTAAGAAGCCTACTAATATTCTTCTCCACCCATCTATTGCAGTTAATAAAAAAGATTTTTGACTTACCCTCATTCACCTAAAATCACTTTCTCCAAAAGAGGCTTCAATCTCTCCGCTATGGCCTTAGATATATTTTTATACATTGTATTACACAAAGCCACTAGCCAATAATCCATACAGAAATTTTGGACTTCACCTTTAGGAAACAAGGAAATTAAATTAGTGTTAATTTTAGGCTGCACTTTCTTTTTTAACCTTGATTCTTCAACCATATCAACAACATCCAGGCCCAATATATCCCAAAAAGATTGAAAAAAGGCTACTGGGAAACCATGTGGACCAAGATATTTATCTATTATCATGGAAAAGACCACTTTTCTAATTTATTCTAAAGAAAAGGAAGAGATAAGTCTCTCATTCATTTCTTGTGAGATGATAGAGCGAATATGCTATGAAAATTCCTTTTGAGCTTGAAGATTAGAAAAGATATCATCATTTAAAAGGTCCTAAAAAGCTTGATCACTTCCCTTTTAATTTCCTCTGAGGTTTCAAGATCTATCCCTTCTTTGGAAGAAATATGAGCAATCCTATTCACTTTTCTTTTTGCCTTAATTGATTGATGAAAAAAGGTAGAATTTCTATCACCCTCTTTTAGCCAAGTTTCTGTCGATTTTTGTTTCCAAAAAATTTCTTCCTTGCACAGAATTCCATCATACTCACTAACTAAACATTTTTTTAAATTATAATCAGTCCTTTCCATGCCTAAATGAAAAACTTTCTCATTTAGAGCTTTAAGACCATATTCAATCCTAAATTTTTCTTTAAAAATGTTTTAAAAATGCATTCTATTCCAAATTTTTAAGTTTTCCTTCACAAATTTTAGACATTTTTCCATTTGAACCATTTTATATACTTGAGGAAGTAGACCATTCTTTAACCAGATCATAAAGGGATTGATCACGTAGCCACGTAACTTGAAATTTGAAAGGACATCTTTTTGGAGGAGAATCTAGATTAATAGATAAAACCAGAGTAAGATGATCAAATCCAAGAAATTGAGAGACCCAACAATCCATCTTTTTGTTATCCTCATTCTAATTAGAATATGCAAACAATCTATCCAATCCTTCTAAAATATTTTTCCTTCCCAACCTCATATTGTACCAAGTGAACCAACCTGAATTTAGAACAATGTCTTCTAGAGAATGAAGATCTAGAAAAGAGCCAAAGTCTTGACTTGCCTGAGACAAAGCAAATTGACCCCCTTTCTTATCAGCCTAAATTGAAATGATATTAAAATCTCCTCCCAAAAATACCTTATCCTACTAAAAATTATTGACAAAGATAGATAAATCTTTCCAAAGATCCAATTTAGGACTGATTCCCTGGTGACCATAAATATTGACCATTGAGAATTGAAGATCAGATTGAAAACTAAAAATTTTACAAGCAAGCCAATTTTGACCTAATGCCAACAAGTCAAATTTGATCACAAAATGGGACCACAACACTGCCAAGCCTCTAGACGCTCCCTGAGCTTCCATAAAGACCCCTTGCCAGCACTTGCCAATAAAAAAACACAATCCTTCGCTTCTTTTTTATTCAGTTTGGTTTCTTGTAAAAGAAGAATGTCAAGTTTTTATTCAAATAGAAGGAACTTAACAAGCCACTTTTGTTAGGGGCATTCAAACCCCTAACATTCCAAGAAATAACCTTCATTTAGACAATGGATGGAATTCCACCCCTTGCTTTTCAACACCATTAAAGCCTTTCAAAGTACCTTGAGTTCCTACTAAAATATCCCCTTTAGCATGCTCTTCTTTATTTTTCCTTCCTAATTTATTTTTTAGACCTCTTTTAGGTTTATAAATTTTACTTTTTGACTGGGAAATAGTCAAAACTTCTTTGGAGTTTAAATCCCCTTCTGAATCTCCATCCATCTCTTCTTTAAATTCTTTATCAAGATTACACCCTAAATCCTCATCAAAAAGAGCAAGTTGTTCTTCCATAATTCCCCTCACCTTTTTAGCATCAATCAAAGCCTTTTGATTACTAATCACCATTTACCTAATATTTTATGACTTATGATCAAGGAAATCACAATTTTTAATTAAAAAAGCTGGAGAAATAAAATCAGAAGAAATATTTTTCTCCAAAACTTCTTTAGTCATTTGAATTTTTTTTGAAAAATTTTCACAGTCGATCTTCTTCGTATTTCTTTATAGCATCTTTGTATTTGACAAAGAAGAAGGAGCCTACTTCCTCTTTTAAACCACCTTGGGTTTCCATTAAAGGTTAAAATGTACATTTTTGGATCGAATGGTGCTCCTTTTAGCCTTGTAATTTTTTTGAATATGACCTAATTGATGACATCCATAACATCTGAAAGAAATATTTTCCACATCCACCCTTTAATGCCATTCTCTACCAATAGATTTGATAACCACAAACTCCAAAATCTCTTGATCTAAATCTAAGTCTACTCTGACCCTAGCATAAGCTACCCACTCACCTATTAGGGACACTGAATCAATCTCCATGATAACTCCCACAAGACTTCCTAAGGTTGACAAAAAATATGAACTCTAGTACTCCAAAGGAAGTCCATAGAATCTTAACCAGGTAGGATTACTCCCTTTTATATCTTTAAAGGGATCAAAATTAGGGTTGCATTACTGAATCTAAAGACCTAAACCTTCTATCAACCAATTTTTCACTTTACAGATTTCTTCTTTCTCTTTTTTAAACAAAAAGGACACAATAAATAAACTTTTAGGTAAAAAACTCACCTTCACATCTTTACCTTAGTTCTCCTTCACCCATTGCTTAATGATGCCAACTGATAGCCATCTACTAGCACATTTGCAAATGAGGGCACATTCTGAAAGAGATTGAACTTTTGAAAGAAATTGATCCAAAGACAAATCAAGAGTTTTATTGTCTCCTTTATTTGGTTCAAAACTTAGCGGTACTTCCTTCCAAATCCTAAATATCTCCACCAGCCTGCTATGAGGGGTAAAGAGTTGAAAAGCCTTCTCTTTTTGCTCCCTCTGAATCTTCTTCCCCCAAAAAATCCACATCATTCCCTTGCTACCCTAGTTGGTTCTGCCCAATCTTCTTATCTTTCCACTTATTACCTAATTTTCTTCCACTGTTCTTTTCATTCCACCAAGCCTATTTTCCTCAATAACATCTTCAAAAACCTTTTTTCTCAATTTTTTGCCATGATTCCCCTTGCTTTACCTCTTACAAACCCTAGGTTTTGACCTAACAAAAAGGTAGTTTCTTTTAGACCTTCTGCTATCTTTTTTTTGTCACCTAGCAAGGCTTTCCTCTGATCTTTAGCCCTGCCTCCTAACTTATCCTCTTCGATCACTCCTTTCACTCCTGTGCTCACTCTCCCCATCATTTATTTATTCCCCATTTTATCTAACAAGAACTTATTTTTGTTTCAAGTTATTCCTTCACCCCAAATGACTATTAACAATAAGGCAATCATGTTATTACATAACACAGTGTTATTGTTAATATAAGCTTCTCAATATGTTGAATGAATAAAAACCTTATACAACAAATAACATGATCATGTTATGTAATAATGTGATTGTGTTATGATTATTTTAGACTAAGCTCACTTCTCAATGACTATTTTCAACCCAAATAAAAAATTATGTCCCCATAAACATTCTTTGCATACTTCTATGAGATTTGTAGTACATGTGTACTTGACCCCACCTTTGAAAAGTTATCAATTGTCCCTTCTAATGGGTCATACATCAAATTCAAGGAAGAGGAATATTTGAAGAACAAAACACTAGAGAAATTAAAATATTTGAGAGAGAAACACAGGATACAAATGTAAAAACTTCATGGTAGACATGGTACAAACCCTAATCTTGATGAAGCAAATGCCATAGATAATGAGCCAATTGACAATAATGAATTGAACAATGATGAAATTGACCATAATCAATTGAATAATGATAAATTTAACCATAATGAAATGAATAATAATGAAATTGAAAATAATGAATTAGTTAATGTTGGAAGTTTACATTCAAAGTTCCAAGTTATTTATTTTATTGATGATGAGTCTATGTATGATGCTTCACCCCCCGTGAATGAAAAAAATTGATGAAAATAAATAATGATGAAATTAACCATCAAGAAAAATTCATGGAAACTTATAATGAATAAAATGTCATCCCACCTCTAAATAGTGAAAGTAATAATGATTTTGAAACACCCTCTCAACAAATTCCACCATTACCAACACCTCCAAGAATTGTGTGTATAAAATGCAAGTAATTAATTGAGGTTAATGAAATTATTTTAGAAAAAATGCATTAAAAAATGTCTAATCTCCATTCAAGAAGACTGGCTCAACAAATTTGGAATACTTTCTTTCATAATTTGGATTATGATAATCACAGATGTCAATTTTTTGTTTCATTGATAAAATTGATTAAGATGAGACCTATAATGTACACATTATGACTAAGAACATCTAACATGGATGATGAAAATAATGAAATTGTTGAAAATGTACATAATAGGCCCAAAATTGTGCACCAAATATTGTAATGTTGCTTGGCAAATACTTACAACTTGTGTAGTAAGTGACAAAATAGGGGAAAAAATGGTTTCAAAAACAAGCCAAACACTTAATATAAATAGAAAAATAATAATGAAAGCAATTGAAAGACATGAAAGACTTAATGAACCTACTACCAATGAGCTTTGGGCATTCTCTAGTAGACTTCCATGAAAGGACAAGGCTATAGCCAATACTCTCAAAGAGTTACTCAATTTTGGAAAGATAATACAAGAATTTCACTCAATGCAAGAGATGTTGTGAAAAGAAGAGTTGGTTCTCGTAATTTTAAACCACATTCAAAACATTTATTAGATATGACTCAAACATAATTATACTCTAATTTTTTTGAAAAAAAATCACAAATGTATATTTTTCAAAGATATTTTGAGATGACAAAACCTTTTTATGTTAAAATAAATCACACATGCACCACTTGTTGTTGTAGGAAACATGTTAAATTTTTAATGCACTATGATGTTTTTCACCATATTCATTATACTTTAGATACTAATAACATTTTGCAACAATGTGGTAATGAATTGCCACTAAAATCAGCTAGAGAATTTATTCCAACTATCTTTTGCAAAAAACTGGATGGGTAATTATCTTACAATAAATCATTTTTAAATAGAACTAAAAACATTTGTAGAGGATTGCAAAAATTATAAAAAAGTATCTATGAGGAGATTATAAGTTAAATTGGATAGGAATTAGTTGGTTTAAGCAAATATAAATTAGTGACTTATCAAGTAAAATATGGAAAAGAATCTAAAAGGTATGAGATTGTTACAAAAAAGATACCTGTTTTCAATTTTTGGTCAAATTTAGGGAGAAGATTGTTTATGAGTATGCAAGGCACATACACAGGGATAGATGGTTTGATAAACATTTCAAGATAAGAAAGGATGCATTCCCACTTGGTTTGATTGTTTCAATAGTTGATTTTGCTAAAAATTACACATTCAAACCCCAAATGGAAGTTCAATCATAGTATTACAACTTATCACAAGTTGCCATATTCGTGTATATAGCATTCATGCATGCACCTAATAGTACATATCAACAACAAAAAATATTAAGGGAATACCATTTATATATCAGTGATGATAGATCACATTGTTTAGAGTATGTGCAAGGTTGTTTTCAGAAGTTCTATGAATAGTTGAATCACAGGAACATTACTTTCAATCAATATTACATTTGGTCAGACAATTGCACATCGTAATTCAAAAATACATGGATATTTTATTGGTTGAGTAGTATGCACATTACCACTGGTGTAGAACACATTTGGATTTTCATCAAGGCTATCCATGGAAAAGAGGAGCATGGCAGTGTTAGAGCATGTGTAAAAAGAGCTATTACAAGGGAGGAGTTTAAATTTGAAGAGGGTGTTCATTTTATAGATGCAAAAATTGTGGTTGAATGGTGTAATGAGAACATGTGTCATGGTGATCAACCAAATTCTATTTTTCATAGACATTTCTAGTTATAGAGGAAGAACACTTGGTAAAGTATGAGGATTGTATGACTCTAATAGGTTTAAGTTACCTCCACTCATTTTTTAGCTCAAATGCAAGTTCTTGGACTATTCATATAAGACACTAAGCATGTTTTTGTTCTGCATGCATGGACATTGTTTGGAATGAGTGGGTGGATGATTAGAGTTTCAAACCTCTAATTCCAATCAACACATATCAGGTTCCAATAGCATTGCAACTTACAAATATGACATCATCAGATGACTTTGACCTTGTGTCTGATCTAGTGCAGCCAGGTAGAATGTTTTTTATTATGTACAATTTATTCTCATTATATATACTTATATTATCACTAAATTTTTTTTTTTGTGATACAAGGCATGTTTTTGTAGTTATTACATATGAGGATAACAAAGAAGGCACTGTTTACTACTTGTGTTAGTATGTAGAGAGAAAAAAATGACTTCCCCAGTTATAGATGGAGAAAACATTGGCTATCCCACTAGGTCAGTGGTAGTCATTGGAACTTGGTTTCAATGATATCATATAAATTTTTTAGATTAGTGGTTATTTGAAGAGTTTGAAATACACAAGAAGATACTACACTATTCAAATTTGATTCTTTCAATGAATATTCAATTACAAAAATATCATGGGAGGCCATTAAATAGAAAACTATGAAAAGTTCAAGAGTCAGACCATGAAGCTATTATTGATACTATCAAGGTTAGAGCAAATCTTAGTGGTTAGTTAGATTGAAATACATAGGTATGTTGACTTTTTAAATGTATATGTAATCAATTTTACCAAATGTTTTTTATTTTCTAGGTGGTACATATAAATTTCATTTTTAATTAATTATTAACAATTTTTTGTATGTTAGTGGTGCCAGATAAGCTTCCACCTTCACATGGTTGGCACTATCAATAAATAATTATATATTATTGAATCTAATATAAGCTTAGTTTGGACATGATATAAGCTTAGGTTGGACGTGATTGAAGCTCAGGAAATGACTTACATGTTTCATTTTATGGGTGTTTGAACTTAGGCTAAAAAATGCAATTTTCTTGTAATGAGAAGGGTGTTTTTGAATCCAAAATGGGTGGTGGGTTTGTTAATCAGGCCTAATGAAAGGCCAAGAACCTATTCCTAAATTTTATCCACCCCTTGGACATGTTTTCAGTGTCAATTTTTAGTCAAAAATCATTGTAACTAGAGTTCTATGACCACAACTTAAACTTTGACAACATTTGTTATCACTATTTTTGCACTCCAGAATGGTAGTGAAAATGCACTTTCAGGTGGATTTTAACATCATGTAAGTGTGTTAACATGTAATTTATATATATATATATATATATATGTTATCATGGTGATAAATTTTGAGTTGGAAGTCTCGAAGGCAAAAATGTCACTTGGAGCTCAAGAAGTTGCTTATTCAATGCCAAAAAGTTGCATTTTTGGACCCCTCACTGCAACTTATCCAACAGATTGGTCTTGAAACTTCCATATAAGTAATATGAGGTGAAATTATAGGGATTAAATATTTAGGGGATGGATATTATGGCTCATATAAATGACTTACAATTTTCATTTTATGGGTGTTTGAACTTAGGCTTAAATATTGCATTTATCTTGTATTGAGAAAGGTGTTCTTGAGGCCAGAATGGGTGGTGGATTTGTTGATCGGGCCTGATGGGATGCTAAGAACCTGGTCTTTAAATTTTATCTGCCCACCCTAGATATGTTATTAGTGTCAATTTTTAGTCAAGAATCATTAGAACTAGAGTTCTATAACCATAACTTAAATTTTGACAACATTTATTGTCAGTGTTTTTGCTCTTCGAAATGGTAGTGAAAATGCACTTATAGGTGGATTTAAACATCATGGAAGTGTGATAACATGTAATTTACCTATATTTATGTGTTAAAAGTGATATATTTTTAGGTGGAGGTCCCTAATGAATAAATGCCAATTAGAACTCAAGAAGTTACTTGTTCACTGCCAAAAAGTTGCATTTTTAGACCCGTCACTGCAACTTGGCCAACGGATTGCTCTTGAATATTCCACTTGAGTTATCTAGGGTATGATTAGAGGGATTAAATAATCAATTTAAATATTTTATGTTTCATAAAACTTACTTATTTTACATGTGTTTGAACTTAGGCTAAAAATTTGCATTTTTCTTGTATTGGGGAGGGTGTTCTTGAGGCTGGAATAGGTGGTGGGTTTGTCAATGAGGCCTGATGGGAGGCCAAAAAGCTAGTCCTAGACATTATAAACCCCCTCAGATGTGTTGGTAGTGTCATTTTTTAGTCAAGAATCATCAAAACTAGAGTTATACAACCATAACTTAAACTTTGACAATATTTGTTGTCAGTGTTTTTGTTGTCCATAATGGTAGTGAAAATGCACTTTCAAGTGGATTTGAACACTGTGGTATTGAGATAACATTTAATTTGCCTATTTGGATGTGATCAAAGTGATATTTTTCAAGGTGGAGGTCCTAGAGGCATAAATTGATCCAAAACTCAAAAGCTTTGGTTGAAAGATAATTCAAAAAACAAGAACAACACAATTGTAATAATGTTATCTCTGAGAAGAGATGTTTTATTGATCAAATTTATAGATCCAAACATATGCATATCTCTAAGAAGATATGTATGATTTATTTTTTGAGTTGCATCTTCATTTATACACATTTTGAAGGTAGAAGGGGGATGTGGAAGGTCACTAATCTCGAGGGAGATTAAGTGGTTTGACTTCCATGATTCACAACAATACAAAATTTGAGGAATTACTATTTTTAGACTGCACTACTAAAATTAAAAATTAGGGCACTTCCATTTGGTTATTGGGGGTCAAAACCCATTAATCGGATATTTATGCCATCTCATGATGTTCCCTTCATTCTTAGCTTTTCAACGGTTCAAATGGGGAGTCAAATAAAGCTATGGTGAAAATTTTATGGCTCTTGAAAGTTATACCACCAATTGGGGTAGAACCATCACCTGAATTGTCACTTGAATCATAAATACCAATTGGAGCTCAAGAAGTTGCTTGTCCACTACCAAAATATTGCATTTTTGAACCCCTCACTACAACTTGGCCAACAGATTGCTCTTGAAGCTTCCACCTGAGTGCTTTGGGGAATGATTAGAGGGATTAAATAGGTAGGGGAAGGATATGATGGTTCATGTAAATGACTTACAATTTTTTTTACATATTTTTGAACTTAGATTAAAAAATTGCATTTTTAATGTATTGGGAAGGGTGTTCTTAAGACTAGAATGGGTGGTGGGTTTGTCGATCGGGCCTGATGGGAGGCCAATAAATTGTTATTAGATGTTATCCACCCTCTTGAACATGTTTGAAGTGTCATTTTTTAGTCAAGAAGCATTGAAACTAGAGTTATAAAACCACAACTTAAACTTTGACAATATTTGTTGTCAGTGTTTCCTCTCTCTAGAACAATAGTGAAAATGCACTTCTAGGTGGATTTGAATGTTGTGGAAGTGTGATAACATGTAATTTACCTAGTTGGATGTGATAAAAGTGATATATTTGTATTTGGATGTCCCAAAGGTAAAAATTCTAGTTGGAGCTCAAGAAGTTACTTGTTCACTGCCAAAAAGTTACATTTTTGGACCCCTCACTAAAACTTATCCAACGGATTACTCTCAAAGCTTCCACCTAAGTGCTCTGGGGTAAGATTATAGGGATTAAAGAGGTGGGGGATGGATTTGATGGCTCATAAAAATGATTTATATTTTTTTTTGCATGTTTAAATTTAGGCTAAAATTACATTTTTTTGTATTGAGAAGGGCATTTTCGAGGCCAAAATGGGTGGTGGATTTGTCGATTAGGCCTAATGGGAGGCCAAAAACTTATTCCTAGACATTATCTAACCCCCACTAAACATGTTGGTAGTGTCAATTATCAATCAAGAAGCATCTTAACTAGTTTTTCAACCACAACTTGAACTTTGGCAACTTAAAGTAGAGACCTAGAAACTTAATGAGTAATTCACCTATTAACCTATTAAGCAGTAATAGACCTATTGACCTATTAGATGGTATTGATTAATTGACCTATTGACCTAGAAAGTGATTTTTTGTGGATTATCCATTCAATGTATGTGATTTCATTAGTTTCATTTTATCCTTGAAGGTCCTTGAGGCCATGAATATGTTGTCATTTGTGTAAGGTTTCATGTGGATGAATGAATATAGGTGGTAATTTTTGTCTCCAAATATTTCACCCTAAAAGATGTTGTTCAAGCCTCTTCAAGATTTGGCCAACATAGGATTACTTCCAGGTGTGTGGGGAACCTATAGTGGAAGTAAACCTCTAGATTTTAAGGGCTAGCTCCCTAGATATGACTTGAAGTGCTTATGCTACTAAAACTACCTATTATGGGTGAAAATGGAGAGAAATATACATAAAGAAAACCTAAACTAGGAGGTAATACACCAATATTTGTTTCCATTCATGCACTTGGAATTTACATAATGAACTAAGATAACCAAACTAGCCTCAAATCCATTAATGGAGATCCCTAGCATTAGTGTTTCTCATGAAGGCAAATAACAACCCCACAAATGAAGGTAAGTGAAGGGAAGGTCAGATATGACACTACCAAACTCATACACACTTCAAGAGTCTATTATAGTAGTACACACTTCATGAAACATGTTAAGAGAGAATTCAATTGTAGTAACACATTCAAAGATTGCATGAAAACAAGATGAACTCAATCTATACTTGAAATTCAAGATGAATCAGTTCAACACATAGTGAAAATGGACTTAGAGTATAACCATCTTACTTCTCATTAGCTAAATTACAAATCAAGGTACAATTTTGGTAGAGCTTTAGCATACCAAGAGTTTAAATCCCATTAAATAGCCACAATGGCTCATACTTATAAATCTTGGAAGAAGAGAGAGAGAGAGAGAGAAAAAAAATTGAAGAGGCACAAGGACAAGAGTCCAAAGGTGAGAATCAGTTACAATGCATGTGGATGCAATGGAAAATGAGTCATGAAACTAATTTACACATCATCTCATCCCATATTAGCCTCTTCTCCAAGTGTGGTGTAGCAAATCTTCTCAATCATTCTTTCTTGCAAACTGCCTTCATCATAGGCTTTCTTTTGAGCATTTCAAATTAAGTTAGGACAAGTGTCTCATTTGTGATGAGGAGAGGGATTTATAAACAAGCCTTTGCCTGAATTGGGATTTTTATTGATCATGACATTCTCTTACACAATCTCAATCATCACCTATCATCAAGATCACTCTCCAATAGGCATTCCTTGACACTTGGCACTAGAATATTTGCATTCTATGAGGCTTGTGAAAGTAATGTCAGGATCCTACTCCTTAAGAGCACAATTGATTACCTTTGTATAAGCAACTAAACATGGAATTAAACTAGAAGTAATATGTAACTAGAATTCAGAAATAGCAAAGAATATGAGAGACAATACAATCTTGTATTAACACTCTTCCAGAAGGAAATACAATGAAGAAATCACACTCTTCCCACACCTCTTGGGCATAAAATAATTCTCCCTCAAGAATTCTCTCTCTCAATTACAAACCAACTCAAACACAGAGTTGTTCCCTCCACCAGTCAGTGACAATCAACCCAATAGTTGTTGTGCCTACTGCCAGTCCACCAAGTACTCAAAGTACTCCAAGTAGATCTCCCTAATCTTGCACACCTACAGATCTAACTGATCTTACTTACCATGTAGATCTCCCTAATATTTCTACCTGTAGATCAACTGATCTTACACACCTTGAGACAACCAACCCAATTGTTGTTCTTGCCTTCAAGTGAAGGATCTAATCCTTTCCTTCATTACAATACAGCCCATGGGTCTCTTAAATAGATCCCATACAAACAATAATTAGAAACGTAGACTCAAAACTAAAATTAGTCTTTACATGCAAATTAATTGTCCATCTAAAATTAGACCAGTTTTGGAAATGCATGCAAACACACACACACACATAGGTTGCCGACGTCAGTTCCTGTCTGATCGATGCCGACCGACCCCTAACTGATGTCGGTTATTGTGTAACTTAATATGACCGATGTCAGTTGATCAGACTGACGTCAGTTACTTTAACACTCAACAACCTCCACCATTTGCATTAGTGAATCTTTTAGCTCCACAACTTAATAATCTCCCACTTGGAGATAAACAGTTGCACTTGTACCTATACCTGTAGATCATCTCATTTTGTTTCATGGCTTGTATCCCTCTTCAAGTTCAATCTTGAAGACCAACAGAATTTGAATGAATATTCAAATTCTCCTTTGTTCTCAGCTTTGTTAACATATCTACAGGGTTTTTATCCTTGCTAGCCTCTATGACTGCAACAACCTTCTGCATCTCTGAAATCCAGCTAATCATCGTACCACCAACAATGAACACATATCTTGTGGTGCTTCTCCTATCATCCAAGTCACCTGCCATATCCAAATCTACATACCCATGTAGAGAAGTGCTTGACCCTGCATAGCATAAATCCCTGCTATTGGTCCCTCTCAGATACCTGAGAATCCACTGAACTGCTTTCCAATGCTCCTTTCCTAGATTGGCCATAAACTTGCTAACAACTCCCACTACTTGGGCAATATCAAGTCTAGTAATCATGTACTCAACCTCATCATGTGATTCAGGACACTGATCATAGCTCAACTTGAACCATCCAACCATAAGTGTGCTTACCGGTTCTGCATCCTGCATATTGAACCTCTCCACTGCCTTATTCACATAATCCTCTAGAGACAAAATCAACCTATGACTTTCCCTGTCTCTAGAAATACTCATGCCAAAGATTTTCTTTGCTGCTTCCAAATCTTTCATGGCAAACCTCTGAACTAATTTTACCTTTAGCTCAGCAAATCCCTACATGTGTGACCCTGCAACAAGCATATACACTACATACAGTAATAGGATAATGTAGTGACCATTATCCAACCTGGTAAAATAAACACAATGGTCACATTGACATTGACTAAAACCATGCTTTGTCATACACCTGTCAAACCTTAAACACCATTATCCTGCAACTTGCTCAAGACCATATAACCTGGCCTTCTATCTCACCTGTCCATTCTCTCCTTTCTTTAACCTAAGAATCCATTCGTCTTTTAGTGCTTTCATCCTAGCTATAAACTCTACCAAATCTCCTATTTGGTTCTTTCCCAAGGAATCAATTTCCTCATTCACGCCATGCTCCCATTGTTTCCTAGATTCTACCTGCATTGCCTCTTCAAAACTTTCTGGTTCTTGACCATCAGTGAGCAACAAGTAGTGTAAAGAAGGGAATAATGAATTTGAGTCTTACTTACCCTTTCAGTCCTCCTCATGGGCATTTGACACTCCTACTATCTGCCCAAAATCTATTTTAATAGTGACCGATCTCGGTCACCTCTGGCCGACCTCGATCTGCACCTGATCGATGTCAATTCCACCTAATCACTGACATCAGTTCCCTGACCGACATCAGTGTCCACCTGCTCAACATCACTGACTTCAGTTTGCAAATGACTGACATCAGTTCCTACCTATTTGATGTTGGTTCCCACCTGACTGACGTTGGTAACTGTGTTTTCCTGTGAGTGATGATTTTTATTTGCAAGCTCATTTTGGATCATAACCTTGTCCAAATCAACACTTCCCTACTCAAAATTATTTAGCCTCTTGAGCTAATCTCTGTGCATCATCTTCTCCTTGAAAACCAAGGCTTTACAGTTCTTAACTTTGTCAAAAACATCATATTTTCTCTTTATGCAATACTGTGATCCTCCAATAGAAGCTACTTTCTTCTTTGTTGACCCAGTTTCAAGAAACCTCACTTTCTTCTGTTGCTTACAGAAATATCGATCCATGCTTTTCAAACCTGAAAGCTTACCATTTGACTTAAGAACATCCATTCCCTTCTCACTCATGTGACCAAGCCTATAGAGCCACATCTTTGCATCTACATCTGAAGTAGATAAAACAGATTGAGAATCAATAATACAAGTAGATAGATAAAGCATACCTACTTTCTTACCTCTTGCTAAAATAAGTACACCCTTGGAAACTTTCTAAGATTCCATTGTGAGAGTTACTGTGCAACCCTCATCACCCAACTTTCCTACAAAAATCAAATTTTGCTTCAGGACTGGGACATGCATGACATCCTTCAACACCCATGTGTTGCCATTCTATAATTTTAGCTGCACTTCTCCTTTGCCAACCATTTGACAAGGCTTACCATCCCCTAAATAAATTTTTCCAAAGTCTCCATGGACATAATCATGGAAAAATTCTCTATTTGGGGTTGCATGGAAAGAGGCACCATAATCTAAAACCCAAGATTTCACTTTATCCAAGGAACATACAAGAGCATCCTGTGCAAAAATACCTGCATCTTTTGCTTCTTCATTTCTTTCATGCTGATCTTCTTTCAACCAACAATATTTCTTTACATGCCCTTTCTTTCCATAGTTCCAGTAGGTTATACCTCCATTTCTAGATTTGGATCTACTGCCTATCTTTGACCTTGATTTCCCTTGCTTGCTCTTCTCTCTTTGCTTTCCCCTACTTTCAACACTTAAAGCACTACCTGATGATTCCCCTGTGCTTTTCCTATGAATTTTTTCATTCAATATTACACTAACAACATCAACTTTTAAGATATTTGAAGCAGACGCAGTATTGCTAACTGCCATTACCAAACTATCCCAACTTTCAAGTAAAGAGCATAAGATTAAGAGAGCCTTAATTTCATCATCAAAAACTATATTGATTGAAATTAACTGATTTACTAATCCATGGAAATCACTAAGATGAGTGTGTACCGATCCACCTTCTTGCATTTGCAAATTAAATAATTGCTTCATAAGAAATACCTTATTCGAAGCTGAGGGTTTTTCATATAAATTTGTCAAAGATTCCATTAACTCTACCATTGTCTTTGCCTGTGATAAGTTGGAAATCACAGGCGATGCCAGGCTCAACCTTATAGATCCCAGAGCCTTCCGATCAAGAACATTCCATTCTTCATCTTTCATATCTGTGGGCTTGCATGCAACCCCACCCAACGATAAGTACAGATCTTTCTGATACAAATAATCTTCTATCTGCATCCTCCATAATTGATAAATCTTGTCATTGAATTTCTCCATTCTTAGCTTACTTTTTTCTACCATTGATTTACTCCCACTCAAATAGAAACCCCTATGAGTGACCTGTAATCAATAAACACTAACCTGCTCTGAACCAAGCTCTGATACCACTTGTCAGTGGTATCACTTAGTGATCCTAGCTTTGATACCACTTGTCAGGATCCTACTCCTTAAGAGCGCAATTGATTACCTTTGTATAAACAACTAAACATAGAATTAAACCAGAAGTAATATGTAACTAGAATTCAGAAACAACACAAAATATGAGAGACAATACAATCTTGTATTAACACTCTTCCAGAAGGAATACAATGAAGAAATCACACTCTTCTCACACCTCTTGGACGTACAGTAATTCTCCCTCAAGAGTTATCTCTCTCAATTACAAACCAACTCAAACACAGAGTTGTTCCCTCCACCAGTTAGTGACAATGAACCCAATAGTTGTTGCGCCTACTGCCAGTCCACCAAGTACTCAAAGTACTCCAAGTAGATCTCCCTGATCTTGCACACCTGCAGATCTAACTAATCTTACTTAGCATGTAGATCTCCCTGATCTTGCTACCTGCAGATCAACTGATCTTACACACCTTGCGACAACCAACCCAATTGTTGTTCTTGCCTTCAAGTGAAGGATCTAATCCTTTCCTTCATTATAATACAGTCCATGGGTCTCTTAAATAGATCCCATACAAACAATAATTAGAAATGCAAACTCAAGACTAAAATTATTCTTTACATGCAAACTAACTATCTGTCTAAAATTAGATCAATTCTGGAAATGCATGCAAATGCACACACACACACACACACAGGTTGCCGACGTCGGTTCATGTCTAACTGATGCCGACTGACCCCTAACCGATGTTGATTACTGTGTTATTGAATATGACTGACGTCGATTGATCAGACTGACGTCGGTTACTTTAACACTCAGCAACCTCCACTATTTGCATCAGTGAATCTTTTAGCTCCACAACTTAACAAGTAATAAGGATCTGATGATGGAGTCTGTAGTTATACTAATTGATTCTGTAGTTTAGTTGTAGGAGTCTAAAGTTGGACTGATGGAGTCTGAAGTTTTTTTATGGCTTCCACATCTCTATGTAAACCTTCTTGGTTAGAGCATCATGCTTGCTTGAAAATATTATAAGTTGATTTATCATTATCCATTGGATTTTTACCAGATATGCAAACCTCCATTTGATATTACTTGACCTTTGGTCCATGATTTGACCCATTTCTTCTTCAAATTATCTCCTTGGGCATGCAAAAATTGCCCCTGCTCTAAGACAAAATATGGTTGTGTTCCCCTTCTTATTCAAAATTAATAATTGGAGGTGCTTCCCCAACTCCCAAGGGTGTTCCTTACCAAAAATAAGCCTTCAAATCTAAGTTTTGATCATCAAACTATTGACCTTTCTGAGGCAGACTTTGAATAAAATAGCTTGATGAAGGTAGGTAGGGTAGAGGTTGTGCTTGTAGGAAATGAAGGTTCTATTTTGCTTGTCCATGAAATATAAGGGTCATTCATGCTTGAAGCATGACTTTAGGATGAAACTTTGGTTAAAGAGTGTTCCTTTTAAGTTAGTTTCATATAGATGTCACTGCCCCTTTTCAGTAGTTTTTAGCCACTTTTAGACCTTGCAAAATCCATCTTCCACTCACCCTCTACCCCTTAAAATTGGTATAGACCTTGTTTATGGATAGGGATATTAGGATAAATAACCAAGATCATTATAAAATATTTTGGTAATGGTGTATGTTATCCCAAAAAATCTCAAGGATCTCTTTTTTGGTCATTTAAGGACTGAGAGACCAAAATAATCTTCATTCTCCCTTTTGAAGTGGCTTTCATAGCCTCTTGACAATTATAAATCCTAAACAATCCTAGCATGATCCTCATCAATAGGTATATTTTTATCATGAGATCTCATCACATCTCCATATATTCCACCATGATGTCAATAGGGTTTGTAGATGATCCTTGGGTTGTGTTTACTTAGCAGCGTATAGAATTAAACAAGGATATCTTATTGGAGAGACTCTAACCCCTTACAATGAAAAATTTAGCCTTAAAATAGAAAACCTCCATCAAGTAACTCTTAAAATTAATCATCAAACTCTTTCAATGGCACATGAGATAACTGAGAATGTAAAAGAGTAGTTGGGAGCACATGTAAGCTTAGAAAAGGCTTCCCCAAGTCCTTGAGTTTTAAAAAATAAGAAGAAGAATGGTAATTTATTTAAAATCATGTATAATCACCTACAACAAACAAACCCATCAATCCAAAATGATAAAATCTAAGACAAGCTCAAACAATGACCCCCTCATGATTGCAAATCCATAAAAATTTGCCTAGAGTCAAACTAATTTTTCATAAGGGAGGAGGTACTAAATTGAAACATATTGATATTAAATTGAATTTTACTTAGATTACTATCCAGCCCCAGAAGCACTCTTTCCAATTCCACCTATACGGCCCATAGTAAGTGATTGAATTTGCCCTGTCTTGGCTTACCAATGGAAAATGGAGGAAAATAAGTTACATATGAATTTTATTCAATTATACTTTCAATACAAATATTTAAATGACCTGTGAGGAGGTGAAAAGTCACTCCACCATGTTTTTAACTGATGGTGGACTTGAAAGGTCCATGTAAGTGCCCAAAAACTCCTATTTTTTAGGCAAAACTGCCATTTCTTGATCATAACATACTTCTAACTATCACCTGACTGATTATGACATTATTTTATCTTATCCACATTGATATACACCTTGATGACATATTTTTTAACTCCCACCCTCTGTACAAGTTAATTAATTAGCTAGAAAAGTGGCCAAATTACCCTTTTACCACATAAAACCTAGAAAATGGCCAATTCGTGACTTGAAGACACCTTGAAACAATTGAAATACCATTGTAGGACATTTTCAATACCATTTGGCACTTTGACTAAGTTTGACTAGGTTTGACCAATGTTGACTTTGGTTGATTGAGCTAGTACAAGGAGGATGGGTTTTAGCAAGGACTAGAGCAAGGGTAAGTGAGACATGTAGGACAATAGATGACCCTATAGGGCATAATAAACTTTCTATAAAAATTTAAAATAGTATGGGTTGACCTAAATTTGACTTGGAGTCAAATTTGGTCAATATTCTTGGCAATTCCCAGGGGTGGCATGCATGCTATGCCTAAGACCAGTTACCTAATCCTTCCATTGGGAAAGGATTCCCACATATGAGCACTCTAATTGACTTGAACAAACCTTTAGCTCAAGGGAAACAATTTTGTTGACACATACACATAAAACACACACCAAACAAAGGAAATGAAACACACTTGTGCTCTAAAGCACTTAGGAAACACTAAAATAAACACACTTTAAAGTGTATAAACTAAATAGCAAGAATTGATCCTCCTAGATCAAAAAGAAAGCTTTTCATACCATTTCTTTGAAGTGGAATAGAAGAGTGTGCAAGCTACCACTTAGGTCTTGTCCTTGTTTTTTCAACACCTTACTTACTTCCCATGGTGCTTGCATTGACTTCATCTAGTTTCATAGCCAAGAACATGTGTTCAATAGAAACATACTCCTCTTGATTGCTTTGAATGGAAACCATAGTCCTTGGTTCAAGTGGGTTTCCATTAATTATAGACTCATTTTTATCTTCACATTCAACCTCAACCTCAAGTGGATTTTCATCATCAAGGTTGTATTCATTTTGAAAATTAATTTCTCCATCAAACTTTGATGTTTCTAGTAGTTGAATGCATAGGAGAAGTTCTTCAAAACTTACTACCTCTCTTGTAACCTTGTATTCTCCATCCATTTTATGCATTTTATCTTCTTGAGATGAATCATTCTTACCTGGTTCTTCTGTGGAGGTGCTTTATGATCTTCAATAGGTTTAGTTGCAACATCTCCTTCAAAACTCTTCTCAAGCTCTTCATGAAGTGGAGATGCATCATCCAATCTCAAGCAAAAAAAATTGAGATCATCCCAAAATGCCAAATCTTATGATCAATAAAAAATACTTTAAGTTTATTAACATTCTTACCAATCTCTTGTGGAACATCATGTTGGTGAATGAGTGTGTCTTCTTGATCTTGTGTTGCAAGTTGATCATCATCATCATCATCATCATCACCATCCATATCATCAGTTCCTTCCTTAAACTCAAAGATTGATCCATTAAGGTGAAGAGGTGTACCAATGACAATATCTTCATCATAACTACTTGAGGTATCATCTTCAATATGTTCAAGGGACTCATCTATGGCAGCATCACATTCCAAATCTTGAGGAGTCTTAATAACAATTAATTGATTCTCAATTTGTGAAGGCAATAGAGAAGAGGTACTAAATGGCAATCCTTTAAGTGCTTTGTCAACCTTTTTGACATGGTTTTCTTCTTTTTTAAGGTTCACAAGAGTGGTACCTTGGTTTCTACCTTCTCTATGAATATCCCTTTGTATGATCTTTTGTTCTTTTGATGTGAGGCAAGGAGTAGCTCTTTCTTATGCCACTAAGGCTTGACAACCTCCTCCACCATCATTCACAAATTAACCTTGAGAGTGTCCCCAATGATCCAAATGTTCCTCTCCTTGAACCAAGTTGGTATGGACTAGAACAACAACCTTTGTGGATGGAATGTAATTAGGATTATAGCTATTAGGCTACCTATTGAAAACTTGATGAGCTTAGTGATTATATTGAGGATTGGGTGGAGTACTTACTTGTAATTGAGCTTGTTTGAGTTGAGCTTGTAATGACTTGATCATTTCATCTTTGTCTATAGCATTATCCATCTTCTTGGAGTGATTAGAGGCTTGATATTGGCATTGGGAACTTTATCAACACTTGCGATTTCAAATGAACTATGAGATAACAAAGGCATAACAACTCTTGGGGACAATTTCCTAGCTAGTATCAAACTATTCTCACCTTCAATAGATATTTAATATGCATCAAGTAGAGTAAATCCTATGAACCACATCTCTTCTCAGAGATATCAATCCACATCCCTCCATAGGGGTAGATGGTGGCCACTCTCTGACCAGGTTCACCTTTGAGCTTACTGTGACTACACATAGTGGTCTGGAAGAGGACCTAGATCACTCCAAAGCTTTTGGCATGATAGCCAGTCCTTCTATTGGAATCAGAGCTAGGTCTCGAGGTTAAGACCCACAGAATTTGGTGGGCATGATCCACACATCCCTTCTCAGGGATAGTGATACACTGCTACCACGTGTCTGACTGGGTCCTGCCTTGGGTGCTTCAGTCCTTGGGCCACATAGTGGTCTGGAAGAGGACCCAGATCACTCTAAAAATTTTGGCGTGATGGCTAGTCCTTCTATTGGTATCAGAGCTAGGTCTCAAGGTTGAGACCCACAGAAGCTGGTGGGCATGATCCACACATCCCTTCTCAGGGATAGCGATACACTACTGCCACGTGTCTGATTGGGTCCTACCTCAGGTGCTTCAGTCTTTGGGCCACATAATGGTCTAAAAGAAGACCCAGATCACTCTAGAGCTTTTGGCATGATGGCCAGTCCTTTATTGGTATTAGATCTAGGTCTCGAGGTCAAGACCTATAGAAGATAGTGGGCATGATCCACACATCCCTTCTTAGGGATATCGATACACTGTTGCCATGTGTTTGATCAGGTCCCACCTTAGGTGCTTCAGTCCCTAGGCCACATAGTGGTCTAGAAGAGGACCCAGATCACTCTAAAGCTTTTGGCATGATAGCCAATCCTTCTAAAGCTCTAGAGTGATCTAGGTCCTCTTTCAGACCACTATGTGGCCTAGGGACTAAAGCACCTGAGGTGGGACTTTATCAGACATGTGGAAGTAGTGTATCGTTATCCTTGAGAAGGGATGTGTGGATCATGTCCACCAACTTTCATGGGTCTCAACCTCGAGACCTAGCTCTGATACCAATAGAAGGACTGACCATCACACCAAAAGCTCCAAAGTGATCTGGGTTCTCTTCCAAACCACTATGTGGCCCAAGGACTGAAGCACCCAAGGTGGGACTCGGTCAGACATGTGGTAGTAGTGTATCACTATCCCTGAGAAGGGATGTGTGGATCATGCCCACTAGCTTCTATGGGTCTCAACCTCGAGACCTAGCTCTGATACTAATAGAAGGACTGGCTATCATGCCAAAAGCTCTAGATTGATCTGGGTCCTCTTCCAGACCACTATGTGGCCCAAGGATTGAAGCACCCAAGGTGGGACCCAATCAGACACATGGTAGTAGTGTATCACTATACTTGAGAAGGGATGTGTGGATCATGCCCACCAACTTTTGTGGGTCTCAACCTTGAGACCTAGCTCTGATACCAATAGAAGGACTGGTCATCACGCCAAAAGCTCCAAAGTGATCTGGGTCCTCTTCCAGACCACTATGTGGCCCAAGGACTGAAGCACCTGAGGCAGGACCTAGTCAGACACATGGCAATAGTGTATCATTATCCCTGAGAAGGGATGTGTGGATCATGCCCACCAACTTCCATGGGTCTCAACCTTGAGACCTAGCTCTGATAATAATAGAAGGACTAGCCATCATGCCAAAAACTCTAGAGTGATCTGGGTCCTCTTCTAGACCACTATGTCACCCAGGGACTGAAGCACATGAGGTGGGACCCAGTCAGACACTTGGCAGCAGTGTATCACTATCCCTGAGAAGGGATGTATGGATCATGCCCACCAACTTCCATGGGTCTCAACCTTGAGACCTAGCTCTGATACCAATAGAAGGACTGGCCATCACGCTAAAAGATCTAGAGTGATTTGGGTCCTCTTCCAGACCACTATGTGGCCCAAGGACTAAAGCACCTGAGGTGGGACCTGATTGGACATGTGGCAGTAGTGTATCACTATCCCTGAGAAGGGATGTGTGGATCATGCCCACTAGCTTCCATGAGTCTTGACCTTGAGACCTAGCTTTGATACTAATAGAAGGACTAGCCGTCATGCCAAAAGCTTTGAAGTGATCTGGGTCCTCTTTCAGACCACTATGTGGCCTAGGGACTGAAGCACCCGAGGTGGGACCCAATCAGACATGTGGTAGTAGTGTATTGCTATCCCTAAGAAGGGATGTGTGGATCATCCTCCCATTGATTTCAACATTACTACCACATCAGTTCCAATGGCCTTGAGATAAGTGGGTAACATAAACCTTGGAGGGGGTCTCATGATAGGTGGCAACCTATGCCATGTTCTTTGTGTTGGGTGAATATTTTGTCAATCAGCTAACTGATGAGTAAAATAGGTCTTATCAACCATAGCAAGGGAGATTGGTCAACCAAGTGTGCAAGTTTACCACATCAAAAGGAGACAAATCTCTCCTCTCATCAAGGGGAGGTTCCCTATTAAATATGATGAGCTATATACTATAGATATAAGCAGAAAATAACACTCAGGGTAGGACTACACCATCCATCTCTCTTTTTTTAGAGATGATGTTCACAAATAGAGGAGAAAATCTAGGTGAAAACACTGAAGGCACTTCTCTTCTTTCAAAAGTGATCTTTCAAAAAATAGCAAGAGTTCTTTCAGGTAATGACAAGTAACTAGTAACAAAAAGGGCGCAGTAACTAGCAGAATGAGGTGTAGCACAAAGTCTTCACCTCAACTACCCAAAGAGTGAAATACAAAGGGTAATGGGGGCACAAATTCATCCCAAGACCCTTTACATAGAAAGAAACTAAAAACACACACTGAAGACAATTATGAGAGCACAAAATCTTCCCACAAATGGCTTCAGGACACCTTCCTGATTACTTCCACTAGTTCTGTTTGTTAAATTAAATAAACAAGAATGCATCCAGAAGATAGACATAAGAACAATCTCCTAAAATGGCACAAGTTATAAAAACACAAAGTCTGTAAGTAACTTGCTTTCTCATTTAGATAAAATAATATGAACAACAATCTGAGCTCAAAGTCTCAGTATTCGCCTTTCAATTTGAGTAGAGTTTTGCTTCTGTAATTCCAAAAAAAATATTTCCCACGCATCAGACCCTAGATTACAATGTATATCAGCCAAGAAAGGCTTGGAGCTTTTTCCTATGGGATGGCCCACACTGCATTTAATGCCTTGAATGCATTTTTAGTTCTATTTAGGAGGCCATGCTGGGAATAGTGTATTAGCCTTAACTGTGGCGTGCCCATTCATTTCATATGTCTCCTCCTTAGCAGGAGTTGTTTGGTCCTTTTTTTATGTCTGTGCAGCTGTCCACTTTGCCTTTACTTCATGGAATGAAAATAGGCCGCATCCTTGATTTGGCATGCTCAGATGACTACTTGGTGAACTGTTTCACCTATTAGAGATAACACCCTTGTAGATATTTCTAATATTTTTGTATTGTTCTTCTCTTCCCTATAGCAATTTGAGCTCTCAGGCTCTCTTTTCAGCTGGTTGCTTTGTTTACTCTTTAATTTCTGTGCCATATTCAAAAACTAACGGATATTCTGTTACCTTAATTTTGACGTCCACGGGGCCATCAATGGTTGTTAGCTGCTTGAACCATATTGAACCATGAACCTTTGAACATGTTGAAAGTTCATTGGTTCATTGGTTCATCAATTTAGGTGATTTTTCTCAGCTTCTTGGTTCAATTGCTACCTTTATTCATTTGTTTCTTTACTTTGTCTAGTTGAACCATCCATTGAACTAGTCTCTGGAATCATCCATGTTCTTCCTTTGCTTGGGGTTATCTTTGAACCGCTTGAACCTGTGAACCATTAAAATTTGAACTCTTTCAATTCAAGGTTCAATCAGTTCATTGGTTCATTCTCTTCTTTGGTTTAATTGCTACTTCTTTTATTTTTCTAAGTCTTTTGAAGCCTTGAAATTTTGAACCTTTGAACCCTTGAACCCATTAAACCATTTGGTTCAAGGTTCAATGGTTCAATCCTTGTTATTTGAAGCCTCCTTTTAGCCTAAGTCTTTTTGAAGCTTTCCCTTCATCTTTATCAAGCCTTTGGAACACCCTAAAGGGAAGGTGTCCCTTCAAGATTTTAGAAAGGTCATTTTTGTTGGCGCAGAGAGCCCCCCACAAGGGCACATACCCTTCAGGGTCCTTCAAGCTTTAATTCCTTCAAGCGGCCTTCATCGGTTCTTTTCCTTCGAACAAAATGTTTGAAGGAATTCCTTCAGACAATTTGTCTAAAGGAAATCTTCCTTGGCTTCTTCCATTTTCTTTTGGGTTTTTCCTTCGAACAAAAGTCTAAAGGAATTATTTTGGGCTTTTTGTCCGAAATATTTTCCCTTTGCCTTATCTATTTTTCTGAGGAAAATCTTCTCGAAGGAATTCTTATGGTTCCTTCACTTAGTAATTTCCTCAGATAAAAAGTTTGAAGGAAATGTTCCCTTTCAGCCTTAGTCACTTTTTGATCCTTTGAACCCATGTTCCCTACCCTCCGCAAGGGCACTTGTCTCTAGTTCACTACCCTCCACAAGGGCATTTGTTCCTTCAGCTTTGGAGTAGTCCTTTGAACCAACTATTTAAACTGATCAATTGAACCAACTTTGTTTCAACGGTTCAATAGGTTCAATCAGTTCAATCTCTTTGTTTTGGCTAAGTCTTTTAACCACTTGAACCAACCACGCATTTGAATTTGTTGAACCATTGAACTCGTTGAACCGTTGAACCAAAGTTGGTTCAAGGTTCAATGGTTCAAGCCTTCTTCTTTTCGCTAAGTGTTTTGACGCTATTGAACCTTGAAGCAGTTGAACTTGATGAACTTTTGACAAAAGTGCTTAATTCTTTAAGTTTGCCAACAACATTGAACCTTTGAACCTGTTGAACCAAAATGGTTCAAGGTTCAACGGTTCAATGGTTCAATCCTTACTTAGAAGCTTGCCAATGAACTTTTTTTTAAAACCAAGGCATTGAACCAATATTGAAATTGCCTAAGTGCTGGAAACTTGCTCCTTTGAGAGAATTTGCTTGATGAGGCCATTGAACCCATTGAACCTGCTAGTTTCAAGCCTATAGAGTCCATAGATTTAAGCCTACAAAGTTCATAGAAATCTGAAAAAGCTTAAATAATAGAGAATTTGAATGCTCAAAACAATTTTTTTAGAAGGGAAGAGATAATTTTAGCCTATTGAACCAAAATAGTTCATATATTGTCCCAAAATGAGTGATAGATTTTGGGAACAACAGCTGGCTCCAATTGGGGAACTTCTTTCAGTTGAAACTTGGAACAGCTGAGGGGAGTAGAAACCAGAATCTCCAGTGTCTTGAAGTATGCCATTGGGTTATGGAATCATGCTACCCAAAAAGAAAGGTGCCAAAAAATAAAAATGAACAACACAAAATGGAACTAAAGACTATACAAATATACATATGTATAGGTGAACTTATCTGATACTTCAAGAATCGAAGTGCTTCAGATGTTGCCCATTGTGAGGCAAAGAAAAGAGTGTGTCATCTTGATACTTCAATAGGAAGTTGTTTTCACCATTGAGCTAATGGATAATAAAGGGGCCTCTCCAAAGGGAATAAAATTTCCCATGCATTTCCTTTGGTTCTCTCTTTTTATCCCACAACAGGACTTGATTTCCAACCTGGAAATCATGGTCTTTTGCTTTCTTTTCAAAGAGTTTCTTCACCAAACTTTGATGGGAAGTAATTCTATCCACCACCATAGTTCACTGCTCATCCAACTCAGTCAAGCACATGATCCTCTTATCGATGAAGCTTTCATATGTCTGATCTTCAATTTCCCTAGCCAATTTCAATGCTAGCAATTCTAGGGTGATTGGTATCTCAGCATTGAGACCATAAAGAAGTTGGAAAGGAGACATATCAATTACCTTCTTTGGTGTAATTATGTCTACCCATAGAGCATCAACCAATGCTTTATTCCATGTTTGTTGGTTGTCATCTACCAACTTCTTGATGATAGTCACCAGGTTCTTGTTACGTGATTTAGTTTGTCCATTCTCTTGTGGAAAGTAATCGGAAGAGTGGGAGAGAGTGATCCCATAGTAAAAATAGAACTGAGTAATCTCTTGGGAAGTGAAACAAGCTATGTTATCTGTAACAATCTTGGTTGGGACCCCAAACTTGGAAATGATGTTCTCCTTGAGGAAATTGCACACTACTTCTGAAGTGGCCTACTTGGTTGGGATAGCTTCCACCCATTTGGTGAAGTAATCTGTGGTTGTGAGGACATAATCATGTCTAGCATTTTAATATGGGTTTACAACCCCAATGAAATCAATTCCCCATTGCTAAAATGGCTCTTCTATCACCACTAGCTTGAGAGGCAGAGTAGCCAATTTGGGTCTTCCAATGAACTGTTGGCATAGTTCACATTTATGTACCCATTTATATGCATCTTGAAAGAGAGTAGGCTAATAATACCTGGCTCGTAGAATCTTATGGGTAGTTACAAGAGTAGAGAAATGGCCTCCATAGGCCAGATTGTGAAAGGACTTCAAAAGTTGGTTCTGTTGCTCCTTATCCACACAGTGAAGGAACACTCCATCAAGGCTCCTCTTATACAAGCCATTGTCCCAAAGGACAAAATTGGAAGCTTTCAACTTGATGATCCTCCTTTCTTTATGAGACAGGTGAGCAGGACATTCACCATAAGTAAGGAAATGAGTGATACTTGAATACCACTCATTCATGGTGGAGACAAAGAGGATTGTTGGTGTGTATTCAATTTTTTTTTCTTCTCGCTCTGTTTCTTCTGGTCTATTGTCAGCAATCAATTGGCATAGGCCCTATCTCCACACCAGTTTAGTTGGTTTGATGACTAGATCAAACTCCTAAATTTTAGCAATCTAATTCCCTCTTTTGGTTCCAAACTCTTGCTGAGTTAAAATGGGTTTGATTGTGGTGTCAGGAACCAGGGCAGTAGTATGTGAATTTAGGATGTAAAAGTAGAAATGCTTCATTGCTTTTACCACTGCATAAGCATGCTTCTCCATGTTTGAGTATTTCAGCTCATGAGCTTTGAGAAGATAGCTCATGAAAGAAATGGAAGATTCCACACTTTCATAGATTTGTTGAACCAGTATTGTTGAAAGTGTGTGTTCAGAAGCATAACTATATATGGTGAAATCCTTGGTATAATCTAGACAAACCAAAATTAGGGCATGAGCAATAGCTATCTTGATGTCTCAGAATGCCAATTTGCCTTCTTCAATCCAACTAAAGGTGGCCTTTCCTTTCATCATATTTACAATGTGGCTAGTCTTCTCAGCAAACTCTGGGATGAACCTTCGTAAAAAATTCACTTTTTCAAGGAAAGAGTGAACTACAGTCTTACTTGTAGGCAGGGTAAGCTCTTGGATGGACTTGACTCTGTCTAAGTCAATCTTCATGCCTTCTCAGGACATAATGTGTTCGAGAAGATTCCCTTTTGTCACTCCAAAAATAGACTTCTTGGGGTTAAGAGAAATGTCATTCTGGCGATAGCGTTCTAGCACTTGTTGCAAATGGCATACATGGTCAGGGTGATGCTTGAAAAAGATTGTTAAGTCATCAAGATATACTACAATGAACTTACCTATTTCATCATTGAAATCAAGGTCCATTGCTCTCTAAAAGGTGGTGCCATCATTTATCAGGCCAAATGGCATTCTCTGATAGGCAAAGGTGCCCCAAGGTGTGGTGAAGGTAGTCTTGTGTTGGTTTGCTTCACCAACTTCAATTTGATTGTATCCTGAGAAGCCATTCAGCATTGATAACATCTCTAAACCGGTCACTATCTGAAGCACTTGATCCATGATAGGTAGAGGATAGTTATCCTTTAAGGATGACTGATTCAAGTTCCTAAAATCTACACAAAGGCAAATTTTTCCATTCTTCTTGCTCATAGGGACTATATTTGCAATCCATGTGGAATGATGAATTGGAAAAATTATCCTAGCATTCAGCATTTTATGTATTTCAGATAGAATAGTACCTGATATCTTCAAATTGTATTGTCTAGATTTTTGCTTGTAAGGCACTGAATCGCCTTTGAGAGGAATGTCATGGCAAATTTTTTTAGGCCTGAGTGACTTCAAATCATCATACGAGTATGCTAGGACATCCATGTACTAGCAGAGTAGAGCAGTGAACTGAGTGCAGCATTTTCCAATGTTCACCATATTGGGATCTTCCTTGGTACCCAAATTTATCTGATCAAACTCTTGGGAGGAGCTTGAATTGGTCGGCTACTATTTGATGAATCTATCATGTTTATCAAATAGCTTCTCAATGGAAACTAGGCCTTTGAGAATCTTATTCCCTTTAAATTGTAGGAACTCTTCACCTACATCTGCACTTGATTTAGGGGCTGGTTTAAGCTTCTGAGGCTCACTACCTTAGAAATGTAGTTGTTGAAAGCTATCATTTTACTCCAAGAAGGCAATTATTTGGTTGTCATTGTTAAACACCTACCAATGATTGGCATTATCTAGCACACTTGGTCAAAATATCAGCTCAATAGTGTACCTATCTCCTTTAAAATTAGGGTGAGAAACTAAGAGAGTTGCTGAAATAGCCAATGCATCAACTCTATCATTGAATTCTCTGGGTATGGTAGAGATGTTGAAAGCATCAAAGCTTTCAATTTGATCCTAGAATAGATTGCACTAGTGGTGAAATCTCTCATTTTTTGTTTGATACAGGTTTCTCACCTGAAAAACCACCAGTTCAGCATCTCCTTTGGCATGAAGGAGATTGATGCCTTTGTCTCGAGCAACCTTCAGTCCAAGCAATAGAGATTCATACTCAGCTGTGTTATTAGTGTTGTTAAACTACAACTTGTATGATGAAAGAAAGATATATCTTTGAGGAGATATCAACACAATTCTGGCTCTTGAGTCGGTAGAAGAGCAGTTGCCATCAAATTCTAGAATCCATACCTCATCATACACTGATTTTTCCTTGGATTCTTCTTCATTCAGAGGAGAAGGTTCTTCTGCACTTGCATTGCATTCTACCATCTTTTCTGCTATTCTATCTGAACCAATTTTTAGACTCTTATTTTTAGAAGTTTGATTAGTGAAAACATGAACATCCTCGGTGGTCAAGAAATAATTACCCATGCCTGAAGACTCAAACAAAATTTGAGCTTCAGGCACTGATGTTTGAGTAACCACGTATTTTTCTTCCTTCTCAGGGAGTAGCCTCTTCATGATGCCTTTGATAGAGATCCTTGCCTCGAATAGGTCCATGTTTAACTCACCACCAACATCCTTGAAGAAAATTTGGCCAAGAAAGATGCCGTATGATGCTAAGATGTTAGCCACCAAGACAGTCATCTTGATTCTTTTGTCTGGAAATGCTGCAAATGCAAATTAGGCATCCTTAATTTATCCCAATAATGATACTTATTTATTTTCCATGGAGAAACATCTCCCAAATGTCTTGGTCAGTGTGAGACCAAGGGATTCTACCACTTTGGCAGGCATGACATTGTCTGAAGCTCCAAAATTAATGATGCAATTATTCAGCTGATGTCCATTTATCAATAGGGAGACATAGAAAGGTTTAGTCCTTCCAAGAGCAGTAGGAGGAGTAATGACAACATTGTTTGGGGTGGACATGTTCTTTGGGGGATCATGAGTTACCTTCTTAGCATCTTGTCTTGCAGGGATGGTTTGGTTCTTTACACATTAAACTAACTTGTCCAATTACTCAGGATGGGACTACAAAAATTTAAATTATATGGTCAATTATGTCAAATGTTTGAAATGAACTAGGTACAGAGGATGGGAGTTCATCCTTTTAGTTTTTGGGAGGGAGAGGACTGGTTTGTGAATTTGAAGTAGAAGGTGTATGGATGTTTGATGTACTTACCTTTTTTGCAATCACTGGGTCCTTTGGCTGGAAAGGCAAAGTGTTTCCTCGCTTGGCAATTGAAATTGTTGGTTCAGGTCGCTCCTCTGTCTTCTTTATCAGCTTGTTGGGCTAGCTAATTCTTAGACCAGGTGAACATAGCGTATGATCCCTCAGCTACTTTTCCTTTATTATGGGTTCATTCTGATAATTCAAGAAACCAATGTTGGAGTCGCCAGCTAATTCTTCTTCCTCCTCAGTGAAGAGATTAGCATCATTTTTAGGGTTTAATTCAAGCTAGAAGGAGAAATTTGATTCTACTTCAAAATATCCAACTGCTGAATTGGTTGGAGGTGATTCAATGGCAAGGTTTCCCCATAGAGGAGGAAGATGATTTGCTTACCCTTTATTCCTGGCAGCATTGCCTTGGTATGATTGATTAGGAAATGTCCTCCTTGGTACATCTCTATATGAAAGAGAAGATGACATCCCTTATGTCATTTGTTTTCTAAGAGCCAACAACTCATTTGCAAACTTCTACACCATTGGATCAGTGGTGACTGTAGGTGAGTATTCTGAAAATGAAGAGGATTTACCTTTGTTAGGGCCTCTCCTTATCTTTCCTACCAAGATAAGGTCATCTTTGACCTCAGTAGCCAAATCATGAGCAGTAGTAAGGTCTATATGGCCAGCACGTCTCAACAGAAAACTCATTTTAGGCAGTTGTGAGTTGATGAAGAAGCATTTAAGGTTCTCAAGTGCTGGCTAAGCAATGGTAGAAATTCAGTTCCTCAGCTTGTCAAACTTTGCTATGAAATCCCTCATAGGCTCATGAGGTTCCTTCTTCATCTGTGTGAGCTAGGTCAGCAAGGCATGTGCATCTTCTACAGGTTTGAACCTGGCTTCAAATTTAGCTTTGAGAGTGTCCCAGTCAATCACTAATCAAGCCTACAAATGGTAGAACAAGTCTGCAGTAGCACCTTTTAGTGTTTCCACAAACAACCTGACTGCTATGTCCTCATATGCCACACCTATCATGCCATAATCTATGCTGAAGGCTACAATGTGTTCATCAGGATGAACTCTCCCATCACCAAATAATTTGGGAAAATTCTTCCTTGAACTATGTGAAAGCTCATGTAGAGGTAGAGTAAGATTGAGTGGGCCAAAAGAGTTACCCTAGGGGCCTTGAACTACCATGATTGGATTGTGGAAAATGTGGATAACAAATCTAGGTGGAGTACGTATAGGCAAAGCTTTGCTGACAGCAAAAAAGGAAGCTTTGCCTTGTGTTGGTGTCCTAGTATGGGTAGGAGGAACACTCCTAGATCATTGAACTTGAAGTTTGGGAGGGAAAAAATTAGAATTGCCCTTCTGCACCAATTTAAAAATAGGTTCAACAACACCTTGGGCTCTCAGGCTTCTAGTATAGCGTGGAGTTGCCAAATTACAAAATAAAAATGGGAAATAATTGGTCTTGCTTCAGCTTGAAGCTTGAGGCTTCAAACTACGCATTCTATCCCAATTGGTGTGGATGTGGAGGAAGATGGTAAGGCTATAATAATAATGGGTAAGACATAGACCAGATTTGCTAGAGTATATAATGGATAAAGGTAGGAACTGCACGTCGATCCCTAGTAGAGTCACCAAAAAGCTATTGGGTGAATATTTTGTCAATCAGCTAATTGATGAGAAAAATAGGTCTTATCAACCACAACAAGGGAGATTGGTCAACCAAGTGTGCAATTTTACCACATCAAAAGGAGACAAATCTCTCCTCTCATCAAGGGGAGGTTCCCTATTAAATATGATGAGCTATATACTATAGATATAAGCAGAAAATAACACTCAGGGTAGGACTACACCATCCATCTTTCTTTTTTCAAAGATGATGTTCACAAACAGAGGAGAAAATCTAGGTGAAAACATTAAAGGTACTTCTCTTCTTTCAGAGGTGATCTTTCAGGAAATAGCAAGAGTTATTTCAGGTAATGACAAGTAACTGGTAACAAAAAGGGCGTAGTAACTAGTAGAATGAGGTGTAGCACAAAGTCTTCACCTCAGCTACCCAAAGAGTGAAATACAAAGGGTAATGGGGGCACAAAGTCATCCCAAGACCCTTTACATAGAAAGAAACTAAAAACACACACTGAAGACAATTATGAGAGCACAAAGTCTTCCCATAAATGGCTTCAGGACACCTTCCTGATTACTTCCACTAGTTCTGCTTGTTAAATTAAATAAACAAGAATGCATCTAGAAGATAGACATAAGAACAATCTCCTAAAATGGCACAAGCTATAACAGCACAAAGTCTGTAAGTAACATGCTTTCTCATTTAGATAAAATAATATGAACAAAAATTTGAGCTCAAAGTCTCAGTATTCACCTTTCAATTTGGGTAGAGTTTTGCTTTTGTAATTCTAATAAAAAGATCTCCCATGCATCAGACCCTAGATTACAATGTATATCAGCCAAGAAAGGCTTGATGCTTTTTCCTATGGGATGGCCCACGCTGCATTCAATGCCTTGAATGCATTTTTAGTTTTGTCTAGGGGCCATGCTGGGAACAGTGTATTGGCCTTAACTTTGGCATGCCCATTCATTTCATATGTCTCCTCCCTATCAGGAATTGTCTGGTCCTTTTTTTGATATCTGCACAACTATCCACTTTGCCTTTACTTCATGGAAGAAAAATAGGCCATGTCCTTGATTTGGCATGCTCAGATGACTACTTGGTGAACTATTTCACCTACTAGAAATAACTCCCTTGTAGATATTTTTGATCTTTTTGTATTGTTCTTCTCTTCCCTGTAGCAATTTGAGATCTCGAGCTCTCTTTTCAGCTGGTTGCTTTGTTTACTCTTGGAGTTTCGTGCCATATTCAAAAACTAATGGATATTCCATTACCTTAATTTTGACATTCGTGAGGCCATCAATGGTTGTTAGCTACTTGAACCATAGTGAACCATGAACCTTTGAACCTGTTAAAAGTTCATTGGTTCATCAGTTCAGGTGATCTTTCTCATCTTTCTGGTTCAATTGTTGCCTTTGTTCATTCATTTCTTTGCTTTGTCTAGTTGAACCATCCTTTGAATTGGTCTCTAGAATCATCCATGTTCTTCCTTTACTTGGGGCTATCTTTGAACTGCTTGAACCTGTGAACCATTAAACTTTGAACTCTTTCAGTTCAAGGTTCAATCGGTTCATTCTCTGCTTTGGTTTGATCGCTGCTTCTTTTATTTTTCTAAGTCTATTGAAGCCTTGAAATGTTGAACCTTTGAACCCTTGAACCCATTGAACCATTTGGTTCAAGGTTCAACGATTCAATCCTTGTTCTTTGAAGCCTCCTTTTAGCCTAAGTCTTTTTGAAGCTTTCCCTTCATCTTTATCAAGCCTTTGAAACACCCCGAAGGGAAGATGTCCCTTCAGGCTTTTAGAAAGGTCCTTTTTATTGGCACTGAGAGCCCCCTATAAGGGCACATACCCTTTGAGGTCCTTCGGGCTGCCTTCATCGGTTATTTTCCTTCGAACAAAATGTCTGAAGGAATTCCTTCAGATAATTTGTCTAAAGGAAATCATCCTTGGCTTCTTTCATTTTCTTTCAAGTTTTTCCTTTCGGGCTTTTCCTTCAGACAAAAGTTCGATGGAATTGTTTCAGACTTTTTGTTTGAAAGAATTTGCCTTTGCCTTATCTATTTTTTTGAGGAAAATCTTCTTAAAGGAATTCTTACATATCCTTCACTTAGTAATTTCCTTAGACAAAAAGTCTGAAGGAAATGTTCCCTTTCAGCCTTAGTCATTTTTTTATCCTTTGAACCCATGTTCCCTACCCTCTATAAGGGCACTTGTCTCTAGTTCACTACCCTCTGCAAGGGCATTTGTTCCTTCGGCTTTGGAGCAGTCCTTTGAACCAACCATTTGAACCGACCGATTAAACCAACTTTGGTTCAATGGTTCAATGGGTTCAATCTCTTTATTTTGGCTAAGTCTTTTGACCTCTTGAACCAACCGCGCATTTGAACCTGTTGAACTGTTGAACCCGTTGAACCGTTAAACCAAAGTTGGTTTAAGGTTCAACGGTTCAATGGTTCAATCCTTCTTCTTTTCGCTAAGTGTTTTGAATCTGTTGAACCTTGAAGCGGTTGAACTTGATGAACTTTTGACAAAAGTGCTTAATTCTTTAAGCTTGCTGAGGATGTTGAACCTTTAAACTCGTTGAACCAAAATGGTTCAAGGTTCAATGGTTCAATCCTTGATTAGAAGCTTTTTGATGAACATTTTTGGTGGAACCAAGGTGTTGAACCAATCTTGAAATTGCCTAAGTGCTGGAAACTTGCTCCTTTGAGAGAATTTGCTTGATGAGGCCGTTGAACCCATTGAACCTACTAGTTTCAAGCCTATAGAGTCTGTAGATTTAAGCCTGTAGAGTTCGTAGAAATCTAAAAAAGCTTGAATAATAGAGAATTTGAATGCTCAAAACAATTTTTTTAGTAGGGAAGAGATAATTTTAGCCTATTGAACCAAAATAGTTCATATGTTGTCCTAAAATGAGTGATAGATTTTAGGAACAACACTTTGAAATCTTTCATTGGAATCTCCCATGAATTCATTAAGACCTCTCCTTATCACATTAAAATAATGGATTAGTGAAATTTGGTCACTCTTATTCTCAAACCTATTTACCAACAACTCTTTAAATCCATCTCAATTAGTAAAGCAACCACCTCCCAATGTTTTATACCAACCAAGTGCTTTACCCTTTAGAGACATCACAAGTAGCTTAATATCTATGTTGACTTGAGTGATATTGTGGAAATTACAAAAAAATTAGATGTCTGTAATGTGTTCATATGGGGTAATAGGACCTTCTCCATTGAATTTAGGGAGACTTTTGGAGGCATTGGGAGGGATAGGATCATATGCAGGAAGATTGATTGGATTTTGGGTGTTGAAGGCTAGGAAAGCATGTTGTCTAGCCATCTCTTCTTCATCCTCCTAACCAAGAAATATAATGTGGAAAAATTGATATAAAACCAAAGGTTCTCACCTTTTGGAGTCACCAAATGCTAGGTTAGAAATACTTATACAACCTTGGGCTTTTTAAGACCATCATTCACCTTTACATGGAAGCAATTAGGACTAGCTGTCCCACTAGGAATGCCAGAACTATTGTCTCCAAATATTTCACCCTAGAAGATGTTTTTTAAGCCTCTTCAATATTTGGCCAACATGGGAATACTTCCAGATGTGTGGGGCACCTATAGTGGAAGTAAACCTCTAGATTTTAAGGGCTAGCTCCCTAGATATGACTTGATGTGCTTATGCTACTAAAACTACATATTATGGGTAAAAAAGGAGAGAAAGATACATAAATCAAACTTAAACTAGGATGTGATACACCAAGATTTGCTTCCATTCATACACTTGGAATTTTCATAATGAACTAAGACAACCAAACTAGCCTCAACACCATTAATGGAGTTCCCTAGCATTAGTGTTTCTCATGAAGGCAAATAATAGCTCAACAAATGAAGGCAAGAGAAGGGAAGGTTAGTTATGACACTATCAAACTCATACAAACTTCAAGATTCTATTTTATTAGCATACACTTCATGAAACCTGTTAGGAGAGAAGTCATTTACAACAACACATTCAAGGATTGCATGAAAACAAGATGAACTCAATCTATACTTGACATTCAAGATGGATCAATTCAACACGTAGTGCAAATGGACTTAGAGTATAACCAGCTTACTTATCACTATCTTAAGTTCAAATCAAGGTACAATTTTGGTAGGGCTTTTCCATACCAAGGGTTGGAATCCCCTTCAATAGCCAAAATGGCTCATACTTATAGAACTTGGAAGAAGAGAGAGAAGAGAGAAGTTGAAGAGGCATAAGGACAAGTGTCCAAAGGTGAGAATCAATCAAAATACATGTGGATGCAATGTAAAATGAGTCATGAAACTGATTTACAAATCATTTCATCCTAAATTAGCATTTTCTCCAAGTGTGGTGTAGCAAATTTTCTCAATCATTCTCTCTTGCAAACTGCCTTCATCCTAGGCTTCCTTTTGAGCATTCTAAAGTAAGTTAGGAAAAGTTTCTCATGTGTGATGAGGAGAGGGAGTTACAAAGAAGCATTATAAAATTTGAGTTAGTTGAAGGTATGAATGATAATAAAAATATAGGCGGTTGCCAAGAAATGTTATGTTTTGCTAAATTTGAATTGATCAAGGATATGCAAATGCAAAATTAACAAATAGGCTATGAGTTGACTCACCATGGGAAGGTGGAATGTAATGAGAAGGAAGCTAAAGAAGATTACAAAGAGAGTTTGATAAAGATAAAGGAATAACATATGTATAAAGAGTTATTGGAACACGAGGACAAAAGAAGCAGGGTTAAGAAGCAAAACCAACGAAGAGTGCATGAACCAAGCGTAACAAGTGTAGAAAGCTATGTGAGATAAGTTAAAGTTAAGAATGAGGATTAGTCATTATAGGAAAATTATGAGAAAGAGAAGATAGAGATATAGGATATAGAATATGAGGTAAACAAGGAGTTACAACAAGTCATACACTTCATGTAGATAGAAGATGGATATGTAAAGAGACTAAACAAAGCAAGAAGGCAAAGAAAAAGGAACCAACTAAAGAGAAATGAAAAATAAAAGAGGAGAATAAGAAAGATAAGATCAGAGGATCATAGGAGAAGGAATTGAAAATCAAGAAAGGTGGACAAGATACATTTGAGTAGGAGCTCAAATTTTCTCCACTAGGGGAGTATGATGCAAAGCATCACAAAGTGATAAGAATGTAAATATGTTTTAATAAGTTCATTTTTTATTTTTTTAGGGTTTGATAGGCCTTATATATTCCTTTGGAATGATTTATAATCTTAAATTTGTGTGTTAGTAGGTATTTTGGTCTTCTCGCCAAAAAGCCTAGTTTAAAATTTTGAATTTTGAACCATGCTTTAATAGGTATTTTGGAGTGTTGTAGGAGATGTCAAGGTTGATGAATTTTGTGAAGGGGTAATATAATATCCTAGGAGGTATGTGAAGGTACTTTAATAAACAAATCATAAATAATATAATGCAAATAAAGAATCAAGAAGTGTCACTATCACTCCTGCATGGGAGATGGCAAGAACAAGAAAGTTTTCATGTTAGCATAAAAAAGAGCATGGAAATTTCATATAGGAGAGAAAGGAGAGTTTATATGTATTATGAGGATATAGGAGGTGGAGATCCTAATAAGAGATAGGAAAAATATCAATAAAAATAGAGAACTCTGCCTGCTCTGTCGATTCTGTGTTTAAATGTTGTAAAAGCATTGTGATCAAAGAAATAAAGAAGGTTTTAAGAGAGCATTTGAGGATTTTAAGTGACTTAAGGTATGTACACATGTTTTTATTATATTTATATCACTTATCTATAAGTCGGAGTTGCATGTATTAAGATACAAGATTTTGTTTTGTCATAGTCCTAAGAAGTAAAAATTTTGTATTCTCACAGTTAATAAACCAAGTTTTTAATATGTTTTGAAGATGGTTAAGCTTTGATGGAAGTTGGTATATATTTTTACAAGAGGTTAGATTCATTACTTAATTTTGTTTATTCCTTATAAATTTCAACAATCCATTATAGTTTCTAGAGATAACAAAATCCTTCATTCACAGTCTTTTATGTTTTTAGAAACCTACAAGTTGGATGATTGTGGAAGTATAGTCATTAATCAAGGTCAGATAATCATTGGGAAAGTTTTAAAAAGGTTTGGTAGATACTAGACATGAAAAAAATCTCTAGGATAGTCTTAAAATTTCATTTTAAGTGCAAAATAACACCTAGACTATTACATAGTCCACTTTCACCCTACTAATTTTTGCATATTGGCATGTATGATCCCTTTAGAGGTGGAGTAAGGATTAAATTTTTTTGTAATAGGTGTAACCAGGTGGGGAAAACTCAAACTACATTTTTTTTTTTTTTTTTAAACTCAAAATTTGCATTTTTCTAAGCCCTCAGCCTTACATAGGCTATACAAACATTTTATAGGGTTTTGAAAATGAAACTAGCATAACTTCTCATTTAAGTGGGCAAAAAACATAAAAATTTGTAGTCCACATGGATTTGAGGTATAATTAAGGATTCAAGATAAATTAGAGTGATAATTGATTGTATTGTATAGATTATGGAACTATGTGCTTGCATGTAGACTAAAGAGGCCTAATAAGGACAAAGGGGTGTATACACATAATATTTTCAAACTTTATCAATTACTAATGCTTTCTATCTTGAAGGAACCCATCAAGTCTCAATCTCTCTGAGTGCATGCCTTAAGGGGTTTACCGAGAAATGGGTGGTCAAACCATTAATATTTCACAGGATTGTTGTCCCTATACTACCAATTGCTATCTACACACCCGTCTCTTAAAACATTCCCCTAAGCATTGCCTACTCTTTTATACCCTCTTTTAGTCATTTTCTACCTTCATTATACCTTCCCTATCCTAAAATATTTTTTGATGGTTTACATTACACTATCAGCCCCATCAACCTTGTACTCTAATTGATAAAACTTATTTAGGTAGACTGAGACCTAATTTGTTTTTTTTTATCAATAACGATACAAGGTCAATTGTGTTGACCTTATCGACCTAAACTTTCTAAAAGTACCAGAGTTAGATCCACCTATATAAACACATCCATTTTTCCATTGATTAGATAAAAGAAGAAGAAGAAGAGATATATATTACATATCTACTTATCCACCATTCTACTTGAGGAGCATAGCTTAAGGTTTCATACTTTCTTTGGAGATATGGATCGTGTCTTGTGGAAAAGTCTTTTTGATGCATTGATAGGTTGTGTAGCCTAGATTTGATTTATCCTTGTCATCCTTACATACCACAACAACCTCTTGTGAAACACCTTAGCCAAAGGAGAGATTGAGGCTCGATAAGTTCATCTTCAAAGGTAAGTATTCTTAACTTATTCCTCCTTTATAAGAGTAGATAGATATGCATATGTACTTCTCTCCCATGCATTAAGATTTTATATACATTGATGTGATTATGTCTTCTATCCATGTTTACTTTTAATGTTTATTACCCCCACTTTATGCCAAAATCTTTGGTGAACATTGGATTAGACTTTACTTGTTATTAGTTTAGAGAATATGAAAACATAAGACCTAGTTAGGGTTATTGCATAGTTTTACTTGATTGGAGGCTTTGGAACCCTCTCTAGTGAATTTATTATATTAAAAGATCCCTTAGCTAGGTCTATCTGATCCATCTTGGTCATGACCCAAAATATCTAATGTGTCCACAATCGGAAGTGTAAGTAGATCTAACTTCTCCGAGCTAAAATTGATTTATAGATCTATTGGATTTCCCATTGCATACAAGGGGTGTTATGTTAGTAGGGTTTCCTTTAGAGTGGATCCATAAAACTTTGTAGGAAGTGTTGGGTGAATATTTTGTCATCAACTGACTGATGGCAAAATGGGTACATCAACCACAACACAAGGAGATTTATATGGCAAAATGGGTGTGGTGACCACAGCCAGAATGAGACAAATCTCTCCTCTCAGCAAGGGGAGGTTCCCTATAACTATAGAATAATAATATAAGATAAAAATAGACACAGGGGTGAAATCATACCATCCATCTCTCTTTTTTTCAAAGATGATGTTCACAAAATAGAGGAGAATTCTGGTGTAATTACTGAAGGCACTTCTCTTCTTTCAGAAATGATATTCAGCAAACAGCAAGAATTCTTCTTGGGTGGTAACTGTAACCACAAGAAACCCATAAAAGCAAAAAGTCTTTCATTGCTTCTCCCACTAATTTATGACAAGGAAACTATAGAATGAAGTGTATCCCAAAGTCTCCACCTAAAACTACAACAGAGTAAAAGATTATGAAGGATAAGGAGAGCTCAAAGTCTCTCTAGTATCCTTTACACAAAACACAGATTGAAGACAATTATGGTAGCACAAAATCTCCCACAGTTGGCTTCAGGACATCTTCCAGCTTATTTCCACTTGTTCTACTTATTTAATTAAATGGACAAGATTGTATTTAGGAAAAAGACATAAGAACAATTTCCTAGATAACACAAGCCATTTCAACACAAAGTCTGAAAGGTCACTTGCTTTCTCATTCACTTAAAAAAATATGATTAACAGTCTGAGCTCAAAGTCTCAGGAATGCCTTTCAATTTGGGTAGAGCTTCTCTTCTAGTAACAAAGAGATCCTCCTTTCTACAAAATGAGAGATTACAATATATAGCATCCAAAGAAAGACTTGGGTGCTTGTTTTCATGAAATGGCCCATGCTGGAACAGGTTATTGGCCTTAACTTTGGCTTTCTAAATCATCTCAAATGTGTTCTCCTAAGCATGGGTTGTCTGGTATTCTTTATGATGCTTACATGGTTATCCATTCACCTTTACTTAATGACTAAAAATAGGTTGCACCATTGAATGTTTGTGTTCTCTGAGATACACCTAGTGGACTGTTCCACCTATTGGAATAACTCTTCTGCAGATATTTCTATATTTTTTGTAGTCATTCCCTCTTTCCTTGCCACGTTTGTCTCTTCCTGGAGATTTGAGCTCTCAGGGCTATCTTCTTGCTTTCAGCTGGAGGCTTCAGCTCCTTTCTTGGCTAGTCACTGAGTTTGTTCTCAAGTCTTTTGAAAATTAATGGTTATTCCATTACCCTGAATTTGACATATGTGAGGACGTCATCGATCGATTGAAACTCTTTGAACCTTGAACCTTGAACTCTTTTGATTCAATGGTTCAATGATTCAATGTTTTGTAAAGGGTCACATTTGATTAGTTTTCTTTTGTGTATTCAAGGCATCGTTGAACCAATTCTTTGAACCATTTGGTTGAACCTTTTCCTAGAATCTTCCACTTCATCCATTCACTCGAAGCTTCCACTCAAACTTTGAATTTTTGAACCTTTGAACTCATTGAACCTTTGAACCTTTTGGAGGCAGGGTTCAATGGTTCAATGGTTCATTCTTACACTTTGAATCCTTTTATTCTTTAAGTCCATTGAAGTCATTGAACCTTTGAACTCGTCGAACCTTTAAACTTTACGGAGTTGGGGTTTAATGGTTCAATGGTTTAATGGTTCATTCTAATTCTTTGAAACCCATCGTTGAGTCTTTTGATTGAACCTTAGCATTGAACCATCCTCAAAACACTTAGGAAATGCCTTAAGTATTTTGAACTTCCCTTTGAGAAAGCACGCTTGTTGAACATGCGATTTCCTTAGCTAAAAAGGCTTGAGTGTTTGAAAAACTTAACTACTCAAAATATTTTTTGATAAATAAAGAGAGCATTTTAGCCTTTAGGACCAAAATGATTGGTATGTTTTCCACAAAAACAAGTGACAGATTTTGACAACAACAGTTGGATATAGTTGGGGAACTTCCATCAGTTGAAATTTTGAAACAATCGAAGGGAGTAGAAAGCAAAATCTCAATGCCTTCATCTATGCCATTGGGCTACGGAGTCATGCTTACTCAAAAAGAAAGACGTCAAAAATAAATGAACAAAATAAAACAAAGAAAGACTATACATATGTACAACTAGACTTATTTGATAATTTAAGGATTGAAGTGCTTCAGATGCTGCCCACTGTGAGGCAATGTAAATGGTATTCCATCTTGACATTTTAGCAAGAAGTTATTTTCACCATTTAATCAATGAATGGCAAATGGGCATCTCCATAAGGAATCTAATTTTCCATGCATTCCTTTTGGTTCTCTCCTCTTGTCCCATAACAAGACTTGATCTCCAATATAAAAATCATAAATCCTCACTTTCTGGTCGAAGAGTCCCTTTACCAAACTTTGATGTGCGGCAATACGATCCATCATCATAGTTCATTTCTCATTTAGTTCAGTCAAGCACATAATCCTCTTGTTGATGGAACTTTCAAAATTTGAATCTTCTACTGCCTTTGCCAACCTCAATGCTGGCAATTCTAGGGTAATTGGTATCTCTGTATTTAAACCATACAAAAGTTAGAATGGAGACATACCTATCACCATTTTGGGTGTAATCCTGTCTACCCATAAGGCGTCAAACAATTCTTTATGCCAAGTTCTCTGATTGTTATCTACCAGCTTCCTGATAATGGTCACCAGGTTCTTGTTGCTTGATTCTACTTGACCATTTCCTTGCGAATAATAGTGAGAAGAGTGGGAGATGATAATCCCATCATAGTAGCAAAATTAGGTAATTTCATGAGAAGAGAAATAGGTTGCATTGTCTATTAAAATCTTGGTTGGGACTCCAAACCTAGAAATAATATTTTCTTTGAGGAAATTACATACCACTTATGAAGTATCATGTTTGACTAGAATGGCTTCCACCCACTTGGTAAAGTAGTATGTGGCTATGAGAACATAATCATGTCCAACACTTAAGGATGGATTTATAGCACCAATGAAATCAATTCCCCATTACTAAAAAGGCTCTTTAATTACCACAGGCTTGAGAGGTAGCACGGCCAACTTGGGTTTCCCAATGAATTGTTGACACAGCTCGCATTTACGGCACATATTGACAATGTGGCGAGTCTTCTCTACGAATTTAGGAATGAACCTTCATAGAAAATTGACCTTTCCAAATAAAGAATGAACTACAGTCTTGTTGGTAGGAAGAGAAAGCTCTTGGATGGATTTGACTCTTTTTGGGTTGATCTTTATACCTTCTCGACACATAGTGTGACCGAGAAGTTTATCTTCTGTAACCCCAAAAATTGATTTCTTGAGATTAAGAGAAATACCATTTTGCTAACATCATTCTAGCACTTGTTGTAGATGATGCACATGATCAGGATGATGTTTATAAAAAAATTTCAAGTCATCAAGGTATACCACAATGAACTTCCCCATTTCATTTCTGAAGGCAAGATCCATCGCTCTCTGAAAGGTGGCACCAGCATTGATGAAGCCAAAAGGCATTCTGCGATATGCAAATGTGCCCCAAGGTGTGGTGAAAGCGGTCTTATATTGGTTTGCTTCACCAACTTCCACTTGATTATATCCTGAAAAACCATCTAACATTGATAACATCTCTGTGCCAGTCATTGTTTATAGCAGTTGATCCATGATAGGCAGGGAATAGTTATCTTTTTAAATTTGAAGGAACTTTTTGCCAATTTTTAAATTTGTTTCAGAACCTGATTCCCATGGTGGGATTCACTGCCTTCAAAATGAAGCTTCTAAAATCTATCTATCTATTCCAAAAAAGTAATGATTTAGTTGTCACCATTGAACACCTACCAATGGTTAGCATCATCAGGTATATTTGGTTGAAAGACCAGCTCAATAGTGTACTTGTTACCTTTAAAATATCGGTGAGGAATGATGAAAGTTACAAAGATGGCTAAGGAATCTGATCAATTATTGAATTCTCTGGGCATGAAATAAATATTGAAATCATCAAAATTTTAAAGATAGTCCCACACTAAATGGTGATAATGTCACAATCTTTCATTCTTGGTTTGATACAAATTTCTCATGTGACAATCCACCAGCTCAGCATCTCCCTAGGCATGAAGAAGTTTGACGCCTTTAGCTTGAGTAGCCTTTAATCTAAGTAGAAAATATTTGTACTTAGCAGTGTTATTGGTATTTCTGAACTACAACTTGTATGAGTAGGGAAAAATATCTCTTTGAGGAGATATCAAAACAACTCCAGCTCCAAAACTAGTCGAAGAATTGTTGCCATCAAATTCAAGAATCCAAACATCATTAGAATCTGATCTTCTATCAAATTTTTCTTCATTAGGGAGGGAAGATCCTTTTTCATCTATACTATGCCCTACTGATTCTTCTAATGTCTTGTCTAAATTTTTTGGATTGTCACCTAGTAAACTTTCATCTGTTGAAATAGAAAATCTCTAGTAGACAGAAAGTAATTACCCATGCCTGAAGATTCAAACAAAATTTGAGCTTTAGGGGCTCATGTTTGGGTGATGATGTATTTTGACTCCTTCTCAGGAATTAGCCTTTGCATAATGCCCTTGATAGGGATCCTCACCTCAGATAGGTCCATGCTCAACTCTCCACCAACATCCTTGTAAAAATTTCACCCAAGCAGAATGGCGTAGGAGGCTGGAATGTTAGCCACCAAGACTGTCATTTTAATCCTCTTATCTGGGAAGGTTGTGAATGAAAATTAGGAATATTTAATCTATACCAAAAGTGGCACTTGTTTATTTTCCATGGAGAAACATCTCCCAAAAGTTTTAGTCAGAGTGAGACCGAGAGAGTCTACCACCTTGACAAGCATCACATTGTCAGAGGCACCAAAGTCTATTATGCAGTTGCTCAGCTTATGACCATTTATCAATAGGGAAACATAGAAAGGTTCAATTTTCCCAAGGGAAACAAGAAGAGTAATGACAATATTGTTTCAGGTGGATGTGTTCTCTGGGGGATCATGAGTTATCTTCGAAACAATTTGTCCTACAGGGATGGTTTTGTTCTTGATGCATTCAACTAACCTATCCAACTGCTCAGGGTTGGATTGTAAGTATTCAAACTCAAATATTTAGATCTTGGTCTTCCTAGTATGGTCAATTATATCAAATGACTAAAAAAACTAGGAACAGAGGAAGAAAGTCCATCATTCTGGGTTTTATTGGGTGTGGGACTGGTCTGAGAGATTGAAGCAAAAAGTGAAGGATTGCTTAAGGTACTTACTTTTTTATTGCTCATCGAGTCCTTTGATTAGAAAGGTAGAGAAGTCCCTTATTTAGAAATTAAAGTTTCTAGTTGAGATTCTTCCCCTATTTTTCCCTTATCAGTTTGTTGAGTTGACTGGTTTTGGGACCTGGTAAATACAACATATGATCCATCAAACACTTTTACCTTACTTCTAGCTTCATCCTGGTAATTTAGGAAACTAATGTTGGAGTCACCAGCTAATTATTCTTTGCTTCTACAAAGAGATCAGTGTCATCTTCTTGGTTCAACTCAGGTTGGAAAGAGAAATCATGTTCAGCTTCAAGATAACCAACTGTTGAGTTAGTTGGTGTTGCTTCAATGGCAAGCTTCCCTGGTGGGGGAGGAAGATGATTTGGTTGCCCTTGATTTCTAGTAGCATTGCCTTGATATGATTGGTTGGGAAACATCCTCCTTGGTATATCCTGATAATAAGGAGGAGTAGACATCCCCTGGGCCATTTGTTTTTTTAGGGCTAGCAATTCATTTGCTAGCTTTTGTACCATAGGATCAGTGGTGCATGTAGAGAAATTTTCAGAAGATGAAGAAGATTTATTTCTATTAGGATATCTTCTTATCTTTCCTGCCAAGATAAGATCATCTTCAACCTCAGTGGCCAAAATCTAAGATGCAGCAAGATCTATGTGGCTAGCCCACCTCAACAAGAAACTCACGTCAAGAAGCTGAGAATTAATGAGGAAGAATTTAAGATTTTTAGGTGTCGACTAAGCAATGGTAGGAATCTTGTTCCTCAGCTTGTCGAATTTAGAAATGAAGTCTCACATGGGTTCATGAGGCTCCTTCTTCATTTGCATAAGCTAAGATAACAGGGCATGTGCATCTTTTGCAGGTTTGAATCTAGCCTTGAACTTAGCCTTGAGAGTGTTCTAATCAGTCACTGTTTGTGCTTATAAATGATAAAACCAATCTACGATAGAACCTTGTAATGTTTCCACAAATAGTTTGACTGTTATGTCTTCATATTCAACACCTATCACACTACAGGCTATGCAAAAGGCTGTAATGTGTTCATCAAGATGAACTCTCCCATCACCATAGAACTTGGGAAAATTCTTTCTTGAACTACGAGGTAGTTCATGTAAAGGTGGGGTTAGATTCAGAGGACCAAAAGTATTACCCCAAAGCGGCTATGATATGCCAGTTGAAAGGAGGGATAACAAATCTTTGTGGGATATGTATAGACAAAGTTCTACTAGTAGAGGAAAGAGAAGCTTTACCTGGTATTGGGAACTTGACATTGGTAGGAGGAAAATTTTTGGTTCACTGAAGGTGAGATGGTAGAGGAAAAAGATCAAAATTACTCAGCTGCACCAACTCAAATACAAGGTCAATAATACCTCAAGCTCTCTAGCTTCACATATACGGTGGATCAGCCAGAGTGTGAAATGGAAAAGACTAAAACTACTTCAATTTGAAGCTTGAGGCTTCAAACTGCTTGTTCTTCCCCAGTGGAGTCACCAAAAATTATTGGGTAAATATTTTGTCATCAACTGACTGATGGCAAAATGGGTACATCAACCACAACACAAGGAGATTTATATGGCAAAATGGGTGTGGTGACCACAACCAGAATGAGACAAATCTCTCCTCTGAGCAAGGGAAGGTTCCCTATAACTATAAAATACTAATATAAGCTGAAAATAGACACAGGGGTGATATCATACCATCCATCTCTCTTTTTTTCAGAGATGATGTTCACAAAATAGAGGAGAATTCTGGTGTAATTACTAAAGGCACTTCTCTTCTTTCAAAAATGATATTTAGTAAATAGTAAGAATTCTTCTTGGGTAGTAACTGTAACCACAAGAAACCCACGAAAGCATAAAGTCTTTCGTTGCTTCTCCCACTAATTTAGGACAAGGAAATCGTAGAATGAAGTGTATCCCAAAGTCTCCACCTAAAACTACAATAAAGTAACATATTATAAGGAGAGCTCAAAGTCTCTCCAGTATCCTTTACACAAAACATAGACTGAAGACAATTATGGTAGCACAAAGTCTCCCATAGTTGGCTTTAGGGCATCTTCCAGCTTATTTTCACTTGTTCTACTTATTTAATTAAATGGACAAGACTGTATTTAGGAAAAAGACATAAGAACAATTTCTTAGATAACACAAGCTATTTCAACACAAATTCTAAAAGGTCACTTGCTTTCTCATTCACTTAACAAAATATGATTAATAGTCTGAGCTTAAAGTCTCAGGAATGCCTTTCAATTTGGGCAGAGCTTCGCTTCTAATAACAGAGAGATCCTCCTTTCTACGAAATGAGAGATTACAATATATAGCATCCAAAGAAAGACTTGGGCACTTGTTTTCATGAAATGGCCCATGCTAGAACATGTTATCAGCCTTAACTTTGGCATTCTAAATCATCTTAAATGTCTTCTCCTAAGCATGGGTTGCCTGATCTCCTTTATGATGCTTACACGACTGTCCATTTGCCTTTACTTAATGAAGAAAAATAGGTCATGCCATTAAATGTTTGTGTTCTCTAAGATCCACCTGGTGGACTGTTCCACCTACTAGAATAACTCTTTTGTAGATATTTTTGGATTTTTTGTAGTCATTCCCTCTTTCCTTGCCACATTTTGTCTCTTCTTGGTGATCTGAGCTCTTGGGGTTATCTTCTTGCTTTCAGCTGGTGCCTTCAACTCCTTTCTTGGCTGGTCACTGAGTTTTTTCTCAAGTCTTTTGAAAATCAATGGTTATTCCATTACCCTAAATTTGACATCTGTAGGGACATCATCGATCGTTGTAACCTCTTTGAACCTTGAACCTTGAACTCTTTTGGGTCAATGGTTTAATGATTCAATGTTTTGTAAAGGGCCACATTTACTTAGTTTTCTTTTGTGCATTTAAGGCATCGTTAAACAAAAATTTTGAACCATTTGGTTGAACCTTTTCCTATAATCTTTCACTTCATCCATTCGCTTGAAGCTTCCGCTAAAACTTTGAACTTTTGAACCTTTGAACTCATTGAACCTTTGAACCTTTTGGAGGCAGGGTTCAATGTTTCATTCTTACTCTTTGAATTCTTTTATTATTTAAGTTTGTCGAAGTCATTGAACCTTTGAACTCGTTGAACCTTTGAACCTTATAGAGGTGGGGTTCAATGGTTCATTCTAATTCTTTGAAACCCACCGTTGAGTCTTTTGATTGAACCTAGGCGTTGAACCATCCTCAAAACACTTAGGAAATGCCTTAAGTGTTTTGAACTTCCCTTTGAGAAAACCTGCCTGTTAAGCCTACGATTTCCTTAGCTGAAAAGGATTGAGTGTTTGAAAAATTTAACTGCTTAGAACATTTTTTGATAAAGAAAGAGAGAATTTTGGCCTATAGGACCAAAATGATCGGCATGTTGTCCACAAAAACAAGTGATAAATTTTGGGAACAACAAGAAGCAAAATGGGGAAAACATGTACTCAAAAGTGGTTTTAGTTTGTTGATATCCTTTGTAGGTTTTCCTAACCTAGGATGTTTGTACATAAGCAAGGTTACAAGGAAAGAGACTCTCAAAAGAGAAAAGGGATTTGGGTGAAATATATTAATTAGATATTATGGTAGTTGGCTGGATAATTTAAGGGAGATATAAAAGGTCAGTTTGATGGCCTATAAGCCCATGAAAGAAGACTAGAAGTTGAGAACCATGAATGAGGCCTTTAGGCCTTTGAAACTATGTGAAGTGGAGCAAGTTTAAGTTAAGGTTGGATAGTGAGGCTATGAAAATTATACAAGAAGAAGATGATGTTGAATTAATAATGAAAGAGAATGCATAGGTATGTGAGGGATGATAGCTCATCAAGATAGAAAAATCCCATGCATGTTTAGAAGGCTTATGAGTCAAAAAGAGAGAGATTAATTAAGAGAGGTCAAGAAACAAGTAATGTACGTACATATTCAATCTAAGTCAGAGATGAAAGAAGGCTAATGAGAACAATCAGATCCAAATGAATGAACATGGAGGTTATAGGTATAGGTCCTGCATCAAGTGGTATCAAATTAGGTGAGCTCTTGGTATAGATTGTGATTTTGAATATGATAGGGTTTTTTTTTTTAATTATTGAAAGCTATGTGAGATTGATGAAGATTACATGAAGCTAAATTGTATGACTACAATAAGAGAGAGTTAAAAAGTGGTGGTAGAGTAGCCCTAAGAAGAGAGCTAACAAAATCTCAAGAGAGAGAAGAGAAAGAATTCAAGTGAGAGTCATAGTTCCAAGGTGAAAATGAATTGGACAAGTGAAGATGAATGTAGAGAAGGTAAAAGAGAAGAAGGACATGGATGAGTTAGACTACCATAAGGAGATAAATAAAGAGTTAGAGCTTGAAGAGGAAGTTAAAGATTTGAGGCAAAGTTTAGAAAGTATAGAGAAGGTGATGCTCATGATAGAGTAAATACAGAAATAAGAGATCCAATGGTATGGTTGGGTTATGAAGAATAAGAGAGTTAAGTGGCCTATAAGGCTACTCATGGACAAAATAAGAAGGATGGTTATGAGAGACCATGAGAAGAAAAAAATTATACTATGTAGGCAACTCAAGGAGGAGATGAAGAAGTTCATGGCACATGAACAAGTTGGTAGAGAAGAGGAAGGTGAACAACACCTTAAGGAGAAGAATGAATTGTTTATGGAGACAAATCAACCTAAGAAGGAGGAGATGGATTCATGCAAGCCTTAAGTTTTTAATCTTATGATTTATTGTCATGTGTGTATGTAGGTACAAAGGTGAAGGAGGAAGAAATCCATTTGGAGGACATAAAATTTGAAATCAAGGAGGAGAACAAGCATGGGAAACATACTTATGAAGAAGAAAAAGTTGATTAGATAACCATGTATAGAGGGTGCCTCAAGGAAGGCATAACAGAATAAATATGGAATCAAGAGGATGAGGTTAAGAGGTATGAAGATCAAAATATTGAATTTGTATTGTTAGAAGTAATTAAATAATCTAAACAAGATATAGTTGGGGATGATAATTTGCTAGATAAGCAACATGACCAGCCATTTATATATGAGAGCTGGGGACAATTACAGGCAAAATTGGTAGCCTTGGAGCAAGCCATAAATGATGGATAAAAGGACAAAGTCTGTTATTTAATAGTAGATGAAAATTTAAGCAATGAACATGAGTCTCTGAGGGCTCAAGAGAGAGAAATGGATATGGGTAAGGAAACCTACATCATGGAGTAGCAAGGTATGCACACTAAATTGTAGTAGGATGGAGAGATACAAATAAGTAGGAAAGAGAGACAACTAATGAGGAAAGAAATAGGTGAGAAAGTAATATATTCAATTGACATTGTTTTAGATAAGTTTATTAAAGGAACGAATGATAATAACAAGATAAGAGGTTACCAAGAAATGTTATGTTTTGATAAATTTGAATTGGTCAAGGATGCGCAAATGCAAAATGAAAAAATAGGCTATGAGTTGACTCACCATGGGAAGGTGGAATGTAATGAGAAGGTAACTAAATAATATTTCAAGGAGATTTTGACAAAGATAAAGGAATAAAATAAGTATAAAGAGCTATTGGAGCATGAGGATAAAATGAGAAGCAAAACCAGTGAAGAATGTATGAACCAAGCATAACAAGTGTAGAAGAAATATATTGAAGAAAATTTAAAGTGAAACATGAGGATCAACCAATGGAGGTAGATTATTAGAAAGAGAAGATAGAGATATAGAAGATATAATATGAGGTAAACATGGAGTTGTAACAAGTCATACACCTCATGGAGATAGAAGATGGATATACAAAGAGACTAGACAAAGCAAAAATAAAAAGACAACGGAACAAATTGAAGAGAAATGAAAAAGAAAAGAGGAGAAAAAAAAGATAATCTTAGAGGATCATATAAGGAATTAGAAATCAAGAAATAAGGTGGACAAGATACATTTGAGTAGGAGCTCAAATTTTCCCCACTAGGGCAGTTTGATGCAGAGCATCACAAGGTACTAAGAATATAAATACATTTTAATAAGTTCATTTTGGTATTTTGAGGGTGTGAGAAGCCTTATAGGTTCCTATGGAATTATTTAGAGTCTTTATGATTCTTAAAGTTGTGTGTTATTAGGTATTTTGGTTTTCTCACCAAAAAGCCTAATTTGAAATTTTGAATTTTGAACCATGCTTTAGTAGGTATTTTGGAGTCTTGTAGGAAATGTCAAGGTTGATAAATGTTGTGAAGGTATTATATAATATCCTATGAGGTGTGTGAAGGTACTTTAACACACAAATCATAAATAAGGTAATGCAAATAAATAATCAATAAGTGTAACTACCACTCCTACATGGGAGATGGCAAGAACAAGAAAGTTAGTTTACATGTTAGCATAAAAAGAGCATGGAAAATGCTTATAGGAGAGAGAATATAGTTGTAGGTGTGTATTAGGAGGATAGAGGAGGTAGATAACCTGAGGAGACAAGAAAAATATCAATAAAAATAGATAACTATGCCTGCTCTATCAATTCTGTGTTTGAATGTTGTAAAAGCATTATGATCAAGGAAATAAAGAAGGTTTTAAGAGAGCATTTGAGGGTTATAAGTGACTTATAGTATATGCACATGTTTGTATTTTTGTATTTATATCACTTATCTATAGTTTGGAGTTGAATATATTAATATACAAGATTTTGTTTTGTCACAATCCTAAGAAAGATAAATTATGTGTTCTCATAATCAAGAAACTAGTTTTTAATACGTTTTGAAAATGGTTAATCTTTGATGGAAGTTGGTATAGATTTTTTCAAGAGGTTAGAGTCTTTAATTAATGTGGCAGATTTCTTGAAAATTTCAACAATCCATTAGAGTTACAAATTTTAACAATCCATTAAAGTTGCTAGAGACAACAAAAAATTTCATTCACAGTTCTTTGTGTATTTAGAACTTGCAAGTTGGCTGATTGGGGAAGTCTAGTGATTAATCAAGGTCAGATAACCATTGAATGAGTTTTAAAATATTGTGTAGATCCTAGACAAGAATAATATATATAGGATGGTCTTAAAAATTCATTTAAAGTGCAAAACAAAACCTAGAATGTTACACAATCCACTTTCACCCTACCTTTAGAGGTGGAGTAAGGACTAAAAATTGTTGTAAGAAGTGTAAGAAGGTAGGGTAGACCTAAAAATTCCTTTTTTTATTTGAAAGTTTTTAAAACTCAAAATTTGTATTTTTCTAAGCCCTCAGCCTTACACGGGGTTGTATAAACATAGTCTAGGGTTTTGAAAATGAAACTAAGATAACTTCTAATTCCACCAACCAAAAAATATAAAACTTTGTAATCCAATTGGGTTTGAGGTATACTAAAGGATTCAAGATAAATAAGAGTGAAATTTTACCATATAGTACATATTATGGAACTTTTTTCTTGCATGAGGGCTAAATAGGCCTAATTAGAAGAAGGGGGTGTTGTGTTAGTAGGGTTACCTTGAGAGTGGAGCAATAAAAAGCTGAGAACCATGAATGAGGCCTTTAGGCCTATAAAACTATGTGAGGTGGAGCAAGTTTAAGTCAAGGTTGGATATAGAGGTTATGAAAATTGTACAAGAAGAGGATGATGTTAAAATAAGAAGGAAAGAGAATGTATAGATCTATGAGCGATTGATAGAAAATTCCCATGCATGTTTAGAAGGCTTAAGAGCCAAAAAGGAAGAGATTGATCAAGAGAGGTCAAGGAACAAGTAATGTACCTATAGAATCAAACTAAGTTAGAGATGAAATAATACCAATGAGAATAAATCAAAGACAAATGAATGAACATGGAGGTTGTAGGCATAGGTCCTGTATCAAGTGGTATCAGAGTAGGTAATATCTTGGTATAGATTGTGATTTTGAATATGATAGGTTTTTTTTGAAGTTATTAAAAGTTGCTATGTGAGATTGTTGGAGATTTCATGAAGTTAAATAGAAAGAGTACAATAAAAAAGAGTTTAAAAGTGGTGGTAGAGAAGCCCTAACAAGAGAGATAGAAAAATCTCAAGAGAGAGAAGAGAAAGACTCCAAATGAGATGCATAGTTCTAAGGTGAAAAAGACTTGTACAAATGAAGATGAAAGTAGAGAAGGTAAAAGAGAAGAAGGGCATGGCTAAGTTAGACTACCACAAGGAAAGGAAGAGTTTAAGCTTGAAGAGGAAGTGAAAGATTTGAGGAAAATTTTAGAAAGTATAGATCAGGTGATGCTCATGATAAAGTAAATGCAAAAAGAAGATAGCCAATGGAATGGTCGGGTTATGAGGAAGAAGATAGTTAAGTGGCCTATAAGGTGACTCATGGAGAAAATAATAAGGATGGTCATGAAAGACCATGAGAATCAAAAGAGACTACTATGTAAGCAATTCAAGGAGGGGATGAAGAAGTTTATGGTGCATGAACATGTTGGTAGAGAAGAGGAAGGTGAGCATAACCTTAAAGAGAATAATGAGTTGGTTATGGAGACAAAGAAATCTAAGAAGGAGGGGATGGAGGAAAGTAAGCTGCAAGTTTTGATATATTAGGATTTCTTGTCATATGTGTATGCAGGTACAAAGGTGAAGGAGGAATAAATCAATTTTGAGGACATAAAATTTGAAATCACGGAAGAGAACAAGCATGTGAAACATACTTATGATGAAGAAGAATATGATTTGACAACCATGTATAGTGGGTGCCTCATGAAAGGCAGAAAAGAAGAAATATTGAATCAAGAGGATGAGATTAAGAGGTATGAAAATAAAAATCTTGAATTTTCATTGTTTGAAGTAATTAAAGTGTTTGAATAAGAGATGTTAGGGGATGATGAGTTGTTATATAAATAACATGACTAGCCTTTTGTATATGAGAGATGGGGACGATTATAGGCAGAATTAGAAGCCTTAGAGCAAGACATAAATGATGGAGAAAAATAAAAAATTTGTCCAATATTACCATATTAAAATTTAAGCAATGGGCATGAGTTTATGAGGGCTCAAGAGAAAGAAATAGAGATGGGTAAAGTAACCTACATCATGGAGTAGAAAGGTATGCAAACTGAATTATAGTATGATGGAGAGATATAAACAAGTAAGCAAGAGAGAAAACTAATAAAGAAAAAACAAGGTGAGAATGTAAGCTATTCAATTGACATTATTATAGCTGAGTTGGTTGAAGGTATTAATGATAAATGGAAGATAGGAGGTTGCCAATAAATGTTATGTTTTGATAAATATAAATTGGTCAAGGATATGCAAATGCAAAATGATCAAATAGACTATGATTTGACTCACCATGGGAAGGTGGAATGTCATGAGAAGGTAACTAAAGAATATTTCAATGAGAGTTTGAAAAAGATAAAGGAAGAACATATGTATAAATAGCTATTGGAGCATGATAATGAAAGAAGAAGCAGGGTTAAGAAGCATAACCATCAAACATTGCATAAACCAAACATAACAAGTGTAGAAGAAAGATATGGAAGAGAAGCTAAAGTGAAACATGAGGATAAGCCATTATAGGTAGATTATGAGAAAGAGAAGATAGATATAGAGGAGATAGAATATGAGGTAAACAAGGAGTTGCAGCAAGTCATACACTTCATGGAGATAGAATATAGATATGCAAAGAGACTAGACAAAATAGAAAGGCAAAGACAAAGGAACCCACAAAAGAGAAATGAAAAATAAAAGAGGAGTAGTAATAATATAAGTTCATAGGATCATATGAGAAGGAATTTAAAATCAAAAAATAAGGTGGACAAGATACACTTTAGTAAGAGCTCAAATTTTTCCCTCTAAGGGAGTATCATGCAGAGCATCACAAGGTGCTAAGAATGTTAATATGTTTGAATAAGTTCATTTTTAATATTTTAAAGGTGTGATAGGTCTTATTGAGTCCTATATAATGATTTAGAGTCTTTAAGAGCCTTAATGTTGTGTGTTAGTATGTATTTTGGTTTTGCCGCCAAAAAGCCTATTTTGAAAATTTAAATTTTGAACCATGCTTTAGTATGTATTTTGGAGTCTTGTAGGAGATGTCAAGGTTGATTAATGTTTTGAAGGGGTTAGATAAGATCCTAGGAGGTGTTTTAATGTACTTCAATGTAAAAATAATAAATAAGGCAATGCAAATAAATAATCAAGAAGTGTAATTGGCACTCCTACGTGGGAGATGACAATAACAAGAAAGTTAGTTTGCATGCTAGCATAAAAAGAGCATGGAAAATGTGTATAGGATATAGAGGAGAGTTTTAGTTGTGTATTAGGAGGATAGAATAGGTGTATAACTTGAGAATAGATAAGAGATAGATCAATAAAAATAGAGAACTATGCCTGCTCTGTCAATTCTTTGTTTGAATGTTGTAAAAGCATTGTGATCAAAGAAATAAAGAAGGTTTTAAGAGAGAATTAGAGGATTATAAGTGACTTATGGTGTGTGCACATTTTTTTATTGTTGTATTTCTATGACTTATCTTCAATTTATATTTTCATATATTAAGATACAATATTATGTTTTGTCACAATCCTAAGAAGGAGAAATTATGTGTTCTTATAGTCAAGAAACCAGGTTTTTAATACATTTTGAAGATGGTTAAGCTTTGATAGAATTTTGTATAAATTACTACAAGAGGTTAGAGTATTTTCTTAATTTGATTTATTCCTTTTAAATTTCAACAATCCATTAGAGTCGCTAGAGACAACAAAATCCTTTATTCACAGTCCTTTGTGTATTTAAAACCCTATAAGTTGGATGATTGGGGGAGTATAGTGATTAATCAAGGTCATATAATCATTGGGAAAGTTATAAAAAGGTTATGAAGACCCTAGAAAATCATAATATCTCTATTAGAGTCTTAAAAATTCATTCAAAGTGCAAAAGAACACCTAAACTGTTACACAGTCCACTTTCACCCTCAAAATTTTTGCATATTGGCACGCATGAGCCCTTTAAAGTTGGAGTAAGAACTAAAAATGTTTTAAGATGTGTAATCAGTGGGGCAGACCTCAAACTACCTTTTTTTATTTAAAAGTTTGTAAAACTCAAAATTTTCATTTTTCTAATCTCTTGGCCTTACATAGGCCTGTACAAACATAGTCTAGGGTTTTGAAAAGGAAACTAGCATAACTTCTCATTCCACTGGCCAAAAATCATAAAACTTTGTAATCCATTTTTTATTTGAGGTATACTAAAGGATTAAAGATAAATTAGAGTGAAATTTTACTGTTCATTATGGATTATTGAATTGTGTGCTTACATGAGGGCTAAAGAGGCCTAATTAAGAGAAGAGGTTGTTATGCTAGTAGGGTTACCTTGAGAGTGGATCCATAAAAGTTTATATGAAGTAAGAAGGGGATAATGGGTACTCAAAATTGGTTTTATTTTGTTGATAGGATTTGTAAATTTTCCTAACGTAGGAGGTTTGTATGTAAACAGTGTTATAAGGAAAGAGACCCTCAAAATAGAAAAGGGAATTGGGTGAGAGTTATTGATTGGAGATTCTGGTAGTTGGTTGGATAATTAAAAGGAGATATAAATGATTAGTTTGATGGAATATGAGTGCATGAAATAATACTAGAAGCTAAGAACCATGAATGAGGCCTTTACGCGCATGAATCTATGTGAGGTGGAGCAAGTTTAAGTCAAGGTTGGATAGTGAGGTTATGAAAATCATACAAGAAGAGGACAATGCTGAAGTAAGAAGGAAAGAAAATTCAGAGGTATATGAGGGATGATAGCTCATCAAGATAGAAAAAATCCATGCATGTTTAAAAGGCTTATGAGCCAAAAAAGGAGAGATTGATCAAGAGAGGTCAAGGAAAAAGTAATGTACCTATAGAGTCAAGCTATGTTAAAGATGAAAGAAGGCCAATGAGAACAAATTAGAGCCAGAATAATGAACATGGAAGTTGTAGATGTAATTCCTACATCATTAGGGAGAATAGCTTAGTTTCCATTACATTACATTATTTTATTTGATTTTGATTTTGGTTCACTAACAAGGAACTAATGGTTTTTTGGCTCTTCATATTCCTAATGTTAAAAATAAAGCTAATATTAGAGCCATAATGCAATGGCCAACACTTAGGAATGTTCATGAGTTGTGTAGCTTTATTGGTTTGGTAGGATATTACAGGAAATTTATGCGTAATTTTTCTAAGATAGCTAACCCAATCACCTCTCTACAATGAAAAGAACAACAATTTATGTGGATTGATAAGTGCAAAGAAGCCTTTCATTTATTGAAAGAGAGGCACACTTTAATGCTTGTGTTGAAGATTCTATATTTGAATGGTCATTTTTCAGTTACAATAGATGCATCAGGTGATGGTTTAAAAGGTGTTCTAATGTAGGATGGTGCAGTTGTAGCTTTTGAGTCTAGGAAATTTAAGCCATATGAGGTAAATTATGCCCCACGTGACTTAGAATTGGATTTAATAGTACATATATTGTAGGTTTGGAGGCATTACTTATTGGGAAATAACTTGGGACTCAAGTGCATTTTCACCCAACCTAATTTGAATGTTTGTTAGAGGTAGTGGTTAGAAATTTTGTCAGATTATGATTTTGACATTAGATACATTAAAGGCAAAGAAAATAGAGTTACAGATGCCTTTATCTATAAAACTTATATAGTAGTGTTGGTTACTATAAAGAGTACCTTTCATGATCATGTAGTGAAATTTTCTCTAGAAGATGAATTTTATGAGTAGGCAAAGAGAGCTTTGTCAAAAAATCCTCAAGATCTTAGGTATAATGGATTGAAATTTGAGAATGATGGAATTTTGAGATACAAAAGATGAATTTATGTTCTTGATAAGGAAAATTTGAGGAGTATAGTGCTAAGAGAGTTGCACAACACTCCATATTCAAGACATTTAGGTGTGACTAAGCTCTTGGCAAATCTAAGACCACTATATTTTTGAAAAGGAATTAAGAAAGATGCAACAAATTTTGTTTTTGGGTATTTAGAATGTCAATGAGTTAAATTTGAACATGTGCATTCTATTGGATTATTATACTCGCATTTCATACAAGAATAGAAGTGGCAGGTCATTAGTATGGAATCTATCCAAGGATTGCCTTTGTCAAAGAATCATCATGACATGATTTTGGTGGTTGTTGATAAACTCACCAAGGTAGCACACTTTATTCCAGGTAATTTAATAGATGACGTACTTATGCTCATTAAGAGGTTTTTTAAATAGGTGTACATATTGCATGGTTTTCAAAAAAAGATCATTTTAGATAGAGACCCTAGAATGACTTCAAGGTATTGGTTAACTCTCAATGTAACTTTGGGTACACAGCTAAATTTTAACACTGCTTACCATCTAGAAATAGATGGTCAAATAAAGAGAGTGAATCAAATCTTGGAAGATATTTTGAGGATGTATTGCATAGATCAACAATACAAATTAGAAGAATACTTACCCTTGGTTGAGTTTGTGTATAATAACTCATACCAATCAGCTTTGAAGATGGCTCTGTTTGAGGCACTATATGGTAGATGTAGAACACTAATTAGATATGAAAAACTAGAAGATAGAGTGGTTTTTAGACTAGATATGCTCATTGAAATAGAGGAACAAGTAAAATTGATATGGCAAAGGTTGGTTGAATCCAATGATGGGTAAAAAAATTATGTTGATCTAAAAAGGACAGTAAAGCAATTCACAGTGGGGGATAAAGTTTATTTACAGGTTGAACCCCAAAAGAGTTCTATTTAATTTGAAAAATTAGCTAAATTGCTACCAAGTTATGTGAGACCCTTTGAGGTTCTACAAGTGATTAATCATATAACATATAGACTTACTTTGCCACTAGATTTAGTACAAATGCATTATATTTTTCATATCACTTATCATAAGAAGTATATGGTTTATCCTTCACATGTTTTGGATTGGAATATATTACAGGTTCTGGATCCCAGGGTGGTCATAGTAGAACCAATAAGAATAATTGATACTCACAAGCTTAGCTTGTATAACAGAGAAGTATCATAGTGGTAGGTCCAATGGGACCAACATTTTGAAGATAGTGCTACATGTGAGGATTATGATGAATGTTAAAGGTTGTTCCATCTTTTATTCAAATAATTTTTAGTTGAACGTTGATTTTTATTTTCAAAACTTTTGTTTAAAATAAAGTCTTAAGGATGATGACCTATTTTAGGGGGAAGGATGTTACATCCCACTTCTTATAAGTTTGTATTAGTTTAAATGTGGAAGTGAAATTCATGGTTTATTAGTTCTAATTTTTTATCAGTTTATTTGACATTATTATTATATAATGGTAGTTGTACTAATTATTCATGTTCAGTTATGATGAGATGTTTGCCCATGCTATTTGATATACATTATGATGTTGTTATGAAATCTTGCTTTGATTTTGCTTTCATTTAGCATGTTTATTTTAGGATACAATAATTCATTCGACAAATAGATATTTGATGTGTATTTATTGTATCATGGACTAACTACCCTTTTGGTTTGAATGAGGTGGTTACAAGACTGTCCCACTCTCACAAAGTGATACAGAGGGAGAGTATCATTAGGGAGGAAGGAGTAGATATTAGTATTAGGATAAAGAGAAAGAAAACTGAACCTGCACACACCACTTCATGTCTACTGAATGAGTATTTAACTTTTGTTGCTGACTATATTGTGAATAATTCATGTTTGCATGACTTTCAAAATAGTTATTATCTTCTTTCATGAATATCTATTTGGTGTATAATGTGTGTTTATATTTACTTGAAATGTTGTTGTCTTATATGTTTATGGGTTGACATGTTATGCTAAATAAGTGTTTTAATTGGTTATTTTTATATAGAAACTATTGTATTGACTAATTCATGGTGAATTGTATTATTTACGGACTATCCTTTGTTGGATTGTATTATTGATAGACTCTTTTTGAAAACTTAATGAAAGTGTTGGGTGTTTGTTTCATACAGTACATGTTTTACACTTTTGTGTCCATGGTGACCATGGTGATAAATGGGGTTAGATGAACTCATAAACATGTTTTAAAATAAATAAAGGTTTGAAACATAAAAAATTATGGCATTTTCATGGAAATTTTGAAGGGCTTCCAATGGATAACCCATTCAAAGTCAATGAAAATAAATTTAGGTCTTTTGGAATCATTAGGGTTTCTTTGTTTCTATGATTTCATTGGTTGACATGGCATTTGGATGAGAAGATTTATATGCAATGGCCATGCCCAAAAGGTAGGGTATGAATTACAACTTACCAATATGGAAAACATGCATTAATGGACTTCGATCTCCATTATGGAAAATTGGTAGAAATGATGGTAGTTTTTGTGGCCATGCAAAATGTTGGTTGAATATTTTGTCAATCAGCATATTGATAAACAAAATAGGTCTAATCAGCCAAAGCAGGAAGATTAGTCATCCAAATGTGTAGGTTTACCATATCAGAAGGGGATTGATCTCTCCTCTCATCAAGGGGAGGTTCCCTATAGATATACTATATGTATATATAAACAAAAAATAATACTCAAGGGTAAGACAAACCATCCATCTCTCTTTTTTCAAAGATGATGTGTGCGGATCAAAGGAGAAACTCAAGGAAAATGACAAAAAGCACTCCTCTTCTTTCAAAAGTACTATTCAGTAAGCCACAAGAATACTCCAAGTAGTAACAGAAAAATCTAGCAAAGGATGTAATAACCAGCAAATCGAGATGCAGCACAAAGTCTTCACCTGAATTGCTCAAGAGTAAGATACGAAGGACAATGAGGGCACAAAGTCGTACCAAGGTCCTTTACATAGAAATGAAAATAAAACACACTAAAGGAAATTATGGGGGCATAAAGTCTCTCCACACTTGACTCTTCAGGACACCTTCTTGACTGTTGTCACTAATTCTACTTGTTGAATTAAAGGAACAGAAGATATATTAAGGAAAAAGACATAAGAACAGTTTCCTCAACAACAAAGATATTACAGCACAAAGTCTAAAAAACCATTTGCTTTCTTATTCCAATAACAAAATATGATAAACAAACTGAGCTCAAAGTCTCAAAAGTGTCTTTCAATTTGGGCAGAGTTTCATTCTGATTGTCAAAAAAGAGATCCATTTACAATAGAAGAGATTCCCTTATATAGACTCTTCAAGAAGGACTCAGGAATAGTAAGACATCATGTTGCATTGGAATCTGTTAAGAAGACAGGCTAGAACTTAGGGGTGTTTTACCCATTTGATTTTATCAATGCAGAGAAACAAGTCACGCTATTGAAAGTTTATAACATTTAATGTCCACCTAGCGATCTAATCCTATCTTCATCGTTCCTTCTTTTTTGGTTAATTGAATCGGGTCCTGGATTCAATTTGTTGTTATGTTCCTTCCTTGTTTTCTGCTGGTCTTGGCCTTAAAGCTTGTGAATGCATTCGGGTCTGTAGGTTCAAAGGATCAACAACTAGTTTGTTGTGTTGAATTTGACGTCTTCAGGTGCGTCACCCCTTGGTCCTCTTTCAGATTTTCTATTTGGTGCTTTTCCAAATTGAACTTGCCCCTTTCGGCCTTAATAAATGACCTGCTTTGGGTTGAGAAGAGCCCCTTGCAAGGGTATCTACCCTTCAGGTCGGTCTTCAGATGGCCTTCAGGCTTCTTTACTTTGGTAGGTCACTAGAGTTCTTCCTTCATATTTCTTTTTTCATGTCTTCCCAAAGGGAAGGTGACCCTTCGGCTTCAGGGAAGTATCCTTTAATTTGGTAGCCGAGAATCCCTCACAAGGGCACCTACCCTTCAAGGTCCTTTGGCAGCCTTTTCTTTAAGATTCTCTCATGGCTTTGTTCTTTATCAGGTATTTTCCTACGCCCGTGGCTGGTTCTTGAATTCTTTTGGACTTGTGTATGAAGGAATTCCTTCAGACTAAAAGTCAAGTCTAAAGGAATTATTTCTTGCCTTAGTCTTTTTTGAATTCTGAAAGAATTACCTTTGAAAATGACCCTTTCAAAGGGTACTTCCATTGACCAAGTGCCCTCCACAAGGGCACTTGTCCTTTAGGAGGCTCTTTGAACTTTTGCATTTTGAAATACTCCTTTGAACCAAGTTGTTGAACCAAACGTTGAACCAAGGCTTTGAACCACTTGGTTGAACCAAATGTTGAACTACTTGGTTGAACCAAAATGGTTCAAGCCGATGAACCCTTTGTTTGAACCAACTGTTGAACCTCTTTATTGAACCAAAATGGTTCAAGCCGATGGTTCATTTGATTGAACTGAAGTGATGAACTAACTATTGAACCAAAAGATGTTGAACCAACTGTTGAACCAAGTTTTGGTTCAATGGTTCAAAGAAAGCCTTGAACTGACTAATGAACCATTTGATTGAACCAAAGGATGAACCAAAACATTGAAACAAAGTGAACGAACCAAATGAGTGAAACAAAGCATTGAACCACTTGATTGAACCTGCCTTTGAACCATTTGACGTTGAACCAAAGGATGAACCAAACATTGAACCTACTAATGATGCTTGCCGATGGAGATTTTTGTTTGAACCAAGGCACTAAACTAATCCCAAAAATGACCAAGTGTTAGAAACTAATTCTTTTGATTGAACCCACCTACACAATCCTTTGAACCTGTAGAATTGAACCTACCTACAGAGTCCATAGAAACCAAGTCCGTAGTTTTCTCTAACCTTGAAAGAGTCTATAGATTTTAACCTGTAAAGCCCATTAAACTTGACCTATAAAGTTCATAGATTTCCTCTTCCTGCTGAGTCCATAGATTCAAGCCTATAGAGTCCATAGATTTCCTCTTCCTGCTGAGTTCGTAGATTCAAGTCTACAGAGTCTGTAGATTTAATCTTGTAGAGTCCATAGAATTAAGCCTATAGAGTCCGTAGATTTTTGAGAAGCTTGAAAATGAGGAATTTGAATGCCCAAGACAAATTTTGAAAAAGGGAAGAGATAATTTTGGTATGTAGGACCAAAATAGTTTAAATTTTGTCCCAAAAATGAGTGATATTTTTGGGGGATAATAGCTGGCTCCAGTTGGGGAACTTTAGTCAATTACAAAAATAATTGAAAGGAGTAGAATCCAGACTCTCCAGTGTCTTCATGTGTACCATTGGGTTACGGAGTCATGCTACCCAGAAATGAAAGGCATAAAAAATAGAAACAAATAAAACAAAATAGAATTAAAAACTCTACAAATATACATATGTACAGATGGAATGATCTGATAATTCAAGAATTGAAGTGTTTCAGATGTTGCTTCTTGGGAGACAGTGAGAATAATTCTCTATTCTGATAAATCAGCAAGAAGACATTTTGCCCCCAGAAACGGTGACGAGCGAATGGAGCTCTCCACCAGGAAACCAATTTTCTATGTCTTCCCCTTTGCCTTTTCTTCTTGTTGTTCCAAGGTAGGAGGTGGTCTTCAAACTGGAAACCATAACTCCTTGCTCTCTTAGTGAAGGGTTCCTTTGTCTGATTTTGATTTACAGCAACATGGTCCATTACCATAATTGGTTGTTCTTCTGGTTCAGTCTAGCACATGATTGGATTGTCCACATCAAACTCTTGAAAAAATATTAGCTTAGCATCTCCTTTGATGTAAAGGAGTTTGATTTCTTCATCTTGAACACTCTTCAATCCAAGCAACAGAGATTCACATCTAGCTGTGTTGTTGGTGTTGCTGACTTGCAATTTGCATGAAGGAAGAATATCTCCTTGAGGAGATATCAACACAGTCCCAACTCCATCATGGGTGGAAGAATTGCTGCCATTAGATTTCAGGATTGAAGCATCATCAGAAGCTAATCTCCTATCAGAGTTTTCTTCATTAGAGATGGAAGATCCTTCCTTACTTGTACTGTGTCCTACCAATTCTCCTGAAGTCTTGTTTGGATCAATTCTTGGATTGTCAGCTACAAGACTTTCATCTATAGAAACATGAACATCCTCTATGGTAAATAAATAATTACCCCTTCCTGAAGATTCAAATAGAATTTGTGTTGCAGGGGCTGATGTTTGGGTGACCACATATTTTGCCTCCTTTTCAGGGAGCAATCTCTTCATCACACCTTGGACAAGGATCCTTGCTTCAAACAAGACTATGTTTAGTTCTATTCCCACATCCTTGCAGAAATTTCATCCAAGAAAAATGCCATAGGATGCTAGGATGTCAGCCACCAAGACAGTCATCCTGATTCTCTTGTCTGAAAAGGCTGCCAATGCAAATTGGGCATCTTTAATTTTCTCCAGCAATGGTACTTGCTTGTTCTCCATGGAGAAACATCTTCCAAAGGTTTTGGTCAATGTGAGACCCAAAGATTCAGCTAATTTAGTAGGCATGACATTGTCAGATGCCCCAAAATCAATGATGTAATTGTTGAGTTGATAACCATTTATCAATAAGGAAACATAGAAATGTTCTATTTTCCCAGGGGCAGCTGGAGGAGTAAAGACAAGATTATCTGGAATGGGCATGTTCTTTGGGGAATCAGGAATTATCTTTTTAGCTTTTTGCCCTGCAGGGATGGTTTGGTTCTTGATACATTGAACCAACTTATTCAATTGATCAAGATTGGACTGCAAGTATTCAAACTCAGACATTTATATTTTGGTCTTTTTGACATGATCAATTATGTCAAATGGCTGAATTGGACTAGGAATAGAAGAAATAATTTCAACCTTTTGGGTTTTAGGAGGGATGGGAGGAGGGCTGGTTTGTAAATTTGAAGTAGAAGGGGAAGGAAAAATTGATGTATTTACCTTTTGGGTGATTATCGAATCCTTTGACTAAAAAGGCATAATGGTTCCACGCTTAGCAATCATGACTATTGGCTGCGGTTGCTCTTCTATCTTCTCTTTATCAACCTACTAGACTGATTGGGTTTTGGACCTAGTAAACACTACATATGATCCATCAAAAGATTCTCTTTTGCTTCTAGGTTCATCTTGGTAGTTCAGGAAACCAATGTGGGAGTCACCAGCTAATTCTTCTTGATTGTCTTCAAGGAGATCAGCGTAATTTTCTTGATTCAATTCAGGCTAGAAAGAGAACTCTGATTCTACTTCAAGATATCCCATTGTTGAATTGGTTAGAGGAGCTTCCAGGGCAAGTTTCCCTTGTAGGGGAGGAAGGTGATTCTATTGCCCTTGATTCCTAGCAGCATTGCCCTGATATGATTGATTTGAGAATGTCCTTCTATATGAAGGAGCAGGGGACATTCCTTGAGCCATTTGCTTTTTGAGAGCAAGCAACTCATTTGCCAATTTCTGCACCATTAGATCTGTGGTGCCTGTAGATGCATATTTAGAAGATGATGGTCTATTTCTATTTAGATCTCTTCTTATTTTCCCTACTAAGATGAGATCATCTTCTACCTCAGTGGCTAAAATTTTAGCTGTAGTAAGATCTATTTGACCATCATGTCTCAAAAGAAAACTTACTTCAGGAAACTGAGAATTAATGAAAAAGCATTTGAGATTCTCAGCTGTAGGTCGAGCTATTACAAGATCCTCAGTTTGTCAAATTTGGCTATGAAGTCTCTCATAGGCTCATAAGGCTCTTTCTTCATCTGCGTAAGTTGAGCCAAAAGTGCATGTGCATCTTCTATAGGTTTGAATATGGCTTTAAACTTATCTTTGAGATTATTCCAATCAATTATTGACCGAGCCTGTAGATGATAAAACCAATCTGTAGCAGCACCTTATAATGTTTTTACAAATAGCCTGACTGCTACATCTTTAAATTCTACTCTGATTACTCCACATGCTATGTTAAAGTCTGCAATGTGTTCATTAGGATGAACTTTCCCATCACCATATAATTTAGGGAAATTCTTCCTGAAACTGTGTGGAAGCTCATGTAGAGGTGGAGTAAGATTGAGAGGACCAAAAGCATTACCCCAAGGGCCTTGAACTGCCATTGTAGGATTATGAAAAGGAGGAATAATAAATCTCAGAGGGGTAATTATTGGCAAAGCTTTATCAACAGCAGAAGTAGATACTTTGTCTGGCAATGGAGATCTAACTTTAGTAGGAGGAAAACTCTTGGTTTGTTGGAGACGAGATGGTGAAAGAAACAGATCAAAATCACTTTGTTGTACCAACTCGAATGCAGGGTCAATGATACCTTTAGCCTTTTGGCTTCGTGTATACCTTGAATCTGCCAGATTGTGAAACAAAATGGGAAAAGAATTGACCTTGCTTTAGTTTTCATCTTGAGGCTTTAAATTGCACGTTCTTTCCCAGCAGCTCTAGTTTTGTAGGCCAGATAAAATAACGGAGGTGGAGGAAGATGGTGAGGCTATAAATGGATAATGGGTAAAACAAGTAATGGAGTCCCCAAAATCTGTAATGGATAAGGGTTATAATGATAATAGGTAAGACACAGGTGATGTTTCAATCTGAAACTTGAGGTTTCAAATTACATAGAAATATGTATATCCCCAACAGAGTCGCCAAAAACTGTTGGTTGAATATTTTGTCAATCAGCGTACTGATAAACAAAATAGGTCTGATCAGCCAAAGTAGGAAGATTAGTCATCCAAATGTGTAGGTTTACCATATCAGAAGGGGACTGATCTCTCCTCTCATCAAGGGGAGGTTCCCTATAGATATACTATATGTATATATAAACAGAAAATAATACTCAAGTGTAGGACAAACCATCCATCTCTCTTTTTTCAGAGATGATGTGTGCAGATCAAAGGAGAAACTTAAATAAAATGATAGAAAGCACTCTTCTTTTAGAAGTACTATTCAGCAAGCTATAAAATACTCTAGGTAGTAACAGCAAAATGTAGCAAAGGATGTAATAACCAGCAAATTGAGATGCAGTACAAAGTCTTCACCTGAATTGCTCAAGAGTAAGATACGAAGGACAATGAGGGCACAAAGTCATCCCAAGGTCCTTTACACAGAAATGCAAAGAAAACACACTAAAGGCAATTATGGGGGCACAAAGTCTCTCCACACTTGACTCTTCAGGACACCTTCTTGACTGTTGTCACTAATTCTGCTTGTTGAATTAAAGGAACATAAGATATATTAAGGAAAAAGAGATAAAAATAGTTTCCTCAACAACAAAGATATTACAGCACAAAGTCTGAAAAACCATTTGCTTTCTTACTCCAATAACAAAATATGATAAACAAATTGAGCTCAAAGTCTTAGAAGTGTCTTTCAATTTGGGCAAAGTTTCGTTCTGATTGTCAAAAAAGAGATCCATTTACAATCGAAGAGAGTCCCTTATATAGACTCTTCAAGAAGGAATCGAGAATAATAACACATCATGTTGCATTGGAATCAGTTAAGAAGACAAGATAGAACTTAGGGGTGTTTTACCCATTTGATTTTATCAATACAGAGAAACAAGTCACGCTATTGAAAGTTTTCAACTTTCAATGTCCACCTAGCGATCTGATCCTATCTTCATCGTTCCTTATTTTTTGGTTAATTGAATCAGGTCCTAGATTCAATTTGTTGTTTTGTTCCTTCCTTGTTTTTTGCTAGTCTTGGCCTTAAAGCCTGTGAATGCATTCGGGTCTGTAGGTTTAAAGGATCAACGGCTAGTTCACTATGTTGAATTTGACGTCTTTGGGCGCGTCACCCCTTGGTCCTCTTTCAACTTTTCTATTTGGCACTTTTCCAAATTGAACTTGCCCCTTTCAGGCCTTAAGAAATGACCTACTTTGGGTCGGTAAGAGCCCCCCGCAAGGGTATCTACCCTTCATGTCGGTCTTCAAATGGCCTTTAGGATTTTTTATTCTGGCGGGTCGCTAGAGTTCTTCCTTCGGATTTCTTGTTTCATGTCTTCCTGAAGGGAAGGTGACCCTTCGACTTTAGGGAAGTATCCTTTAATTTGGCATCTGAGAGTCCCCTGCAAGGGAACCTACCCTTCGAGGTCCTTCAGTGGCCTTTTCTTTAAGATTCTCTCATGGCTATGTTCTTTATCAGGTATTTTCCTGCGCCCGTGGCTGGTTCTTGAATTCTTTCAAACTTTTATCTGAAGGAATTCCTTCAGACAAAAAGTCTGAAGGAATTATTTCTTGCCTTAGTCTTTTTTGAATTTTGAAAGAATTACCTTTGCAAATGACCCTTTCGAAGGGTAATTTCATTGACCAAGTGCCCTCCACAAGGGTACTTGTCCTTTGGGAGGCTCTTTGAACTTTTGCATTTTGAATTGCTCCTTTGAACCAAGTTTTTGAGCCAAATGTTGAACCAAGGCTTTGAACCGCTTGGTTGAACCAAACGTTGAACCGCTTGGTTGAACCAAAATGGTTCAAGCTGATGAACCCTTTGTTTGAACCAACCGTTGAACCTCTTCATTGAACCAAAATCATTCAAGCCGATGGTTCATTTGATTGAACTGAAGTGATGAACTAATTGTTAAACCAAAAGACGTTTAACCAACTGTTGAACCAAGTTTTGGTTCAAGGGTTCAAATTAAACCTTGAACCAACTGATGCACCATTTGATTGAACCAAAGGGTGAACCAAAACATTGAAACAAAGTGGACGAACCAAATGAGTGAAACAAAGCATTGAACCACTTGATTGAACCTGCCTTTGAACCATTTGACGTTGAACCAAAGGATGAACCAAACGTTGAACCTGCTGTTGATGCTTGTCGATGGAGATTTTTGTTTGAACCAAGGCACTGAATCAATCTCAAAAATGACCAAGTGTTGGAAACTGATTCTTTTGATTGATCCCGCCTGCAGAAGCCTTTGAACTTGTAGAATTGAACTTACCTGCAGAGTCCATAGAAACCAAGTCCGTAGTTTTCTCTAACCTTGAAAGATTCCATAGATTTTAACCTATAAAGTCCATTGAACTTGACCTACAAAGTCCGTAGATTTCCTCTTCCTGTTGAGTCCATAGATTCAAGCCTGCAGAGTTCGTAGATTTAAGCCTGTAGAGTCCATATATTTAATCCTACAGAGTCCGTATATTTCTAAGAAGCTTGAAAAATGAGGAATTTGAATGCCCAAGACAAATTTTGAAAAAGTGAAGAGACAATTTTGGTCTGTAGGACCAAAATAGTTCAAATGTTGTCCCAAAAATGAGTGATATTTTTGGGGAACAACACAAAACAAAAAAAATAGAGTAAAAAATAATAGAATATATGAGTAGGGTATGCAAAGAAAAGGAGGACTAAGGAAAAATTGGAAATAAGGAGTTTTCTAATATGAAGTCAAAATCATTTCCATTTGAGCAACAATTAAAATAAGTGACTAGGTAGGTCATGTATTCAATTTTTGTATGGAAAATAAAATGTAGTTTATGGCAATGGAATGGATTATGTTTTAAAAAAAAATAATGTTTTTATCTATTCAGGTATAGTAGATATTGTTCAAAAGGAAATTCTTTTGGGTTCTTAATATTGACTATAGGGTTCATTTTTCTGGACCTGGGCATGGAACTCGGTTCCATCCATAGGCCCATAAAGATCATGTAATGTCTATCTAAATCTTATGTGTAAAACCCTTAACATTGATATCTTGATTCGTAGACAAAGAAGTTTGATTTTATTAAAAAAATTGAACTCTTTTATGGAATAATCTTTGTGTTATTTTGTTATCAATACATGTGATTCTAAGCTAGAATCCATATGATATAAAAAATGTAGGTTGTCTTTACAACTAAGATTTTTTTAGTATGGTTAGAGGTTGTTGCAGTCTTAAGGAAATTAGATAAATGTTATGCTATAGGTTTGAATTGATTTAAAGTCAAAATTTATATGATACAAACAAAAATAGAGACCTACAGCTATAAAAACTTTACATATTAGAATATCCAAGGATGAAGTTGTAAAATGAAAACCTACAACATATTATATATATATAAGGTAACTTGTTTGAACTCAAATGAAACTATAGTTGATATTGGACTATTACAAAGCTATATCTTTCTATACTAAAGGAAAACTATAACATCCCCATTGAGATCTATCTAGAAATATGTGATTTTTTTAATTAAACACATATACTATAAATATATTACACCATGAGAATATAATCAGAGATCATGAAAAATACTTTAAATGTGATAACACTAAATAAAACATATTACATCATATATCACTGATCTCTAATATCATGAGAGCACATCATGGTATGAAAATAGAAAGTGATTACAATAAACCAGCTTTGACCAATACATGCCTACAACTACTATTGTCAATGTACAATAAATAAGTAATTACAACTTTTCATGATAATGTTTCAATAACAAGTATAATACAATACAATGTACATATATAAGTTACACGGCTCCCCAGAGCATAGTTTCTCATACTTTAGTATATGCGGTAATCTCAAGTGTCATATCCAAGTAAGTATTATTGTGGGAGGAGGGAGAGCATCATCTAAAAAAAAATTCACATCAATCATAGATAAATGATCCCTCACACTAATCCCATCAGGGAATGGCCCTCCCTTCATGAATGAGTAGATAGTGATGGCAAGGGAATCCAAAGAGACAAGCTAGTACATGTGTGTTGTATGATTTATAAAACTAAACATGTGGTGTATCATAGAAAACAAGTTCTATTGCAAGATATCATACAAACATGTAAATCATATTCATGAAATGACAATGTCTTACTAAATATTACTTTAGCTAGAATTTTGAAGAATGATAAATAATAGTCATCTATAGATCAGTCAAAATTCATACACATCATTTGATTGAATTGCCTTCATATGACATTGTGATGGTAGTAAGCCAGTGAAATCCATCTCACTCCTTACTCAGTATCAGCAATGTGAGATTGGTTAACATAATATAACCAAAATATTTATATAATTTACATTCTGCTAGCAATCACATCACATAACATGCTAAGCATAGGATAATAAAAAAACATACATTTATTTCATCAAACATATGAATGAATCTTACATTATTAGCTATCTCATACTAGAAATAATGACTACAGTTTATACCATCCAAGTAAAATACACTTTTAACTATAGATTTTAACTACCATAATTAGTTTTCAAATATATTACACCTTATGATAACCCATAATACCATAGTCTAGTATTTTTAAGCATAACTACTAATTATCATAACCAGTCTAATAAAGTAGTCATAAATACATGGAAACATAAGCTTTTATTCAAATAGTTAAATATATCAAAATAAGTCTCAATTCACATGAAAACATAGAATACTTTATTTTATCATTTGTTATATTCTTAGGGGTGGTATGCATGCAATACATAAAGCTCTATTATACATAATTCTATAATATGGTTTATAATTGCCCGTGGAACTATAGTTAGAGGAACACACCCCTACATTCAAGTATTAGCTAATAGGAATAAATATACCTATATTATTTTTGAGCATAATATTAATATTTTATAAATACATAGCTTATTAGGTGTTATATCTGCACTACGGTTTTGTTTACAGGCTACATATGAAAAGAAAACCCAAATCATAAAGCTTTTCATGATATAATAAAGGGCTATGTTTTTACCTATATATGTCTCATGTGTTTTAATTAAACCATTTTAAGATATCAATAATCTTATATCTACATACATTATAGTAGAAGGATCATAACCATTATGGTTTAAGTCATAAGATATCAAGTGAACTATATTGATGGTGCACTATTATTAGTCACAAGATACAAGCCCTACACCCGACTAGAGCGATCTACTAATCTATCTTATTTTATCTATAATTTAGGTTCAATAAAATCATTGACATATAAATTATAATTGAAATAATGTTATACATTCATTTACCCTTATAATAGTTTATAATTTCCATACTTGTTTCAGACATCTTTTTCTTTAACATAACTCAATAAAGTGATATATAAGGCTCCACAGCTTTATTTTATATATCTTGATAAAATTAGATATATATTTCACAAGTTAACTGTGATAACATCATATATCTTAAATATGTGCTCTAATTAACCATGATAAGGTATGTATAAAACTAGATTATGGATTGGGCATACAAATTTATATACCCCGTTCACTTTATCAATTAAATTCTCTTAGATATACAAATTTATCAAATACAAATAAAAATATCCAAGTCGCTTATAAATATGCAAATACACAAATATATTAAAAATATATACTCTAGATATACAAATTTATAGTTTTAAAAGTATAAACGTTTACTTCTATAGTAGTATACCTAGAGACATAGTTTCAGCTACGGCTCCAATTAACATTCTTATATGCAGCAAAAAACTATTACAGTGACGTAATTTAATAAATGTATATATGTAGTCTAAAATATCAATGTCTGTATGTCGAATACAATGTATATATACAATGACTAGTGTAATACAAAGTCGTTATTAGATAGTTAACATTCAGATACATCCTAATTTCACATAACCCAGTATAATATACAATGACCAGTATTATGTGTGTGTGTGTGTGTGTGTGTGTGTGTGTGTGTGTGTATATATATATATATATATATATATATATATCTTCTAATAATATGCCTTTTATATATACATCATTAATTTTGTCTATGCGGTTGTCTATGGCGATAGGGTTGTTTAAATATGACTCCTAAAACAAAGTCCATGCCTCAATGGAGATACAACTTAATACAATTTGTTCCACTGTTGAAGACAAATTGGTATACATAAATGTTTATTTTAATGTAGATTGAAGCCTCAACAAATGTATAAATACAGGAGGTCACCTAATTTGCATATTATGAGTTTTTATGTAGAACACCTAGGTTATATACATTATGGAATAACATTTAAACTGTTATATCAATCACCTCACTTAACTATCAAGATTGTTATGGCTAGTTTGTTTGCCTATGCCCACTATTATTTCATTGAATTCATGTTGGTATAGAATCACTACATGTAAAATTCCTATTGTATAACTATGCAAGTCACCACACTCTTTACTGTGTAAAGAAAATACTATTGGTTTGATTCTTGATTTGTAATCATAAATATATCAATATTTGCATAATATTTTATATAGTTCCTAAGCTGATGTATATGCATATCCAACCTATAAGCAATTAAAAATTTGAATCAACACCTCTGCATATAAATTAGATAGCTATACAGAATCTAAAAACATTGCTTACCTGAAATTTCTTCAGTAGGATTGCGCCCTTTCTTTCTCCTTCTCATCTTGTGCTACGCCTTTCTCTCCTTGTGCTATTTTTTTCTCCTTTGAAATACTTATGATCCTCTTTTCATAATCTTCATTCCCATTAAAAGGGCATAGTCTCTTTTCTTTTAAAATATTTTTCTCTTTTTTATTATATATTTTTTTCATTATTTTGTTAATATTTTATGTGATTCTTTCTTTTAATTTTTCTTAAATTTAGACCTTTCTTTTTTATTTATTATTTTTCTATTTTTTGCTCTCAAATTACAATTTCTAAATTTGATTTATTTTTAACATTAATAATAAAAATCCATAATTTTACTAGTTTAATTGGCATCCTCGTGATGTCATAACAATTTAGATAGTTCCATAAATTAATAATTTAGATTTAATTTAACTATGCAAATCATGTTTCTACTAGTATTTAATGATCAAACATGCTAATCACATAAAATGAGTTTCATTAAACTATTTAAACTATACTAAAAAAATATGATGAATAACTATTTAATGTAATAAAAAATAATCACACGTGTAAACCATTTATTATGCATTCTAACATGTGCTAGTTAATATAGTGTGTGCAAGGTTTTATCCAATTTTTATATCATCCTTCAACATCTCGATCTACATCACCCTCTTTAATGATGTTCTCCCTCCATCATGCTCTAAGAGATAAATTTTCCTACACCAACCTCACAAGTAGGTAGTTAGATCATAGTATCATGATATACATACACCATTAATTATAGCTGAAATAACAAATCAACATGTTTCTAATATAAACACATGCATTACACCTAACTCATAGCAGTGTAAACATGTAACCTAAATAATATCCTATTATCCCATAATAATATATATCTCAAAGCTTAGTCAAAATTAACTAAATTAAATGTGTCAACTACAAATATCCACAACTAATCAAATAATTTACTTAGTGAGAAAACAGGATGTAACATCCTTCCCCCTTAAAGTTAGTTATGGTCCTAGATGACTCTTATTCAAACATAAGTTTTGAATTAAAAATATTATTTAGCAAAAAAACACTATAGTATAATAGCATCTAATCAAGCAAATAAATGTGAAAATCTTCTGTAGAACTCATCATAGTCCTCCCAAGTAGCACTATCCTTAATGTATTAGTCCTACTAGACCTTGCACTGTGACATCTCTCTATTACACAAATGAAATTTACAAGTGTCAATTACCCTAATTAATTCTACCATGACCACTCAAGGATCTAAAATCTATAAAATATTCTAATCCAACACATGTGTAGGATCAACAATATACTTTTTAAGATAAGAAACATGGAAGATATTATGTAATAGAGATGGGGTTGGTGGAAATTCAATCTTATATGCTATAAGATTGACCACTTCTACATCTCTAAGGGTCTCATATATCTCAGTGATAGTTTTGTTGACTTTTCAAATTTAATCAATATTTTCTATGACGTAACCTACAAGAACACTTTATCACCTACTGCAAAGTGTCTTTTTGTCCTCTTCAAATATGCATAACTCTTTTGTCTATCATTGGCCTCGACCAATCTCTACTTGATTAATCCAACTTGTTATTAAATTTTTGAAAGCATCTTAGGTCCAAAGACTACCCTATCCTCTAATCTATTCCAACTGATTGGTGTCTTGCACCTTATTTTGTATAGTGCCTCAAATGGTGTCATCTTCAAAGTTGATTGATATGAGTTATTTTAAGAAAACTCAACCAATGGAAAATAATCTTTCCACTTGTATTACTAATCCATGCAATACATATGAAAAATATCCTCTAACCCCTTATTAACTCTCTTAGGATATATGTTAGTCTCTGGGTAATATGTTGTATTAAAATTAAGTTGCATACCTAAAGTTGAATTTAGAGTTACCCAAAATTTAAAAGTCATTTTCGACTGAATTAATCTTATTTGAAAATCCATGCAACCTATATACTTCCTTTACAAACCTCTTCACAAAGGTAGGTGCATCATCTATCAAATTACTAGTATAAAATGAGTCACATTGGTTAGTTTGTCAATAAATACCAAGATCATATCATGCATATTCTGTGACATCAATAAACCTTGGACAAAGTCCATACTGATTACCAACCACTTCCATTCTGGTATAACATATGGATATAACAATCCATCTAGATGCACATGCTCAACTTTCAATTTCTAACATTTCAGACAATGTGACACATAATTTTCTACATCTTTCTTGATTTATTTTTAGCAATACAATGGTCTAAACTTTGCTATGAGCTTGGTTACTCCTAGATGTCTTCAATATGAAGCATTATGTATTTCTTTTATCATTATGCTATGTAGATTCTCTTGATCTGACACATACATCTTTTCATTGTAATGTAAAAACCATCACTCTCCAATATAAATCTTTTATATCAAAGATTTTAAATATTCTTGGATAATGTTTTTCTGACTTGATCATAGAATTCATCTCCTAATGAGAATTTAACCACTTGATCCTTGAAAGTACTCTTGATAGTAGCTATGACTACTATGTACCTTCTATAACTTAGAGCATAGGCTACTCTATTTTGCTTTCCTTTGATATAGCTAATGTTTAAATCATAATCAGAGAAGAACTCAATCTAGCATCTCTGATGAGCATTCAAATTTGGTTGGGTAAAGATGTACTTGAGTCCCAAGTTTTCCATCTCGAGATTAAACAGTTTTAATAATAAGTAATGCCACCACACTTACAAAGCATGTACAATTGCCAAAAATTCAAGATCATGAGGGGCATAGTTCACCTCATAAGGATTTAGCTTCTATGAATCATAAGCCATCATTGCACCATCCTACATAAGGACTCCTCCTAATCTATCCCCTAATGCATCTGTGATCATTGAAAAATTGACCATTGGGGTCAGGAACTATTAACACTGATGTAGAATTAAGTCTTCATTTAAATTCTTGGAAAGCTACTTTGCACTTCTCTATCTAGATAAAACTTTGGTTCTTACATTGCAAAGAAGTAATTGTATTAGCTATCTTAAAAAAAATTAGAATGAAATTTCTGTAATAGCCTACTAACATCATGAAACTTCTTACCTCATGCACATTCTTTGGTGTTGTCCATTTCATAATGGCTCTAATCTTTTATGGATCTACTTAAATACTATTTATAGAGATAATATGTTCCAAATATTTGACTCTTTCCTATAAAAATATGCACTTAGATAACTTGCCATACAACTTGTGCTTCTGTAACTATTACAAAACCAGTTCCAGATGCTAAAGGTGCTCATCTTCATTCTTTGAGTATAAAAGAATGTCATCCAAAAAAATTATAAAAAATTAATCATGGTAATCTCTAAACACACAAATCATGAGATTCATGAATGTTGTCAAAGCATTAATCAGCCCAAACAGTAATATTGTGAATTCATAGTGCCCATACTTAGTTCTAAATATTGTCTTCAAAATATCCTCAATTGTTGGTATCTTGCTCTAATATCAATCCACATTTGATTGAAAATATCATATATACGAGGTAGTGGATACCTATTTTTAATAATTTTCTTATTCAATATTTTTTAATCAATGTAAAGTCAAAAGGTACCATCCTTCTTGACAAACATAACTGGTGCATCCCATGATGACACACTCGACCTGATCAACCTCTTAGAAAAAAATCTTAAAGTTGAACCTTTAATTTGACCAAATAAATGGTTATCATCATGTATGATATGTTATACTATGGTTTTGAACCAGGTATGATGTCGATAAAAAATTGAACTCACGTCTAGGAGGAAAACCTGACAATTCTTCTAAAAACACATCATGAAAATCTATAAGAAAAGGGTAATCATTGAGAGATGGTTCTTTAGGTTCCTCTATTTCATTTATCTTGATGATACATTTTTGGCACCCTTTTCCTTGGGTTCTCTTGAGTTGCATAGCTGAATCTACCTAAGCCTCAACTCTATTTTCTCATCCTAAGTTTGTGTTTACTTTCCAAAATCATCTAGACAATCAACCTTCTTCAAATAGTAGTCAACCTTGGATTTATGTTTTTTAAGTCAGTTGACTCATAAAATCACATCATATGACCCTATAGGTGTTACATATAGATCCACAACTACTGTGAATTTGGGCAACCTAATCTTTGCTTCAACTAAAAACTTTTCAACTATGATTTTTGAGTCATTCCCATATTATACCGACCATACATTTTTCATTCTTCCAACTCTTCTAGTTAACTTAATAAGCATCTTAGGAGTTATAAAATATTTTATGGCTCTTGTATATATCAAAATATAAATTTAATGGTCAAATAAAGTACCTAATAGCTCTATGGATAATGCCTAAAATTTGGCTTATCAATTATCGACTATTGCATGAATCCATTGCTAAAAATTTCCCTACTGAAGATTATGACCTTTGCCAGTTGACTTATCCTAAGTAAAATCATGAGCATAATGGTCATCTTTGCAAATGAAACAACCTCTAAGTGGTCCTTTTGTGTCATTATGTTGGTTTATTTTGAAAACATTTTTGGATCCATTACCCTATTTCTTGCTTCCTGAACCATTATTGAACTTGGCATTCTAACTTTTGAACTGCTTCCTAGAGTCTCCATGCCTCTATTTACAATTCTTATTCTTGAAGGTTGACTTAGAATTTCCAAACTTTTTCTTGAACTTATCCTTGACTTGAGAAATAAAATTCAACTTATGTTCCTATTTGACCACCTTCTCGAAGACCTGGTCCATGGTAGAAGGTTCATAAACATCCACCTCTCCATTGATTTGGGGCCTCAAACCTATGATAAATGTTTTGATCTTAAACTTCTTATCTCCTTGATACTGAGGTACATACTTTAAAATTTTGATGAACTGTTTCTATTACTCACTTATCAATAAATCTCCTTACTTCAGATTCTATAAATCTTTGAGATTTTGATCAAAATAAAGCTATGAGGGCCATTGTAAACTAAATAAAATCACAAATTGATCCCAAGTAGTGGTGGTCAAGTTAAGATTCATTTTAAACCTCTTATCTTCCCACCATGTAGCTACCTCATCATCTAACTAGTATGCTACCCAAACTACTTTCGTGACCTTAGAATAGTTTTGAATCTCAAAATACTACTCCATCTTAGTTAGCCATGCCTTGGCTCCAACCCCCATAATAGTTCCATCAAACTTAGGTGGGTTCATCTTCTTCATGTTTGTAATGAAATATACCACTACCTAAGCTCTAACAACCTGAGGATTTTTCTACTTAGTGGGATGTTCTTCAAGTATGTTCTATTGGTATTCATCTTCATGGCCATGAACTACTTGATCCAGAGTTGTAATCCAATCCCTGGTCTCATTCATGGCTATGAGAATCTGATATATCTTTATTGATTACTTAGCGATAAATCAAATAGGATCAAATGGAGGGTTACAGTCATTGACATTCGATAAACCCTCTTTGAAATCTCTAACTTTCACTATCCTTTCTATCAATAGAAGGATATGAAAAAGTTAGTGGACTCATTAGGTCCTATAGTTCGAGCTATAACTTTGATATCATATATAACATTCTCATTGAGATCTACTTAAAAATATTTAATTTTTTTAATTAAACACACATACTATAAATAGATTACATCACAGTAATATAATCAAAGATCATACAAAATACTCTAAGTGTAATAATAGTAAATAAAGCATATTACATCATATGTCATTGATCTTTAATATCATGAACACATCATAATATGAATATAAAAAGTAATTACAATAATCCAATCATGACTGATACATGAATACAACCACTATTATCAATGTACAATAAATAAATAATTATAACTCTTCATGATAACATTTCAATAATAAGTACTATACAATACAATGCACATATATAAGATACACGGCTCTCTAGAGTATAGTTTTTTTAATTTTAATATCTGTGATAATTTCAAGTGTCATCTCCAAGTAAGTATTGTTATGGGGGAAGGGAGAGCATCATCTGAATGCTTTTCTACATAAATCATGGACCAATAATCTTCTACACTAATCCTATCAGAGAATAGCCCTCCCTTCACAGAAGAGTGGATAGTGATAGCGCAAGAATCTAGAGAGAGAAGCTAGTACATGTATGTTGTATGATTTCTAAAAATAAACATGTGGTGTATCATAAAAAATCCACTCCATTGCAAGATATCACACAAATATGTAAATCATACTCATGAAATGACGATGTCTCACTAAACATTACTTTGGCCAAAAATTTTAAGAATAATAAATAATAATCATTTATAGATCAATCAAAATTCATACACATCATTTGATTAAACTACCTTCATTTATCATTGTAATGTTAGTAAACTAGTGAATCCATCTCACTCCTTACTCAGTATCAACAATGCAAGTTTAGTTAAGATTCATGTAAATTACATTCTACTAGTAATCACATCACATAAAATGCTAAGCATAGGATAATCAAAACATATACATTTATTCCATCAAATATATGAATAAATGTCACATTATTATCTATATAATACTAGAAATAATAACTACAGTTTATATCACCCAAATAAAATACACATTTAACTACATATTTTATCTATCACAACTAGTTTTCAAACATACTACACTCTATGATAACCCATATTACCATAGTCTAGTTTTTTTAAACATAACTACTAAGTATTGTAACTAGTCTAATAAAGTAGTCATAAATACATGAAAACATAAAATTTTATTCAAATAGTTAAATATAAAAAAATAAGTCTCAATTCACATGAAAACATAAAATATTCCATTTCAACATTTGTTATATTCTCAGTGGTTGTATGCACTCAATACATAAAGCTCTATTATACATAATTCTATAATATGGTTTATAACCACCCATAGAACTATAGTTAGAGGAACACATCCCTATGTTCAATTATAAGATAATAAGCATAAGTAAACCTATGTTATTTTAAATCATAACATTAATAGTTTATAAATACATAGATTATTAGGTGTTATATCTACACTACAGTTTTGTTTACAGGGTATATATGAAAAGAGATTTCAAATCACAAAGCTTTTCATGATATAACGAAGGACTACTTTTTTACCTAAATATGTCTCACATGTTTTACTAAAACCATTTTAATATATTAATAAGCTTATAGCTACATACATGCCATTATAAAGATCATAATCATTGCAGTTTAAGACATAAGATATTAGGTGAACTATATTGGCATCTACTGTTATTAGTCACAAGATACAAGCCCTACACTTGACTAGAAAAATATACTGATCTTATATTATTTTATCTATAAGTTGGGTTTGATAAAATCATTGACATATAAATTATAATTGAAAAAATGTTATACGTTCCCTTACCCTTATAATAGTTTGTAATTTTCATACCCGTTTCAGATATCTTTTTCTTTAACATAGATCAATAAAGTGATATATAAATAAGGCTCCACAACTTTATCGTATATATCTTGATAACATTATATATATATTTCACAAGTTAACCATGATAACATTATATATCCTAAATATGTGCTTTGATTAACCATGATAAGGTATGTATAAAACTAGATTAAGGATTTGACATACAAATTTATATACTCCATTCACTTTATCGATTAAATTCTCCTAGATATACAAATTTATCATATACAAATAAAAATATACAAGTCGCTTATAAATATAAAAATACATAAATAGATTAAAAGTATATACTTTGGATATACAAATTTATAGTTTTAAAAGTATAAGCGTTTACTTCTATAGCCATACACCTACAATCACAGTTTTTACTACGACTCCAATTAACATTCTTATATGCAGTGAACAACTATTGCAGTGATACAGTTTGAGGATATATATATATATATATATATATATATATATATATATATATATATATATATATATATATATATATATATATATATATATATATATTATACCAGTCATTATTTGCCTGTCTGTCGAAGACAATGTATGTATATAGTGACCAGTGTAATACAAAGTCACTATCAGATTGTTAATATTCACATACATCCCAATTTCACATAACCCAATATAATATATAATGACTGGTATTATATATATATATATATATTCTCATATCATTATCTTCTAGTGGAATGTCTTTTATGGATACATCACTAATTTTCCTCTATGCAACTATATATGGTGATAGGGATGTTTAAATTTGACTCCTAAAAATATAGTCTACGCCTCAATGGAGATGTAGCTTGATACAAGTCATTCCACTATTGAAGATGGATTGGTATACATAAATGTTTATGTTAATACAAATCAAAGTCTTAAAAAATGTATAAATAGAGGGGGTCGCTTAATTTGTATATTATGAGTTTTTATATGGAATGCCTAGACTATATATAGTATGGAATAACATTTAAACTGTTACATCAATGGCACCACTTAACTATCAAGATTTTTATGGCTAGTTTGTTTGCCTATGCCCACTCTTGGTTCGTTAAATTCATGTTGGTATAGAATTGTTGCATGTAAAATTCTTATTGTATAATTATGCAAGTCACCACACTCTCTACTGTGTAAAGTAAATACTGCTAGTTTGATTCTTAATTTGTATTTATACATATATTAGTATTTGCATAGTCCTTTATACAGTTTCTAAACCGATGTCTATACATATCCAACATATAATTAATTACAAATTTGAATGGACACCTTTGTATATAATTCAGATAAATATATGGAATCTAAAAACATTGCCTATCTAGATTTCTTCTATTGGATTGAGCCCTTTCTTTCTCCTTATCCTTTATGTGTTACGCCTTTCTCTCTTTGTGATATGTCTTTTTCCTTTGAAATACTTATGATCCTCTTTTCATAATCTCTATTCCCATTAAAAGGGCATAGTCTCTTTTCCTTTAAAATATTTTTCTCTTTTTTTTATTTTTTTATTTTTCTTTGTTTTTTTAATATTTTATGTAATTCTTTCTTTTAGTTTTTCTTAAATTTAGACATTTCCCTTTTATTTATCTATTTATTATTATTTTTAATTTGCTTATTCTTTTTCCATTTTTCCTCTCAAATGACAATTTCTAAATTTTATTTATTTTTAACATTTATTATAAAAATCCATAATTTTACTAATTTAATTGACATCCTTGTGATGTCATAATAATTTAATGATAATTTCACAAATTAATAATCTGGATTTAACTTAACCATGTGAATCATGTTTCTACTAGCATTTAATGATCAAACATGCTAATCACGTAAAATGAGTTCTATTAAATCATTTAAATTATACTAGAAAATCATGACAAACTACTATTTAATGTAAACATAAATAATCACATGTTCAAACCATTGATTATGTATTTTAACATGTGCTATCTAATGTGGTGTGTGCAGGGTTCTAGGTGATTTCTTTATCGTCCTCTGACATCTTGATCTACATCACCCTCTCCAATGATGTTCTCTCTCCATCATGCTCTAAGGGATGAGTTCTCCTACATAAACCTCACAACAAATAGGTAGTTAGGTCATAACATAATGATTTAAATACATCATAAATTATAGCTGAAATAACAAATCAACATGTTCGTAATGTAAACACAGACACTACATCTAACTCATAGCAATGTAAACATGTAACCTAAGCAATATCCTACTGTAAACATGTAACCTAAGCAATATCCTACTATCTCATCACATATATCTCAAAGCTTAGTCAAAATTAACCAAATCAAATGTGTCAACTATAAATATTCATGGATAATCAAATAATTTGCTTAGCGATGAATCATGATGTAACAAAAACTGTATGTGGAAATATTTATCATGACCCAAGTAATTGTATGTATATACATTACACCTTTAGTTTTTATGTATAAGTCAATAACCTCACAAACTTTAGTGTGGCTTTACTAAATTTGTATCAAGATGTAGCATTATTCTAATGAATTGTTATGGGTCATATACACCCTATACTAGAGAATATGGTCAAAGTGTGGAAATTAGATCATTGTGATAATTATATTTTTAATGCATGAATTTGTAGATATTTATGTAGGGGATCATAATCTCTCATATATAAATGAAACTAGATGGTTGATTTGTATGATTTATTGATATTATTGAACTTGTTAAGGTGTGCACACACACACACACACACACACACAATACAAATGTATTCATGTATAAATACACACACACATATAAACATATATATTCAAGATCAAGTTTAAAGTATGATCTGATTGTGTATATGTAGTAGAGTTAAGTATATAATATTCCTAATGGGATACAGTCTCAGATGTATGATCATATTCAAACAAAGCTAAATTGACATAAAAATATAGTGTACAAGCCATATAAGTATTGCCTTGGATTATTAAATAGGATAGTTTTATTAATCATTTTATGTGGTCAATATGGCTATGAGTCTTCAAACTATATGAACAATAAGATAACATGGCAATGATTCATTCTATGAACATGATAATGGTGACCAGTTCTATTACCTGAGGTTATTTTGAAAGACATAATTATAGCATTATAGTAATTAACGAATATAGAGATTAGTGCATTGATGTTTACAAAATTTAGGTATATGGACATGCTTATTTAAGTGAAACATAGGTGTTTTACTTGGCATGATGCAAGTAGTGGCGTGTTTCTTGATTTACTTATGAGGTATATGCTACAAATCTTTTATGTTTTTTTATTATGATATAAAAATGGGTTATGAGATATTATCTTGTATATGTTATTTAATAACAGCTAATAGGTATATGGGTGTAGTTGTCATGCAACCCATATATCTATCATCTGGTATAAAATGACTGTTTATGATATACTAGCAGAGAATGTGTGTGTAGATATGATTGATCCATTATGATTTGAAACTATAATAAAATATTTGGCCAAAATAATGTTTATAACTGGAACATTGTCACTCCACCTATTTAATCTAATTTACATGTGTATGCACGATGTTATGATAGAGGAATGAATTTACATAGTCTATATTTGTTACATTTATTAGTGATTTTATAACACACAGGGTTTGGTTGAATTCTTGATATCTACCCTTTTATGAAGGGTAGGGCCACTCCCTAGTTGGGAGGTGTGCAGGTGATCTCTAATGCATGGTTGGAGGTAAAAGACCTCAATGATGCTCTCCCTCTCCAGTAGTTGGATCAACCTTTAGAGAACCTTATTCATGGCTATTATACTAATTACTTGAGATTTTTTGTGATTCTCATAAGGTCTATGGAATATTCTATTATTGTATTTGATATTCAATAGTGAAAATTGTAACATTGTACAATCTGATATGGTTTATTAATATAATCGGTAGTTATATAAATTGTATATGATTCTAGATATTATAATAGTAGTGCTTGTATTTGTAATAAAAGTTGTAAATTTGGTTTAATTCTATATTTTGAGATGTTGTGTTTGGTTTCATACCTTATGCTTTGTTATTTATTTGTTTAATACTTAAATGAATCATTGTATTGACATGTAGGTTAATAATAACTGAGTATTTATTACTTGATGCATTTAGATAACAAATAATAACCAATGATTACAATTAATGATGTGAATGTTTACGAGTTAATGTAAGTTTTTAAAAAAAATTACATAACTCTGAGTTAATCCCAATGGGGTTCTAACAGTCAATGCCCATTATCCCACCCTCTATGGGAATATCAAAACCACTGACTAAGTCATCTAACAAAGCATGTCACCCTACAGAGCTAGTCCAGTATAATGTTCTTCCTCTAATAAGTAGCCTTATAATATAACAAACATCTTCTGGTGTAACACTGACCTCTTAAATGGGTAGATGAAACATAGACATCTCTGAATGTCATCTCTCAGCTAGTGCACTAAGGTAGGCTCTGTCCACTCCAATCATTGGCATGTGGGTGAAGTTTAATAGACCTATAATCTCTAAAAATGTGCACATCTCCTCAATATATATCTACCTCATCCATAAGTAATGTGAGTTCCATTCACATGTGATTAAAATAATGAGTCATTCCTACACATATAGGTAGTTAGCACAAATCACTAATTCTATGAAAAATCAAATCTAGTTAACATCTCTGCAAGGTAAATCTAATCTATTCTTCATACTAAAGCATCATTCCAATAATTTAATCTATTACATGCCTAGATCAATTAAAAACTTATTTTTTAAACATAATCTCTTTTTCCTTGACCAAATTTTCATTTTTTGTCATTTATCAGCGTGTTTTCATTATTTTCGCTCCTCTTTACATTTTCATTAATTAGGCATTTACCACCCCATTTTTGGCATTTTTATCATTTTAACCCCTCTTTCTCATTTTTTTCAATTTGATATTTTTTGCTCTTAATGCCATTTTCACTATTTTATGGTGAAGGCACTATTTGCCACATGTTTTTATCATTTTTGATAGTGAAAATAGTGATTCCATCTTTCACGAAATTGATGAATTTGATGTTTCCCTAGATAAACCTATAAATAAATGTTATTAAATGAAAAAAATTAAATAATGAAGAACCTACTTACTGATTGATTATCTTGTAGTCATCACTTGTGCTCTTGAAATCGGTCACTGAGATGCATTTTTCATGCACATAGAGTCATTCTTTGCAACAACTCTCGTACAAAATGAGAGCTAAAATATTCAATAGGGGAGGATAACAATGCATAGATTTACTCGGGTGAATATATGAATTAAAGTTTTAATTTTTACCCCTCTTTGCTCCCCATTTTCATTATATTCTTCTTCAAAGGCTCTATTTTTTTAGACCTTTTCACCTGTAGACTATGCCTTTTATTTATTTCGAGGGTCCATATATTTTAAATGATTCTTTGCATGTTCCCTTAAGATGCATATATATCTTATTGTTAGAAGTAGATATTAGGAGGAGGGGTGAATATTTAGACAACAATGCATATTAAATTCTAAAACCATTCCATCATACATCAACTTGATCTAGCAACATAATCATGAAAGCACATACATCCAAAGCATGAATAAGAGCATACATCACATGAAAACATAATCTATGTGGGAAACCCTCATGGGGATAAAACCCACTGAACCTACAAGATTGACTATAGTTTTATAATAACAAGATCCAAATTTAGTGAGACACCCATCCCACAAGGAGCTATAACCCCTATCTAGTTGAGCACTTACACAACTAAACTTTTGCAAGCTTCACCTTGTAAGGAGGAACCAACCCCCTAGGCAACCAAGCACCCACTCAACTACCTTAAAACTTATATCACCTCAAACACCTATTAACACTCTTAAATTTATGATGAACTCCTTTTTTTTCACTTTTTGCCCTTCAATCTCTCTCAAACACCCTGTAGGGCTTACTTGCTAACTAGCCTCTTCTAGGATTAGTAGGTCTAATGACCTATGCATCCTCCTTTACCAAATTGATTAGATATTCATGACTAATATTATTCACCCTCTAATTGTCTTCAATTACCTATACCTTCTCTTTCAAATTTTCTCTCCTTTGCTTGGCTCCACACTTTTTAAACTAGCACAATAGTCCATTTAGGCCTTATACTTATACCACTCTCGTGGTCTAACCCATATTATTCAACCAATATGATTTCCAGACATTAATCACACTAAAAATAGATTCATAAACACATTAAATGTTATAACCACACATTATATAGGTCGGCCAAAGTCCTTAAGACTCAAATCCTCCATTAGACCTAGTTGAGACCTAAAGCAAATAGGTATATCCATACACATGTTACATCTTGAACCTATTGGACCATGTTCAGTATCTACTTACACTTAAAACACTTAATATTTCACATTAATATGTCCCTTATATCATCCATATGGGTCCACATTACCTGAAACTCAAACTCACACCTTGAACCAAGCCTTTAAGCCTACTCAGCAATTAGGCCTTCATACATAGAAAACATTGTCTTAAAGAACTGAAGCACACAGATGATTTTATCAAATAAATACCTAAAAAAATCACATTAATAGTTATTATATGATCTAAAACACATTAATAAATCCATTTTTCATCAATACACAGGCCAAACAACTTCAAATCAACTCTCTCAAGATGACCACTTAGACTGGTCACACACAGTCAAAGTACAGTCATATAAGAGCTCATCTCTTGTACATGAAATATGTTTTCAAAAATCCTAATAAAAATGATTATATAATATGATTATTCTATATCAACCACCAAAGGTCATTTCTCATGTTCTAGCAACATTCATTGGTCTTACAGACCAATCACTTAGGTCTCTATTTCATAGTCTTAACATAACTAAATAAGCCTTTTTATCTTGCATGATTCATTAACATAACCTATCTCTTCAACTCCCAAAAATATTTTATAGGATAATTAAGTCTTAAAAAACATTAGGATATTCATTAGGTACATCACCACTTATTATGAGACCTAAAACACAACACTTCCCTAACCATACCTAGAACAGTCACTCAGGCTCAAAATGTAGTCATGATGAACATGACTCCTAACACTTGAAAAAAAACTTCCTTAATCTTCCAATTCATTCATGTGGTCCTTCAATATCTTGAGATAAAATCCAATCATAAATATATGGATGTCTAATAGCAAACAAAGAACATATAGATAATTCTAAGAGACATACATACACCTTCATTATCTTTATTACTCAAACATGCCACTTTAAAGGCTTCTTATTTCATGTGTATATGAATTATCATGACTTGAAAACTAATGTATTAGGAGGAATAATTATTTGAATAATACTCCAAACCATTAGATTCATACCTACTCACCTATGCATCATCCCTAAATAGGTTCTCACTCTGACTAGATTTTTGTCACTATTTCCACTATCTAGTTTCTAGCAGCTAGCAGACTTGGATCATCAAAATTATTGACATATAGGCTCAATCATACCAAAATTACTTCATGTAATTTTATAACAAGTCTCTAGATTTTACCTTCAATATCTTGCATGCATTGACTCAGTCAACCCTTCTTGTAGTACCAAAATCTTTAGAAACAAGCATTTTTTTGTACCTTCTACTCACTACACTAACACACCATTACCAATTGGAGGCACCCAGAGGAGTCCTCTACATCATCCAATAGTAAAAATTGGTCAACCAATCCATTTTGGGTCCTTTCTAGCAAGTTCTTTCCAATCACCCCACTATAAGTGTTTATAGAGGGTTTTGACCAATTACATTCTTAACGAATGTTCATAAAACACTGTACCTAAAACCACTAAAAAATACTTGGAAATTTTTATTAGGTCCATGTGTCACCTCTCCAAAAAGACTCAATTCACCATGAAAAGTATAAATGTGCCAAAGAGTAATTCAAACTTCTTCTCAGGCTACGAAACCTTCATTCTGCATGCACAAGTGTCTTTCCAACATAGTTTCTTGCTTTTTATTCCTCCTCAAGATCTAAACTTGGTAAAAATATTTGACCCAACCTATCACACCTCATTACATACTTAAATGAGCTTTATTATCTTGTAAACACACCTTGACCCACTATTTGGTCCTCACTAGATCTCTATACACATTAGGTCTAGGACTGTAAATCAAAATTGGATATAAAAAGTACTTGGATCCTTCTTGTATTGGTCTCACCACCTTAGGAACATTTCATACATATTCATTCCAAGCTCCACATATTCCAACCTTATTCACCCTATCCTTAACATGCTCAACATACAAGGCTACCAAGCCTATGCCACCACATTGTTCACATACTTGTCTTCTCTCCTTGATATGAAACAACACCAACATGTTTGTTTAGCCTTTTTTGACATCAATGATACTGATCATACTATGAAATCATCACTTTTTCATTTCCCTTGATATCAATGCACACATGACATCAAGCCTTTGACATCAATGACAACACACTTACCAGTAATCTCCCTCTTTGGCATTGATGGTATCCTCTTCTTCTCCTTCTCCCCCTTTAACATTAATGACAAAGTGGACATATGCCCCTCTTAGGTTCATCTATAGAGTCCTCTGATCATAGGACCTAATCTCTTACAAATCTCACATTCTTCCTTTATCCATGTATGAAGATACAATACCTTGTCAAAAACACATGACTTGGTTTGATCAAGTCATCATACAATTTTTTTGAAATCATAACTATATCAGACGTATCTATATCTCCACCATGACTAAAGTATATCACATATGTTCACCCTCACATCATACACATCTCTCCAATCCACTCAAGTTATCTAAGTTATCTCCCCCTAACTCCAAGCTTCACCTAGATCATGACATCTTCAACAAGTGTCCTTTAGGATTGCAAACAACTCTTTCAAAAAATCTATCTTCTTTGATCAATATGAACATACAAGAAACAACTTCTACAAGCTCCTTATACCTTTAAACATCTTTCTCTACAAGATCCTTAATCCATCAAGGATCCAAACACCTCAAGGTAACTTCTTGGATAACATACAATCATAACCTTGCTTGACATGACTCAGAACATGTCATCTTCAAAAAATTGATCATATTCATATCATTAGAAACATGCCAACACATCCCCCTATGACCTTATGAGGTCACAATGACATCAAGGAACACTCAACATAATGAAACAACTCTAATGGAGTACTATAGCAACCTCCTTCATGCAAGTATACATAAAAAGATGATGCTACAAGAAACTTCTCATCTTTAGAATATTTTGAAATCCTTCATGGTTTCTAGGTCATACATAACATGAATATAAATAATGCATTATCCCAAGATCATCCTTCATCTCACTATACATCTCATCTTCATGATAACAACAATATGACATGTTCCTTCATGGACACTTCTACAGACTCCTCTCCAAGATCACAAGAACCTTATGATGCTACTAAACAATGATTGTAGAGAGGATTACAAAGCTTGTTAGTCAAACTTTAGTCCATAAATTATGAAAATGCATAAATAACTAACTAACTAAGCCGATCTATTCTTATGGGAATTACAAAGGATAGGAAGAAACAAATGAAAGAAATCAAACATCATATTACCTTCCCAAATGGATTCACTATACCCATGTGGCTCAAAAGCATGTTCTCCCTTGATCAAGCATCCATGTCTTTGTCAACAAAGGTGGAAAACTCCTCCAATGTCTCAAGGACACTCCATAAAACCCAGGCTCATGATTCCAAATCATTAAACTAGCCTATCAATGAAGCTTGTAACTAATTTTAATGGTTTATTGCAAAGGATTATGGAGACAATTCTACATAATAACTTTGCATAAATCAAATTTTTTTATTCATGTCCATGGCCTCTCTATTTATAGATTTTTGAGATTGGTTAGGATCAACCATGACTGTCCATCTCAAGATTGAGATGTGTGTCTATGGATAATTCTAATATTTGGAATTAAACTCATAAATATCCTTAAGATAAATAAGCATTAAAGAGGCATGGGAGGCATTAACTAGGCATGGGTGACCCATAATCCTGATATTTTATGAATTTATGGTTTGATGGATGCCACCCCATAGATGATGTCATTAGGTGATGTAGATATTCAAAATCAATTTATAATAATGAGATATTCAAAAATATCTATGGAATTCTTACTTAAGCTCTTAAATTGGATTACTTAGCTTAAGTAAGTTTAATCAAGTTTAGTGTAATTCTTTATAAATTGGCGCACAATTAATCAAAATGGTTAGAAAGTCATATTAATGGATATAATTTGACTGGAGAGGAATTGAAAGGTGATGTTAGATGTGTTGGAGTTATATTCCCATTTAAGATGTTGTCAACACCAAATAACAAAGGTACGTGATGTGTACCAATCAATTAGAAGAAAAGAGTGATCTAGAGCACTAAATGGTGAATTTGTCATTTTGACTCCAAATGATCTGATCAAAGTTAGCTAGCCCAAAAAATGCATTGCCCTATTTATGGATACTTTGACCTAAACTGGCACTTGTAAGTGACAAGTTCAAACCATTTAGGGTGTTTTATGGATTTTGACCTAAAATGTGCATTTGAGTGTAATTCAAGTAGGATTGATAATTTCAACATAAATGGTGTTAAAAATTAGATGTCTATATTTTTCCCCTATTTGAGAAGGCGTAGCTAGACATTTAGGTGAAGCAACATCTTTTCAAAGAAAAGGGTTGTCAATAATAAATTAAAACAGACCCATGATGCTCCCTCAAGAGGACATACTAGGATGGAAGAAAAGGATGGACTCTCGAAAAGACAGAGAAAGTGAGAGATTAACCCATGGAATATATCACACCCAGATGACCTAATGCTTGCACATGTGATTACCATCAATGATTGAAATACAATTAGGGGTATAATAGGCCCTAGAAATGGGGGGAATGGAAAAGATACAATCCATAAATGTAAATCACACAATTTAAATGTACCCAATTTGAGAGTATAAGCTACACACTTATGACATTGATCAATCTTGAGACAAGTTGCACACTAAAATATTTCCATCATGGGCATTAGTGTGGAAAGCTTGGAATTAGAGGAAAAAAAGAGCGTTCTACTTCAGGAAGGGAAGCACCACTAGAATAGGGTCTCCAAAAAGAAGATAATAAGTACTCCAGTAGAGCAAATGTGATCATGATAAAACAATTTTGCCCCAATAGGGCAAATTTTGATCATTGATAAAGAAAAAATAATGATTTGTCCCTATAGGGCTGATTGGATTCAGATGTTGTGCCCTACCATAGGCAATTGGCAAGCAAAATATCTCAAAGAGATAAACCAAAAGATAGGTTAAAGCAAGAGGGTGCAAACGTACATACGATGGTGTAGTGGCTTATAAATCCATATAAATCTAAGTATATGAGAATGCACAAAGTGATGAGAGAGATGAAAATAAGAATGGAAATTGCTGAGATGACCTCAATAAAAATTGAGCATTGCCTACATAGTTTCATGGACTCATGTTCCAATATGAACTTCAGCCCAATGTAGTTCACCCAAGTTTGGGAGAGAATAGAATGAGGAATGATGAAAAATGACCAATAATTGATTAGAATCGCAATGTATGCAAAGAGATGCACATCTAAGCATAGAGTTGAGTGCTAAAATGCATGTTACCTAGAAGTATAATTCCATATCATGAGCCTAGGTTGCACAAAGTGTTCTTGAGAATCGTTCATTGAAGCTGATGTTAACATTTAAGAATTTGAGACCTGAGCACAAAGTTCTTGCTATAGAAAAATAAATTAGGCATCATAAGTATAAATAACTTAGAATGACATAAGATTCTAATTGCACTGATCCAATTCAAATGTGAATACCTATAACTAAGGATAATGGTAAAACAATGACCAAAACCAAAGTTACAGTGATTTACATTTGAACAAGAAAGCAAAGTCAAAGAAAAAGATAAACATAAATGAACCTAAGTTGAAATCAAGATATGATCAATCAAGAATTAATTAGGAACAAAATGTTTAAAAATAAAAGGCAAGAACATGTTAACAATAGGAGACCAAGATATAAATAATCAAGATCCATGTGGACCATCAAGATGTACTTGGAAAAAATAAAACAAAGAAGCAAGACGAAATAGGAAAACAAAAGACTAGACGACAAACAATAATCAAATAAACACACAAAATGTTTTTGATATTTTGAATGGTTTTATGAATGTTTTTTGAATTTTCTAAGTATCTCAACTCGATTGAGCATTAAGAGATACAAAACGGTCTATCTCATGAAATGGTGAGAATGTACCAACTTAAAATGCTCATAATACGATGAGAGTGTATGATAAGAGGAATTGAGTTGACCTTGACATGAATCAAGCATGGCCTATATAACCCCAAAATAATTCCAATTCATAGTAATTCTATCCACACAAAAGGTGATGAAAAACTGACTAGGTCACAACAAGCTCACAAACAAAGGTGAACGACAAGATAAATGATAATAGTAATGACTAGATGATGTAGCAATGCATGATAAAAAGGCATTGTACCCAATTTTCCCATAGGTAGTTATAATTAGGAAATAATGTCATAATACTAATTTTCCCAAAGGCGGTTATAATTAGGGGTACCAAAAGAATATTGATTTGCCCATAGGTGGTTATAATCAGTGATACCAAATAAGATTATAGATGAAAGATAACTTGTCATATCAACTGTCACACTATGTTCATAGACTATCCTTCAACACTAAATTTAAAAATTATTGAAACTAGATTAGAATCCTCCCATAAAAGGTGCAGGATGAACCAAATGAACCAAGATCAAAATGGGATAAAAATGATGACTAAAAATAAGCCTTTGTCAATAATAAATAAATGGTATAATAAAAATGGTATAATGAAATGATCAGAAGAAAACAGGATACAATGGCAACAAAGTTTCCCCAAAGCAATGACTAGATCATATTGCTCACAAAATGGTGAGAGCATTGGCTTAGGTTGCTCAAAAAATCGATAGAGTGTTCAAACTTAATAATTGATCACAAATCAGTGAGAGCATGAGAAAGGGGTGACTGAGCTGACCTTAATAAAAATTGAGCACTGCCTACATAGTCCCAAATGACCTCAAGTTAATGTAGTTCAAATGGCATGGTTCATGGATTTCAATAGTATAATAATGCCTAAAAAGGGTCTATAGGGTTGTCCCCAAGAGATGAGGCATGGTAATGACAAATGGGTGAATGGTAGATGAAAAATGGTTTTGTTGTTCTTGCTAACAGGGAGATGCATGTCCTAGTCAATATGTGAGACAACAAAAATGATCAGCTATATAAGTTGCTATCCAACACCCTTTTAGAACAATTGCTCTGTTATAAACTTGTTGTTGATTTGGATCTCAATAATGTGTTCATGATCTTCATAGATCATTTATTTTGATTCCTTCAAATGTTGAGACAAGATATCCTTATAACCTCGATAAAGGAAGTGCTACCAATGATAGTAAACAATGGTAGGATAAATGAGATAAATGGGTAATAAATAGGTGGGTGATAATGGAATGTATAATGAATGGGAAATAAATGAAGATCAGGACTTTCAATTACACGTAATATTGTTGATGCCATATTTGACATAATTTTGGTTGTGGTGGAGTCGAAGACCTCTAAATATGCTCTCGATAGGACCATCAGATTGTTCTATTGCTTGATCTTGAGATTAGTTACCATCTAATTATGATGTAAATTGGAAGCTATTTTGATTTGATCTTTGATAGTATCTTCAATAAATAATTAAGAACTTTTGTGCTCAGCTATTGGTGCCTCGATGATGTTTTCACCAATGAATTTATTATGATCATCCCATAGTGCCTCTGAGAAGGTTTCACAAAGAGATGTTAATGTTTGACTTTGATTGTCTTTTAGCACCTTAAAAAAGGTGTCACTAAAATATGTTGAGTTTGATCTTTGCTTATCCCCTAGTGCCTCTGAAAAGGTTTCAAGAGGAGATTGTTCTTATTCTAAATGAATGTGGTCTTGGTCCCCCTAATATTCTGTAAATGATATGTCACCATGGATGTAGTTCAACAAAGTGAAATTCTGTTGGTCCTGATCAACACTTATAGGAGGTGGAATGTCAATATAATGACTATGTTGGGTGGCAATAATGGGATGGTGAAAGATAGCACAATCCTCATAAAAGAAACTAGGAGAACTTATGTCAATGCTGAAGTAATCATACTCAAAAACCATAGAAGGATCACAATTATATTCAAATTGATCTGCAAGGTAATTGTAACCAATGTTGTAACAACCAATACTATAATCTATTTTTGACTTTGATTCTAAAGTAAGAGACTCTAAATCTAATGTCACAACCGATGTTGATTTTGTTTCTGATGCTAAATCCAATGTTGGTTAAAAAATGAAACTTTACTCTAATATTGATTCTTCATGTGATATGGTTGTTTTGATAATGTTCTGTTGAATTCTAAATTTTTGACAAATAATGGTCTGTGATGGCATAATGGGCTCAATAAAAATTGATTCATCTTGGAAGGGTTCAACATAGATTGACTCGTCTAAGTGAAGCCCCTCAAAAAGAGGGAATCACTCAAGGGACATCTTGACAAAATCATGTCTATCAAAGTGAGACTCCTCAATGAGTGGGAAAAGATCAAGAGACAACTCTATTAAGATTGGCTTGTCAAGGAGATGAGGCTCTTTAAAAATAGGTAACATGTGAATAAGTAACTTATCACAGTTTATCTTGTCACAAATGGGTGTTTTAACAATAACATGTTAATTTTGGTTCATCATTGGTTGAAAAAGATCAATTTTGGACACATTTTGATCCTCATAAGATGGCTTTTGAAGAGGTAATGGTTATTGTTTAGGCTCAAAGATCGACACAAACTTTCTAAACTGGGGAACATTTGGTTTAGCAGGAACAATGGTTTGTGGTTCAATAATGGACTCTCCAAAGATTAGACTATTGAAGAAGGGATCAAAAACAATTGGTTCATCAAATAGAGGTTCTTCAACAATAAGTTCATCAAAAATTGATGATGGGCCAAGACTGGTAACAACTAGATGCTTCTTAGTTTGGTTGCTTGTGCAAACCAAAGGAGGAGGTCCTAAAATGGTAATGACTAGACACTTCTTAGTTTGGTTACCTGTGCAAACCAAAGGAGGAGATCCTAAAATGGTGATGACTAGATGCTTCTTAGTTTGGTTACTCATGCAAACCAAAGGACGAGGTCCTAAAATGGTGATCTTGGTATGTTGTGGAGTTTAATTACTTACACAAGCCAAATCATCCAAGTCTTCTTGATAAACCCAATCATTCCAATCATGAGTTGGATCATAATTTGGATCTTGATTGTGTTCCCATGACTGATTTTTGTGAGGTAGATAGAAATATATCTCACAAACCATATTGTCACCATAGGGGTCTTGACTAAAGTCATAAAAGTCATTTTGTGTGGCCAATCTATCATAAGTTGGATTATCCATGACTACACCATAAGTGTAGCTAGAGATATATGTATTTAATGAAGAAAGCTCCAAAAATAGAAAGACTTAAAGTTTTTCAAACTCTGAAAAAGTGATGTTTAAAAGATAAAAGGTTCAACCTTGGTTGAAAGGGTGAAGTTGCATCTCAAAAGTAGTTTGTGTTGAGATTTGGCATAAAACAACCTAACGTCAAATGTCTAACATCAAATTTTTTTGAATAAAGGTTTTGTTTTCCCAAACAAAGTCACAAAAAAATGATGAGGATAGGCACTCAAACAAACAAACAATCAATAGTGTTCAAAATCGGGTAATCATTTAACCGAAGCTATCCAACCCAAAAGAAAAAGATCTATGTACCAACCCCATGAATTGAGGCCTAAATAGAAATCAATCAATGTTTGGATCCAAACTTGACAAGATTAATTAAAAATGCAATTTTGAAGACTAGGATTGGACCAAACAAGCTAGACAAGAGCGGACAACATAATGATGCATAAACAAGGTCCAAATGGTATACATATAAATGGTTTGAAACAAATGGTTTTTATACAATGGTAAACAAGTTCTTGAAATGAATTGAGCATCCTAACGGTGTAAGCATGCTCAAATGATGTGGTCAATTATTATGTTTTAAAGACTCAAAAGTAAAAAATATTTGACATAATTTGGACAACATAACACTACCCTTATTAACTCAAATACATGGTTTTGACATGGCTTATGAACAAACAAACAAGTTTTAGCCTCAAATCATACCAAGCAAATAATGACCAAAATACACAAAGTATAGTCGTCCAAATCCTAGCAAGGGTATAGCAAAATGGGGTTGACTAAAACTAATTAGTTTTCAATCATTCTAGGGGAATCAATTGCATAATGACTTTCACGTCAAACGATGCAAAAGACAAGCACAAAAATTAGGTATGTGTGGCATTGGCTAGTTGTAAAAAGGTCTAGTACTTTTTACAACCACTACATCCTATTGTTTGCTTAGTGTAGTGCGATGTCGAAATGCAGATACATCCCATGTGTAACTCAAAAGGAGTAAGTGAAGTCAATGTTGGGAGATGAAACCCTAGGTCAAAGCTTCCCTAAAGAACTCGTGGGAGGTAATGACATCCCCCTCGCAAGCCAATTTTGCATACAAATAAAGAAAGCATAAAATAAAAAGACTTTAGGGTTATTTTCAAGATCACCCAAACTTTAACGAGTTTTTGGGGAGCGCTTTAGACGACCTTCTTTCTAAGGGCCTTGGACTAGGCTTTTTGCAATAGGAATGGCACTTTTGATTTCAAGAGTTCCCTAAAGGGGATAAATGGAAGAGCATACATGCGGCATCCCTCTTTTTTCCAAATAAAATATAACTTAAATAACTAAGTAAATACAAAAAACTTGGAAAGGTGAGTTCATTTTTAAGCCCAAATGGAAAATGAGGTGGTGTTCATTTGACTCCTTAGTCTTAATTGTAACTTTGAAAACTAATACTAAAAAAACTTATTTAAGCACCTTAAATGTTACTTTAAGCACCAAAATAATGTTCCTAATTCATTTTAAAGTCATGCCAAAGCTATCTTAATAGCATGTTTTAACAATTTCCAAGTCCGTTGGTTACTCGTCTACCCTTGAGGCATCACCCCAAAAGCAAATATGTTAGATTAGAAACATTTTAAAGAGATTTTCAAAATTTTGTGAAACATATATGAAAATTGAAGCTAAACTAATGTCAAATTATGAAAAGTTAGGAGAAAATATGTGGTTTTAAAAAAAAAATCCAAAATAGAGTTCGTATGACCCCAAACCAAGCATTTTAAAATGGCTTATTTAGCTCTCAGGTTTGTGTTTTTAAGAAAAATGTAGTGACCAACGTCGGTTATATAACTAACGTTGGTTACACTGACTAACTGATGATAATTATCTAACTGACATCAGTTATACCAATAGTGACCAATGACATTTATGCCAACCGGTGATGGTTTTACTAACCGACATCAGTTACTATGTAAACCTGTGACAAAGAAAAATGGAAAAACAAAGTTAAAAAATCAAATTAAAAGAGTTTTAATGATCCAAATGAAAATTTTAAATTTGTAGAATAATCTTCTTCATGTGTGGGATGCATTTTGTCCGACCAGGCATGCCAAGATGTAGAGAGGATTACAAAGTAAGTTAGTCAAACATTAGTCCATAAATCATGAAAAATACATAAAGAACTAACTAACTAAGCCTATCTATTCCTATGGGAATTACAAAAGATAGCAAGAAACAAATGAAAGAAATCAAACATCATATTACCTTTCCAAATGGATTCATCATACCCATGTGGCTCAAAAGCATGTTCTCCCTTTATCAAGCATCCTTGTCTTTGTCAACAAAGGTGGCAAACTCCTCCAATGTCTCAAGAACACTCCATAAAACCCAGGTTCATGATTCCAAATCATTAAACTATCATATCAATGAAGCTTGTAACTAATTTTAATGGTCTATTACAAAGGATTATGGAGACAATTCTACATAATAACTTTGCATAAATCAAGTTTGTTATTCATGTCTATGGCCTCTCTATTTATAGATTTTTGAGATTGGTCAGGATTGACCATGACCATCCATCTCAAGATTGAGATGTGTGGCCATGGATAATCCTAATATTTATAATTAAACTCATAAATAACCTCAAGATAAATAAGCATTAAAGAGGCATGAGAGGCATTAACTAGGCATGGGTGACCCATAATCCTGATATTTTATGCACTTATGGCTTGATGGATGCCACCCCATAGATGATGTCATTAGGTGATGTAGATATTCAAAATCAATTTTTAATAATAATATATTCAAAAATATCTATGGAATTTTTAATTAAGCTCTTAAATTAGATTAATTAGCTTAAGTAAGTTTAATCAAGTTTAGTGCAATTCTTTGGAAATTAGTGCACAATTAATCAAAATGGTCAGAAAGTCATATTACTAGATCATAATTTGACTGGAGAAGAATTGGAAGGAAATTTTAGATGTGTTGGAGCTATATTCCCATTTAGGATGTTGCCAACACCAAAGAACAAAGGTACATAATGTGTACCAATGAATTAAAAGAAAAGAGTGATCTAGAGCACTAAATAGCGAATTTGTCATTTTGAATTGAAATGATCTGATCAAAGTTAGCTAGCCCATAAAATGTATTTCTCTATTTAGGGATACTTTGACCTAAATTGGCACTTGTAAGTGACAAGTTCGAACCATTTAGGGCATTTAATGGATTTTGACCTAAAATGTGCATTTAAGTGTAAATCGAGTAAGATTGACAATTTCAACACAAATAGTGTTAGGAATTGGATGTCTACAATGATTACTATCAAATATTCATGGACAACCTCAAGGCATATATAATATGTCAACTCACTCTTAGAACAACATATCTGAGCTCTCTAAGCAACCATAATAGTCATCAAGCCTTCATGGATTAGAACTTATGGAAACACAGTCATACAAGTCTGTGAGTATAGACTTCACTATAATAGACCTTTTGTCATAACCTATCTTCTTTATGATCTTCAAAAAATAGAAAACCAACAGGTTTCCAAGCACTCAATGTTCTCAGATCATCCTACCTCTCATGGAACCATTCATCTTCTTAGCAAAGTATAACATGCATCACTATTTATCAATGTTTTTCAAACTTCATTTTACTATTTTTTATCTTGTATTTTAGCTCCCTTCTTGAGCCAACAGGACTATCTCACATATATGAGAATAAATTATATAGGGTCATTACAATATCAACCACTTACCTTTATGCTTTATAAGTCATCAAGATTCAAAATACTACCAAACACCCTTATAGATAACATGTAGCCAATATTAGGTCTGAGATACCTTATTTATTTTGAGGAACCTTTGATACACTTTGAAATCTTTAGATATGCTAGTAAAATCTCAAAAATATGCTAAAATAAATCTCAAATCACCTCTATCCCTTAAAACACAATCTCTTAACTGCAATGGTATTGGTCTTAAAAGACCAATCTTCAGCTCACAAAGCTTTATCCTAAACTTGTCATCTTAGACCCTACCTTATACTCCAAAAAGCATCACAAGTATGAAAACCACTATAGGAAACATTGAATATTCTCTATCAAAAGATCATTGAGATTTATATGACAAAATTGAGTCATTATCATCATGAACACACACCTTAGGGTTTATGGACACCAAACCCTCAAGACATAGAGTTTCACTTCTTAAGCTTGCTCTTCCATTCAAACAACAAACTAATCATACAGAGAGCATCTACAAGAGCTTAAAAACATCAAAATCATATTTTGACTAATCAATTTGATCTTCTAATATATCCAAATAATTTACCTTGTCACACAAGTTTGCCAAAGATAAGATCCTTCAAGCATAGTCAATTTCAAGTTGACTTTCTTTGCACAAAAGCACACATTTAGATCAGCTAAAAAGCATGAGGATGTTCTTTAAGGAGATAGGAACATCATCCAATAGTTATTTCATCCCTTCATGTGATATATATCACTCAAAGAACCTCTACAATATAAACAACTTCTTATCTTCTCAAAAAAAACCTATAACTTTGACGTTTGACTCACCATTAATGTATTTGTACAAATGCCTAGATCAAACCATCACTTGGAGAATATTCTACACTGAGTCCAATTCAAATTTTATTCTTAACTCATCTTTATTTGACTTCATCCATGGCTAATACAATCCATTCTTTACAAACTAGTTTCCTTTTATAAATTTGAATTTTCAAATCCTAATGGTCATATTTTCATACAAAATTCGTTGTGTGAAAATAAGGAAATTTGGTTGGGATAACAACTCTGCACCAACATATATTTTGATATAAATCAGTTCAAGTCTTGAAACTTGGACCACATGATATAATCTCATATGGGAATCCATCCATATACCAAACTACTCTTGAGTCCTTCACACATGTGAAAGCTGACATCATCAATATGCCAACTCACCCTGATTTGACAAAATAATAAGGATGAACTAGGCAACCACAAAAGCACTCAAAAGTCTTCCTATCACCTCCAAAAGTATACCAAACACTTATTACACCCCATATATCCTCTCATATCATCCTCCATGCCCTCCAAGACCTATACTACTGTCATACAGTCACAAAACATCCTCTTGACTTCTTTGTCTATGCAAACAAGCCATCAACACTCCATGACTTGATGTGACCTTTAGAACTCTTTCGTTGGATCTTGTCAACTTAAAATAAAAATATGAAAACATGCTCATACATTTGATACTTCATGAAGATTCATATATACCTTAATTAGGTTTCATACTCCAAGCTTCTAATCAAACCATTGCCTTTCTTTCTTCTTTCAAGTTAGTTGATCAAGATACCAACGTCAATAAGCTCTATCATTCAACGCAGGTTTGATCTTGGATTTGGATTCATAATATTCCTTCTTCTTCAACCTTGCTTGTGTCCTCATGCAAAATATTATGCAAACATCAACCATTATCTTCATAAACTTATCTATCATTGCAAGCAAGATGAACATTGTCCTCATTATACCTCAAGCTACTTAGGATCACTTATAGGTTGTTAAGCCTCCTCCAAAGGTGTGGCTATGATACCAATTGTTGGAAATAGATAATAAGAGGGGGGAGGTTTAATCAGTAAAAAAAATGCACATTCAATTCCAAAACCATTCCATCATACATCAACTTGATCTAACAACATAATCATGAAAGTGTATACATCAAAAGCATGTACAAGAACATACATCACATGAACGCATCATATATGTGGGAAATATTCATGGGAGATAAAACCCATTAAACCCTAAAATATTTTATATATTCCTATAATAACAAGATCCATATTTAGTGAGACACCCATCCCACAAGGAACTATAACCTCTATCTAGCTGAGCACCTACACAACTAGACTTTTGCAAGTTTCACCTTGCAAGGAGGAACCAACCCCCTAGGCAACCAATCACCCACTCAGATACCTTGAAACTCATATCACCTTGAAAACTTATTTATACTATTTAATTTATGATTACCTCCTTTGTTTTCACTCTTCACCTTTCAATCTCTCTCAAACAGCCTCTAGGGCTTACTCGCTCAACTAGCCTCTTATAGGCTTAATAGGTCTAATGAAATGTGAATTTTCATTTACCAACTCGATCAGATATGCATGACTTATCTTCTTCACCATATGATGGTCCTTAATTACTTGTACCTTCTCTTTCAAAGGTTTTATCCTTTGTTTGGCTCCACACTTTTTCAACTAGCACAAATAGGCCAATTAGGCCTTGTACTTATACCACTCTCTTGGTCTAACCTATATTGGTCAACCAAGATTATTTCCATACATGAATCACAATAAAAATATATTCATACACATGTTACATATGATAAACACATGTTATATAGGTCAGCCAAAATCCTTAAGACTCAAATCCTCCATTAGGCCTAGTTGAGACCTAAAGCAAATAGGTCTATCCATGCACACGTTACACCTTGAACCTCTTGGACCACCTTAAGTATCTACCAAAACTTTAAAAAATTTATATTTCACATTAATATGTCCATTATATTATCCATATGGATCCACATAACCTGAAACTCAAACTCACACCTTGAACCAGGCCTTTTAGCCTACTTGCCAATTAGGTCTTCATACATAGAAAACACTGTCTCAAAGAACTGAAGCACATAGATGATTTTATCAAAAAACCACCTAAAAAAATTACATGAATAGGTCATATATTATTTAAACCAAATCACCAAATCCATATGTCATCAATAAATAGGCCAAATAACTTCAAACCAACTCTCTCAATATGACCACTCAGACTAGTCACACACAGTCAAAGTATAGTCATATAGGAGCTCATATATTGTACATGAAAGGATGATTTCAACACTATTTATTAGAATTAGTATAAACTTTGAGTCTTATATATCAACCTCCAAGTTTTAGTTCTCATTTTATAGCAACATTCATTGGGCTTATAGACTAATCACTCAGGTCTCTATTTCACAGTCTCAACACAGCTAGACAAGCCTTTTTGTCTTGCATGATTCATTCACATAACCTATATATTCATATCCAAACAAGATTTTATAGGAAAATTAAGTCTTATAAAAAATTATAATATTCATTAGGTATGTCACCACTTGTTATGAGACCTCAAACACAACACTTCCCTAACCATACCTGGAATAGTCACTTAGGCTCAAAATACAATCATGATGAATATGACTCCTAACACTTGTCCAGACACTTCCTTGATATTCCAATGAATTAATGTGGTCTTTAAACATCTTGAGATAAACTCCAATCACAAATATATTGATGTCTAATAGCAAACAAGGAACATACAGATCATTGTAAGAGACATATACCTTCATTGTCTTTATTACTTAGACATGCCACTTTGAAGGCTTCTTCTTGCATGTGTATAGGAATAATATCAATTGAAAACCAATGGATTAGGAGTAATATGTCTTTAAATAATACTCTAAACCATTATATTTATCCCTACTCACATGCACATCATCCCTAAATAGGTTCTCACTTTGACTGGTTTTTTGTCATTATTTCTACTATCTAGCTTCTAACGAATAATAGACTTGGATCATAAAAATGATTAACACAGATTCTAAATCATACCCAAATGAATTAATTTAATTATATAACAATTATCTAGCTTATACCTCCAATAGTTTGCATGTGTTGACTCAATCAACCCTACCTATAGTACCAAAATCTTTAGAAACAAGCATATTTATGTACCTTCTACTCACTTTTCTGACACACCACTACCACCTAGAGACACCTGGAAGAGTCCTATACATAATCAAATATTCAAAAGTTATCAACCAATCCATTCTAGGTCCTTTCTAGCAAGTTCTTTCTAATCGCTCCACTATAAGGGTTTATAGAGGGTTTTCACCAGTTTACATTCTTAACGAATGTTCATAAAGAAATGTACTTGAAACCACTACAAAATACTTATGAAATGTGCTTACATCCATGTTTCACCTCTCCCAAAATACTAATGTCACCATGCAAAGTATACATGTGCCAAAGAGCAACTCAAATTTCTTCTTGGGCTAGGAAACCTTCATTTTGCATGCATAAGTGTCCTTCTAACGTAGTTTCTTACTTTTTATTCCTCCTAAAGACCTAAAACTTGGTAAAAAACTTTGAGAAAACCTATCACACCTAATTCCATGCTTACATGAGCTCTTTTATCTTGTAAACACACCTTGACCCACCATTTGGTCTTCACTAGGTCTCTATACACATTAGGTCTAGGACTGCAAGTCAAACCTGGATATAGAAAGCACTTAGATCCTTCTTGTATTGATATCACCACCTCAAGAACATTTCATACATATTCATGCCAAGATACATAGCTTCCAACCTTATTCTCCTTATCTTTAACATGCTCAACATACTAGGCTATTAAGCCTATGTCACTACATAAGGCTAGCAAGCCTATGCCAACACATTGTTCACATACTCGTCTTCTCTCCTTGATCTAAAACAACACCAACATGCTTGCTTAAACTTTGTTGACATCAATGATATTGATAATACTATGACGTCATCACTTTTTAATTACCCTTGATATCAATGCACACATTATATCAAGCCTTTGACATCAATGACAACACACTTGCCAACACTTATCAAGTGCCCTCTAGGGCATCAATATAAGTCCATTGGCCCATAAATTTATCAGAGCATGAACACATCATTATCATTTTTTTAACATTTTTTTATTAATTTAAAACATTTTATTGTGCCTTATGTCTTGTAATGCCTTTTCAAATAGGGGAAAATGTAGACACTTAGTTTTAACCACTTCTATGTCTAAACTGCAATCAAAATGACTTTCCATAATCACCCAAAAAATTAATCATAAATCGTAAATTGATCCAATTTACTTGCACAACTACTGATTTAATTTTAATTTACAAAAAAATGTTCCTAATTGGGGCAATGTACCATAAATATAAAATAATTTTACCAAGTTCACCTCAAATGAACCTAACCATTTACAAATGTTATTTTGGGATAATTAAATGAATGACATTGTAAATACTCCATTCTTCTAATTGTCAATTAATCACCTTGATTAATTAACCTAAACTTTCCTCTAATACAAAATTTTATGGCTTTTTTAAAACTTCTATTTTCCTAAAAACAAAATTGAAGTATTACCTCACATTAGTAATATCATTTGGAAAGTCATTAGAATAGGGAGTGGAATGGAAGCAAGGTGGCTTATGACATGGTCACTTACACACTCTCATACACCTATGACAAGGTCTCTTACACACTCTTTCTTAAACAATCATGAGTTTGAGGACTCCCTCTCCACCATTGATGTTGATCTTAGATCAATGGCTCACATTCAAACTAAATGTCTATAAATGCAAGGGCTTTTAGCCATTATAAACAAGCTCTCTTGAATTAAACTTATTATGCCAAAATTATACTAGAGCTTCACATTTATTCATGATTCTCAAGCCAAATCAAGTGTAGACAAGGGGAAATATTTCCCACGCATAGAGTCAACATTGCCAAAGATATCTAGTCTACAAGCTGAGCACAAGCTTATTGGAATCGATAAGCAAAGGAATCTCCAAAGAAGGTATAACATGTTTGTTTGCTTTCTACTTGATTCACCTTTTGTTTGATCTTGCTTAATCCTAGTAGACAAGATTAGAGTGTCATGTTTATTCAATTATTTTAATGTTTTATTCACTAATAATGAACTAACCCTCTTTAGATTCCTAATCTAAAATAGGCACAATAACATTGAAGGAACTCAAATTGGCCTAAGTTGTCTCTGTGATTATGCCAAATCTACTATTTGATTCAATCAATGAATACATTAGAGTCAATTAAACCCAAAATCACATCCTATACAGTCACAATTATGTTCAAGGGTCTTTAAGTGGCATAAATTTCACCCTAGATTGATCTAATCTATCAATTTGTTCAATCAGTGACATAATTGGGCCCAATTGAGCCCTAATTTTGTCTTATGGTCACAATTAGATGAACATAAGGCTCAATTTGGTCCATATTGCATCAAGTTGATTTCACAAATTGACTAGTTCACTCCATCTTTGATCAAATATTATCAATTTACTCAAAATAAACCTTCTTTTATTCAATGACACCCAATTGAGGTATAATGCCATAAAAATTAATTCATATAACATATGATCACCATAAAATGACAAATGGTCAAATTCAATATATTAATGATCTATCCAAATGAAACAAGGACAAATGAATGTCATGTGATGCATGAAAAATGATTAACTTTAAAATATTGGGCGAAACTGGATGAACCATGCCCATATATGTGCACTAGGTCAATAGTACCATATAGTGCATATGCATGTAGAACATACATGCTATACGATGTTTATGCTTTTTCTGCATTACATTTTGAAAACATGCCTATAGGCTTGAAAATGGCTTGGATCCCTGAGCCTAAGCCCTAGTCCTGCACACAGAGTAAAATCGGTGTTTTAGACTAAATTTCATAAAATTTAAATTCAATAATGATAAACACTACAAATTTTACCAAGATATTTCATTAAAATATGACTACAACATCGAGCACTCTCTTCTTTCTTTCTATATATATATATATATAAGGTAGTTAGTGGGGCACATGACCAACTATCTACTATGATTTTTTCTAGAAAAATATGACTAACTATTTGCATTTCAACTATTTTACCTATTTATACTTCACTATTTTCAAAACAAATTTATTAGTTTGGAAACTACACTCGAAATGCTACAATTCATGTTCTTATATCATTTTCAAATTTTAAGTGTAGATATCTCAAATAATTTGTGAAAGTTTGGGTTTCTCATTTTTCAAGAAAAACATGTCCACTTAAGACCCCCCTTTTGGCTCCTCAATTATATGCACTTACCCTCAACGCATCAATATCCCTGAGTGTATGTCCTAGGGAGTACACCAAGATCAGGGTGGGTCAGTGCATGGTGATTTGTGAGAGTTTCCTTGATGATTATATGCTACTATTTCCTTATTCATTAATGTCATGTCATCAGCTTGCTTGTCCCTTGATAATTCACAGTCCTCTTTTCACTTCCTCTTCTTCATGTTTACATGTTTATCCCTAATGTCATCAGTCTAGCTAATGATGTTGTATCTTTCTTCCCCCTTTGTCTAATTTCATCAACCATGTTATGAACTACTATATCTACTGATACTTTTTCTACTTCATTGGTTGTGTTGATGACATTGTTAAGTTTGAGTTGTGACTTTTTGGGGTTTGAGCCATATTTATATGGATCCCCTTTTTAGTTTTTCATATGTAATATATCTAATTTACTTTGTTTGCACACATAAATCCACTTTATCAAGAAGAAGAGGAATTAGGGCCAAGGAGATTACACTTGAGTAAGGCCAATTTACACAAGGACTTTAAGATCAAGAAAAGAAGATGAACCAACAAGGTACACCTAGTCATTGGAGTTCCCAACTGAGAATACTTAGGTCTTCTTCTCACATTCTTGAACTTTACCTACAACCATCTCTCACAAAATATCACTTGAGCTAAGGGGGAGATTGATGCACTGACAAGTCAACCCAAGATAAGTATTCTTAACCTATATTCTTTTATTTTATTAGTAATTAGTGGTTACATTATATTGGTATGATATTATCTTTCATATTTAGATTAACTTATGTTTATTAATATATTATTATCTTTGCATGATTTATTTATTTATTTACACTTAATGGTTACCATATAATGACAATCTTACAACCCTTAGTTTAAATATCTCATGGTTAATGCCGAATGACATTATATTTCTTTTTATTACCTTAGTTTGCACCTCTTGGTTACCGTCATCATCTTGGTTACTGTTTGATGACACTTTGGATCTAGTTAAGCATAGGATTGTTATTGTTAGTATATATTCACCTCTTAGATTCCTTACAACTTCTTTTACACACAAACCTTGTCTATATCCCCATATCACTTTGTGGATTAATGCATTGTTTGTGTGTTGGATGTAGTATGGTCTTCTACCCTTTCCTATATTATAGGATCCTTATATTGTTAACCATATTTAGCCTACATAAACACTCTACCAAAATAGGAGGGTCTAGGGTTTTGGGTCATTTTGGGTGGTTCCTTAGCCTGTGGTTTTTTGGCTCATGTTTTTATACCCATTATATTATAATAATACTTAGTAGTCATATGTATTGATATGCGTATAAATAATCATGCATGGAATAGGGTTAAGCACAATTACAAAATACCTTTTTGTATTGTGAATGGCTGAGTTAGTATGATAAGTGATTGCAATTTTGCTAGGTCTTTTTCCCAAAAGGGTTTCCTAGTTCAAATATCATGTGTATAGCGTGAATGTATTTTTATCTCTTTCTTCTATTATTTAAGATTTTGTTAGCCTTTCTTACCTTGCATAGGTTTGTCAATATTTTTCTCTTCATGGACCAATATTTATTTTTTTCAAACATTAATATCATTATTATTCTTTTTATATTGGAGTTCATCAAAAGTACATGTTGCTATCAACTCCTGAAAATGGCCCTTATGCATTTATTAGTCATTAATTAGCATGATTTTATGGTAATTATCTATTGTTTAATTATTAATCCAAATTAGGTGTTCTTGGCATGTTTGTTGATGTTTGGTGGTCCCCAATATTCTTCTCAAATCCTTAACACTTCCCTCATCCCCCCCTCTCTTTATGATATAATCATCTAGATGTTTATGGGCCCTCCTTTGGTCTTCATTAGGTTAGGTGAACCCATCCCCTTCGTCATGTCTTTTTTTATTTTTAATCTTTTGATATAAGTTTTCTCGCCAATAGGGCCCTTATTTGAATTCAATTGTCTATAAATGCAAAACAATTGTAATTCATTTGAAAAGTTTGCATTCACACAATATTTAGTAAATATTCATAGAGAATCTATTGAGCACTTAAAGGAATTATGGAGAGATCAAGCAATCACTGTAGCATTTATCATTTTTTGAAGCTTGTATTTCCATGGAGCACTATTGGCACACAACATAGAGTTCTATATATCTCTAAAGTTATATTTCATTTATGTAATTTACCTATTTTCACCTTCTTTTATCAAGTGATTTCCACCATTTATGGGCATGGCAACTAGGTGGTGTTTATTAAGCCATGCTAACCCTCAACACAAGGACCTAAAGCTAACTTTGTTTTCCTTAAGTTTTAGATATTGTTTTCATTCTAGAGTAAGGAGAATAAAGTCTATTTTATAGGTAATAGGTGTCATAGTGCATAGATTGGAGCAAGGAAACTTGAAATCAAGATTAGGAGAACACAATTAACAACTCATTTTAGACCCTGCTTATCACTCTCTGAAGCATCCCAATGCTTCATACACATGTTACAAGTGTCACAACATTTCATACATTTGTTAAAAGCATCCCAAAGCTTCACATGTTCAACCTTGATAAAATCCAAAGTTTTAGGTGAGGTTTTGGCACTTCTGGATACATGTATCTAAGGTCAAATTGAAATGACTATCTTCAAATTGTGACTAATTCAAAATATACCTCTCTGCTCTGTATGTGTCTCTTACATTGAATGAATCAGTGCCACATTTTGTTATAATCCATTGATTTGCACTAAGTCACCTTGAATATTAGTGTCACATTTAGTTGTCACAAAAATAATTGAGAGAGTGGAGAAAGATGAATATCTAATTAGTAAAATTCTTTCCTTTTCATGATTATGGTACAAATCATTATTATGTAGATCCCAAAAAATCTTCACAGTGAAATTCACTACGATTTGTCACTACAAAACAAAATACTAAAAATTTACTTATATTTTATCCCAGTGCCAGATCTCACATTAATTATTACTCCACCACCCTTATTATGTCGAAGGCATGTTATTGAGGTGTGAAGCCCTTAGATTCACCTCATGGTATTGGAGATGTCATTTAGATGTTGTTGATAGGGGAAAATCATGGACATGAGGTAGTAAGTTGTTTGTGTGAAACCCATGGGTGACGAGTGCTATAAAGTACTATGTGTCATCCAAGAAAAATATGCAGCTCAGGAACATATCATTGATGATACACAATAGAGGGTGGCCATCTTGTTTACAAATCTGGCATATGAGGTTCTTGAAATGGGGCTCCAAATACTCAGAGACTTCCATGAGAGGAAACAGAAGAGAGGAGGGTAGGGAGTCAGTGTTTTTTGAACGAGGTGGTAAGCCATGGTCGGTATTAGAGAATGGAAATTCAACTAAGCATAAGTCGAAGGAAGAGCCTTCTTAGAAGATTTGATCCTAGTTTTGAAGGCCTGCCCCTTATATTGGCCTACAATCAATACAAATATATATATATATATATATATATATATATATATATATATATTTAATGCATCAATCCAAATATTTATATTATTGGTCTCACATATATTGTTGAATTGAATGCCTCAAAGAAAGCTTCAAAGCTCAAAACACATAGTCAAATCCACCCACCATAATAGATCAAATAATGGTTGTTGTATTGACGTTAAGCTGCATGTGTTCATTACACTACAAAAAAATGCATGAATTAAAATGCAGATCTAAGCAAATAGACAATGACAGAGACAAAGTATCAAATACCTCGGTTTGAATCATTTGCAACCTACATTAATTTAAAAACACACAGACTCACATCCTAAATCTAAATGAAACAAAAATGCAAAGCATTTTCAAGAGAAATAACACAAGAGTAGACGGTAAAGTGGTAATGGAAGAACTCATTGTTCTAAAAGTGAACTCTCTAATGGTTCATCAAGAGGGAAACCAGATTGTCCATTTTAACATGTAAAATCCACCACCACTCGGCTATATCACTGTCATTTTGTTTGTGTGGCTTTCGATCTGCAATGTTGTTTTGTACAAACCTTACAAACAAATGAAACTGACAATTAAACCATATGAATGCATTAAAACTTCAAATATGACCTATTAATGTCTAATTCAAATGAAACTATGTATAATTATTTCCAAAAAAATGATATGCCTTTAAAAACGAGACTGCAAATCGTAAAAACAAATGACATTTGAAGAAAAAAGTGTGCATTTTAAAAAAATGCGTATACTATACATATATTTGATAACTTATCAAAAAATTTACACTTTCACAATCTATATAATTAAAAAAAATAAAATAAAATAAAATAAAAACCATATCAAATTTTTAATACTCCACATTTTAAATCACCTTTTATTTAAGATAACCATTTTTCCATTTATATAAAATACTAGATTAAATTTGAGTTAAGTTTTATTTATTTACAAAATATGGGTCTTAACCATATCCATGACCTAACAACCTTACAACCAATAAGCCAAATTACATTAACTAGGCAAAATGGGTCCATCACATATACTTCACTTTAATGGGGTTCATTTTATACGGTGACTAATAACCACATTTACAAATCCCTGTCATATATATTTTCAAGTTGATATATATATATAATACTAATAGAAGCCATCACGTTTCACAAAAGAAAATGAAACATTTTAATTAAATGTAATATTTTAATTTTAGTATTATATATTTGTTACATTTGCCAAGAATTGCCTTTCATAATATATAAATATCTTATTATTATACAATATGTAATTTGTTATATAAATAAATAAAATATATCATAATATTAAAAGAGTGGTTATGATTTGATAACCATATTTCGATTATTCGTTCGTCATTTTTTCGTAACGTCTATTTATACACAAAAAATCATGTATATTAAATACAATTTGAAATTAAATATGATGACATATATAGTCAAATTTAATGTTTACTATATTTACAACTTTTATCACTGCTATTTTATTTATTATAATTAGTGCAGTCAATTGAATCGATATGCCTAATAATAATTACTACTATTATTTAAAACTAAACAAAATTGCGATATTATATAAACCAGTAACATTAACGTGATACGATTTCGTTACTAAAAACTCAACATAAACACCATCGAGCAACGCCTCTTTAGAGTGGATTGAATGCATGTGACTTCATGTACATATCTGATAGATTAAGTACTAGTTTTCCCTCACATTGTTAAAGTCATATTAGATCAATTGTAACTATCATTGTTTACATCCATTGTACACATTTAATACTTTAATCCCCAGTGCTATAGAACTTGTCACTTTTCATGCCAAAATGTTTCCTGCTTTACAACTAGAAACATAAATGCCAAATGTAACTCACCATACACACAACAACAACACGTACCATTTCCATTCCTCTACCCTCGAAAAAAGCAGGGACTTAAGCTACAACGTAGCCCTTGATGAAGTAAATCTTACCTTAAAATAAAATTGTAGACTTCGTATTCCTCCATTTCTAATTAACTATATGAGAATATATATTATATAATATAATATTTATATATATTATATATAATATTCACATATATTAATTAATGTTTATATACAAAAATATTATAATATATACCATATAATATTTATATAATAACGAAATTATATATATATATATATATATATATATATATATATATATATATATATATATATATATATATATATATATATATATATATATTGTTATTGGTAAGAGGGGTTTTGTAAAGTAAAAGAGTGTAGATCAACAATTAAACTTCATCCCAAATGTATGACTACCAACTTGCTATTGTTCTCACCATCATCGCCCAGTTCACCTTGAAACATTTCATCGTTTTCATGCTCTATAATAATGTACTTGAATGCAAAAATAAGTTCATGTCAAGTAATTGTGGGGGTAGATCGATCGAGATCTGAATCACCATGCAATACTTTAGTCTTCGATCATTTTCATTCTTCGTGGAAAGAGATAGTGTCTTCGCCCAATCTCTATGTCAAAATTGCAACTTATGTTTGTGATTATGTTTCCCGACCATCTGTCGGGGTGATCAAACACAGTGTGATGTGGTTCATGAAAAATTGTTTCCATATTGTACTCAGGGATAATTTGCATCAACAATTATTAGCGCTTTCTAATTCCAAACCTTCGTGCAAAATGTGTCATGTAGATTTCATGATAGATTGCATTTGTGTCCATTGGGATTTGAGCTGATGTTTAGGCATTTAGAAGATTGCTTAGATTTAAGGCAGCTATTGGATTTACATGACTTGCATCCATCTTGAATGGTTGACGAGGACAACATGATGATGATTTGATAGTGAGAAGGCTCCATGTTTGATGTGCAACTCAAACCAATGTTGTAATGCCAACAATATGGAGACATGACATTGCGTTGCCAAAGTCTATATTGTAACTTATGTTTGTTTATGTTGCCAATATATTAACACATAAAAATTACTAGGCCATACACCAGAGGGACCATATCATACACATGCCTCAACTTCAGGGCAGTTGTTGGGTTTTCTATTTGATTATGAAAAGACTCGACATCTAATGCATGGATCGAATTAAGAATGCAATAATGTTGATGTGGGGGCAATCCATTTAGATTATAGAGTTTATTTTGTTGCTTTCATTGTGGTTGAAGTGAGTACCAAAGGTTTTGCAAAGTGCATGCCAAATGGATGCATAAGAGAACATCGCTCGTGATATAATATGAATGTCATGGTAGAGGAGCCACTGATTGAGAGAAAAGGTGGTCGATTGACAATCATTCCTAGGAGTCACATGGAATATACTCCACAATGAAATGAAAACACTTACCAAAGAAAATCACTAATTAAATATACATTTCTTCTAGTGTAACTTGCACCTTCGGGGCAGCTGCTTGTAATAATTCAATTGTAATTAGTCTCCAAGCTATGGTGTAACAATTAAGTGACGCATTCGTATTGGAACATCCCATTTCAAATGCCACCAACAATCAAGAAACCTACAACGTGGAATACATGATTGGCATATTCGCAGATACATGGTTCGGGTATTGACCATGTCCCACATGAGGGTGGGGCCCATTCAGTTCCTCATTAATCAATTTTTAAAAAACAACATAAAAAATCCGTTGTATTTTTTGCTACAATGGAGTAGTACAAGAAGCTAGAGAAGGTTGGGGAAGGAAAATGTGTCATGCAGATTTCATGATAGATTGCATTTGTGTCCATTGGGATTTGACTAATGTTTAGGCATTTAGAAGATTGTCTAGATTTAAGGCAACTATTGGATTAACATGACTTGCATCCATCTTCAATGGTTGACGAGGACAACATGATGCTAATTTGATAGCAAGAAGGCTCCATGTTCGATGTGCAACTCAAACCAACACTGTAATGTTAGTAATATGGAGACACGACATTGAAGTGCCAAAGTCTATATTGTAACTTATGTTCGTCTATATTGCCAATATATTGACACAAAAATTACAAGGCCATACACTAGATGGCCCATATCATACACATGCCTCGACTTCAGAGAAATTAGATTTTCTATTTGATTATGGAAAGACTCGTCATTCGATGTGTGGATCAAATCAACAACGCAATGACGCTGATGGGGCAATCCATTGAGATTATGGAGTTTATTTTGTTGCTTCCGTTGCAATTGAAGTGAGTACCAGAGGTTTTGTAAAGTGCATGCTACATGGATGCATAAGGGAGCATCGCTTGTGATACAATGTGAATGTTGTGGTAAAAGAATCACTGATTGAGAGAAAAGGTGGTCGATTGGCGATCGTTCTCAAGAATCACATGGAATATACTCCACAAATGAAATGAAAACACTTACCAAAGAAAATCACTAAATTAAATATACATTTCTTGAGACATAACTTGCACCTTCAGCTGCGAGTAATAATTCAATTGTAATTAGTCTCCAAGCCGTGATGTAACAATTAAGTGATGCATTCGTATTGGAACAATCCAAGTTCAAATGCCACTCACTGTGATGAAACCTTCAGTGTGAAATACATGATTGGCAGATAGACGGTTCGGCGTTGACCCTGTCCCACATGAGGGTGCGGCCCATTCAGTCCCTCATTCATCAATTTAAAAAAAAATAAAAATAAAAAATCAGCTGTAATTTCTGCTACAATGGAGAAGTACGAGAGGCTAGAGAAGGTCGGGGAAGGAACATATGGCAAAGTTTATAAGGGAAGGGAAAAATTTACTGGACGAACGGTGGCACTGAAAAAAATACGCTTTGATGAAGATGGTTTTCCTCCCACTGCCATTAGGGAGATTTCTCTGCTCAGAAGTCTCTCTCCCTGTATATACATTGTCAAGTAGGATCACCCATTTTTTACCTTCATCCCAATTGCTTCATTTTAGCTGCATTTGCTCCTGTGTAATACGCATGCAATATACTCGATGAATATTTTCGTATGCTTGTCATAGCTGCATGTTTATTTTCCCGCGTTTCAAATTTGAAATGCCAACTTTGCTCAGATCGAAAAATCAAATTTGATTCTGTCTATGATGCATGCTATATACTCAAATGTCTTTTTTTTATTTTTTTCCCTCTGAACTGACTAATCTCTACAAGGGTTCTTGGAAATTTGAAATATCTGATATCGTTATAACTCCAAAACCCACTTTAGATTGAATACAAAATGCATGGGAAATACCCTATGCCCATGTCTTTGTTTTGTTAGTTTGAATTCATTATATCCTTGCAGGTTTTTAAATTTGCTCAATTAAACTATAGCACCCACTTGGAATACATACAGCTAGACTAGGCTTAAACTTTTTACCTAGAATTTCTTCCTCCGAGAAACGATACCTAATAAAATCATACTTGCAATTTTGCAAATAGCATTTGCTTGAGCTTGATTCAAATCTGTTTTGGTAGATGATCTTTTTTATTTTGAGCTACTGAACTCGGATCCATTAACTTGTAAATGTAAGTCCACACCAAAACACCAAACTGGGATGCTTGGTAAGGCACTTACAAATTGTTGATTTATTGCAGACTCTTTCAAGCGGAGGTTTTTAAACTTGCTTGGCATAGAACATGCCATTTGGCCGTTTGTGGGATTTAAACTTGATCAAACATCTTGTAAATGTAAGTCCACACCAAAATACCAAAGGTACCAAACCAAGGTGCTTGGTAAGGCACTTACAACTTTTTGATTTATTGTAGCCTCTCTCAAGCGGAGGTTTTTATCCCTAATCCATGTTCATTAGGATGCCCGAGTTCGCTGGTCGGCCCTAGAAAAATTTTCCAGCAGGGGCAATGCACTGGTCATCAGAGGCAATAAGATATCCGGGAATAACACCTAATCACAAGAGAAATCACATTAGCCCTGCAAATAGTGAAAATACAATGCGGTCCTGTCTTCATACCTGGGAAGAGGGTTTTTCCTACCAGAGTTGTTGTTGGATCGAAAAGGCCTAGTACTGGTGGCAAATCGTAGGCCTTTACTAGATTAATGGTTTATAGGATGTCAGAGTTATTCAATCTATAAGTTGAAACATGCAGCTATGAAACTCGGGCAAAGCTCCTTATGTGGATCAACAAGTAAAATTTTCTGATAAAGTACTATTTTCACATGTGATGGTGGTGGTTGTTCTTCCATGGAGGCTATGCAATTGCATAGAATATATTATATCCTATGTTTATTGATTGTTGTTTCTGCTGTTAGGCCTTCAAGGGTGCACTTTCATATAATTTGTCATGACCGAGTTACAGAGTTTTGACTCATAGACCTTGAGTGCCTACATTCTCACAACTAATGGTCCATATGAACTTCAAGTGGATATGGGACGCAATGAGATTGCTTGCCAATGATGGTAAGGCACATGTATGTTCTGTTCTTCTGTTATTTTGGTTATCTGAGCCACATTAGTAAGCTGTCAAATGCTTGAATGGAAGCATGGAAAATTTGGAATTGTTTACATTCACAAGAGCTAAGTTTTGACAAGTTACATTATTCGTTGACATTCATATGAGCTAGGTTTTGACAAGCTATCTTATGTAATTGGGAAAACACAATTCCATTCCCCAACAGTAAATCTAATGGGTAAAAGTTTAAAACATGCTATAGATTGGTAGAATTAGAGTTTTTACAGTACAAATATAGTTCCGACAGTTAGAATGATCTTAACTATGGTGAATTAGGTTTTATTTAAATTTCTAAGTAACTGGATAATCCAAGGTACACCTTTTGTATCCGTATCTGCATATCAGATACATATCCATATATGAATACTCCATGGATATGTATTCAATACACCAATTTTTTTGTGTTATATCCATATATGACTTGGATACAGCAGTGTCGTATCTAGGTCATATCCAGATAGGCAAAACCATATTTGGGCAATATCCAGGCCTTGTCCAATCACCAGTCCAGATTTCTAAGTAAAAAAATAGCAATTATTTCACCATATCCAGTCACTAATCTAGTATGTCTGCTTTCAGTGGGTGAAAAAATACAATGATTCTGGGGTTATATTTTTTTGTTTCTTCTCTAGCTTGTCATACAAATTTCAAATTTGCATTGCATTGGAATCATTTGTGCTTCAATTTTACATGGCAGAGGACAAAGAGTGAAGAGATAAACTGAAATAACCTGTAGGACAATCTGAATCAACTCAATTCTTCCTGCAGTAGTGAGCCAATCATTGGTCCACTTAGAATTTCCCTTGCTTTTTTTATAGTGCTATTCCATATACTCGAAGAGTATTATTTGTGCAGAGGAAAGCCCAATTAGACAATGTGTAGTTTCCCTTTTGGAGAGTTTAGATTGCTCAAAATTTTCTGCTTTCACAGGGGCAGATGGTCAAACATACATTATAGGATTTTTGGGCATTTATCATAGACTACTTGAATTATTTTTAGTTCTTTGATCTTTTTGAGGATAAGAGTGGAGAGCAGAGAGTATCATCCACACAATGAAAATTAGAGAACCTTTAGCCATGCATTGATGCTGCCATTTGATAAATTTTGCCCATGGATTTTGCGGAATGAATAGCCTTGGTAAGGCTTTCCCCCATCAAGATGAAGAGATAAGGGAAAAGCGGTTTGCCTTGCCTTAGACCTTGAGCGGAATTGAAAGAGTCGCCAATGCTCCATTAATCCTGATGGTATATGAAGGGGTAGTGATACAACTTTTTTATCCAGTCTTAATTTGCTCCCAAAGCCAAAAAATTGTAGCATTTTGATCAAGAAATTCCCAGTAGCATCTATCAAAGGTCACATCCAGTTTAATTAGAACTCCAGGTTGGTTTTGAGTGTCCAAGGAGTGAAGAATTTATTGAGGACAAATGCTAATTGAGACTGAGAGATAAACTTAAGAAGAAGCGGTTTAATTCTGCCGGAAATGATATTTGAAATAATTTTATAGACCATATTGCAAAGAAAGATAGATCTGCGTTTGTCCACCGCCTCAACTTTGGCTGCTCTCGAAATTAGCACTAGTTGAGTAGCACTTATCCCTTTTAACATTTATTTTTGTCTTGGAGAGATTCCTCCACAATTTCAAGAAGGTCTTGTTTGTTGATTTCCTAGTAGGATTGATAGAATTTAGCTAGGAAGCCATCAAGACTGGGAGACTTCTTAGGAGAAAAAGAGAAAACTACTGTCCTTAGATCGGCTTCTTGAATTGGTTGTAGCAAGAGGGAGTTGTCAATTTCTTGCAAGATGCAAGTGATGTTTGAGACAAGCTGAATCTGAGTACTCTCTCTTTCTGTATCTGTAGGATTACTTGGTAGAAGTTGACTGAAGAATTAAGTGGCATGCTCAAGCATTGTTGGGCCATCTTGAAGTAAAGTAGTATCTGCTTCTTGGATTCTCTACATTTAGTTCATGTGTTGCCTAGGAAGAACTGACTTGTGAAAGAAGCCTGTCAGTATCCCTCTTTTTGATCTATTGTTCTTTGGATCACTGTCTCAAATAGCATTCCTCTTTTCTTTACAGCTCTCCCAGTTCTTCTGTAATCTGTTGTTCTTGTTCTTGCATTGATATGCTGAATTCACTGTCTCTGATTTTTTTTACAGATCTCCTAATTGAGTTTGTATGTGTGCTGATCTACTAAAAATGTTCCTAAAAATATGCTCTTTCCAGTCTTTAATCTTTTGATTTAGATAGTTAAGCTTGACTACAAACCGAAACGTTGCATTGTGTTGGATGTGATTAGCCTTTTCTCACCTTTGAAACCTAGTAGGATTCCACTAAATCATTGTTTTACATAGTTCCTCGGAATTTCTTGACGGGGGATGGGGGGACGAGTTTTTGGGACGGGGGACCTAAGTTTGGCGATGGCAGGGGGACGGCGACGGGGCGGTGGGGGAGCGATGCAAATACAGATAGTACTTGAAAAATTAGTTATAAAAAAATGTATAAGGAATAATATATTGCATTGAACATCAACAATTTGACATTTAAATATTTCAGGGTTTTTTATTAGCACCCCATAATTTACATATTTCAGTCTAAATTTCAAGTTTTTTTCCACCTTTTCACATGCATCTACACCTTTGCCTCGGATAAGGAGGAGGTGATCATTTGTTCTAGTCATGCTACGAAACCATTCAAGGTCACATGTGTTGCACTTCCATTTCCTAGTGCCCCTAGATGTCCTAGGCTTTGCTGGTACCTTGCTTGCAAATTGTTTCAAAGGTTTCTTCGGATCAAAGAGACCCTTAGCATATTGTTGTAGGGTTTGTGAAGGGCAACTATAATTTGGACTCCCAATAAAACTAGTTTGATTTTCACAGTCATCCCTCCTTGCTTCTAAACTAGGATCATCAGGTGCATAATCAGAATCATTTTCACTTACAGCTTCAACCTTAACCCCTTGAGGCTGACCCTCATCCTCACTCATGCTATGAGAACTCATAATGACACTGCAAGAAATGATAATTTTTTTTGTAAGTTTATAATTTAAAAATTAAAATTCAAACTATGCATAATGCAAGGGATTAAGAGACAAGGATTTTTTTTTTTTTTCCGTACTTCAAGTCGCACAAAGCGCATAAGCAGAGGATACACAAATAGGAATCCTTGTTCTTAACCTTTGTCAAAAAAGGATTTCACTTTTGTTTTTTTTACTTCAGGTCGCACGAAGCACAGAAGCAAATGATACACAAAATTTAAGATCCTAATTTGACCTTCAAATTTAATGATTGATTTTATAATTTAATAAAATATTTATGCATTAATTAAAAATTTAAAAACGTAAATGCTGATGTCATAAATTGACAATTGTAAATACTTGGTCAAACAAGGATTTCACTTTGTTTTTCTACTTCAGGTTGCACGAAGCGCAGAAGCAGAGGATACACAAGATGAAATCCTAATTTGACTTCTAAATTCTAATCTTGAAATTGAAAAAAAAACTTACAAAGCTACAACCTATAAGGGAAAATAAATTTGAAATTTAAGCATTTGATTTGAATGAAGATTTAAAAGTTTAAGCATTTGAATGAATCGCAATTAATTATAAGGATTTTCAATTTAGAAATGAATCATGAATCAAAAGAACAATACAATTTACAAATGAAACAAAAAATCAGAAATTCAAAGAATCAAATGCATAGTGATAGGGCCTACCTTGTGGCTCAAATGATGAACTTGAAGAGTCTTCAATCTTCTTGGCTTCTCTATCATTTTCTTGATCTCACTATCCCTCTCCTAATGCTCTCTCACTCTTGCAAAGTTCTCCCTCTTAGCTTGTTGCCTCTACTTTCAGCGCTCTACTTCAATCAATGAAGTTTTTGTGTGATTTGGAATGAGAGGGATAGGGATCTTAAAATGCTTTTGGGAGGCTTTGGGGGTGGGGGTTAGCATGGGACCATTAGCAATTAGGGTTAGGGTAGAGGGCTCAAAAACAAAAATATTTTTTAAATTAAAAAAAAATACCTTTTTGGCGTCCACCAGCATGGGGGATGCTTGCACGTTTCCTGGGGGGTTGAGGGACGTCTGGGCATGCCCTGGATGTCCTAGAGTCCCCCAGATGCCCCCGTTTTGAAGGGATGCCTCTGAGACGACCCCTCTTAGAGGGAAACATCTTGGGGATGGCGGCGGTTCGGGGCGGTGGTGGAGGTGCGGCAGAGAGACGTCCCCCTGGCGTCCCCGTCCTAAAAATGTGGGGATTTTGGGAGGGGGGACGCGTCCCCGTGGAACACTGTTGTTTTACCTTGTGGATTTGTAATCAGCTGGTTTGGACCTCACATGCCTCAAATTTTGCAGTGTAATGCTGGGAGCTGCCTTGTGATGTTATGAACCTCACATATAATATCATAAATACACCAAATAATATGCAAAAAAATGTAGATTGCACAACATGAGATGTGTGGGCCAAATGTCCTAATATGAATTATATTTAGAAATACCCTTTAAGTTATGGAAACACCATACAATATTCCATATGAGGAAGGAATTACTCCACCATCACAAGCCTCTTCGAGGGGAAAACCTCTTTATTAGAGCATACACTCCAATTACAATATTTCTCCTTGATTGTGTTACACAATGATATGCTCTTCCTTATATAGACCCTCTTACAATAATAGATTGGTGTATCACTAATCCACTGTAGGCCGACTCATTGCCTAATATAATCAATACCACAAGTTATCCATATGGATGGGTATATTACTAATCTCAATTTAGGCCAACTCATTGCCCAATATAATAAATACCACAAGTTACCCATATGGATGGGTATATCACTAATCCCAATGTAGGCCAGCTCATTTCTCAATATAATAAATACCACAAGTTACCCATATGATTCTATATAATATACCGACTAATAGGATGTGTGCAAGATGTTGGCATCTCCACACACCAATATACATCATAATATCATCTCTCTAGGTACATTGCATGCGGGGTAGACTCTTGCTAAGTGCCTATCTTCATGAAAGTTTTTGCATCTGAAAGGTATTTTCTCATCATCAATGGGCTGCTTTCATTCATCTTTAGCAAGATTCGGTCAGGTAGATGTTTTTCTAGATTGATATTGACATAGATCCTTTCATGGTTAAGTACTCCTAGATGCCTAGTAAATTATGTTGTTGTGATGTACTTGACAATTGTGTTCCCAATCCTTTGAAGGGACAATTATTTCCAATATTCGCTAGGCAGCAGGGGTAATATAACCCAAACTGGGACAATGATGGGTAAATCATCTGTGGGGTTGAAAGCTGGTGACCTGGTTGCATGAATAAGGCTGATTTCTTTGTGATTGAGGGTCCACCTTGGAAGATCTGATCCTTCTCTTGTCTTGTAGAGAATAAGGTCTTAAAACACCCTTTGGCATCATTAGAATATCAATTGAGCCAGACGGCTTCAAGTGTTCTTGAACCCACACCCATGAATCTACAAATTAATGCCTTTTCCTTAAGAACACACAAGCGACTCTCCATTTCTTCAAGAGATAATTGTAGCTTAGGTGGGATTTCTATCGTGAGATAGCAGCCATTTCTTCTCTTTGGGGGAAATGTTGGCTTAATAACAGTTTATGAACATGATTGTGCATGACCAAGTGCTTATAGAGGAGGCCATGACTTCCTAGGAGACACGCCTAGCTCCAATCATATGTGCATTTATCTGCAGGTTTGGACAGGCTTTGCAGCATGGGTACGGTGGAAGTTAGAACAAGGGAGGTGCAAAGCATAGGTGAAAATGCATAGTACTTTTTTTTACCATAGTCATTAAAACATTTACTTAAGAATCATAACCAAAGAAGTTCAAGCAGAGAGTGTCAAGTGCATCATGGTTGGTGATGAGGGTAATGTTGGATTATGTTGATTCTATAATCCATCAAAAGATTAGATTACCTAGAGCAAGGATTTGGTCTTTGATGAGGAAATATTGGTAAAAATTCCATAGGAGATTTGAATATGGATACCATCGAAAAAATTGGCCACCTATGTATGAATTTAGGCTTGATAGTATGAATGTGGAGAATGATGAAACTAATAATGCTCCACTCGAAAATATTCATAGTTTGCCAGATCTTGTGTACACAGATAAAATTGGAAGATGATGAAGTGCATCCACAAAGCGAAGGAAGTTTCTAATCAAGATCCTCAGCTTAGAATGTAGACGAGGGTTAGAAGACCACCAGAAGGGTTCATGAATTATGTGATGATTGCACAAGAACTAGATCACTTTTTTTTTGAGGCTGCAATAAAGGGAATAAGGAAAATGATTGGCAAAATGCCATGGATAATGAGTATGAATCCTTTATTAAGAAGCAAACATGGATACTCATGGTATAGATGATAAAGACACCTTCTCACTTGTGCATGTCATCTCAATAAGGTTGTTATTTGTTCTTTTTCTTGTGTTGGGTCTACATGTTTGTCGACTTGATGTGAGAACTTCTTTAAACTTCCTGCTAGAGGAAGATATATGTATGCAATAGCCTGAAGGATGCAGTTATGGAGGCAAGGAGCAAAAGTGTCCAAATTGCAATGAGCTTGTATTGGCTGAAGCAATCTTCTTATGACTAGTATCAAAGGATCGATGCCTATTGTTAAGAGACAGATTTGAACATTCAGCTGCAAATACGAGCGTGTATTATGAGAGGGCCAATGGACCATTTTTAATTTTATTAGTCCTGTATGTAGATAATGCGATTGTCTTGAGTAAGGACTCATCCTCACTGAATGCTTTAATAACAAAGCAGCAGAATTTGAGATGATAGGTAAAGGAGGAATCCATTATGGTTCGGGACTTCAGCTGCAAAGAGATCAAAAAGCAGGAGTCATATGCATTGAGAATATACATAAAAAGTTTCGATTGAGTGAATGCTAGCATGTAGCTACACTGATGGATCTTGGAACCATGTTGACAAAAGATATATTTCTGAAGGAAGCTGAAATTGAGAAGATGAAATAAGTCCTGTAATATTTCCACTGGAATGCTTATGTATCTATTGGTTAGAATGAGACCTGATATTGTTCATGCTGTGAGTTGTGAGCTGTGAGGGGCAGGGAGGGGGAGCGGAAGGGGGTGGTAAGAGGAGGGAGAGAGTGGGAGAGGGAGAGGGAGAGGGAGAGGGAGAAGAGGGCAGCAGGAGAGGGAGGCAGAGGAAGAGGGAGAGGGAGTCTATCCAATCTTTTCTTTGTTCTTCTGTTGTTCTTTGCCTCTGCAATCCGTGTCTTGCATTGCATTTATAAGTTGAAGATTTTTATTTAAAGATTTAGAAGGAATTCTTTTGATTAAACTTGATGCATGCATGCTATTGTGTTTACTTATGAATGAAGACCACCCGAGAATGTTAGGGTGATGGTGGTTACAGTATAATAGTTTTATTTTGGGGCCAGAGTTAAAAAAATCTTGGCTTTACAGGTTGTTGGATGTCGAGGCTTCATTTAATTGCAAGGACGAGCCTGTATTATTTATGGTATTTGAGTATGCAGATTCTGATCTTAGACAATACATAGATGCATGCCGCCGAAGTGGGACCAACTTGTCTTCAAAATCTATTCAGGTTTGTTTTTTAATGGAAAAGCAACTCTGTTTGGCTCTGATCCCATTATATTGATGGTTTTCTCTTTAAAATTTTGTGTTGAGTGGGTACAGAGCTTTATGTATCAACTATGTAAGGGCATCACTTACTGTCACAGCCACGGGGTGCTACACAGGTTCCTTCCCTAATCTGAATTCCAATTTCAATTTCTTGCTGTTGAACTCGACAATGAACATATAATTGATATGCTGAATAAACGATTGTTGCTAGGGATTTGAAGCCACAAAATATATTGGTAGATCAAAAAGTGGGGTTGCTCAAAATTGCAGATCTTGGACTGGGAAGATCTTTCACTGTACCCATTAAGAGATATACCCAAGAGGTATGCTCTCTTTTCTTTCTCCTTAATATCCAGCAGATCTGTATACTCTAGAGTCTAGAACACATTTATAGGTGTGAAAGCTGCTCCGAGCTCTTAACTGTCTAAAGTTTGAACCTCTTATTTGCAGGTTGTTACTCTTTGGTATAGAGCCCCTGAAGTGCTGTTGGGTACCAAATACTATTCTACAGCAATAGACATATGGTCTCTTGGCTGTATTTTTGGTATGACCTTAACCAAATGGATTTTTTTGAAAAATCTTTGTAGCAGTATTTGATAACATGCAGATGATTAGTTGGTTGTTCTTTGTCCCAGCTGAATTATGTAATATGCAAGTACTTTTTAATGGAGATTCTCAGATACAGCAGCTTCTAAAGATCTTCAGGTGAGGAGAGAATGGAATTTTAATTTATGCTATACGGGTCTTCAGTTCATGTAGCAATTTTATCTGATGCTTATGAAGGAATAGTTTTAACCATAGCATCCGGGAGACATGTCTCTTGGTGGGACACGTCTCGACTCTTGAGTATGGACGAGACAGGTACGGAGATGCCTCCCAAGTCATGGAGGCTTCGTTTGAAGCTGCAGAACCCAGTCATAGGAGACAAAACAGAAAAATGCCTTCACCTCCAAATAGGTCTCAAAAGAAACAAAAATATCAAAAACCCTCATGAAGCAAATAGAGACGTTCTACTCGCTTGAAAAATAAGCCAATTAAGGTGAAACCCTTACAGACACAACCTGGTACAAGAACCATTGAGGTGGTTGATGCTGAAGAAAGTGAAAATGAAGAACTCTCTGAGTGGGTTGAATCTTCTTGGAGCACAGAGAAGGCAGAATCTTCCAGCAGCTCAAAATAAGAAGAATCTTCTAGTTTGAAGTTTTCCCCGTCTCTTATGGGCATCTCCTAAAAAACTCCCTGTCATGCCTGGATTTAGTTTTTAATATTAAAAATTTAAATTTTAAAACTTAAAGATAAATTTGAATAATAAATATTAAAAACTAAATAATAAATATTAAAAACTAAATAAAAAATAAAATTTGAAAGTTAAAATAAAAAACTTAAAAATTGTTTATGAAATTAGCATAATCCCTGAAAATTATTGTCCCCATCTCGCAGTGACTGCAGTTTTAACCAATCACCCATACCTTCATATTGGGAATGGTGCATGCAAGGAATGGTTTCATGTTCTTAGAAAATTATAATTTTTTTCTTATGTGTTGTGCAATTGAATGCATGTAGGGTGCTAGGTACCCCTAATGAACAACTATGGCCTGGGGTGTCCCAGCTCAATCACTGGCACGAATTTCCTCGATGGAGATCTCAAGATTATTCCAAATTTGTTTCCAATTTGGACCCAAATGGCTTAGACCTTGTTTCTGTAAGTTCTATGTACCTTTGGTCTCCACTTGGTTTATTCTCTTTTTTTGGTTAGAAATACTAGGTTCAAATGAAAAGACAACATGTCTAATTTGCCTTTTGTATGGCACTTTGCTATGCACACTTTTACCTTATCAGCTATATCTTATGTTCTAATTTTTTTTTGGATTCACTAATTTCCCAAGCTCCAAGGAATATAAATGAAAATGATTGCATGCATGCAGAGGATGTTGCAGTATGACCCTGCAAGGAGAATCTCAGCAAAAGCAGCTCTAGATCATCCATATTTTGACAGTTTGGACAAGTCACAATTTTGACTCTAGTTTCAGTTGCATGGAGTTAGTTGAATATTAGTACTAAGCAGAGTGTTAAAACTTGCAAGAAATGCAAGTAAAAAATGCTGCCAAGAAATTGTCGAGCAACTTGCTAGCCGAATATTTTTAAGGGACTCACAAGTTTTCTGCAGAAACTCTCCGGTCAACAGATTTTTGGTCTAAAAATAATATAAAATATACCTATATGCGTTCTATATATTTTTTTGCAATATTTTGAATGTTATTTAAGTTTATTTTATGCTAAGAAATTTGAGGAGCCCCCTTCCACGGGCCCCCTTCCTTAGAGTTTGCCAAGTCTGATCGACTTTAAAGTTGATTAACTCGCCTTAAGATTTGTTTGAAATGAAAATTGTTTTGTGCCTCATAGTACACATTAAAAATTAGTTATTCTTCTTCTCATAACATATTATTTGGTATCACTTAGTATACTATTTGCATACTAATTGATATCCTTAATTCTATTTGTTGCATCTTTCGCCCTTATGCTTGTGTGGAGTTAATTGTATATCATGGATCATGTTTCTAAATTTTGGCGTAGTATTATCATTTGAAGTGACCAAGTTTGCACAATTAGGAAATCGAAAGTGAATGCTTACAAATTTACAACTGATGCAAATAAGTGAAGGTGCAAAAACTTATTTTATTTTTTGAGAGAAAATAAATGACTATTTCCAACATTTATTTGTGTTGGTTATTCTAATCTGAAATATGATTCCAACACATTTGTTTATTTTGTTGCCATATTGCAAATAATCTGTGTTGAAAGCTTTGGGAAACTTATGTTAATGTTGTGGATTACAAAAGGTTTGCTATAAATTTTCAATATTTGTCTTCTTCACTGTTTAGAGAGATTTTGAAAAGTATTTGTTTGTAAAATTCAAGGGGTTTTCCTCTAAGACACTTCTAAAAATAACATATTTTTAGTTTTAATGTTTTTTTAGATGAATTTGAAAAGAAAAACTAACAAATGTGGTCTATGTGAAATTGAGTATTTTAATATGTATATGTGGTTTTTGTTGAGAGGCAAAGGCTAGCAAAGGACTACTTTGGATGATGAATCAATACCAATTAATGAAGAGAAACATATCAAAGGCATTAGTTTGAAGTTACTCCATAGAGTGTCGTATATAGAGGATGGACTTGACAAACATGGACATGGGATTGTCAATCTTATTGAGCCAGTTTTTAGGCCCTTGACAGCAAAACTTGGTTATCTCAAGACGACTTTTTAGAGAATGATCGTTCCTTTTTTGTTGCCAACCAACATTTAGAGCGTGTATCAGAGGTTGTCCTCTCAACAAAAGGAACTGATTTGTTCTTTTGTAAGAAGCAACAAAGCATCCACATAGGAAAGGAGGCATTCTATGCCTCCACCTAGATCTAAGCATCTTCATGTTTAGACATTTGCATGCATTAGGGTGTAGGGTTGACAAAATATCAAGCCAACACCAATTGCTAGGGGCACTTGTGGATGGATTGATGTACTTGAGTATTGGAGATATTTATGCTCATGTTTGTGGGTATCATATATATTAGTTTCCTCAACAATGGGACCTCTTGGCTCCCACCCTTGCCTTCTCTATAGATCATTGAGTTGGATGGATTGTTATTTGATGGTGTAGGCCATTTTATATTGCTTGACACATTATTGACTCCCTAGGCATGATATTTGTGACTAATGGGGAGATTATAAGTTTTTTGGATAGAGGTCTATGTTTGTGTGAAGTGCCCTTGTGATGGCTACCGATGATGATTTAGTCACTTATGAGTTTTGTAAAGTACTTCACTATTGATTTAGATTATGCCAAAATATGTTACAGTAGGTCTTGTTGGGGAGGATATTTTCTCTGTTTTTGACTTTGAATGATGAGTATATGGGACCTCTTGGCCTTGGAAATCTAGATTGTGTGTTATTTCCTTCTGGTTATAATTACAATGGGGAGACCATCCTTGATCCTACTTTGTTATGGAGCACATGCACCTTGTTTGGACGTTGATTGATCTTTGGCTCTTGTTTGTTGAGCACGTAGGGGGGATTTGTTGGCTTCTTTGAAAAGGTTTCAAACTTGGAGAACTTTAAGTGGAGATTGTGGCTTGACAGGGGATGTTGAAACATTCCTCACTCTGGGCATGTGGACATTGTTTCTATGGATATGGGGTATTGGCTTAATTAATGTCTCCAAGATTATTTTAGTTCTTATATACCTATCATTCTGGTGGTTTAAGAAGAACTATGAGGATCAAGTATGGCTTGGTTGATGATTCTAGTATGTTTAGTTCTAGTGAATCCATAGTTTTTTGAAATTTGAGGTAGACCTTGCAGACTGAATATGACAGTGGCCTAGTTTATGGGTGTTTTACATCTTGATTGGTATATGATATGGTGGAAGAGGTCAACAATGAAAATGGTAGGAAGACCATCTTTGAATCATGAATTTCATGAGGATATTTTTTGGTAGTGACCTTCAATGTAAGAAGTACCAAGTTGAGAATAATATCATGCACTTTATTCAAAGCGTTATTTTGGCTTCAACAACTGTTCATCACCAACATTGGTATTATTCTAATTTGGTTTTCTTTCTTATACCCTCATTTGTGAAGAAAATTTTAATCTTTTCTATACTCTATCTGAGCTCCAAGAAGCTATTGCTAAAAAGGGTATGTTGAGACATGTAATTCAACCTTATTTATGCCCTTCAAGTCTTGTTTAAGCGGGGATGCTGGCATAAAGTATAAAATTGACTTAATTGCTCCCATGACTTATCAAGTTGTGTTATCCTTGGGATTTGTTTTTGGGTCTTAATAAGTTACTCACTTGTGGTCTTGTTGAGATTATTGTTTTATGATCCAATGAGTCTCCAAATTATTGTATCACTGAAATTGTGTTTTTAGGTCTCAGTGAGTTACTGAGTTATGTTATTTTGATTATTATTTTAGGACCCAATGACTTACCAAATTGTAGTGTCATTGATATTATCATTTTTTGACCCAACAAATTATCAACTTATGGTATCCTTTGGAGATGTATTGATATTGAGGTTAATATGAGGCCATCCTACTCTTAAGGGTCTTAAACACACCTCAATATTTATTAGAGTTTAAAGATTATGTATGAATATAGGGTTTGGATATCATTTTACATATTAGACCATTCTTTTAATAATACATTTTTCGTCAATTCATAGTTTATTTGAGTACATTTTTGTAGAGACTTTTTTTTCAACCAATCATAATCAAGTATTTCGATTTTATATTGCTTATAATAATAATAATAATAATAATAATAATAATAATAATAATAATAATAATAATAATAAATTTATAGATAAATATATTTTATCTTGCATGTGATTAGTTGTTACCTTTTCTCTTTATTGCAAGTTTACATAAATGATGTCATATTTTCCTTACAAATATCAATTTGACTTTTTACAAGTCATATCTAAAGTGATCTTGTGAATTTGTTGTTCCCATAACTTGGAAAACATTAATTGCATTTCACCTTTATTAAGATTTATTTAATGTTGTTTTAATTAAAAAATTAATAATGTGATTTTTAATAATTATTATATATAATTAATTATCACAAATTTATTATCATATGCAACCTTCTTAGGCTCAAGTTAATGTCTTGTGTATTTTCTCCTTTATACTTGTATGGAGTGAATTGTAAATATGAAAATATGTTTCTAAATAATAACAAAACCAACTTGTTTATTTATAATAATATTTATTTCCAAAACAAAACTAATTACTAATCAATAATGGTTATTTGCATCAAATTGATTAGTCAATATATACATATGTTCTTAATCTTGAAGATCAAAATTATAATTAAAAACAAGTGCTATAGAGTGTTGTAGGTACACTAAAATAAGAGTTACACTATAATGAAACTAAATTAGGAACAATACCATAATATTCAATTTGAACATTGACACCAACCCTATATTGCAACCACCATGCATGCTATGGACAATTTTTATGATAGTTTTTTAGTTAACATCATAGGGTAGAGGGGAGTCAAAGATCTTATGCACTTTAGGTTGGCCATGTACAAAAATAGAATCAAATGTGAGAGACTCTAGAGATAAATCTTGTACTTAGTTTTTTAACTCACCAATTACATTCATTATAGACACAAGCTCATGAGTATGTAAAATGGAATTTATAGAAGGTTCTTTTATGGAGTGAATATTATTATTGGTAATAAACATGGGTACATTAGGAGGGTTTGAAATGGTAGGAAAAGACAATATCAACCTCCTCCTTTATCTTTGTTTCCCACCTTCATGTGCTTCCAAACCCCACTTCCACATGCTTCCAAAAAGGACACATCATTCACACATATGAGAGCAATTAGTAATAGGAACTTTGGCATCTTTCTCCCATGTGCTCACATACTCCCAAAGCATATTTTGACTTCTCCCTACCTTCCAAATCATGCATATTCCTAAGGGTGGTGTCCCAACTACTCACCCTTGTCTTTATGAAGCATATGAGTTGCGAAAGACAAAGAACATTGTCACCTAGTGGAGTACTACGCCCCACACCTTCACATGCACTAGATTCCAAGATAGATCCTCATGTGGCCCAAGCCACCACATCCACCAGCCACCTCATTAACCACATCATATTCTGCATCACCTACCATATCACCATGAATAGTGACTCATGAATAGTGCTAGTGAATAGTAATTGGTGAATAGTGATCTCACATTAATATTCTTTTGCATCACCTGACTTAGCCTATGGGAATGAAATAGGCTAACAATCCTTTGTGAAATGTCTCCTTAGGAAGAAGGGGAAATTACAATCCTCCCTTTCTAAAATTGTTTGCCCACAATAATTACAAATCTAGATGATAAAAAATCTGCTCTCCCTCCCAAGTGGCATCCTCTAAGGTCAAGTCCTCCCATCTGACTAAATATTCCTTGATCAGTCTACTTCTTAATCTCCTCTCTCTAATGTCCAAGATAACATTAAGAACTAAGACCAATCTAACCTCCTCATCCAACTGTGGAAGCTCATGGGATGTAATGATATGCTGCCCAAGTGCCTTTTTGAGTCAAGAAGCATGAAAGACATTATGAATTTTGCTAATCTCAAGCAACTCCAATTCATATGTCACCTCACTAACTTTTTGCACAATCCTATAAAGGCCATAAAAGTGAGGCTTAAGCTTATATGCACCACTCCTCTTCAAGGTAGACTGTTTGTACGACTGTAGGTGCAAGAAAACTAAGTCTCCAACCTCAAAACTCCCTCAAATCTATGCCTATATGTATAAATATTCTATTGATCTTGGGCATGATGAAGATTATCCTTAAGTGACTTAAGGATGTCCTGACTCTCTTGAATCCAATACTTTGCCTGAGGATCCCTTCCCTCATCAAATTCTAAGTCTACAAAAGACATAACATCATACCAATACAATGCTCAAAAAGGTGTCATGCCAATCGACATGTAATAGGTGGTATTATAACAATGCTCACCAAATATAGCCACTTGATCCACACCTTCTGATGTCTCATAAAATATTTGCACAAGAAACCTTCCACCCATGTATTCCCAATCTCCATCTGTCCACCAGTTTGAGGGTGGTAACTAGTGCTTGGGGTCAACTCCGTGCCAACTAGTCTAAATAGCTCCTACCAAAATACACTGAGGAACCCGCTATCCTGATCTCTAATAATGTTATTTGGAAATCCAAGGAATCTAAACACATCTCTAAAGAACAACTCAGTAACCTGAGGTGCCTTGTACTAAGAAGATATGGCAAATAAATGCATGGATTTGGCCAACCTATCATCTTCTGCAAAGATGTAATCTATGCCCTACACTCTAGGAAGACTTGTAATACAATCCATGAATATACTCTACCACATCTCAAATCTTTCTCCATCCTCCAACCAAGATATAGGAATTCCAAATCAAATAAACATGCGACTATCCAAGGTAAATAACAGTAGATCACAACATGATTTTATCAAAATCAACACTCTTGAAGTAGGATGACAACTGCAAAAATGAGGTCCCCATGCATGAACATGAGACATGAGTATTGAATTTCCCAAAATTAACTTGGAAGTGGCTGGAAAAGACTCCCAAATAACCTCCCACTGATAATTATTCCATTCTTCAACTGAAATATTTTGCCAACCTTCATGAATGTGTGCAAGCAAAAGTATGAGGTAGCTGATCTGCAACAAAATAATAGAGTTAAAACTAAAATTTTGTATTTTCCTTGGTCAGCGTAACATTCCAACATACTTTGTTGGTGACTGTTATTATGAATTCGAAGGAATGAAGCAACTCCACCATGATTTTGCTGTGCTACTATGATATTCATATTGGCTTTATCTAAAAGCCTCCTAGTGAAGCTAAAGGCATCTTTTTCAAAAAGAATGCCTCTTATGCAAATCATCCAAATGCCATCACCAATATTAATGACTGCATCTTCTTGCATGGAAACAAACTCACCATTTGGCTCCAATGAGTGACTCTTTGGCTTGTGATTAGCATGTTTGTCTCTCTTTGCCAACACAACATCTTCATCCCTATAACTCACATGTATCCCTTCATGAGTATGCTTATTAACTGAACCAAAACCAATGTGAAAGGAGAATGTTGTGGTCCCATTCTACATACCTTGGAACTTGACTAAAGGATAGTCACCTCTAATCATCAAACTTTGTGCATGTTGTCCAAGATGTCAAAAATACAGTGATGACATAAGTGGAAACCATAAATTTAAACTATTTACATACTTGTGGCTGCCATCATAATGCTCATCTTTCTTTGCTGAATAGACATGGGTTGAGATGTCTTCCACACCCCCAACCTTGTGAATACCATGGTTTTCAAATAAGAAGCTTCTTTTTTTATTCCAACCTTCTAATATCAACTTGTGCATGCCTATATTCCTCCATACCTTAAACAATTCTGATTCCTTCTTTATTTTCATGGAAAAGAACTCAAAATCAGAATCGAGAACTTTTATAAGAATAAAAAAAAAACTTGGATCCCACACTTTTATTTATGGACCAAAAATAAAAGGATCTTTGTATCCTTTCCTGCAATTTGTGTCTTTCACCCTCTCTCCACTCCTAGAGTGTTTCTTATGAAAACAACTATGAAATGGCACAATATAAAATAGCAAATCTAAAATATGAATTTCCATCTCATACCTTGGGCTGTAATCAAATTGCTTACCTCCCTTTTCTGATTTAAAAGTAAGATCTTTTGGTAGATTCACCTTGACACAACCATCCTTGTAATTTAGAGTTTCAAAATTAGTGGCATCCATTGAAACATTCTCTTTGCTTGCATGCTCATCACTATCATCATTTTGAAAATAAACCTCATATGGCAAAGGGATCAAACCTTGCAATGCTTATAAAATGGATGGGTGCTCCTAGGGCTGAAACATCCTCAATCTTGGATACTCAACATTCAACATTTAACACATGTTCTTCATTAACATCATTAATACCAATATTTTATTTATCATAAGTCATACATGATTCTATTACAGATCCTTCTCTTTCCACTTGCATGTTGGATTCCTTTAGGTGCTGATCACTCATTTCTTTTGGGTCTAAATTTTCTTGCTTTCTAATTCCTTGAAAATCTTTTTTTGTTAATACTTCTGATACCACAACATCATCATTCGGAAGATATAAAACATTTTCCTAACATATGCAATCATTAGGATTCATTAAAACATCTTTGATTACCAAGAAATTTTTACCTTCAACCTTTATGGCTTGGAGTGCCTTTGGTTCCACACTTTCTTCATTCTATTTTTCTTACAATAATATTTCACTTATTTCATGTCTTCTGATTTCCTCCTCAAAATCTTCTTTGGGAATGATTCCTTTTACCACTAAAAAGTCATGAAATGGTAAGGCTTCCTTAATGTCTTTAGATAGAGTTTGATACTCTACGTACAAGATACCAAACTTAGAACTTATGGGATTTAGGTGTCTATTGATGAACCTAACTCTTGAATTCTAAGATATCACCTCTTGGCCTTTATCCTTACTGTTTGCTTTGGAGGTGGTAGCTTCTCCATTGTTAGAGTTATTGGTAGACTTTTTCTACATCAGCTGCAACATTTGGATAAGCATGTAAATAAGGTGGTTTTACCCTTGAACCATCTCATCCAGCTTTATTTTACTTAACAATGCCATGGTTCATAGACTATGCATCCAATCCGTACACACAAATCCTCACAGCCTGGCAAGATCACCAACTCTGATACCATTAAAATATCTCCAAATGGGATATTTACTAAAAACACCCAAACTATAATAAACTAAACTCAAACTTATACTAAAATACTCAAATATGATATTATTTATCCAAATACCACACTTACATTGAATTTCACATACTCTCATTATCATCTAAAATAGTACACAATGCAACTTTCACACCACATAGTTATGAGAAATAGAACAGTACCAACATATCTTATATTATGACAATATAATTCAAATAATTGATTATAAATAATTGATTTCATATGATATTATTGGAAGCAATATTCATATAAACAAATCATACAATGAAATATACAATATTGATATAAAACAACACACAAACTTGCCACAAATCTTCACACAACTCCATTGAAAACCTGCAAACTACACACACTCTGCACACTACATTTTGAATCTGCTATGAAGATCAACAACAATTCCTATGTGGAATTACCATAACCAGTTAGGGAGGTTATTTCACCACTAAAACTAGCAAGCACTCTAAATCTGCTATGTAGACAATTGTAATTCCTGGGTGGAATTACCATAACCAGCTAGGGAGGATATCTCACCATCAAAACCAACAATTAACACTTCATTGATTTAATCCTAAGAGAGGAAGAATTGAACACAAGTTCAAGTTCTGAAAATAAGGGAGGGTTTATGATTTTCAAAAGATGAATAACAAAGGGAAGAGCTTCATACTTATAGAATTGGCAAAGAAGAAGGATTGAGAGGTGAATGGTGAAGAGAGAGGAAATATGGCACCAAATTCTCTTGTGTGCCAAATGCATACTATTGGGCATGGTTGGCATTATGTGTGAGGGTAAAAAGGAAGGGAATCAAAGAGGACAAGATCAAACTCCTCCTTTATCTTTGTTTTCCACCTTCACGTGCTTTCAAACCCCACTTCCACATGCTTCGAAAAAGGACACCTCACTCACACATGTGATAGCAATCAACAATAATAAATTTGGCATCTTTATCTCATGTGATCACATACTCTCAAAGCATCTTTAGACTTCTCCCTACCTTCCAAATCATGCATCTTACCAAGGCTAGTGCCCTAACTATTCACCCTTGTCTTTATTAAGCATGTGAGTTGCAAAAGACAAAGAACCTTGTCACCTAGTGGAGTACTATGCCCCACACCTTCACATGGACTAGATTTCAAGATAGATCCTCTTGTGGGCAAAGATGCCTCATCCACTAGCCACCTCATTAGTTGCATCATCCCTTGTATCACCTGCCATATCACCATGGATAGTGACAATGAATAGTGACTCATGAAAAGTGCCAATGAATAGTAAATGGTGAATAGTGATCATGCACTATTCCCTTGCATCATCCGACTTAGCCTATGGGAATGAAATAGGATAACGGTCCTTTGTAAAATGTCTCCTTAAGAAGAAGGGAACATTATAGTATGTAATACATACATACATATATATACATACATACATACATATATACATACATACATACATATGTGTGTGTGTGTGTGTGTGTGTGTGTGTGTGTGTGTGTGTGTGTAGACACACACACACACACACACACACACACACACACACACACACACACACACACACATAGACCATTATTTTTATAATACATTTTTCGCCAATTCATAACTTATTTGAATTCATTTTATAGAGAAACATTTTTTTTCAATCGATCATAATCAGGTATTTCAATTTTATATTGCTCATATTATAGTTGGAAATAATAACAATATTATATTTATAGATAAATATATTTTATCTTGCATTTGTTGGTTGTTGCCTTTTCTCTTTATTTCAACCTCTTCAACAAGTTTAAGGAAATAATGATGTCATACTTTCCTTACAAATAACAATTTGACTTTTTACAAGTCATATCTAAAGTGATCTCATAAATTTGTTGTTGTTCCCATAACTTGGAAAACATTAATTGCATTTCAATTTTATTGATATTTATTTAATGTTGTTTCGATTGGGAAATTAATCATATGATTTTTAATAATTATTATATGTAATTAATCATCACAAATTTATTAACATATGCAACCTTCTTAGGCACAAGTTAATGTCTTATGTATTTCTCTTTTATACTTGTATGGAGAGAATTTTAAATCTTAAAATATGTTTTGAAATAATAACAAAACCAACTTATGTATTTATAATAATATTCATGTCCAAAAAAAAAACTAATTACTAATCAATAGTGGTTATTTGCATCAAATTGATGGGTCAATATATGCATATGCTCTTAATCTTCAAGATCAAACTTATAATTAAAAACAAGTGCCATAGAGTGTTGTAGGTACACTTAAATAAGAGTTACACTATAATGAAACTAAATTAGGAACATTACCATAATATTCAATTTGAACACTGACACCAACCCTATATTGCAACCACCATGTGTGCTATGGACATTTTTTATGATGGTTTTTTATTCAAAATCATAGGGTAAAGGTTAGGCAAGAATCTTATGCACTATAAGTTGGTCATGTACAATATTAGAATAAAATGTGAGAGACTTTAGAGATAAATTTTGTACTTGGTTTTTTAATTCACTAATTACATTCATTATATACATAAGCTCATAAGTAGGTAAAATGGAACTTATAGGAGGTTCATTCATGGGTTGAATATTATCATTGGTAATAAATGTGGGCACAATAGGAGGGTTTGAAATGGTAAGAAAAGACACACAATGGTCACAAAGTCTATAGAAAGAAGGCATACAATGACAAAACCTAGAAGATGGAGTATCAAAATCAGAAGGCCTAGAGGACTTCTTATCCATATGAGAAACATGTGCACTATATACTTCATCAACCATATTGACAATTTTAAAAATAAGAGGATTTTGTAAAATATGTGTTTTAAATATTTCAATAATATTATCATTAAGTTGTTCTCTATATGCAAAATTGGTGTTAGAAGCATTCAAAACACACATTTTACAACCAAAATATAGCATTCAAATTGTAATCATCCATTTTTATAATATAAGCCATAAATAAAGTTAAGCAAGGGCACACATTATGAGTAAACAAGGGAAACAAATCCTAAGGTTGGAATGAGGGAGTAAAAACCTAAAGCTATAATTGAAAGTAAGTGAAAACAATAAATTTAGGGGAAAGAAAGGAAATAAACCCTAGGTTGGGTGTAAGAGTACCAAGTTCCCCAAAATATTTTAACTTTAAAATTCATAATATGGAAATCAAGCTACACATAATGAATTATAAGTATTGCATAAGGGAGAACACAATAATTAAATCTATCCTAGGACTTAAACATAGACAAACATAAAAACTAGATGATTAAACAAGAAGGAATAATGGGAAGGAAAGCAAAATGATAGAATATAATACCCCTGATGAATGTACTAGATTTTTGAGATTAAAATAGGGTTTTAAAGGTGATTGTTATATTGCCCTATGAATCTAACTATATGAATATTCAGGGATAAACATGATATTGTTTGAATGTGTATTGTATAAAATCAATAGGGCATTGATTATGTACATGTTGCTAGCAATTTTGTACTTGAATTTTTTTTCTAATATGCAACTATCTGAATCAATGTGCAAGGTGATAATAAATTCTTGTGTACATTCATGCATCAGATTTAGTGGCTGCAATGTTCGATTTGTTTTATTTTTAGCTTCTTGACCTAATTATCTACAAATATGTGCAAAATTAATAGAAAGCATGTAATGTTAACCAGGGGTAATTTTAGTGAATATTTATAGCCATTTGGCTATAAGTAGGTTTTTGCCATTTTGAAAACAACTAATTGTGTGAAAATAAACATTGGTTGAATAACCTAAGTTTTATACAATTTCCTATCTTTGTGCTTCTAATCGCCCTATAAAATATACTCTAACCTAATTTGGGACATAATTTCACCATAATTACTATACATGTGTGGGTCTAATTCACCTTGAAATTATAGGAGATATGTATTAGTTATATAGAATCACCAGTTATAATGGTATGTATGTATGTATATATACATACATACATACATAAACACACACATATATACATATACATACACACACACACACACACGTGTGTGTGTGTGTGTGTGTTTGTGTGTATATATAAGAAATATAATTTAATTGATTTGCCTTGACATGCTTCATGTTGGACATTTTGAGTTGAAAATTCATAATTTATTGTGAAGAATCATTATGTTAGGGTTTTATAGGGTTGAACATCAGGGTGGTCATAAAATTAGTGAGGTTATAATCAACCTAGAGGTGTCATCTTTAACCAAAATCGAGGTGGATTTTTACCAAATTTAGATAGAGGGAATGCCCATAACCAAGGAGAAACTTATAATCGGGGAAGTGGATTCATTCAAGCTATAAGGTCTAATCAAGGTAGATTAACCTTGGTGTACCAAGGAATAGGTGGTATAGGCAAGCTTTGTGGTTCCATGACTTACTTCAAGTGTGGGAAAGGCCACTATCAGAAGGATTTTATCAGTTATCCTAGTTTTAAATTCTATTAACAAACCATCTATGAATCAAAGTCTTTAGCATGATAGTTGCAACTTGATCTATAATATCTAGGGTGGTGCCTAATTTGAGATTCATTAGACCACCATAACACCTGGAGAGAGTGTGCAAACACTAGTGGATATTTGAACCCAGGTCTAACAAACTACCCAAAATTAGTAGTGCTTGTGGTCTTGTCTATAGTCTTACCTTTCCTCGATTCATTGAATAAAGAGAATTAAATGCTATTGTTACAAATACAATGGTTGTTGTTAGTGTTATTGGGGATGAGTATGGGAAAATATTGAAAATATATGTATCCATATCTATTTTCATATGGCATCCTACATCAGTTGAATAGTTTATATAAGATGCATCTTTCATTGAAGAAACATTTTCCATTTTTCTTGTAATTGGGTTTAAAGTCTTCTAACTAGATTTTCAATGGTCAACTTAGTTAGAATTGTCATCTAACTAGTTTAGACTCATCTAAATTGACACACGGTTCATTATATACATTTTTAGAGGAGTTGTTGGATATCTAACACTTGTTTTTAGTGAGATGACACATGTTTCAATCATGTGTTGGGTAATTTAAATAGTCAGTGGAAGCTACAAATTGCATTGATAAATGTGACATCATTAAACTTTACTTTATGCTCCTTCAATGTCATTACTTTATGTCATTAAACAAGTCTAGCCTATCATGGCCACTTGTAGATTTTATGGTGCAATGTGGTAGACAAAAAGGTAAAAACATCATTTTAAATATTTTATTTTATTTTGCAAATAAGTAGTGATGGCTAAATAATATTTATCATGGGTTTTGAATGTGGACATAGACAAAATACTTTATATGCTATAATTTTGAATAGGAGAAGATAGATACATAGTATTGTTGTTATTAAAATCATGTCTTACACTTTTACACGCACTTAAGCTAATTTATACACATCATATGTGGATCGTATCAATCTAAAATAGGGCCTAAATTTGATGTTCATATGATCGTATTTAATATTTTTAGCCACAAAATACATGTCATTTTTTTAAGAGACTGTAATAGATGAAAGGTAATAGTTTAGGCAAACCATATTTTTTTTTAAAGGATTATAATAAATACATATATTTTATCTATTATTTCCTTCTCTTACTATGAATTATATATGTATTGAAAGATAATGTTGAATAAATAACCATCATTAAAAAAATCATGATAGGCAAGGTTGAATGCCCGATATAAGCTTTGATCCTGAGTACCGAGTAAGGCCCTATAAAATGATGTTGCCAATTTAATTCATTATTTTTTTGAATTTTTATCTTCACAAATAGTCAAAAATTTGTATGTTTCATCAATAAAAATATTAGTAAGATACCATAATATTGAATCTATCACCTAAACGTAATTTTTATGAGAATAATTATTATGCTGAAAAGATTTCATTGCAAACACTCCTCCTTAAATTTGTATCAGCATATATTAGATACCAAAATCCATGTAATTACTATATTATTAAAAAAATATTGATAAAAGTTTGCTTAAAAAAATCTTCCTTTCAAATTTTATTTGTTTTATAAAATTTCTTCTCTAGTACACTATCAATGGTCATTTAAGGAACAAATTGGGAACTTTTATAAATATTTTATTTATTGATACAAATTTCATTTGTAAAAAATAAACTTTGTATATTATTAACATATAATAATTTAATATTTCATGGCATTTTAACTTGAATTTTGGTTTATTTTTCAACCCAATTACAAGCTGAAAATGTAAATTTATATGCTTAGTTGCATATGATAACGTCTCATATAAGGCACAAAGTATGTCTAAGTTGTGAGAGATTTTTAAAGTTACTATTGGGTTTTTTAAAGTTTATTTGACATTATAATTATTCATATCTATTTTGGGTTAGACAAAGAATGTGTTTTCCTTAATATTGTTTGTTATGCATTTAAAATATTTAGACTAGTTCTAGTTAATATGAGTACATGTTCTCAAGGTGTCTTAGCAATAAATTTTTGTGACAGTAGTAGTTAAATTAATATTAAAAGGATGTGTTTTAGTTGTAGGATAATCTATAAAATTAGTTAAATTATTATCGAGCGATAATTATATCTCTCTACAATGATAAATGTGTAAAAGAAGTACACGTATTTTATTTTTTTCAAATGATTTATTTGAATCAATATATATTCATTAGTAGAGATTCATTTTTTTATTATTTGATCTAATGTTACCATTAAATGATTACAAATGTGTTCACTTGAGCACAAAGTTGTAGATTGAAAGTTTAGTATAAAACATTTTGGTGTCTATATGCATCACCCTCCCTAATGAACATTACCGTAGACACAAATTTCTCCTTATCTTTATATCACATGAATTTTATAAACATTTATTTGCACTTATATAATTATATATTACATGTATTATGCATTGACACTCATTTGAAGCTGTATATAAGTTTGTACACCATGTTGTATTATCATGTAAGCTATTCATGTACAAATATTTATAACATATAATTTACATTTACTTTATCTAATTGTTCTTTTGCACTTTGTTACAATATTTTGCTCTTTATTCATTCATAGTTACAACATAAAAAAAAGAAAAATAAGAGTCCTAACACAAGTCATGATATCCCAATAGGAAGAACCAATGATTCATATGGTGAAGGTGAAGGTTAATAATAAAATAATGAATATGGAGGAGATAAAAATAGTGGATAAATTCATAATATGTCTCAAAAAAAAATTTGTATGGGCTGCATGGAAGTCAAATCGATGTAAGATAATCATTAATTAATACTGAAACTTAATGGAAAATAAAACATATTGACCCTATTTAAAAAGAATGGAAAAATAAATTAAATTGAAAATTTTAATATTATTTTAGGCATATTAAATTAGAGGTCTCAATAGAGGAAATAAAGGATCCAAAGATATGTATGAATTATACACTAATTTTTTCAGAGAAGCAATTCAAGTATTCAATCTATGAAAGTGTAACACCAATAAAACTTCTTAAATGTTAATGAAAACTTAAACATTAATGAAAATGGTTGAAAATTTGTAAAGATTAACCATTCACATAGAGGAATAATTTGAAGAAGAATTAAAAAAATATTTTATGTTAATCAAAGTTTGTCACCCACACTAAACAAAGTCTTGTAATTATAAACACATGCAAAGAGATATATTGAGCTAATTGAAAAAGAAAGACTAGGTATCTATGGTAAATAAAATGTTAACAACATATAAGAGTGGAATTTAGGAACATGTTAGACTTATTAGAAAACATCTAGTAATCCAAATGGTTTATGTGAATGTTAGCTCCAAAAAATTGCATAGAAACTAAGCCCACCTTTGAGGACAAGGTTAGGGAATTTAAAATCTTGATCAACTCATTCAAGCAGAAGGTTAAGATGGTATGTAAATATTCTAACAAGTTTGTGGACATTAAAACTAATATTGGATCCCATATGAAGGAACATGTGTGAACTAAATCTAGAAATGCTAAGAAATCAACTAATTGTGCAATCTTCATCTAAGCTAAATTCAAATTAAGATAGAGAAATAAACAAAGAAAATAATAATATAAACTTATACCTTAAATATGCAAGTTTCCTCCATTGCAATGTAAACTTGATTTACTCTTCAACAATGTAGTTTTTCACTCCTCTAATGCAAAGAAAAATGGGTAGTGTTTTCATGAAAAAAAGAGTTTTTGGATGCTTTGATTCGCTTTAATTTACTTCAATTTACTTTTGAATTGAATAGAACTTCATTAAAATAAGTCAAGATGGATGAAAACAACACTTTTCAAGCTTATTTATAGGTTTTTAGAGGAAGATCCAACGGCAGAGGATTATATGGATTTATTAAATGATCCAAATAATCAATGGTGGCTAATGAGTCCTCACCTATGAAGATGAAGACCATTTCAAATGGTTGAGAGAAGTATGAGATTGGTTAGTTGAGTTAGCAGGAATGAGTCAAACTTCTTGACAACTGAGGTAATGATTCATAGGAGGTTAAGGAAGTTGTGGGTTTGGTTGGGATGCGTCAACATATGAGGGAGAATAAGGTGGAAGATGTTAGATGAGATGTAAAATTCAGATTTTATATTTAAAATAATGATTTAAAGTGTGCATAATTGACTAATTTAACTTATTCAATTATTTGAATTAGGAGGGAGATGTAATGTATTATTTTAAGAAGATTATTAATAGATTTTAAGTACATTTTGACACTAAATGTGATTTAGGTGTCTACATTTGCCCCTCTTTGAAATACTGTTGTGAAGCAATACTGTTTCAAAAAATAGTAGAAGTAGAGCATTGATGATTAAAAAGAAGAAAGTTGTCGTAAATGAATGAAAATGAGTGTGATGATTCCCCCTCAAGAGTTTGTGCAATAAAATCAGACAAACACTCAAAATTGATGATTTTTTTTTGACAAAGTGATGTGGATGAATGATAAATTAATGTATTATAGAGTTGATATCAAACTTGCAATATGTTGGTTGTGTAAAAAGGTTGCCCCGAGTTAATTAAAATTAGATTATTGATCTAAATAACAATATTTTACCATTTGGAGATTGCAAGCTTAGGTTTTGGTAATGATGCAAGGGTCAATTAAGCGATTGTGAAAATGATATATCTCAATGATAGTAAGCTGCAAATATAAAAATAAGAAAAACATATATTGAATGCCAAATGATCACGATAAATTTACGTTGATGGATTTTATTACAAGATGTTGAGAAAAATTTGAAATAAATTGATTTAATGTATCCATAAATTTGAAAAATATATGAAGAATTAGTATCATGGAGGGATGGTTTAAAAATGATTGAGAGGGGGTAAAAATATAAATAGAAGAAATGGAGTATAAAAATTCATTTGTATAAATTTGATTTTCAAAGTTATTTTCTAAAAGAATTTAGTTAAGAGATTTGCTCTAAGACCTTGGAGGAAATATGGATCACATTCCACACCATGAGCACCAGGCAGAGTGAGTGAGGAGGTTCAAGAGACCTAAGAGGAGCGGGCCTCTAATAAGTTAGTTTTTATTTAGAATTTATTGAATTTTTTATCATTAATTAGTCATTAAAGTGAGTGAAAATGAATTTATAGATGTCAGATCGATGAATTCAACATCAAAAATAGCAAACTCACTATAGGGAACTATGAATTCATTAAACATAGAAGTGATTTTGTAGAATAGGGTAGAAAAATCACATCAGGGTAGAAAATAGGTAGATTTGTGATTTTGTAGTGTAGTAGTTGTAAAATCATGAAATAGGGAATCAAAATCATTCAATTGGGAGGGAAAATCGAATGAAGGAATAGTGAAATTGCATAATTTAGGAGTGAAAATACTAAATGTAAAAATTAAAATATGTTTTAAAGAGTGAAAGAAAGTTGTAGGTGTTAGTGCATCTATTTGCTTTATTGCATTTACATGTATTTATTATTTAGATTGGTGCACTGATTACTTATTATAATCAGTTTATTATGTTTATTAATAATTTGCACTAGATAAGATAAACTTGCTTAGCTAGTAGTCAATTTGGACACCTATCTTGTTACAGTGGAATTCCACTCCACTATTCAAGGTAAGATAGGATAAGATTGCTTAACTGGTAGTCAACTTGTGTTGATCATTTACACAAGTTGGGCACCTATCTTGTTAGTGTGGAGTTGCACTCCACTATTCTTGTAGTCAAATATCAGTTGAACTATGTGTGTTGTGTGAGTTCCTTGATCTTTATCTTGCTCACCTTGCTCTCTATAAGTAATGTATTTTTATGTATTCCATATCAGATTAATATTGAGTTATCAGAGTAATTAATCATATTTGAGTTATTTATTCATTTATATTATTGTCTCAGATATATAGTTATTGTTTATTACTATTACTATTTTATCTCTTATATATGCTTCTATTAGATTAATTAGATCCTGTAGCTAATTTTAGCATGGTATCAGAGCAATATTGAATCTATAGATTGCTACATATTTAAGAAAAAAATATCTAGATATAGGATTGATTTTTTGATTTTGTATACATGCACAAATTAGAGTTTTGTGGAGAATTTCTGAGCTCACCATTGAGTTCAGAGTGCTTGAGATAGTCAAAATTGTCTACAATTTTATCTAAATTGGACATAGGAAGTGAAATTGGCAAGGGTTTGATCTAGAAGCACCACGCCCAAATCTGATAGGTACCTAAAAATCAAAGCATTTTTGAAAAAAATGGACCTCATGGTTGCGTTCAGAAGGTGTCAAAATCTACATATCCATATAAATTTTATCCAATTTGGGCACAGTCACTTGAAAGACAATTTTTTTTACTCCCAGGTACATCCATATGGACTGTACAGACTGTGCAAAAAAAAATAAAAAATTGGCAAGTCCCATGGATCAATAGGCAAATTTGAAAGGGAAACTTTGGGATCCTGTCATTTAAACACTGAGAGGTATTTTTGAATGATTTTTTTTGAAATAGCTTAAAATTTTGTACTCTTCATTGTTGTACTTTTAATTTTTTCTAAATTTTACCAAATTTTTCTCGAATTTAGATTTTTTTACATTAACTCTTGCCCATCCTTGTTTTTGAAATTTTAGAGGCTCATAAATTTCACATACAACCTCATATTGAGGTCCCATTTTTTTTTAAGTTAATATTTTTTTGAGCACAATGCATTGGTGTAGAAATTTTTGTAATAAAGTGCATATTTTTTGTATTTTTAGACTATAGGGCTTAATTGAGTTTTTTTTAAACTAAAAAAATTATAATCTAGCCTTGTAACTACACTCAATTATAAAGTACCCAAAAATGCTTGCCGAGTGGATAAAAACTAAGTATTTTAAGAGGGTTTAATGGTGTATTCTGTTTTTTGATTTCCACTTTGTGACAATTTATTTACAATTGCATCATGAAGAATCTTAAGTTCCCACTATTAACATCATACAACTATAACACATAAAAATATAATGCTTGAAATGCATTAATGATGCTAGGATATACTCCTTACATAACAACTCTTCTTACTCCACCTACTGATGCAAAAGAGTTACAACACTTTCTCTTTGAAACTACTAAGGTAATTGGATGCATTCGATCTTACATGTCTTTAGATTTAAATTTCCATCTTGACAAATGTACAACTCCAAAAGAGGCTTGGAATAAATTAGCATCATTGTTTATCAAAATAGATGAGGTTCATGGTTACCAAATTGACTATGAACTCATTAGTTTGGATCCTAAAAATTATGCTACAATACAAGACTACATCACTAAAGTCATAGATCTTAGAACATAACTTTTTGAATGTAAAATTGATACAAAGGATATTTAATTGATTTATAGTGCCTTACACAAATTAGGTCTTGAATATTCATCCTTTGTCTCTAGCTTTTAGAATCATAAGCTCCCATTGGGCATAGCATATCAAATGCCCACCTTTAAGGTATTAACTGAGATTCTAATGGATGAAGAAGAAAAGTTAATAGCTATGGGTCTAATCAAGCCATCCAAATCTCAAGCTCTAATTACAAGTCAACCTTAACATAAGCAAGTTTCAACATCAACATCAAAGACAGGTTCAAGTAAAATAAGAATAAGTCACAGAAAGATAAGAATAACGGACAACAATCTTCCTCACAAGGAGATTATAAATCCACTAATAAGAAAGGGGATTCACTAAAAATGACCGACACTCCTTTCCCTTATTGCAAAAAGGGGTTTTATTGTGAACAAGATTGTTGGAAAAAAGAGATTGATGAAATTAAGGGTCTTATCAAAAAGAATAACATCAATCAATCCTCTTCAAAGGATTCTTCCACTCCTTCAAATTTAGGGAAAGGGAAAGCTATAACAATAGTTGCACTGGTAAATTCTCCCAAGTCATGGGTAATTTACTAAGGTGCTTCACACCATATAGGTTCTGATTAAGAATAATTTTTTAGATTAGAACCAAGTTTCTTACCTCATATTCTCATAGGTGATGATTCTAAGGTAGATGTCATAGAAAAAGGTACAGTTAATGTTGATAGTGGTCTATTTGAGGATGTCCTCTATGTGTTAAAATTATCAACTAACCTTCTCTCTGTTTATCAAATCACCCACTTTGATACTAGTATGAAAGTTGAGTTCACACCTGATTCTATTTCAATCAAAAAATTGGAGGATAATGCCTTAGTTGTAGTGGGAAAAGTTGACAATAATACTCAGCTTTATTTAGTCTCCCACTTTGTGTCTCAGTCTTTCTCTATAGCTTTGTTCTCACACACTGATTCAGTGAGCAAGCTATGGCATAAGTGGTTTGGTCATTTGAACTACCGCTATTTACAATAGCTTAGTCAGTAGGAGATGGTTACAGGACTTCCATAGATTTAAGTTTTAGGGGGTGTATGTCATGATTATGACTTAGGCAAACATCCAAAGGATAAGTTTGATAAAGGGAAGGCTTGGAGGGCTACACAAATCCTTGAGCTTATTCATAGTGATTTAGCGGGTCAATTAACTATTTTATCTTTTAGTAAAACTCGTTATGTTCTCATATTTATTGATGACTATTTCAAATATACTTAGGTTTATTTTTTAAAACTCAAGAGTGAAGTATTTGATAGATTTATAGAGTTTAAAGCTCTAACAAAGAGAAAATTTGGGAAGTATGTCAAGACTCTCTTTATAGATAATGAGAGAGAATATGTGAACAACAAGTTTGAACAATTATGTGCTCTTAAGGGAATTAATCTTCAGCATTCATTTGCATACACACCTCAACAGAATGGTGTAGTAGAGAGGAAGAATAGATTCTTAAAAGAGATGGTAAGTTGTATGATTCATGCAAAATCATTAGTACTTGAGTACTTGGTAGAAGTGATTAATGCATATATACAGAATAGAGTTCCTCACAAAGATTTAAAGGGGATAACATCTCTTCAAGCTTGGTGCAATAGAAAGCTAGATGTGAATTATTTTAGAGTCTTTGATAGTCCACCATGGGCTCACATACCTTTAGACAAGCATCATGCTTTAGAAAAACAAAGCTAGACTTACACATTTATGGGATATCCTGATGATGTTAAGGGATATTGTCTCATTGATCTAGATTCACATGAGCTTATTATGGTGAGAAGTGTTTACTTTTAAAGAAAGTCTTTCAGACTTGTCTTCTAACATATCTCATTCTTCTTTCTTAGAAGAATTAGATAGTAGTGATGATGATACTCCTGCTTCATCTACTCACAGGGATGATGAGGTAATACCTCCCCAATAGGATTTAATAGGTCATGTTCCTCCTCTTCCTCCTCTAGATCCTCTCCCATTGATGCCTTTATGGGCTCTATAGACTTTGGTAGATGTAGACCCTCTTGTTAGGGATCCATTAGATAAAAGGAGAACATGGTCACAACATGATATTTCACATTCCTACATTTCCATAGCGTTTGATCCACAATATTTTTAAGAAGACATAGGGATAATTGAGTGGGATTTAGTGATGGAAGAAGAGTATAACTCATTGATTATGAATAACACTTGGGATATTATTCCTCTTCCTAAGGGAAGAAAATTAGTACGATGTAGGTGGATATATCAAACTAAGTTTGCAGTGGATGGAAATATTGATAAGTATAAAGCATGCTTAGTGGCCAAATATTTTTTCCAAGTGAAATACATTGACTATACATAAACCTTTACACTTGTTGCTAAGATGAATTTCATTCACTTGTTACTAGCTATTGGTGCAGCTCATGGTTGGGTTGTACATCAGATGTATGTGAAGAGTGCATTTATTCATGGGGATCTTCATGAAGAGATATATATAGAGCAACCATAGGGGTTGGTTTAGGATTCTTCCTTAGTACGTCACTTATAAAAGTCTCTCTATGATCCAAAACAAGCCCCCAGGGCTTAGTATTCTAAGATGGATAGATTCTTCTTTCAATTGGGTTCTCGAGATGTCACTTAGATCCAAATGTCTATATTATCTAGTAGGAGGATTCACTATTGTACTTAGTGATCTATGTTGACAATCTTATTGTTACAGGGAACACAACATCTATTAGAAGTAGTGTTAAGACTGCACTTCATGACAGGATTTCTATGATAAACATGGGCCTATTGCACTATTTTCTTAAGATTTAGATAGCAAAATATTCTTCTGGGATTACACTTTCATAGCTCAAGTATGTCATGGACTTGTTAGCTTGATTTTACATGGCTGATTGTATGCCGACACTGAATCCCTTCTTATTTAGAGTTAGACTTAAGGTTCATTGTTCCACTCCCTTAGTTGATGCCATATTGTATCACCAACTTGTAGGCAATCTCATCTATTTGACTCATATACGACCTGATATTTCATATGTAGTTGGCATAGTTTCATGCTTTATGTAGACACCACATGAGCTTCATTAGAGAGCCACCAAGCATATTTTAAGCTACATTCAGGGTACTATCAGATACATGATTCACTATACAGTAGGTATATGTTCAGACTTTATGGGATACACAGATTTTGATTGGGCTGGTGATTATGATGATCATAAGTCCACTTCTGGTTATAGCTTTCACTTTGGATTTGACCCCATTTATTGGTAGAGCAAAAATCAACATGCTATTACTATTTCATCTACAGAGACTGAGTATCATGGTGTTGTTAATGCCACTATTGAGGCTATTTGGCTTCAGAATATTCTCATTGAGCTTGGTGTTCCATTTTGGAAGCCATCAATCATCTACTATGATAACCAAAGCACTATTCAGATCTCAAAGAATCTTGTTCATCATTAGAGAACCAAACACATAGAGATCCATATGCACTTTATTAGGGAGCTGATTTAGGTAGAGATCATCAATCTTCAATATTGTCCTATGGAGGAGAAGATTGCAGATATTTTCACTAAACTTTTCACTAAGAGAAAGTATCTTCACTTGTGATCTCTTTTGGGGGTGCGGGACATCAGTGCTTCAAGGGACATCAGTTCTTTAGGGGGGGTCTCCTAGACCTTCATTTTTTGGAGTTTTTTCCTTTGGGTTTTCTCCTTTCCTCATCTATTTGTATAGAGTACCTAATATGGCTACACATTGTCATAACTCTTATCTGCATAGCCCTACCTAAGCTTCTCTTATGGGAGTTGTTGGTGTATTTATTTGCTTTATTGCATTTACTTGTATTTATTATTTAGATTTGTGTACTAATTACTTCTTGTAATTAGTTTATTGATAATTTGCACTAGATATGATAAGCTTTCTTAGCTATTAATCAACTTGGAAACCTATCTTGTTATAGTGGAGTTCTACTCCACTATTCAGAATAAGATAGGATAAGATTGCTTAACTAGTAGTCAATTTGTGTTGATCATTTACATAAGTTGGATACCTATCTTGTTAGTGTGGAGTTGTACTCCACTATTTCTGTAGTCAGATATCAATTAAACTACACATGTGGTTTGAGTTCCTTGATCTTTATGTTGCTCACCTTGTTTTATATAAGCAATAGATTTTTATGTATTCTATATCAAATTAATATTGAATTATCAGAGTAATTCATCATATTTGAGTTATTTATTCATTTATATTATTATCTTGGATATACAGTTATTGTTTATTACTATTATTGTTTTATCTCTTGTTTATGCTTTCTATTAGATTCATTAAATCATGTAGCTAATTCTAATAGTAGGAAAAGATAAATGGTATGAAAATAATGTATACATAGATGGATTGAATATGCTAGTTTGATAGGATACTTGGTTTATTTTTGCTATTTTTGTTTTTTGTTTTGAATGATTGTAATGTAGTGATGGTTTGAATTTTATGCTGAGTAAAATTAATTAGATGCTAACATGTGTAATTTTTAGGAGGTATTACCAGTGCTTGTGACTCGAGCGCAGAGACTTGGAATGATGGCATAACATGTGAGATTTACAGAGTATAAGTTTGGTGTTCTAGAGGTGAGTGATTTATCTTACATTGCATATATGTCAGAGATTCAAGTGGATAGGGCATTACTGACAACACTTGTAGAGAGATGGCATAGTGAGACTAGTACATTTCACTTGCTGATAGGGGAGATGATAGTCACCTTGGAGGATGTGTATCAGATTTTGGGTATTCCAATATGAAGGAGATGAGTATACTAGGGGCAAGGTCTACATGAGATCACATTATCTAATATTTTTGGTCATGATATGATCTTGATTGTTAGATACGGTGTAGATGTGGATTATTATACTAAATTAAAGATGGATTCCTTGACGATTATACTCATAGATGTTGTCAATGACATTATGCTACCTGACAAGAGTGGGAGGTTATGTCCTATCAGTCTTCTAGATGTGATTGGAGATATGATGGAGATGGGTGAGAGATTTCATGGGGTCCATGTATGCTAGTGCACTTGTATCAGGATTTACATCATGCAACTTATGTAGATGATAGAAAGATTGGGCCTTCAACATTGCTACAAGTGTGGTGTTGGGAACACATTGCTATAGAGAGGTTGATTGGACACATGAGCACTTAGTCTATTTATGAACCATTGGAATATGTGTGTTGCATGATTAATGGCAGATGTAGACCACATTTAGGTGATTTGGAGTTTATAGGAGAGCTATTGATGAGCTATGTGATGACCAGATCACCTGAAGACCTTATAAGGAGATTATATTTTAGTAACCAGATGATAACCTACACATGTATTATATGATGAGTGAAATAGTTATAAAAAATATTCATCTAATATCTCTCTAAGAACTCATTACTACATCCATTGATACCTCAACATACACTAAAAAAAACCAATTATAAACAAGACAATTATTATTCATAAAATATATGCAAAAGATTATGATTCATATATATTATAAAGAAGAACACTTGCTTATATAGTCAAGGCAAACCAAAATGTAATCTAAATTAGGAAATGTGAGACAAATCCCCACATAGGACAAAATTAGGTAAAGACCAATGACCTAGCGATCACCTAACAAGCATGAGTAATAAGATGCTCTAATACCCCCCCTCAAGTAAAGCTAGGAGCTAACAATAAAGGATGTAATGTGAAGTCACGTGTCTCTATGTAATGTTGAGTTTCTATAACCACCAAGTGAAATGAGGAATGGTGATGAATACGATCATCACTGAACACAAACATTGCATTCTAAAGTACTAGGTATAATGATGAACCCGAAGAAGCATAGCTTGAACACCTTCTAATAAAATGGTGAGAAGTGAGCATAAAGAAAGGTAGAGATGCCACACTGGTGGGGATACCACACTAGTGTCACTATAAGAATCACCAAGAAGGACATGAAAATAAGTAACAATCCTCATATGGGTTCCATTAAATAAAGTTCCTGAATAAGATACCCATGTACAAATGAGTAATCTAGAAAACACTCAAAAGTGCAACATATAAATATAATTCTCATGAAGTGAAGAAAAGAGAGAAACCCCATAGTAAAAAATCTCCCGCAAAAGAGAGAAAAAAAGAAGAGAGAGCTAGAAAGCTCCCCAAAGATGATGCTAAAAAAATCCACATTCTTAGCACTCATAAGTCACAAAAGAACTCAATCTACACGAGTGGTCCAAATCTACTACTCGATCATAAAAATAATTGACACTGGGCTTCACCAGAATATATTCAAATAAGAATACTATTAGTGGCGATGAAAGTACAAAAGAGTAATACATATGTAAAAAATGCTCAACACCAAAGAAGTAGAATATACACACCCCCCATACTATTGACTAGGTGGAGTGGAGAAGAATAAAGGTCTGCACTAGTGGTCTGAATCCACTATTCAAATACTGAACAAGTTGACACTATATACACTAAAATATCTCCATATCACACTAAAGATATTGTTGAACTATTGAAGAATATTAGATGATACTAAGATTCACCAGAATAGCTATAATTCAAGCTATGGGAGACTATCAACCATAAAAAATAGTGTCAAAAATATAGAAAATTCTCTTAAAGATGATGGTCCATGGTTATGATGGAAGATACAAACAACTGAAGAAGTGAAAAGGTGCCCAAAATAGAGAACAAAAACACATGAAGGTAGACAAGGCTAAATCAACAAACTCTCCATGGCACTTTATAAATCAATGCTAGTACAATATAACCCACATATACAAAACACCAGATGGAAACAAGGAAGACATTGAGTTTCACCAAAATAAATCCAAAGAAGAATACTGTCGACATGTTAAATAAGCCATCAAGAGAGGTGATCCAAAAATAAGGGAGTGAAAATGTGTCTCCATAAAAGAAGGCAAGTCACTAAGGAAGGGGTCTCGAGGAGACATGAAACAAACTAAAAATGTGTCAAAGTACTAATGCTTGTCATGGGCTGATATAAGAGTAAATAAAATGGTAGAAAGAGCCATAATGTATGAAAATACACCAAAAAATAATCAACAGTCTAAACAATAATGTGCAAAGCACATGCAAAAAGACATCGATCTCAATCAAAAATGCATCCAAAATAGTGCATGCACGAAGTATAATGGAGGACTCATAACATTGACAACCCCATAATAGTGATTATGCACACTCAATATAGGAAGTTGGACTCAACTAAAAATACATCCATAAGTGCAATAAATGATGACAATGCAATCTCAAAAAAGCAAGAAGGAAGTTTGTGGTGTTTGTGAGGGGATCTGACCTCTTGCTGTACTAGACCTCGCCCTTCAATCTCTAAAAAATGAAAGAGATAAGGTACGTGAAAAATAATAAATATTATTTAAACAAATGCTCACAACACAGTAAATGCATCACCACTAAAATGTCACTACAAACCTTAAGCATAAGTAATGCAAAGAGACCCCCCCCAGAATGTGGCACTTTATATTTTAGTGCATTTTACAATGTAAATAAGACCAATTCATGGGAAATAAAAAAATATAAACTTTTGAAAAATATAATGCTCAATTTTGAGCTACCAATCAAAAGTTATTAAATAATCTATTTCCCATAAATGAGACTTTTTAATAAAATTTGCATTAAAAGTTTTAAAAAAAGTACTGCGACTAAGATGGACGTAGCCTTCCAACCACTTGTTGGAACTGACACAGAACCAAGAATATCCTCAAGCCAACTAAAGTAAAAAACCATGCCCCTATAAACCCTATAAGCACTTAAGCGATAAATAACTTAACTTTAAGAGGTAAATACATAGTTGATTTTAAAAAACTAGCTATTTCAAATTAAATTAAAATAGGCTTTACTTGTTTTATAGCTCATTTAATTAAAAAAAGTTGTTAGGGAAAAATTAGGTATTGATTTTACCAAGGAAATGAAGAGGTGGGAACCACCATGTGAAGAGATGTGTCCCTCCATAGTCCATGCTTTCTACCTATGTCATTCTGCAACTCTTCCTCCTGCCTCTGACCCTGCCACCTTTGGATTAAAATTAATAAATTTGAAACCCTGTGGCCTCTGCATGCCATTATCATACATAGGCTAAGAACAAGCCAACATAAATAAACATGTAGGATGATGAGCATTGAATGAAAAGTGTCAATCAGGTGAAGCAACTGCTACAAAATGAAGGTTGATGGATTTGAGTAGTCCAAGGCTTAGCTTAAAAACTATGAATGAGGCCTAATGAATGAGAAAATACAGCTTATAAATACCTTCAAATCAATAAAAAAAGATCAAAGTGTAGGACAAAACAAATTAGGAGATCGATCATATACAATAGTGATCTCACATCCACCAATATACCACCCATCTACATGATATTGGGATACTATAACATCCAGAGGATCCATAAATTACACAAAACCAAAAACATGAGGACTCAAGTGTAGAATATACAGTAGACAAGAGGCAGGGGATGGATGTTATGATTAAGCAAAGGGGTGGAGGTCATTGGTGCTGTACCGTAGAGTTATGTCATGGTGGGAGGATATGGTTGGGTGATGCTAGGGAGTATCAGGTTCCACAAGGGTAGCAGAGTCCATGATCGGGATGATAAAGGAGAGGCTTGGCATAGTCTATGTGAAGGAGGAGATGCGATGCCTCAAGCTTATTTCAGATGCCATACGTGGTCAAAGCCAGACTCATCAAATCCTCTTGAGAGATTTCCCACACCCTCTCCAAGAGATACTATGTCATCTATCTTCCAAGTGGGAATTTTCATGGCCATGCAGGTAGAATTTTCAATGAGCAAGGACTGTAAAAACCTGATGATAGCTACTCAAAAATTGGTGATGCAAGCTTGGATAGGATGTAGTCCACATACCAAAGGATGGCTAGAGAGAACCACCATGCATTTCAAACATAAAAATACTCCTCCTTGACTAATAATTCTGCACATACTATCTATGGGAAGAGCTCACCCTCCATATATCAATATTGAAAATAAAAAAATCATGGATTTAACCATAGACCACAAAAAAATAGTGCAAAGACCCTGACAAGCATCAAATCAAAACATAGACCACACATGCTATGTATCTAGGGACATGATATATTAATGTATATGGGTTGATGGAGATGCAAACATGTGGTACACATCCCCCTTAGTTAGTTATATGGGTCCAATATATTAGGATAATGGATTAACTTGTAGAATTAGTGTATTAGGTAATGGTCAGCCTATATTGAGATTAATAGGTTACCCATCCATTGTTAGTTAGATAGAGGTCCATATAAAGGAGATGATTATCATTGTAAAGGTATCATGTAAGAATTGATTTTTCTATTCTAAGAGGATATTGGAGGTTGTCCCTTTGAAGAGACACTGTAGAGTTATTCCTTCCTAAAGGAGTATGTATGGTGTTGCCCTACCTTAAGGGTATTTTATTTCTACATATATTGATTATTTGGACATCTTGGTCCACCCATATCTATTGTGTTTAGTTTATTCACATTATATTCTACATTATTTTTAGTTATTATAAATGTGGATCATACCAAGTGGTAATAGAGCTTCAATTTGGGCAATTTGTTTGGAGTGAAACCCTAGTTTTTTAGAATCATCAATATATTTTAATCCATTGTGAATTTTTATACAATTTTTTTAATGGATATGAATAATATTTTAAGGAAGTCTCAGTAAAAAAATACAACATTTTTGATTAGTTATAAGGGAGTTATTCATATTTTAGGATTTGTACTCATTTCATCATATCTTCTGAAATATAAGGAAATTTTTGGTGAAATTTTTACTTATATTGTATCATAATACAAGAAAGCTATGAAATAACTTTCATAATTTTTTGATATGTTTGTAATGATTTATTAAAATTTTAGTTTTTTTAATATATTTATTTTATAGACCAAAATTTGTGGAAATTTTTCACAAAATTTTTACTAGAATTCCATTATCATAAGATAAATCTACATTCAAAATTTGGGACTATTTTGATTAGTTTTGAATTAGTTATTAACATTTTAGGGTTTCATCGATCATAATTTTTTTATGGATCATGAAGTTGCAAGTATTTTTAGGGGATGATATTGATGCTAGAGAATGGTGGATCTTTTTTAAGGAGAATAATACTCAAGTAATTTTGTGGTAAACATAATTATCTCTTTCTTTGTCTAGGCCTTCACAACATTTGTTTAATCAGTTGAGCTTCGCATAAAAGTATTCTTCATGGGAAAAAATGGAACATGTCTTCCTAGATAAATGGGATATAAAAGAAAAAGAGGATGAAGAAGAGGAAAAAAATAATGATGGAAATGAAGAAGAAAAATTAATGGAAGAACACAATGACAATGAGGAAGAACATGCAAGTGAAGAAGAAGAAGAAGAATTGGATGATAAGAGTTCAAATAATTTGGCTCTAAAAAAATATGAGTAAATTTTTCAATTTCATGGATGCATTCAAAATAAGAAGGTTGTTGAGTCCATAAACCCTACTAGTAAATATAACTTCATCAAAATGAATGTGGCTAAGCATCTACATGTTCAAGCAAAGAATGTCAAGGAGGTTCAAGTAGATGGTAAGAATATTCAAGTGCTTGACGATTTAAAGCTCATTATGAAAAATATATGTTTTACATTCAGATTTTTATGCTTTGGATATGGATATGTGGATATGTTTCTTGGATATACATAGTTATATATTTTGGTAGCAATCAATATTAATGTTCAGAAGAAGTTCATAAAGTTTTGGTATAGGAAAAGGCCACTTTACAAGATATCATAGTGAGAAAGGCATCGATAACAGTTAAGGTAGATTATAAGAATGAGATTGAAATAGGTGATGAAGAGTATGTGAAAGATTCATATGAGGGCATAGATGAAAAAATAATAAAATCAAATCAAAACACTTCATCTACTCAAGAGACAAAAGAACCACCAAAGCAAAAGGTGAAAGAGGTAGAAGAAAATGTTGATAAGGTCAAAGTATCAAAAAAAATTGAGGTATATAGACACCTACATCATCATGAGAGGAAACAATCATGGAGACATGTGAGGTGTGTCATAATAAAAAGCACTTTGGCTATATAATAAATCAAAGTTTTAATAACTATGGCTATGCATGTAAGTCAAAGAATACCTACTATGGTCATGGATGGAATCAGAGTTGTGCAACGAAATATGGTACATGGAATAATAAGAGAAATAATTATGCATAGACACCAAATCAATACAATTATGATCATGAATGAAATCAAAGGAGCACAAATAAATTTATAAACAAGCTTGAATAACTATCACCTACCAGGATCACATATGGATGGCTAGATGATCGAGATTGGAGACAAGTGTGCAATGATTTAAAGCACACTCATTATTTGGTTTATTCTTATATGAAACATGTTAAGGAATGAATTAATGATATGTATATAGGGACATGATATATTAATGTGTATGGGTTGATAGAGATGCCAACATATGGCACACATTCCCCTTAGTTAGTTATATAGGTCCAACATACTAGGATAATGGAGTAACTTTTGGAATTAATGTATTGGGTAATGGTTGGCCTACATTGAGATTAATAAGTTATCCATCCATTTTTAGTTAGATATTGGCTTATATAAAGGAGATGATTATCATTGTAAAGGTATCAAGTAAGCATTGAGTCTTCTATTATAAGAGGATATTGGAGGTTATCCCCTTGAAGAGACATTGTGGAGTTATTCCTTCCTAAAGGAGTATTGTATGGCATTGCCCTACCTTAAAGGTATTCTATTTATGCATATATTGATTATTTGGACATCTTGTTCCACCCATATCTATTGTGTTGATTTGATCTACATTATATTCTACATTATTTTCGAATATTATAAGTATGGATCATACCAACACCAAACACAAATCCATTCATCTGGATGAAGTAAATGATAAATAAATTTTGTTAAAATAGCATTGATGCCAAAACACAAATTGAGCTAAATAAATCTCAATAAGCTTTCAATGGAGGGTTTGACCTAAGCTGAGATGAGGAATTTGACATTATTGTAGATAATATCAATAATGAAGATCAAACCCTTAATAAATTGAAAGCCAAGAAGCTCATAAAAATCTTACAAAAATAAAGATCCATAGTCACGTTATAAGGACAAATAATGCAATTAATTAAGCTAAATAATGGCTATTGTAGGGTGGCTCTGATACCATGAAAGAGTTATTAAAACTCTTTAGCCAAAATCTTTCCAAGAACTCATTACTACAACTCCATTGATGCTTCAACATACACTCAAAAAGAGAAAATCAATTGTAAACAAAATAATTATTATTCATAAAAGATATGCAAAAGATTATGAAGAATGCATATTACAAAGAAGAGCACTTGATTATATAGACAAGACAAAATAAGATGTAAGCTAAACTAGGTAATGTAGAATAAATCCCCATATAAGACAAAACTAGGTGACCAATGATCTAGCTAGAATCTAACAAGCATGAGTAATAAAATACTCTAATAATGACTCTTTATTACATAATTAGGACACATAATTACAAAATTGAGAGATATCACTTAGATAGGGTGATGAGATAGTTTGGGGTGAGATAACATATACTAACTGGTCCACATGTATTTGCATGATTAGTGAGGAAGAGAGCTCAGTGGGGCGTGACCATTGATCCAGTGATAATCGATCATAGCTGGTCATAGTTGTAGACTGTTACATGGAGTAACCAGAGAGATGTGATTGATTTAAAATTTGTGGATATATATGTAGATTGGTGGGATTGATAGAGACCATTGAGACTGACTATTCCAGATGCACCACTACAGACATGGAGGCAGAGATTGGTGGCCATCTCGAATAGGCAACCATGAGGCACAGGGTTGGGAGACCAGATTAGGAGGGTTATTATAGGAGATAGAGGATGAAAATGAGCATGAGGTAGAGGACATGTTATTGAGATTATTCAGTTGCATGATGTGGAGATTATGTAGGTGGAGGATGCAAAGATTTTATGTGAAGTAGGAGTTGATATAGGTGTGGATACAGGGATGGATTTGGATATAGAGCAAAGGGTTGGAGTGGAGACTCCATTGATAGAGGTTGATAGTGAGGAGGATGTGGTCATGAGAGCATAACATGACACACAAATAGATAGAGGGGATGTGGATGGTTCTTCATGCACTTTGAGATACAGAGAGGAGCATGCTCTTGTGGATATACTCTAGGAGGAGATTATAGCCCATCATAGGGAGATTGATGGATTACATAAGGAGGTGTCTAGATTATAGGAAGTAATAGATGGTAGAGAGGACTAGATAATTGAGATTAGATTATTAAAATATGATGTTGATAGCTTATAAAATATTGTAGATGGGATAGATGGAGATAGCATGGCTATAACAGTTATTATACATGTAGAGAGCCAAACTCTAGACTATATAGGTTGACACAATGCTACATACAAGAGAAAGACATAGTGAAGACTGAGCTAGCAGAGTTTCGGGTGTTACTAGCTAGATAGGGGAAAGTCACTACATTAGATAGAGTGATGAGGGCCATGGAGCAGGCCATGTATTATAGGAGCCTATATGAAGATGTGGTGCCACATTCTCAGAGGGCAATATTTTTTAGGGAGTGCTTTGTGAGACATTATGCATTAGCTAGATCAATTCATCCAATTGAGTTAGAGAGGTCAGTGGGATAGGTACAATGTGTGATGGGTCCTCCATGAGGCACACCCCAATGTGAGGAGCTGTTACTGAGACCAAACACTCCATCAGAGGGATATGATGAGACATGACATAATGGATATATGATAGATTGGATCATCAATGTATACATATTTTGAGATGTATCTTTTGTATAAACACATTATATATATATATATATTCATGATGATTATGAGACCTTGTACTATGTGGATTGGACATTGATGGACTATTTATTTATTTTATATGGACTTTTATGCATGATTTATAGATGTATAAATATATTTAGCACTGGTTATATTTCTTGCATGTTGATTTATGCTAGCATGTTTTAATTTTTTCAACATATAGATTATGGATTTATGGCTCATGTGATATATGATTAGTTTTATGAATGGATTAGAACTGGGCATAGTTACATTAGATTTATTTTTTGTGCCTTGCATTAAATTTCCAACAATATTGAGTTTTGAACAACTTGATTTTTGATATAGCATAAAACATATTACCATCAATGATATTGAATAATCATGATGAATGTTGATGTTTTAATAATATGAATAATAGAAAGAATAAATTATGTAAAAGCAAAGTACGTCATGATATAGTAAAACCATAACATACTATTATGCATTTCACAAAATCATCTTGTAAAACTTAGAAAACAATTATTAACAATAAGATGTAAAAACAAAAAGTAATCTAAATGATTTTAACACATACAAAATGACAATATAACACTAAGAAAGAAGGATACATAAATAAATGAATAAATAGTAACTCTAACTATAAACAATTGATACATTGAAAATCAATCACAATGGACAAAGTAAACAAAGAAATAAATAACCATGTAAATGGCTAAAGATAAAATAAAATAACCAAGTTAATGCTTAGGGATAGATAATGGATAAAAATAACCAATTTAATGGTTAGAGATAGAAAACAAATAATGGATGATGAGGAAGATGGCAGCCAAGCTGACCTTAGAAACCCCATGTTTTTAAGCATTGCTTACATAATCCACCCTAGACAAAGTCCATGTGGGGATATCAGGGCAGATGTAGTTCCTCCAATATGGAAAATGATGATAAAGTGGATGATTTATGAAGATTTTGAGATAAGGATGAAAAAGGATGTGCGAATGACCCACCCAAGAATGAGTGAACAATTTGGAAGTTAGCTAGAATGATAGATGTGTGGAAGTTGATGTTTTGCATTTTTAGGATGTTTTTGAATTTTTTTTAATTTTATTTTGGGATTTTTGAAAACAAGGAATATAAAGGATGCTTTTATACTATCATGATCAAGGATGCAGGTTCACATATAGGAATATCAACCCTGAAATTAACATGTTATACGATAAACGACCAATAAGTGATAAAATGATAAATTTGGGAATATACAATGAATTACTAAAAGTTGATGTCCCAAGTAACTAAGGTAAATATAGACAATGGTTTACTTATATTGGAAAAAAACTAGTTTTCACCATGGTACTTTCTCATAGTGCCAATAAACTGGTTTTCACATTTGAACAATCTATGTACTTTTTTTTAACTATTTTTGTTTGATTTTTTTATTTTTATTTTTATTTTTGATATACCAATAACAACATATAGAACAAATTTAGGCATAAAATCATTCAATGTGCATTATTTTCATAGGTTCATCAAGCTCCTCTCCATCTTCTATGGCTAGCTTGTAAGCTCCTGATCCATACTTGGGAATAACAACATATGGACCTAACTAGTTAGGTTCAAAATTTCCCTTCTCTATTTTAACATTAGTGTTCCACTGGTTCTCTTTAAGAACAAGATCTCTGATTACAAATTCACTAGATTTAATCTGTTTACTATAACTATGACAAAGATGATTATCGTAAACTTGCAGATGGTTTAAAACATCGAGTCATTTTTCATCTAAGAGATCAAGTTCACTTAGGCATGAAATTCGATATGATACTTCATTTATGATTTATTGTAATGATATTCATAAAGATGGAATCTTGACCTCTATTGGAAGAATAGACTCACTAAAATAAATAAGGCAATAAGGGGTTTCCCCTGTGGGTTTACGAATGCTACTGTGGTATGATCAAAAGATAGGATATAAATGAGTATGCCAGTCAAGACCAACTTCATTAGCAAATCTCTTAAGGATGCAAAAAATATTTTTGTTGGTTGCCCTAGCTTGGCTTTTGCCTTGTAGGTAATAAGGAGTGGACCATTTATGCTTGATATGATAGGTTTGACAAAGAGTCTTAACATCTCTATTCTTAAATGATTTACCATTATAAGAAATGAGAGTGGAAGGAATAACAAAGAAACATACAATATGGTTGAGGATAAACTTGTAAATTTACTTTCGAGTGATGTAGGTAAGGGGAATTACCTTGACCCATTTGGTAAAAGACTCTATTACTGCTATAATATGCTTATGTCCATCAGAAGAATTAATATTTATTTTTCCAATGAGGTCTAACCCCCATGTCGAAAATGGCCAAGGTGTTATGATAGATTAAAAAGATTATGAGGGACTATGGATAAGATCCCCATGTTTTTGATAGGGTATACACTTTTTGACAGAGGTACATGATTCAGATTCCATTGTAAGCCAATAATAACCTACTATGAGAAGCTTTTTCACAAGGACCATACCACTCAAATGTGTTCCACAAACTCCTTCATGAACTTCTCTAATTACCAAATTAGATTCCTCAAAATTCAAACAACACAAAAGGGTTCCATCATATCCTTGATGGTATAAGGTATTGTTAAGGATGGTATAGTGATATGTGCATTAAATAAAGGATTTACATTCATTAGGTGATAATTTATATGAGATGGTATGATTATGAAGGTATGTATAGATATTTGAGTACCATGGAAAAGTGGGACCAACAACCTCACAAACCATTTATGAATCAGGTGTATCATAAGTCAGTATCCTTAAGTACTCAACCAAAAATTTGTTATGTTTTGTGCTCAAATTGAGTAGAGAGCCAATTATATCCACATTGTCTATGACTTGATTGTTGATTCTTGGCACTTGTTAAAATTGGATGTACTCAAAATATGATTTTAAACTATCCACCATTCATCTATAAGGGATTAGTTTATCATTGTGAGATTGGAAATCATTAGTGACTTGCTTGATGATAAGCTTAGAATCTCCAAAAATAAGGAGATGTTAGATTCACCATTGGATTGCCATCTTGAGGCCTGATATAAGATCTTAATAATTTGCTATGTTATTTGTACAAGATAATTCAATTCAAAATGCCTTAGGAATGCAATCCCCATCAAGTGTGACCAAAAAGATACCTGCCCCTGAGCCATGATTGGTAAAATAACCATCAAAGAAAAGATGTCAAACTAGAGACTTGTCTACCAACATTATTACTTCAGCTGAGAATTTTAAAATGAGAGGTGCTTTGTCATTGAGTGATGATTCTACCAATACATTTTCTAGAATGTGTCCTTTGATTGCTTTTTGGTTAACATAATCTAAATCAAATTCACTAAGAATCATAACCCACTTAGCCATCCTACCTGTTAGAGTGGTTCTAGATAAAATATATTGAAGAGGGTCAATCTTAGAAATAATCTTGGTTTGATTGTTGAGAATGTAATGTCACAATTTTTGAGAAGCAAAAATAACTGTGAGACAAGATTTTTCTATTTGAGAGTAGTTTAGCTCATATGATATCAATGTTTTGCTTTGGTATTATATTGATCATTATTTCCCATTATCATCATGTTGTGCTAATAATGACCCAAGTGCAAATTGAGTAGTTGAAATGTACAACAAAAAAGGTTTACCAACAACAGGTGGTATTAGCACTGATGGGTTGAAAATATATTGCTTGAGATTGTCAAATGATTTTTCACAATTTTTTGTTCCATGTAAAAGGAGTATCCTTCTTCAGAAAAAATATGAATGGATGATAAATGCCTGTAAGTTGAGATATGAATCTTTTGATTGCTTGAATTTTTAATTATAGACTTCTATTTAAGATTCTTAGGTGGAGGCATATCTATTATAAATGAAACTTTATAAGGATCAACTTCAATGCCACATTATGAAATAATGAACCCCAACAATTTTATGGATGTCATGCCAAACATGAATTTATTTGGCTTAAATCTCATGTTTTACTCTCTCATGCATTTAAAAATAAGGTGAAGCACTTGAGGGTGGTCTTTTCAAGATTTAGATTTATCAAAAATATCATCTACATAGTTTTTCATAATGTCATGAAGCATGTCATGAAAAATAATGGTTATTGCCCCTTGATATGTAGCTCCAACATTTTTCAAACCAAGATAATAGAATGTCCCCCATGGAGTTTTAAATGCAATTTTGTGTTGATCTTCTGCAGTAATTTTTATCTGATTATAGCTTAAAGATCCATCCATCAAAGATAAAATCTCATGACTTGCAGTTTAATCTAAAATCATATATATGTTGGGAAATAGAAGATCATCATTAAGGCATGATTTATTTATATCATTAAAATGTATGTAGACTCAAATCCCTTCTGGTTTCTTTGACACCAATACAATGTTTCATATCTAGTCAGAGTAATGAATAGGACATATGCAACCAACAACCAACTACTTATTTAATTTTTCCTTTACTAGTAGTGCAATTTTAGGATGCCTCTTACGAAGTTTCTATTTTATTTGTTTTGCATATGGATGCACCACAATTTGATGAGCTACCAATTATGGATCTAATCCTGGCATATCTGCATAAGACCGTGTGAACATGCCAAAAAATTCATGAAGTAGAAATGTAAATATGTCCCTTTCTTCTTGAGTGAGTGATATGGCAAGTTTTATAATTTTAGGATCTTCTTCGATGTTGATGTTTATAGGAATGATTTATTTAATAATTAGAGTTTATTCATATTTATAATTTAGGGTTGGTATAGGAAGATGAAAATCTTCTTCAAATTTTTCTTATTTTGATTTAGAATTTGAATTGATATAGTGATGTAATTTCTATTCCCCAAAGTATGATGAATCTGTTAGCTGAAATATAAATCTTTTCTTGTGGCCACCTACTAGAATTTGATCTTTTATTCTCAGGAATTTGGATATAGCTTCATCATTATGAAAATGATTGAGTTGAGATGTTTATAGTTGGTCCCATTATATGAGAGATGGATATGCAAGGTCAAATTTAAGGACCATATTTTCATGAAATGAAATAATTACAATCTGATTGAAACCTGTATGCTTATCTAATTCTCGATCCTTTATTTTTTTTTAAATTCTTCTAATCATAGTTGAAAGTCTTACACTTTATACTAATACAATTAACTCAAAATAGGATGCAAAGAAATAGAATTCTTTGGTCGATCCATTCTTCCAAAGATAGGAGATTGGATTCCCAAGAGATCTAATTATTCTGATGAAATAAATATCCTATCCTATAATAGTCCTAAAATCTGATTATATACAAATTTATCAAAATCAAGTCCTTCAAAATAGTAGGTGGTTATTTTCCTTATTTGATTCCAGCTAGAATGGTTCTTTCCTATCCTATCTAGTCTCCAACTTCCCGTTGTCCTTACAAAATTCTCGGTATTGACCCTGCAGAGTCTGTAGAAATGAGCCTGCAGAGTCCATAGAAATGAGCCTGTGAAGTCTGTATAAATAAGCCTGTAGAGTCCATAGAAACAAGCCTATAGAGTCCATAGAAACAAGTATACAGAGTTCGTAGAAACAAGCCTATAGAGTTCGTAGAAACAAGCCTACGGAGTCCGTAGTTCTGCTAGATGGAGATCAAAATGGAATGTTCACTGTACATCACCTGTGTCTTCTTCCTGAGCATTCTTCATACAAAAGATCACTAAAATATGCTATATATATTAGACATTAATGACAAAGTAAAGATTTAATCTTTGGTTTAATATAAAAAAGATAAATATCTATTTTCCATGTAATAGCTATCTAATAATCTAATATTTATATAAGATAATATCCTTTGAGAGATTATTTGAAGGAAATAACATGTCAATTATGAGCAATATTTTGAGCTCATCATCTCCCCCAAGCTTTACCTTTTGCAAGTCCCATTGCAAACATGTATTAGCATTCATAGCTTTGGCTTCTGCTTTCTACACTGACTCAAATCATATTCATCAAACTCATCTGTTATGTGTCTGTCTGAATTGCTGGTAAATCCTTGATGTGTTTGAATCATTTCTTTCCATATATTGAATTGTTCTTCTGATTGTGGAGCCCAACTCTGCCATCCTGGAATAGGTATGATCAGAAAAGGGGGTCTATATCTCATGCTAATGCATTTTTGTTCTCCCCCAGAGTTGATTACCTCTATTAAAATTTTTAGAATTGAGGATGCTATCCTCATACTCCATCTTAAGTTATTTGGGGACATGACTTCTCGCCTTTTAAGAGGCACTAAAAGTTGGTCCCATCTGTTTACGCTTGCAGTCACTACTGAATCAAAATTTTGTCTTGAAAATAAATCAAAAGAAATAGTACAATCATATAGACCCTGTAAATAATGTGTTTTAATCTCATCATTTAACAAAGCACAATGGAAATTCTATTTAATCAATCTAGGAATAGGAAAGGCTGGTCTGACACATAATCCTGTAGTCTTAACATGATTTGTATAGTCCTCAGATCTACCTTTCCATGCTATCTAATTTTTGAATATAGAATGTAATGCTCTTAGTTGAACTTCTCCTACATGAAGATTTATCAAAAATTTATTGTGCTCATGATCTCTTAGATCAAGTCATGAAAATAAAATTCACAAAGCAAATCCTACTGATTAGGTTCAACACTATAGAAGATTTCCAAAAATATTGTTGGTTGTAAAAGTTTATAAAGAAGATGACAGGAGATTTTCAGAAGCTACCATCTGTAAAATTATTCAAATAAAAATAGACTATATGTGGGAGAAGGATTCCTACATGCCAAAAGATTTTCTCTTAATTTGTATGCATCCTGCAAATTTTCTTCTAACTCTTGGAATTTAGCCTCTAATTCTTTCTTTTCATTTTTCAAGAGTTTGTTTGAAGAAGTTGTATCTTTGTTTTTCTGTTTAAGTATAGAATATTCTTCTTCAATTTGATGTAGTATTTGTAAGGGAGGAATACCTGGATCACTTGTTTGACAACCATGGTCAACAAATACCTTAGGAAAATAAAGTGCAACAACAGGTGCTTCGGAAGAGTTTACCAAATTCTACAATCTCTTGTTTTTATTCAAATTTTCTACATATATCCAAAGATCTATTTGTTCACTTTCATGTTCCTTTATTATTTCTTCTAATCTGTGAACTTTTGCTGCATGATCAATAGATACTGTATCTAATTTCTACACCAAAGATGAGTTGAGATGGTCCTTGTCTTGAAATTGACTGATCAAGTCAGCAATGTCAGTTGTTTGTTGTTGTTCAAGAGCTTGAGCTTAAGAAAGATACAAAGTTAGCTGCATAATAGGATCATTTAGATTTGATGATTCAACTTTCTCATTGGTATATACAGTTTTCCCTTTATCCATTGCAGTTTCAACTAGAACAGGTGGTTATTCTACCATACCTAATTCCTCTGTTGTATGTGGCTCTTCCTCTGGATTTGGCTCCTCCATTATGATTGGAGAGTTTCTTTCAAAAATAATTTCTTCAATATCTGTAGGTGCAAGAATATTTTGATGTATGGAGGAATGAGACACTGTTTTAATACTATCTAAAATATCTGCAATTTCTTGTTCATCTTCTTCTATTAAAATAAGCTTTCTCCTTCTTTTAGTTACTCTTTGAGCTACACTTGGTTGATTTTCCTTTTCAACCACAAAACCCTTGGTCTTCTCAAGTTCTATAGCAACCTTTCATCTCAATTTTATTCTTCCTGTCAAAGGAACTGGTTGTACTACAAACTCATGAGGTTCTTGTGGAGACTTTGAAATTTTAAGGTTTTGAGACCTTGTGATTCTTCTTCTTGAAGAAGGGATTTCTGTGGAGATTACAGTTTGAGATTATTTTCTTGGTTTTGTATTCTCAGTTGATGGGGTAGGTGGAGATGAGTGTTCCTGTGGTACATTTGGTGTTTCTTGTGCTATACTATTCTGAAATTCCTCCTAGACCTCTTGACCTTGCTGAAGGAAATGATGCTGGATAATAAGCGAAATAAGGCCATGATGCCTAAGAGCAGTAGTAAGGGTTGTAGACATAACTTGTAGAGCACCATAAAAGAAATATGGGAGGTTAATTTTGTACTAAGGTTTTTATCTCCCATGCTTAAGATGTCTTAACATTTTCATGACATCTCCCCCTAAAAGACTGTGTTGCCCTTCACAAATGATATATTTAAGTACCTACTTGGCTACAAATTTCCAAGGTTCAGGAAATGAATTCCTTTTAATCCCTTTTGATTTTCCCTTGGAATCTACTAGACATGAAGTTTCAGTCTGCTTATTACCATTAAACTAAATAATTAAATCACTAAATGAAACTCTGCCTGTAGCTCTCATTCCTTCTTCTGGAACTTGTATAGTTTGGCTTATGATTTTATTTGTAACAAGAATAACAATGCCTTTCACAATTAAAAATTCAGGGGTGAGATTGGTAATAAATTCACTTACCATTGTTTCATTGAAATCCTGAAGCTTTTCAATGAAAGGTAGCCAACCATTGGCTCTGAACACTACTACAGAAGCTTTGTCTTTATGAAACTTTGTTGGATCCTTCGGCTCTAATCTTGTCTTTTGTCCCATTTTTATGTATAATTACAGTTAGATCGGTTCCTTTAACTTCAATTAAGGTGTAGACCAGTCTTTTTTTGAAGTCGATAGGCAAAAGGCTTTGAAGATCAGCTTCTGTTGAAGTTTGTAGAAAAGAAATGGTTCATTTGAAATGCTACAACTGCATGAGTTCGTAGTGTTGTATGCTGATGTGATACAGTTAGGCGCCACACATTTCTATGGAGTGTGCCAACCATTTGAGCTCATCAATACAAGTCATGTGAAATGATGACATGTCATATTAATGATGATAGTGATTTATTACTTCATTTAAAACCCCTTTTTATGATGTCCCATCATTATGGTACTTGATGACTCCATTAATGATATCAAAGCTGCACACTTATCTATACACCTTTGGCGACTTTGTTGCATGATTTTTAATTATGGCATGTGTCATTTTGTTTTAGAAGATTCAAATTTAGGTCATCTCGAAAGAATAGGGTCTTAATCAAATCAAAGATAATTAGTTAACTAAACATAGATAAATAAAATATATGTCTTACTTTAACCTTAGACGTTATCCTTTGCTCACCACGTGTCCTGCATAAATAGGTTTGCATGGATTAGTTTATTGCATGGAGATGACCAATCATAGTGTCATGATGAGATTTTCTTATAAATTTTGGTTTTTGCCCCTTGGCCATCCATTGCTGGTTTTCTAGCCAAAGCCCTTTTTGCAATGCATAGCCAACCAACAAGCTGGTTTTCTGGGCATGCATTGTCAATAGCATCCCTAGAAGGATTTTCACTATTGATTTTTTTTATTTTTCTTTTATTTTTTTATATTTTATATTTATATTCTTTTTTCTAGATTATCAAGGAGCATGTTCACTGAAAGAAGTAGAGCTTTCCAGAACCGCTACTTGATCCTTTACTTTTTGAATAAATTCATCTTTATTGAGAGGTTTTTGATAGAGCTTCAATCTATGTCCATTGACTAAAAGATATCTTTTGCTGGCATCAATAGGTATCAGCTTAACAGAACCATTTTCATAGACCTCTTCAATCTCATAAGGTCCCAACCATCTTGTTTGTAGTTTTCCTTTGAACTGTTGAAATTTAGAATCAAACAACAGTGCCTAATCTCCTTTCTGAAACTTCAATTGCTTGATTTATGCATCATGCCAAATTTTTCATTGATGCTGTACCAGTTCATTTCTTTCTAGTGCTTCCATCTTCATTTCATCAATTTGATTAAGATGTAGGAGTGTTTTTTTCTATATTTCTTCTAACTCAATTCCTACTTCTATAGCTATTTTCAAAGTTTGTAATTTAAATTCAACAGAGAATAAAGGTTTCTTACCATAAACCAATTCATAAGGTGAAAATCTAGTTTTTGTTTTTCAAGTAGTATTATAGGCCCAAATAGCTTCTGGTACATTATCTGCCCAATTCTTTCTGCTAAAATTAACAACCTTGGTTAAAATGGTTTCCAGTTCTCTGTTGGTGACTTTAACTTGTCCATTTACTTGTGGATGGTATGGAGATATATTTTTGTGCTGAGTTTGATACACTTGCATAAAATGCTTTATCATGTTTGACATGAATTGCAGTCCTTGATCTGAGACTATATCTCTTGGAGCACCAAATCTTTGCATAATTTTTAAATATAAAAAATCAGCTACCATCTCCTCTCTTACATGAGTTAATGCTTCCACTTCTACCCACTTGGTCACATAGTCTATAAAAACTAGAAGATATTCTTTTCCTCTGGAAGGAGGATCCACTGAACCAATAAAATCAATTCCCTATTTCTCAAATAGTTCTAAAACCAATTGAGAATGAGGGTGCAGGGGCATCATTATTGAAAGAGTAGGCTATCCAATTTGCTGATAAGCATCACAGTGTCTGACATATATTTTTACTTTCTGATGAAGATGAGGCCAATAATATCCTGCTCCCAAAATTTTATGTATGGTTCTTTGAGCTGAGGAATGGCCTCCTCTTGGTTCATCATGACAAGCTCTGATGATATCATAAGCTTCACCATTTGTCACACACTTGCGAAACACATGATTAGGTCCAAGTTATAAATAACATTCCCTTAATCCATTTAAAAGAAGAATTTTCTTTGATTAAACATTTTTTTTCTTTTGGTGAAAAGTGCATAGGAAACTTCCCTATGGCGAGGTAATTGGTTATATCAACAAACCACAGAGATTGTGCTGAAATAATAAATAATTGTTCATCTAAAAAGTCATCTTCCACTGGTTCTTCTTCACCTGTAGTGTTCATTCTTGACAAGAAATCAAAAACCACATTAGACTTCCCTGGTTTGTCTATAATAGTAACATCAAATTCTTGTAAGAGAAATAGCCATCTAATAATCTTACCTCCCACAATTGGTTTGTTGGTAAGATATCTAATAGCTGAATGGTCTGTATAGACAAATAACTTATAGCCTATTATGTAGTGTCTAAATTTATTCATTGCATAAATTACAACTAAGAATTCTTTTTTAGTTGTGGTGTAATTTATTTCAGTAGATGTCATGTTTTTTTTAATATAATATATATCATACATGTTACCTTCTTCATCCTTTTATCTAAGAATTGCTCCTAGTGCTATATTGGAAGCATCTGTATATATATGGAATGGCTTAGTCCAATCTGGTCCTCTTAATATTAGAGTAGTAATAAGTTTATCTTTGATGGTCTCAAAGCCCTGTTGGCAACTATCATTCCGTTCGAATGTACTATCTTTTGTAAGCAAGGCAAACATAGGGGTAGCTATTTGATTAAAGTTATCTATGAAGCATCTGTAGTAACTAGCATGTCCTAAAAAACTCTTAACTTCAGTTTGTGTTTATGGAATGGGCAAGTTCGAATTATTCAACTTTCTTTGGATCTACCTGAATGCCTTTTACAGAAATATGATGTCCCAGGACTATTCCTTCATCCATCATCAACAAACATTTATCATTTCTCAAAGATAATTGATGTTCCTCACATCTGATCAATACTCTTTCCAAGTTAGTAAGAGATTTTTTATGAATTTTGCCATAAATAGTGAAATCATCCATATATACCTCAACAAAATCATTTGTAAGGTCAGAGAAGATTGCTATAACTGCTCTTTGGAAGGTTGTTGGAGCAGCATTACAAAGTCCAAATGGAAATACTTGGTAAGCAAAAGCTCCCCAAGGGTAGGTAAATGTGGTTTTATCTTAATCTTCAGCTGCTACCATTATCTAGTTATACCCACTGAACCCATTTAGGAAATAAAAATATTTCTTTCCTACCAAGTTATCAAGAACTTGATCAATAAAAGGTAAAGGAAAGTAATCTCTTAATGTTGTTTTGTTTAGTTCTCGATAATCCACACATGCTCTTAACTTTTCATTTTTCTTGGGCATAATTACTAGAGGTGACACCCACTGGCTTTCTAAGATGGGGTAAATAAATCTAACTTCCAACAACTTTTGGATTTCTATTTTGACTATTTCCTTTAGTGTTGGGCTTATTCTTCTTTGTGGTTGGCTGACTGGTTTGACAAATTCTGTGTAAATGTGATGAGTGCATATACTGGGGTGAATTCCTTTCATGTTGGTATAATCCCATGTAAAAGCCTTGGTATGTCTTTCCAATACTTCAAAGAGTTGATCTTCCTCTTCAGTTGTCAACCAACTATTGATGTTCAAAAAGTTTCCAACTAATACCATGAATGGTTTTGTACCTGAGTAGTTGGATTCTATTTGCTTAAACTCACTAATTAATGAGTTCAGAGGACACAGATGAGGAAGTAGCTTATGAAACATAGTTACATTACCAACAAACTCTTTTCTAAGAGGAATCAGTCTTGCTAAGGAATAATGAAATGCATCTAAGAAATGAGTTTGTTGTTGTTCTGCTAATTTCCTCACACTTTCTTGAATCAATCTATGATCATATGTTGAAGTACTATCAAAAGTAGAAGTGGAGGTTTCAAAATTTTCTATCTAACCCAAGAATCCTAAACTAAGGTCGTCCATAGCTTTCGGACTGGCAGAGTCCATAGTTTTTGGACTGGCAGAGTCCATAGTTTCTAGACTGGCAGAGTCCATAGATTCTGGGTATATGTCTCCATTCAATTCTTCCAAATGTTTTTTAACTGTGATCATGGCTAAAGAGGAAATGTTGTTTAATGTGTTGTCTGATTCATCCACCCAAAGTTCTTGTATGTAATTTGTTGATGGTTTTGCAGGAGGATACAATGAAATGCATTTGGACTTTAACCCATTAGAAAGGGTCATGTCTCCTGACCTGCAATCAATCAATACTACTACAGTGGCCAACCATGGTCTACCTAGGATTATAGGATATCCTAGATTCTTTGTTTTGGGTTACAAGACCATGAAATCTACTGAATATTTCCAAGATTCTATTAACACTTTAATATTTTGTATCATTCCCTTTGGTTTCGTTACCGACTGGTCTACCATTTGGAAGATGGTAGTTGTAGGTTGCATTTTCATAAGAGATAATGCATGGAAAGTATCAGTTGCCATGACATTAATTGCTACTCCCAAATCTACCAAGACGTTAGGAATTTCTTTTCCTCTGATTGTGACTGTGATCACTGAGCTTCCCAGATTTGTATATTTTGGAACTAATAGTTTTTCTGTTAATAAATAAATAATTTTTCTATCAACATGAATGGTTCTAGGATATTTTACCTTCTTCCTAGGTGTCTTAATACAGAGGTTTTTGATGATCTTATTTAATTTAGGTATATCCCTAATAGCTTGTAGAAGGGGTACCTCAATATTGATTTTTTACAACTCATGGACCAAGTTTGAGTTTGGTTTGATATCAGTTTCTCTTAATCTTTCAAAAAAAAGGAACTACTAGTGTAGTAGTGTTTCCTTTGTTTACTTCAGGGCTCCTTTTGATTTCAGCTTCTCCAGTGCTGAATTGAGATGATTCTATCTTTTCATTTTCATCAGGTATCTCAGAAATGAGTATTAGAGGTTTTTGTATAATTTTTCCTAATCTTAAATGTATGTCTGAGCACTCAATAGCTCCCACATTGATTGTTTCTTCCTGTTCATTAACATAAATAGGTGCTGGTTGTTTATTTTTTAGATTTTCTATTGGTTGTGCAGGCATTGAGGGTTGATTAATTTGTATTTATTGTTGAATAACTGGGGGTGGCATAATGATTTGTTGTTGAAGTGGTCTTCTTAGTTGGGTGAATTATGACTGTGGGTTCCACTGATAATTCCATTGTTGATATAACTGTGGTATCCAACGCTGCTGTGGTGCCCATTATTGTTGTGGCTGTGGCACCATCCATGGAGGTGTTGGCATCCAATATTTTCATGCCCATGGATTTTAAATTGATAGAATTTGGGATTGATTCTAAAATGGTGAAGGGACTGAAACATTCCATGGTGCCATCCATGGATTAATTAGATTTCTTGCACTAAACTATCCTTGAGCCTAGTTTTGTGGAGAAAAGTTTTTTCTCTGAATATAATTTACTTCTTCAGTGGGTTGGACTTGTGTTTTCATTTGATTTTTTAAAATAGACAGAAGGGTGAAATATTTGATATCATGATCTGTTGTATCATAGATCCCACATGATGAAATATTGGTTCTATCTAGAGGGCAGTCTCTAAGGGCACGTTTCTGTCTACACTTAGAACAATAGATTGCTAAAGGATCTGTTGCATTTACCTTAGCTTGAAGGCCATTTAGAGTACTATTTAGTGTAACCAGAATATCTATTTTAAGATTAGCAAATTCTTTCATTAATTTACCCACTTCATTAGATTTCTCCAACTTTCCTTTCCTAATTCCAAGTTTTGTTTAAGAGTAATTGGTATAAAGCTTAGAAATCTGATCGAAAGCCAACTTATTTATGTTTCCTTTGCCCATGAAATTTAAGGCATCTCTATTGTCTTCATTCAATCCTTTCAAGAAAACCAATTTCTAAACGTCTTCAGTGAGTGGATAATTTCTTCTTTTATGAGTGAACATGAATCTATCCAAATAATATTCTAAAGATTCATCCTCATTCTATTTGATTTTGAAGAAATCCTCTTTTCTTTCTTGCACTCAGCAGTAATCTTGGTATTTATTCAAGAATTCTATTTCCATGTCATCCCATATTCTAATAAAATTTCTAGGTAAACCCATGAACCATCTCTTAGCTACATCTTTAAGTGTAGAGGGAAATAGATTTAGTTTCTGGCTATCAGTTGTGTAATCATAGGTTTGACATAGAACTTTAAACTCAAATAGGAATTGATCAAAATCTACTATAGATCATCCCCAAAAATTTGGCAGATTAGCTGGTGAAATATTTTTCATGGGGGTTTAATCATTAGGATTTGTAACAATAGGAAAAGAGAAAGTCCTTCCTGGTTGTGCAAATTTTTTATTTTGTTGGAGAGCCATTTCTTCTTCTGATGATATTTCAAAACGGGGATGATCTTCCCACTGAATATTTGTGCTCTCAGTTATAGGTTGTTCCAAGTTCTCAAAATTTTCTTCAGCTATGGATCTCTGAAATACTTCTTCTAAGTCTTCGGAAATTTCTAAATAATGTCTTCCTACAAGAGATTGATCTTGAAGAATTTGTCCTATGGGGCTTGTGTGTGGCAATGGCTTTATTCCTATCCCAATTTCAGAATATTCTTGCAAATATGTTTCATTTGTATCTTCTGGTTCACTACTCAGAGATGTTGAAGGAGTGTCCACTTGTGTCCTCAATGGAAACTTTGGAATAAATCATCCTTTAGAATCTCTAGGATGGTACATCAATTTATTGACTATTTTAGGATTTTATGATTTTTACAATTTTGTTTACTCTAGATCAATAATGATTACCTTACTAACACCTTATGTTCCCCAGCAACGACACCAAAAATGATGAGTGTCATCTAACTCTTAATTTAACCAATATTCAATTGGTGTCTTATCAACCAGGGCCAGTGTCCAAAGCTATCTGCAATAAGGTATGGGATGGTAGATTTAGAAGTCTGCTTATGGAGGTGCTTGCTGATCCTATTCTAAATTTGACTAAACTACTTGATTCACGCTTTTGCTAAAAAAGAAAGAAATCAAATCAATCCAATATTTTGTTAGAAGTAAAATATCACACTCTTATTTTACGTTTGCAGGGAAAATAAATTCACACTCCTACTTACAAAGGAAATTCGCTTCACACTTCTGCTGTAAAAAAAAATACTTTGTGTAGAAAAGAAATGAAATAAGAAAATGCTCTTTTTAAACTATGAATTTTTTTTGATATTTTTATAAATAAATACAAATAGTAAAAAGATTATAAATAATAAAATAGAACATAAATACCGTACACAGTTCTTGGGTCTAATGAGAGTGGGCCCTTGCTCCTCTCAGACTCAGGAACAAAGCTTAATCAGTGCTGAAAACTTGAAGTATTAATTCATAGAAATGAAATAATTACAATCTGATTGAAACATGTATGCTTATCCAATTCTCAATCCTCTATTTTTTTTAATTCTTCTAATCATAGTCGAAAGTCTTACACTTTATACTAATACAATTAACTCAAAATAGGATGCAAAGAAATATGATTTTTTGGTCGATCCATTCTTCCAAAGATAGGAGATTGGATTCCCAAGAGATCCAATTATTCTAATGAAATAAATATCCTATCCTATAATAGTATTAAAATCTAATTATATAAAAATTTATCAAAAGCAAGTCCTTTAAAATAGCAGGTGGTTATTTTCTTTATTTGATTCCAGCTGGAATGGTTCTTTCCTATCCTATTTGGTTTTCAGCTTCCCGTTATCCTTACAAACTATGGAGTCTGTAGAAACAACACTGCAGAGTCTATAGAAATGAGCCTATGGAGTCCATAGAAATAATCTTGTAGAGTCCGTAGAAACAAGCCTGTAGAGTCTGTAGAAACAAGCCTGCAGAGTCCGTAGAAACAAGCTTGCGGAGTTCGTCGAAACAAGCCTGTGAAGTTTGTAGTTCTAGTGGATGGAGATCAAAATGGAATGTTCACTATACATCACCTATGTCTTCTTCTTGAGCATTCTTCACACAAAAGATCACTAAAACATGCTATATATATTAGACATTAATGACAAAGTAAAGATTCAGTCTTTGGTTTAATATAAATAAGACAAATATCTATTTTCCATGTAATAGCTATCTAAGAATCTAAGATTTGTATAAGATAATATCCTTAGAGAGATAATTTAAAGGAAATAACATGTCAATTATGAGCCATATTTTGAGCTCATCAATAGAACACAATGTTACTCTAGCACTTTGGGTCCTAATAGTTTTTGAAGTTAATATCTCTAGGGCAAGGATAAAAAATATATATTGGGCTCTAACCAAGGAGATAATGCAATAAATTCTATGAGTCTTGGGGGAATATTATGTGTTTTAGAGCCCCCATAACAAGGTTAACTCAGAGGTGGCAACAATGTTCACTAATAATGTTCTAGATCTTATGTTGGACATGAAGTGGCTGGAAAAATGGTTATGTTTTTTATGGATCCATACCACCATCAAGGCTTGTTTGAGGAAATCAAAAAGGTGGAATTAGGATCATTTCCCAACTTACTGTTCTCTAGTTTTGATGGTATCAGTTTGGTGTCAATTTCAGCTTTTAGAGCTCTTGAAACAAGGTTTATGGTTTTTGCAGGTTTTGTGAAAGAAATTCAACAAAAGGTTTTTGAGTTTGTGTTTTTAGAAAGGTATTTTTTTTCCATGCCTCCCATGACTCAAATTAAGAGTCCCATTCAGGAAATGGAGATGTTGAAGGAAGTCAGATATAATTAAAAATGGGTAGAGGTTGTTAAGATCTTAGCAAAGTTGGTGATTCAAAGCAAGGGTGCAATACCTCCTTGGCTAAAAAGGGATCCTTGGTGTGTGTTCACCTTAGTGATGTAGGGGAGGCTTGACGGTAATCAAGTCATAGCCTCCATAGGTGGCATAAAACTATGGATCCAAAGGATGAGGGAGAAGGGTTGGTGTGCTGAGAGCTCTTTAAAGGTTGGTGGTTTCAATGCTATTGTGGTGGAGGTTGATGAAAAGGATGGTAGTAAATGATTTATGTTGTTTTTTCTGCTCTGGTCACTGGTAATTAGTTTCTTGGTTATTATATGTTCCTTGGTAGTTTAGCTTGCAGCCTTATAGGTTTTTTTAGTATCATATTTTTTTTAATTAGCTATTATATGGCATATAACTTTTTAGCCATGCCTTAGTTTTGGTCAGGAACTTAGATAAGTATCTGTAAAGCTATGAGTTGACTGATTATTTTTGTATACTTTATAAATGTATTTTTTGGATAGGGGACATGCTGAAACCCAATAATTATAAGAAAAAAAAGAGGCAAAGTCATCATTGTAAAATCAAAAATCCTCAAAACTACTAGGTTGGTCTTCATCTAGCGATTTTTTTTGAAAATATAAAAGGTCCTTTAGGATGAGACTCAATATTTTTATGCCATACCATATTAGGCCTATCATGATTATTAGTAGTCTTGGGTATTCCATTAGACTTGGGAGATTTTGGTAATTTGGCAATGTGAAAGGCATCTGTGATGATGTAGGTACCAATACCCTTATCTTCAATGGAGAAGTGGGAGGAAATTTGGGGAGATAAAGCAAAAGAAGTGGATACAAGATTTATTAGATCAATGTAAATTTTATTTGAGATAATCAAGAGCTTTGGACTTGTCCTTTTTAGGTGCATGCTTAGTGCTAGGACAATAATTGTATTGACCATGCTTAGCTTCCAAATGTTCATAATATTGGTATGGCTGAAAGTCACTAGGAATAGTGACCTCTATTTTAGAATGGGGGGTTTTCAAACATTGGTGAAGATTAGATGGAATTGCACATAATTCATGGATCCAAGGGCAATAAAGAATTAAATTATAAGGCATCTCAATGTTGATGACATGGAAGAAGGTATCATGGGTGATAGGACCAATAATGATTGGTAAGAAAATAGTGCCATGTGATTCTCTCTTTACATTATCATATGGCTTGATAATAATAGTGTTTGGCTAAAAATATGATAAAGTATACCCCAAATGTTTTATCAATTTAAATGAGGTTATATTGAGTCTTGAACCATTGTCAATAAGAACCTACTTAATCTTGTGGCAGCAAATGATGGCTTCAATATGAAGAGGATTATTGTGGAGGGGAACAAGGGATGACTTGTCACTTTGGTTAAATGTAAGTTATTAACCTAGGGATAGTTTCATATAAGTGATTGGAAGGTAGAAGGATCAATGTCATATGGTACCTTGGATTTTTTAAGAAGATCATACAATATAGTCTTGTGAATTTTGATGTACACAAGAGATCTAGAATATAAATGTGTATCAATGTCTTGTTTAATTATTCACCAAGATAATATTGTGTACAAGTAGAAGTGAAGATAATCTACAAATCAGTCCTACCTCAGAAAATAAAAATCACACTAGCATTTTTGCTTGTTGGTACATTTAGACAATTGGGGTCATGACCAATATGGATTTACTAGACCTAACCAAGGGATCCCTTACCACAAAATATCACTAGAGAGGTTCCAAAGCCTCTAGTCAAGCAATACCATATGATAACTAGAGTTAGGTCCTACATTTTCTTATCACAAGTAAATAACAAAGTAAATCAAAATTTAACCTAGTTCTCACCAAAGAATGTGGCAAAAAATGGGGGTAATAAACATAAAAGTAAACATACATAGGAGATCTCTACTCAAGTCAATGTAGAGGAAATACTAATGCATGGAAAGTGAAGCATATAAACTAACAAATAAAATATATCTAGTTTAACAAGGAGAAGCAAGAGTTAGGAATACTTACCTTTAAAGATGAACCTATCGAGCCTCAATCTGTACCTTGGCCAAGGTGCTTTGCAAGAGGTTATTATAGTTTGCAAGGATAACAAATATAGGTCATCTATAGGATACACAACTTCTCATATGCATCCAAAATACTCATCCACAAGATAAGATTCATATCTCCAAGTGTAGTATTAAGACCCTAAGTAGTGCTCCTTAAGTAGAATGGTGGACAAACATATGCATAAATAATTATTTAATTTTTGTTTCTCTCTAAAATGGTAGAAATGGGTGTGTTTATATAGCTATATCTAAACCTAAACTCTTTTAAAGTTTTAGCTGATAGAGTCGACCGAATTGACCCTATATCATTAAATAAATAAAGCAGTTAGGTCCCAAATTAGGTCAGCTGAGGCTAACCTAATCCCATAAAATTCTCATATACTTTAAGTACAGGGTCAACTTAGGCCAACTTTATTTGGTAAAAATTAAAAAGAGGTTTTAACCTAGGTAAGGGTTGTTTGAGGTGGTGAATTGATTGGAGGAGTGTGTAAGGTAGGTGTCAAAGCTTAGTGAATTATATATGATAGGTTGTGTTGGTTGCAAGTGGTGGTATAAGGAACAACAATCTTATGAAACATCAATAGTCTAGCCACCCCTTTCCCATTACACCCTTTAAGTCATGCACTCAAAGAGATTGAGACTTGATAGGTTTTTCTAAGAGAGAAATCATCATTAATTGCTAAAGTTTAAAAAAATTATGTGCATACATATGCCCCACTCGAATCTCATCACGTGCCACACATGTGTAATATGGGATGGTGCTTTAGGAAAAAGAAAATAGCAACACACAACACTGAAGCTAATTAAATTTTAGTTAAAATTTAATAAGATAAAAACAAAAGGAAAAAATAAAAAAATACATACATTTACTTATGTTAGTGTTGTAAAAGTGGATGGAAGTGAGATAAATGTGAAGGTGTCCAATGTAGGGAACATTAGGCAAACCTGTAAAATAAGGGAGAAATCAATTTTTTTGTAAAATATACATATAATATGTGGAAAGATTTTCTATGACATCAAGATTCCATAATATATTTCGATTCAAAAAAAGAGTTAGTAGAAATAAAGTTATGGGTAAGAAATAAAACTTGCATATTCTAAGAAAATATTGCTTTGAGTATCCCATTTTGAGCCTAGAGAGCAACCATGGTGAGGAAATAAAAACCACAACATGGAGGATACCTAGCAGCGATGGATAATGCAACTCAAGTAAGGGAAGCATTAATTTCAAAATTTTGAGTAATTTTAATTGAAATAAAGCTAAATGTATAAAATTAGATGTTAGGCAAAATGTAGGTACCAAAAATAACCCTAAGAAAATTTTAGGTAGACTAGGGGTAGAATGGGGTACTGGGAAGGAAAAGATCAGACCAATAAATGCCTAAGGCATTTATGGTAAATGTTTGAGAAGTCATCATAAACTAAGAATAAATTTAGGAATGTCAATTCAGTTTACAAGGTGAGAGAAAGCAAGGAGGCCAACTACATAGTAGTGGGATGATGTATTATCATTTGGGGTGGCTAACTACATAGCAAAGGGCTGATCTAGTTGAAAATGAAGAAATGGCTAACATAGTACCTTTTGGCTGATGTAGTACATAATATGTGGTTGATATAGTCTGTTAAAGGAGGCCAACTACATGGCAAAGGGTCAACATAGTATTCTAGCTATAAGAAATGGTTGATTTAGTGTTAAACAGGCTAATCATGTCTGTAGGAATGGGTTGACTGTGTAGCAAATGTCTGATGTAGTATGTAAAATAGGTGACAAGGCCAATTAGTATCAAATAGACTGACTGTGCAGGAAAAAAAGACAAACAATCTAATAAAGTAGTTAAGTTTTAGTGTTTTGAGAATATCTAAGAATGTACTTTATTATTATGACATTGAGATCTAATACATTCTTTGTTGCTTGATATTTTATAGAGGTGATGAATATTTTGGTGCTCAATAGATGCATCCTGACTACTAGATTTATTGAAGTAGTTGTCAGACATAGATTGAGATCGGCTAGTTGCCTTAGGGTTTGGAGGCATCATGGAGTTGAGGCAGATCCCACTTAGTTTTGATCTCATTGTCATGTTCCTAAGAGCATGGGAGAGATTGATTAACACTTTTTGATGGGAGGTGGAGGGGGACATCATAAAGGTGGGCATAACCTTGGAAGATGTCTATGCCTTTTTTGGACTTCCTATCATTAAAACTCTAGTGATATGTGATACACCAGAGGTAGAGGATGAGAGATGAGCCTTAGCTTAGTGGGTGACATGATGAAATAGGATATATCCTGGTTTACATGTTAGCTTGTTTGATGTCTATATATTGACCATTTTGGATGTCTAGAAGGCCTTGATAGGGCTTGTGTTAATACGAGTGATATGTCAGAAGTTAGATGGGATGGTATTATTATATGTCATAGCCTTGTGTCAGTCCATCCTAGAGTAGGGTACATTATATGATCTTAGTTCTATCATTTGGATATATTTCATGTATGATATGTATGGAATGTTGACCCAGGGGTAGAAGAGGATGGGCCCCATTATTTTATTGAGCACTTGTATAAATGAGAGATTCCCTATGTATTGGCCAATTGAGTTATGCATGCAATCGATGATAAATTACCTCAAGTTGTATGATAGAGGTAGGACCATGTAGTGCATGTCATGTCCCATGTGTTAGCATTTTAGATTATTACATGAGGGAAGATAATGTGGTAGCCTTACACTAACATTACTACCATATGGCCATATTGGGCAACTATTGCAACTAGTTTGGTATGCATTCAAATCATAAACCAAAATATGTCATGGGTGAAGCCACATCTAGTAGCTCACATACTTGAGCATTTGGGCCTACCACATCTATCAACCCTTCTAGTAGTGTCTGTGTATTGGGCCCATCATGATAGAGAGCCAAAAGGAAGAGGAGTCACACAGGTACCCATGAAGATACCTGTGATAGGGCCTCAATGGGTGAAATCATGGATAAGGCATGTGTAGTAGTAAGAGTTGGTGAGCCTTGGTGATGAGGATGTTATGGATGTGGATCTATAGGTGAGGATACAAGATCAGAGCCATAATAAGAGTGATAATGACTACCTCAAACACATAAAATATGGAGGCATCATCAATGAGAGGAGACACATATGTAGGTAGTCACACAGGGTGATCCTATAGTGGTTGTGAGTCACAATTGATCAATAGAGAGGCTAATAGGGAGAGGAAATTGACGATAATAGATTATGACTCCTAGTTTTTAACTTATGTAGAGGTAATTGATAAAGGAGGTACTCAGTGGATAAGCATATAGGGAGATTGTGGTCAATGATACTATCACTAGTGATAAATGTTTTGATTTAAGTTTTTGGTATAGATCACTAGTTGAATTATCATTTATGTATTTAGTGATAGATAAATGGATTGAGATATATATACATGGGATATGATGCATATTTTTTTATATTGGCCACACAACATGATATTTTGGATGGGGTGCTGTCGCATTATGAGCCATCTACCTTGGTTGATCATGTGGTACCATATGCCCTAGCTCATGCTAGTTGGTTTTAAATTTAGACTAGTGGGGGATGTTGCTTGATATATTTAGGCACAAGGAGATGGTTCATAGCCACCTATAGGGGTAAGAGAGGGGGAGGATCGATCTTGGAAGACCTTAGCACAGGAGTGAGTCACTCATAAGACAACCACTGTAACACTTGGACATGTGTAGGCCTAGGTGTCCAACCTACAAGGTTAGATTGATGGCTTGAGATCCCAGATTGCCTCATTAAATTATTGCATCAGAGGAGATCATATGGAGATCCATAATTATAGTTTATCACCATGATATTTTGGATGGGGTACTATCACATTATGAGCCATCCACCTTGGTTGATCCTATGATATCATCTACCCCACCTCATGCTAGTTGGTTTAGACTGGTGGGGGAGACTACTTAATAGTTGAATGCATGAGGAGATGGTTCATAGCCACTTTTAGGGGTAAGAGAGGGAGAGGCTCAATCTTGGCAAGCCTTGACACATGAGCAAGCCACTTATATGACAACCAATGTAACATTTGGTTGTGTGTAGGCACAAATGGCCAACATAAAAATTTATATTGATGGCTTGAGATCTCAGATTACCTCATTACTATTGGTGATCTAGGTTGCACCCTTGTTGAGGAGGAGATTGTTCATGTCTACCTTAAACCTAATCCAACATGGGAGTGACCTAGTGTTGTAAATATTGTCATTTATGTCAAAGGTCTAGCATTATTAGTGACAAAGGCCCCATTACATTTAATGGTGTTTTTAATATTCATATCTTGGCTAATGTGTGTTAATATTTATTTAATATTAATGAATATATTTTTGGTTGCATATAAGTCAAAAGAGGGCCCATGGAGAAGTCAAAGAGTCACAGAGTAAAATACAAAAGAGGAATGTGATGCATTCTCTCATGAAGAGTCATCTTGAGGAATTTCAAGAGTCACCATGTGAAAACAAAAGAGGGTGTGATGCATTTTTTCATGAAGAGACACTTTGATGAATATAAAAAAGTCACCAAGATAAAGACAAAAGAGGAAAGGATGCATTTGCTTATGAAGGGTCACCATATGACTTTTCAAATGCAAAGATACTAAAGGTCATACAACTTTGGCACCATTTTCCATGAGAATTGAAGGGTCACAAAGAGTGAATGCCAAAGGTCATTTAGAAAGCTATAAATAAAGGCTTGAGAAGCCATTTAGAATATGCAAGAAAGTGCATGGTTTGTATTTGTTTTCAAAGAGAGAAAATTAGAAGATATTTTAGAGTTCTATCATTTGTTGAGTAAGCAATATTGAGAGATAGTTGTGTTTTATACATAAGAGAAGTTGGTGCTCCTATGGGTTGGTGCTAAAAAATAGTTGTTGTGTTGGTGCTCAGCAAAGGGGTTGGTACTCCTACAAGTTGGTGCTTGCAAACTTTGTAATTTGAGTAGGTGCCCTTTCATATACTTGAGATTGTTCTCTATAGTTTTTCCCACTTTATGTTTTCACGTAAAAATTTGGTCTCTCTCTCTCTCTCTCTCTCTCTCTTGTGTGGTGCATATTATTGTTTCAATTTTATTGTATATCTTGAATGTGTGGTTAAGTGGTTAAAGAAAAGGAATTTGAGTAAGAAATAAGATATATAATATACTGATTCACCCCCCTTCTCAGTATATTTTGTACTTAATAATTGGTATCAGAGTAGGTTCTTTTTAAAAAGTTTTATAGCGTGAAGGTAGATCGGGAAAGCACTATGGCTAGATCACATGAAGGTTTTTCTAAAAATAAGACACCTTTATTTGATATGATAGATTATGTTTTTTGGAGCATAAAGATGAAGACTTATTTGATGGCCCTTGGATTTGACATATGACAAGCAGTGGTAGAGGAATATGAAGAGCCACAGACACTTGTAACTACTCTGATAGAAAAGAAGGCAAGTGAAAATAATGCTAAAGCTTTAAATGTTATTTTATGTGATTTATGTGAATCAAAATTTGTTAAAGTTATGCAATGTAAATATGCTCATGAAACTTGAGTAAAACTTGAGAATATTTACAAAAGTGATGGAAAAGTTTAGCAAACCAGTCTTCAGAATTTCAAAAGATAATTTGAGAGTTTGAAGATGGAAGAGGAAGAAAAATAGCAAGTTATCTTTTGCAAGTTGATCAAATAGTTAATTAGATTCGAGGTCTTAGAGAAAAGTTAGAAGAATCAATTGTGGTTCAAAAAGTTTTGAGATCTCTACCATTGAGATATGATGTAAAAGTTTTGGAAATTGAGAGATGAAAAATTCAACCAAGCTAAAGATGGATGAGCTACATGGTAGTCTTATGGCATATGAGATGTGGACCGAACAAGAGAAACCCTTAAAGAGATAAGTTGCTTTCAAGACATCAAAGAAAGAGAAGGCTAAGATTCAAGAATCAAGTCACAATTCTAGTGATGATGAAGATGACAATGGAGCTCTATTCATTTTCAAGTCCAAAAAAGGCATAAGTAAATATCAAGAAATATTACCTTTCAAATATTTTAATTGTAAAAATATTGGACATTTTACAGCTAAATGCCTAGATAAGGGTAATGATGATAATGAAGAAGGAAAGTCTACATACAAAAAGAATATCAAAAAAAATTTCAAAAAGGGATTTGAGAAGAAGAGTTTGTATTCTAAAGATTCTATCTTAGTCAAAGATAGTGGAGTCAGTGATTTAGAAGAAGAGATTCTATTCATGGCCATACATAAAGATGCCTCCACAAGTAAAAGTATAGATGATCAAGAAGAAGAATAGGATGAAGCTGAAGTGAATCTGGTAGGAGAACTCATTTTTGCCTTAGAAGAGTTAAAATATCTTAAAAATAAGAATTGAAGATTAAAGCCTCAGATCGAGAAAAATGAAAAGGAGTCAAAAAAAATAATTGAAGATCTACAAGCACACTTTGAAGAAGCTAAGAAGAATGAAGAAGATCTAACGACACAGTTGAAAATAGTAATTACAGAATGTGAAAGGTATGTTATTGAAATTGATTATTTAAAATCAAACCTTAAAAAAATAAATAAAACAATCAATGATAGAGCAGCCAATGATTCAAAATTTGAGAATAAAACTAATATGTTGAAAAAGATATTAGAAAATTAAAGATCAATGTCAGATAAGATAGGTATTGGATTTAAAAAATAGAAAAGAGAGGCCACTACTTTCACAAACAAAGAAAAAGAAAAGAGCTATGTTGAAGCTCTTATAAAAGAAGAAATTAAAAATAAAGAAATTAAGAATACAGAGGACATCTCAAACAAAGAAGGCTGGAGGGAACAGAGCTACAAAAGACAATCAGGGCATAGATACAAAAATAGGTCCTATTTTTATGGTTATTATTATTTTTATAATAGATATGGTCATAATAAAATATAATGTCAAAAAATGGCTAACAATTTTAAAAATAAGGAGAAGGAAAGTCATGCAGAGTCAAACAGAAGCCACAACTCTTTTTCTCCTCTATTAAGGCTTTAATAAAGAGGCCATAATATGTTGCAAGTGTAATATCTTTAGATACATAGATCGGTACTGTAGAATTGTATTTGTGTCAGTCAAGAAGGACCAAAATTTCAAGGCTCCATTCATCAAGAATAAAGTTCAGACAAGTTCATGGTAGAAGAAATAACCTAAAAAATCTATGTTCGTACAGATAAGTTTGTATGCAAGAAATGAAGAAAAGGTTTGAGACACATGAAATGAGATAAAATCAAGTTCATAACCTTGAATAAGATCAATAGTGGCATAATAAAATTCAAAGATAATACTACTACCAAAATTGCCAGAAAAATACACTAAGTTTGGATAATGGTAGAACTAAAATTGAAAATGTTTTGTATGTAAAAGGTTTTAAGCATAATATTTTGAGTGTAAGTAAAATATGTGATCAGGGGTGCACACTAAATTTTTATGCATAAATTTATGAAATTAGGAGAAAAGATTCAGATGTGTTGATTGCAGATGCTCAAAAAACAAGTAATAATTTGTATATGTTATCAGACATCAAAGGTCAAAGATGTTGTTTGAGTTAGATTAAAGAAATTTGGTTATGACATAGAAGAATGGGTCACATAAATTTAAAAAATATTTTCAACATCAAAAAAAATCAAGCAATCAAAAATCTTATAAAGATTACAAAGCCATCTGACACATTTTGTGAACTTTGTCAGCATGGGAAGCAGACTAGAAGGCGGTTCAAAACAAAAGAGTACTCGACCACTCAGATGTTAGAGCTTATTCACACTGATCTATGTAGACCTATGAGTACTCAAATTAATCAAGCTGAGAAATATTTTATGTTTTTTATTGATTATTTTTCTCATATGACTTGGGTAATATTTTTAAATAAAAAATTAGAAGCTTTCAGACATTTTAAAACATTGTTTGAGAATGAAAATAGTTTGAAGATTAAGTGTCTAAGATCAAATCCAGGTGAAGAATTCATGTCAGATCAATTTATTGATTTTTGTGAAGACCATGGAATAAAGAGACATTATTCAACAACTATAACTTCACAACAAAATAGAGTAGTTGAGCGGAGAAACAAAATAGTTCAGGTGATGATGAGGAAAATTCTAAATGAATCCAAGATACCAGATAAATATTGGAGAGAGGTAGTTGTTACAGTAGTACATATTAAAAATAGAGCATTATTTAGAGTCAATAGTGACAAGACTCTTTATTATCTATAGAAAGACAAACCAACAACAGTTGATTATTTTAGAGTTTTTTTATAGTAGATACTTCATAAAGAGAACCGATAAAAAATTTGGTAAGTTTGAATCTAAAGCAGATAAAGGTATATTTTTTGGTTATTCTTGTAAAATTAAATCTTATAAATATTATAATAAAATAACCAAGAAATTTTTTAAAAGTGCAAGTGTCAAGATATAAGAAGATGGAACACAAAGAATCAATGATCTAGTAGACATTCTTGAAATCATTGATGAGAAAGATTTTGAAAAATAAGATGAAGATGAGAAGGATAAAAAAGACACCAAAACTCCATCCAAATATGTCTAGATAAATCATAATGAAAGTGACATCATTGGGGACATAAATGAAGGAATTCGCACTAGAAGAATGATGATAAGTGAATCTGAGCAGGTTAATTTCTCTATGTTATCCAAAATTTAGCCTAGAACTTTTTTAGAAGCTAGACATGATAAGCATTGGGTTAAAACAATGGATGAAGAATTAAATTAGATAAAAAATAATGATACTTGGGAATTGGTAACTAAACCAAAAGATCACAATGTGATAGGAACAAAATGGGTTTATAGAAATAATTTGAATGAAAATGGAGAAGTGATAAAGAATAAAGCAAGATTAGTATGTAAAGGATATGCTTAGATTGAGGGAATAGATTTTGAAAAAACTTTTGCACCATTAGCAAGGCTAGAGGCTATTATAATATTTCTTGCATATGCAATGTTTCAAAATTTCAAAGTATTTTAGATGGATGTCAAATCTACTTTCCTAATTGGGAATCTAGAAGAAGAGGTCTACATTGAGCAGGGTGAGGGATTTATTCTCTCAAATATTAATAGCCATGTATGCAGATTAAAAAAAATATTGTATGGATTGAAATTAGCTCTCAGAACTTGGTATGCAAGACTTGATAAGTACCTATAGGATCAAGGTTTTAAGAGAGGATTTGTTTATAGTAATCTCTACATCAAAACAGAAGGTGAGCATCAATTGATTATTGTGGTATATGTTGATGACATTATTTTTAGAAGAAACATTGAAAATATGATAAAAGAATTTTTTGATAATATGCAAAAATAATTTGAGATGTCTATGCTTGAAGAATTGTTATTTTTTTTAGGGTTAAAAATATTTCATTCAGATAAAAAAATTCGTATCTCAATGTAAATATGCCAAGGAAATGCTGAAAAAATTTGGTTTTGAGGATTGTGCACCAGTTAGCACATCAATGTATACATGTAATAAAGTGAACAAGGATGAAGATTCACCTATTATAGATCAACATATATAATTGATAGTCTTTTATATTTAATAGCATCGAAGCCAAAAATCATGCATGTAGTAGGTATGGTTGTAATATATCAATCAGCTTCAAAATATAGTCATGTTTAGTTGGTAAAGAGAATATTTAGATATATCAAGGGGACATTGGATTATAGATTGTGGTATCCCACAGGTAGAGATTTCACTTTGGTTGCTTATACAGATTCAGATTGGGTAGGTTGTTTGGATGAAAAAAAAAGTACAAGTAGACGAGCTTTCTTCCTTAGTGATAGCTTAGTATCATGGCTAAGCAAAAAATAGAATTTAGTATCACTTTCTATAGCTAAATCAGAATATATTGTAGTGGTATTGTGTTGTACTCAAGTGCTTTAGATGAAACAAACTTTGGAAGATATCAAGGTAAAATATGAACTTATTTCTATTTTTTATGACAATAAAAGTGCTATTAATATTTTGAAGAATCCAGCGATGCATTCAAGAACAAAATATATTCCCGTTAGATATCACTTCTTGAGAGATCAGGTTGCAGATCAATAGGTTAAGATGGAATATATCAGTACTACAGAGTAGATTGTAGATATTTTCACAAAGGCACTACCAAAAGATATATTTGAGTATCTATGAGAGAAGTTGGGAGTAATTTTTTTACTTCCTACCATTAAAGTTCAACATCATTTGAGGGGGAGCTAAGTGTTAGATCTAAGTCATCCCTTTTCCATTGATGTCAAAGTTGAAGAAGAATAGAAATAGGTACAAGTTGCTATAGTAAGGGGGAGTTATTGTATGTTTTTCAGATGGCAGTATGTGTAGATTTCAAGATGTGGTAGTTTCAATTTGAGGTTGCGATCAATGACAAAGGGGGATATTATTGGATATATTGTCATTGATGTCAAAGTTCTAGCATTATTAGTGACAAAGACCCCATTGCATTTAGTGGTGTTTTTAATATTCATATCTTGACTAATGTGTGTTAATATTTATTTAATATTAATGAATATATTATTGGTTGCATATAAGTCAAACGAGGGCCCATGGAGAAGTCAAAGAGTCACAGGGTAAAAGATAAAAGAGGAATGGAACTCATTCTCTCATGAAGAGTCATCTTGAGGAATTTCAAGAGTCACCATGTGAAGACAAAAGAGGGTATGGCACATTTTTCCATGAAAAGACACTTTGAAGAATATGAAAAGTCACCAAGATAAAGACAAAGGAGGAAAGGATGAATTTGTTTATGAAGGGTCACCATATGACTTTTCAAATGCAAGGATATGAAGGGTCATACAAGTTTGGCACCATTTTCCATGAGGATTGAAGGGTCATAAATGGTGAATGCCAAAGGTCATTTGGAAAGCTATGAATAAAGGCTTGAGAAGCCATTTGGAATATGCAAGAGAGTGCATGGTTTATATTTTTTTCAAAGAGAGAAAAGTAGGAGATATTGTAGAGTTCTGTCATTTGTTGAGTAAGAAACATTGAGAGATAGTTGTGTTTTATACACAAGAGGGGTTGGTGGTCCTGTGGGTTAGTGCTCACAAACCTTTACAAGGGGTTAGTGGTCCTATGGGTTGGTGCTCACAAATAGTTGTGTTGGTGTTCGGAAAAGGGGTTGGTGCTCCTACAAGTTGGTGCTTGTGAACTTTGTAATTTGAGTTGGTGATCATTCATATACTTGAGATTGTTCTCTATGGTTTTTTCTGCTTTGGGTTTCCACGTAAAAATATGGTCTCTCTCTCTCTCTCTCTCTCTCTCTCTCATGTGGTGCATATTATTGTTTCAATTTTATTTCATATCTTGAATGTGTGGTTAAGTGGTTAAAGAAAAGTAATTTGATTAAGAAATAAGATATATAATATATTGATTCACCCCCCTCTCAGTATATTTCATGCTTAACATTTAGACTATGGGATACCTAATATGTAGGTCACACCTTTAGATTTTATGGGGCTAGCCCCCCTAATTTGTCAATTTAACTCTTCCTAAAACCTAATTTCTTATGATAATGAAAAGGGATGAAATAAGAAAACCAATGAAAAACCTACTTTAAGTGGTGATGCACCACTTGATTAAAGATCTACTCTTAGTTATATCCTTTGAAACTAACTAATGAACCTGATGGAGATAATGACTAATCAGACTCCTTGAAGGTGTTTAAACATAAATATTTTGTATGGAGGTTGAATATTATTCTACAACTTGAAATACTAAGCCTAGATCTACACAAGATACTAGTGAATTATGACACTTCAAGAACATTCCTATTTTATAACAATTCATACAACCTACAATAGACTAACACCATGAAGTGAGGTAAATAAAAGAACCTATAGATGACAACATGATCCATATATTCTGTAAATCAAACTTTCATAAAGCACACTAGCATTCAACAAGAAACCTGTAAATGTCTTCTATTTATTCAAAAGAGTTACAAGGTAATTTTGGTAGAGTTTTGCTACACCTAGCTAAAGGATACCAAAGTAATAGCTCAATTATTGCTTAAATATAAAGTTTTTAAGGAGAAGAGGGAAGACTCCAAGCATGGGAAAGGTCATGAATGAGGCCAATGCGGCATATGGTAGTTACACAGACCTATCCACCATCCTCATGCATTGACATGCATTTAATGGGTCCACTTTGGCATTTAGGGAAGATGTGGAGGCTATAACTCCCTCATTTGAATTTATTCAGGCCTTAACCATGCTTAAAATATCCCGATATTCCCTCCTATCTCAGTTACATAGTGCAAATGGAGTGTGAATGTGCCTTTTTGAGGTGTTGGGTAGCCTCTCCTTTAATATGAATGATGAATGGCCCATGAAAATTACACTAACCTATCATAATGGAATTTATTTTATAGTGTACTCACCTGGAGGATAGTTACCAATTTTTGGAGGTGGTCAATCAATGCTACCATGCCACCTTTTGCCTACTAGACTCTTCTACTTGCAAGATAAGTAGGCCTATTTGTTTGTCCTTTAAACTTCTACTCATATCAATTGTTTGAAAGGTCATACAATTAAATTAGGCTCCCAATTCATCTAATAAGACTTAGATCATCTTTGGATAACCTCTTATGTATTGGTATTGATATGTTTCAAGTGTTCTTTACTTGAAAATACATATTAGCCTTGCATGACTAGGCCAATTGGACTGCCTCACAAACTAGTAGTTTAGATAAAGGTAGCATAGATAATTTTAGTCAGTTCCATGGATATTAGTATTGAATGAGTAGAATAAGTCCTGAGCTTACCTTTTCCATAGTTTATAACTCTTAGGTAGGCTTTGTAATAGAATTTATGCCTAAAACCTTGCAAATTTTCCTTTTTTGGAAGTATCCATACAATTTACGTAATATCAAGAGCCATGATCATGAGACCCTCTAAGTTGGAAATAGGATCCAAGTGTTGGATAAATAATTTTTATGCATAAAATTCATTTTTCTCTAAACCTATCTAGTCGAGTCACTATTAGGATTTAAGGGAGGTTTGGGAGTGTTTGGGGGTCTTAGGGGTGGTTCATAGAGATTAGAGATTGGATATTTGAACCAATTGCATAAAAATAAATCCAATATACCTTCTTACTTTCCCCAAAGTGTTGGAATCCCCATGTATAACACTTAAGCTATGATGAACACTTGAAGATGTTCATTTTGTGAAGAATCATGCTTTTGAGCAAACTTGAGATATCTACATGCAAAATGGTTGACTACAAGGATTTTATTGGGTTTCAAGTTAGTCAAAGGGACTATAAACAATGTGATATCCTTTCTCAAGAAGATATGAATCACTCTTGCTCCTCAAACTTCACTCTACTTTACCCTTTTTATGACATAGTGATAGTGAGAGCCATGGATTGATCTACTATAGGCACGAATCATGAATCTTAGCCTAAATTCTAGAGCTATAAGGCACTATTGCATCATATATGATCTAAACATCACCTTAAATACCTCAAAAAGTAGCATCATAGGATTTATTATATCATCTAACCCTTTTGGGTGCATAGTCATGAATTACAACACCTTTACCTTTCTACTTGATGAACCAATCATGGAGGTCAACATAGAGGCTACTAGAAGGCTTGTTAAGATTATTTAGGACTAATCCTCCCTTATCAAACTCATTGTGCACACAAATACTCCAAAAATTCTTGCTTTTGAGACCAAAATATCACTTTTAGGTCCATTCTATACAACTTGACCCTTACACATGACAATTAGTGGTTTATTATGATTCTTAGAGGACCTTGGGAGACCTTAAAGGTCATTTTATGGTCAAATTATCTCATCTAGATGGGTTTTGAGGATAAATTCCACCATCGGGCCATTTTTGGAGTTTGAGACATCCACCATCTTAATTATGTTTCATAGAGTATAGAAGTCCAATCCTAAAACAAATTTCATGAATGTGTAGGGCATTGGCCTCCTTATCTTTCATGAATGGGTTGGCTTCCCATGTAGAGGATGCTTAGAGATATAAACATTAGAAGGTGGAATCATGGTTGTTTGCAAGTAGTTTTGAGTGCTTATTTTCTTAGGGTTTAGTCATAAAGCCTAGCTACTAAATAATATTCCATGGATATTTAGTCCATAGGGATACTTAAACTTGCCTAGGAGATTTGGCCTTGAGCATTCATGTCGTGGAGTGGGTGAGCATTTGAAGATGGTGCTCAGATGGACTATGTGTATATTGATTGGCTCAAACAGGGTTTGAAGGCACTTGAACCATTTTATTCACTTACCTATGATTGAAACTTATTAAAAAGTCATAAACACCCTCATACACCTCAAATTAGCCATTGAACTAGTTACAATAGCTTGAAATAACCTCAAGATGGCACTAAGGTCTGTGTGCAGGCTTATAAGCTTGACTATATTGGCCTATCTACAAGGATTTTGAATGTTTATCTAGGTATTATACCTCTATATGATGTTTATGAACCTTTAATCATCATTATTTACTATATAATAACCTTTTAGAGCTCTCATATAGTCTACAAGCTCTATATAACATGGATGCACTTTTTAACTCACTTGACAACTATGACAGACAAGCATTGGTCTAAGATAAAATAATGGGTATACCCACTATTTGTATAGATAAAGTGAACATATGAGTGCCTTTAATGGGTCATTATGACCATTATTATGAATTTTAAAGACTTATCCATGCTTGAAGAGGTATCAAATCACCATTTTGGCTCAAACTAGCTTCAAACTATCTGTTGATTATGAACTCAGGCATGCAAATTCTTAGTATGGCCTTCAACATTATCTCTTAAGGTATTTAGGACCATGGGGATGTCCATCATGTGTTTAGATTAATTTTCATGATCAGGTGATGGTTTTACAACAATCCTTTATTTTCATACCTTACCTTCACTCAAAATTAGGTCTCATGTTTGCCTACGCTTGTGTGGTTCTGAGCCTGTTTAGGTGTTACTCTACCTTTTCAGTGGTAATATTCATCAAGTTTTCATTATCAATAGTATTAACCTTTCCCTCTCTTGTATGGACCTTAAATTTTATCTTAGGTAAGATGAAGACACTGATATAGACTAGTAATGTAACATGTATCCTCTTGTCAGCATGACTGTCTATAGGAGCTTGGTTATCAGGACTGTGTAAGAAGAAGGTGGTTTGTATAGCGTTTGAAAATATTATGTGAGTAGATAATATCACCATTTAATTATTTGAGATGCACATTCATTGATAATTATACCAATCCTCATGCCTTGAATAGTCTACATAATGTCTCTTAGGACCCTACTCTATTAAGCCTAAAGGGCTAGTTGTAGGTACACAATTAGATTCTCAGTTCACTATATGACCATATGGGCCCAACATCTTATGGTTTCACTACTTCTGATGGTTTCAATGGAGGTATGGAGGTATATGGTATGGTTTGGGCTTGGAAGGAAGGGTAGATGAATGGAGGAGGGTGGTAATGGAGAGATATATAGAGTGTGGTGTATGGAAATAGGGGTAACACACTGAAAAAGGTAATGATGACATAATGAAATAATAGGAGTATGAAAATGATTTTAAAATGAGAGTAATGTCCCTACCTATAAAAACCATATGGATCTTGGAGGTACTCATACATATACCTAAGTAATCATGAAACTTTAAAGGCATAAACACAACATATACAACCCTAAATTGAAACCTTAAAAACTCAGAAAACCTTAACCTTCACAAAAAGTCCTTAAACTTTGCTAAAATGGGACTATGTGGGTTTGGAGGTGGGAAAGGATAGTTTCTAAGCCTGTGAGGCTACTATGAAAGCAAGGAAGGTTGCCTTAAAGGCTGTGATGACTCTTCATCATGATTTCAACATCCTATTACATGTTTTTGGGTTACATATGAGGTTTTGTAGGTATCATTGAGTCACATAGGGTGTTCATTATATAGTGGTTCTGAAGTATACACAAGACTTTCTTCCTTTAGACATTATAAGGTGACAAAGGACCATTGGGCATCTAGTATGAGCAAGGAGGCATTGGAAGCCTTGAACACTTATGTAACTCCTCAATAACCTCTGTTGAAGGCATTAAACCTCTGACCTTTACACAAGCTTGTTTGTAGGTTACACATATGATCCAGTCATAAATATATGTTATCCATGTAAAGCTCACATGTGTGATTCAAGTGCTGAAAATGTTATGGAAGGATGCTTCAAGACTTGAGGGAATAATATCAATGACTAGTTTCAGAAAACCAATTAAAAATCCTTAAAAACTATTCAGTCCAAGTTGGACTATGAAGATGAGACGGGCATAGGGATTCCCTAACTTCTTAAGGAATTTTCATAAAGATTAGGAGACCAATCCATAGATAAATTCCCATGGGTGGAATCTACCTAAGTCCAATTTATCTAGTTATGAGCTTGGGTCCCCACTCTCTCTCCTCTATATGGTACAAGCATGAACATGAGGAGTTATTTGAGCCTACTAATGAGTTTAAGGGAGAGATGGTGTTAGGTTGTGGAGCTAAAAGCTTCATCTGAATGCAAACATGGAGGAGGTTGCTGAGTGTCACAGTCACTAATGTCGATAGGCCAACTGACGTCAGTCAGAGGTTGACAGAAAGCAACTGACATCGGTCATGGAGTCAGCTGACGTCGGTCACCTCCAGACGGACAGGGACCGATGTCGGTCACCTGTGCTGTTTTAGAACTACTTGTTCACGAACAGTTTGCTAACGAACTGGTTGTTTGCATGTTAAAGACTAATTCGAGTCTTGAGATGCTTGTCTAATTATTATATGCATGGGATCTATATAATAGACCCATGGGGCTGTATTGTAAAGTGTAGAACCAGAAGAGTTCTTTCAATGGTAGAATCTGAAGGGTTTTATCTGAGTATGTAAAATCAGGTTGATCTGCAGGTTGTTGTAAGATCAGGGAGTAGATCTACATGGGTAAGTAAGGTCAGTTGATCTGCAGGTGTGTGTGTGCGAGGTCAAAGGGGATCTATGGTGTAGCAAGATCAAAGGTGATAGTAACACATCAAGGAGCAAGATTAGGTGAGATCTACTTGGAGTACATTGCGTACTCGATTATACAGGCAGTATTGTACTGACTGGTTGAGGTGAACAACAGCTCTGTGTTTGAGTTGATTGTTGTGACCTGTATTGAGAGAAGATAACTCTTGAGGGAAGATTACTGATATGCCCATGAAGTGGATGAAAGAGTGTGATCTCTTTATTGTAATTTCCTTCTGGAATGAGTTGAATACAATTGTGTGTTGCCTCTCATATTCTGTGTTATTTTTGATTTCTAGTTACTTGTTACTTCTGGTTAATTTCCGCATTTAGTTGCTTATACAAAGGTAATCAAGTGTGCTCTTAATTCTGACAAGTGGTGTCAGAGCTTTATGGAACCTAGGTCCTATCAATTGGTATTAGAGCTTGGTTAGTGATACCACTAACAGTTGGTATCAGAGCTAAGGTTGCAGGGAGCAAGTTTGTGTTTGATTACAGGTCACTCTCAGGGGTTTTTGATTGAGTGGGAGTATAGTAATGGTAGAAGAAAGTAAGCTAAGAATGGAGGAATTGAAAATCAAGAATGATCAATTACAGAGTTATGGAAAGAAAGAGCAGGTAAAGAAATATTGTTGGTTGGTAGAAGATCAGCATGAAGGAACTGAAGAAGCAGATGTTGCAAGTGTTGTTGCACAAGATGCTCTGGTATGTTCCTTGGATAAAGTAGAATCTTGTTTTATAGATTCTGTTGCCTCTTTCCATGCAGCTCGAAATAGAGTATTTTTTCATGTTAAGGTCCTTGAAGACTTTGGAAAGATTTATTTAGGGGCTGGTGTGCCTTGTCAAAGTTTTGGCAAAGGGGAAGTGCGGCTGAAATTGTAGACGACCAACACATGGGTGTTGAAGGAGGTCATGCAGGTCCCAGTCTTGAAGATGTGGCTAATTTATTCAAGAAAGTTGGGTGATGAGAGATGCATAGGAAATCTCATAGTGGATGCACTTGAATTAGCATGTGGTAAGAAAGTAGGTACTCTTTATCTACCTGCTTGTATTACTGATTCTTCTTCTATTGTGAAGACGTGGCTTTGCAGGCTTGGTCACATGAGCAAGAAGGAGATGCAATTTATTAAGAGGAAGTCAGATATGTTTGACAAACTTAATAACTGGAAAGCCTTGGTGTTTATGGAGGAGATGATGGACAGAGATCAGTGGAGAAGGCTGAGTAACTCTGAGCAGGGCAGTTTGGACAGGGTTTCGATCCAAAGAGAGCTTGTAGGTAAAAAGTCATCACTCATAGGAGAAGATAGGTATCAGCGTCGATCAGGAGGAACTAGCATTAAACAGACAGATGGTGATGTCGGTCATGTGCAGACCAAAGCTAGTGGTGTCAGGCAGGGTAAGACTAACGTCGATTAGGGAATCGATGTCAGCGACAGGTAGACATCGACGTCAATCAGGAAACCAACGTTGGTAGTCAAGATAGTCACATGGAACTGACGTCAGTCGGATGCAGACTGTGTGGTGACTGAGGTCGGTCACTAGAATAGATTTTGGGCAGATAACAAGCTGTTAAGGAGTCTCAAATGCCCATATGGAGGACTGAAAGGGTAAGTAAGCCTCAAATTCATTATTCCTCTTCTTTATACTCGTTGCTCACTGCAGAGTAGGAAGGATCCAGGAAATAGTGGGAGCATGGCATGAATGAGGAATTTGATTCCTAATATGCAGAACCAAATGGGAGATTTGGTAAGGTTGCCAGTCGGTATGAAAGCATTGAAAGATGAATGGATTCCTTGGTTAAAGAATAGAGAGAATGAATACGTGAGATGGAAGGCCAAGTTATATGGTCTTGAGGAAGCTGCAGGACAGTGGTATAGGTTTGACAGGTGGATGACAAAGCATGGCTTTAGTCAATGTCATTGTAACCATTGTGGTTTCTTTACCAGGTGGGTGATGATTGCAACATCATCCTGTTACTGTATGTTGTATGTTTGCTTGATGTAGGGTTACACATACATGGTTTTTTTGAGTTAAAGGTAAAGTTAGTTCAGAGGTGTGTCATGAAGAATTTGGAGGAGCAAAATTCTTTGGCATAAGTGTGTTTCTAGAGACATGGAAGATCACAAGTTGATTTTGTCTCCGGATGATTGTGTGAAACCGGTTAGCACACCGATGGGTTGGATAGTTCTATGAACAATGTCCTGATTCACATGATGAGGTTAAGTACATGCATACTGGACCTAAGGTTGCCCACGCAGTGGGAGCTATCAACAAGTTTGGAGCCAATCTAGGAAGGAAGCACTGGAAGGCAGTTCAGTGGATTCTTAGGTATCTGAGAGGGACTAGTAGTAGGTTAACATGCAATGCAGGGTCAAGTTCTTTTCTACATGGGTTTGTAGATGTGGATGCAACAAGTTACTTGGATGACAGGAGGTGCACCACAGGATTTGTGGTGGTTGGTCTTCAAGGTTGAGCTTGAAGAGGGATACAAGCCAGGAAACAAATTAGATAATGTAAAAATACAGGTACAAGTACATCTATTTATCTCCAAGTGGGAGATTTTTAGGTTGTGGAGCTAAAAGCTTCACCCAGATGCAAACATGGAGGAGCTTGCTGAGTGTCACAGTCACCGACGTCAGCAGGCCAACTGACATCGATCAGAGGTCGATAGAAAGTAACTGACATCGGTCATGGAGTCGGTCGACGTCGGTCACCTCTAGATGGATAGGGACCGACGTCGATCCCCTGTGTAGTTCTAAAACTGCTTGTTCATGAATAGTTTGTTAATGAATCGGTTGTTTACATGTTAAAGACTAATTCGAGTCTTGAGCTGCTTGTCTAATTATTATATGCATGGGATCTATATAATACACCCATGGGGCTGTATTGTAAAGTGTAGAACTAGAAGAGTTATTTCGATGGTAGAATCTAAAGGGTTCTATCTGAGTATGTAAGATCAGGTTGATCTGCAAGTTGTTGCAAGATCAGGGAGTAGATCTACATGGGTAAGTAAGGTCAATTGATTTGCAGGTGTGTGTGTGCGAGGTCAAAGGGGATCTGCGGGGTAGTAAGATCAAAGGTGATAGCAACACATCAAGGAGCAAGATCAGGTGAGATCTACTTGGAGTACATTGCGTACTCGATTGTACTGGGAGTATTGTACTGACTGGTTGAGGTGAACAACAGCTCTGTGTTTGAGTTAATTATTGTGACCTGTATTGAGAGAAGATAACTCTTGAGGGAAGATTACTGGTATGCCCACGAAGTGGATGAAAGAGTGTGATCTCTTTATTGTAATTTCATTTTGGAATGAGTTGAATACAATTGTGTGTTGCCTCTCATATTCTGTGTTATTTCTGATTTCTAGTTACTTGTTACTTCTGGTTAATTTCTGCATTTAGTTGCTTATACAAAGGTAATCAAGTGTGCTCTTAATTCTGACAAGTGGTGTCAGAGCTTTATGGAGCCTAGGTCCTATCAGATGGAATAGTTTTGAACTCATAAGACATTGAAAAACATTGATCTCTTCACCATTTGACATCTTTGACCGCCTTTTGCAAAATCATGGCTCCACCTAGGCTGGTCCATATAATAAAAATCTATACTACTGAAGAAACCTATGCAACCTACCATTTTCTCTATAATTATCCTTGTTTCAAACCTATATCATTATTATTAGGTGTTTTTTATGGAAAATAGGATCCATATAGCACTTTGAACTTGGTGGTACAAATTAAGGGAGTTGAAGAGTCATAATTTAGCATATGTGGGGAACATTTGGGAAGAATTGGCATTAACCATGGTGTTAGTGGATTTAATGAGGCATGAAATAGTCTAGTGATGGCTTAATGATGTTTATAAGTTCTATTAGAGGAATGTGGTTTGACTTAGTGGTCTATTAAGGCCAAATTAGGTCTTATTATGACCAAAAAAACCATTGACTTTGCACACATATATGATCTTAAAAGGGTATATCAATTGAATTATCATGCTAATACATATAAAAGACCCTTATGATCATAGAGAAACCTCAAATTAACCTTAATACCCTTATATGATGTTCTTTGAGAGCTTGAAAGTGAGCATCCCTCATGTTATCATGAAGAACCAATATGCTTATAATCCTCTATCAAATTACCTCCTCAGTTCACCTTCACCATGGCATCTTTCACATGTTGAGGACCCATCAAAGTGATCAAATACCATCTAATCATGTTTTAAAATCATAATAACACTTGACTCAAGCTAGAAAAGATACATGAAGACTGACAAAGAAAAGTTGTGATCATGACAAGACAATGGACTGTTTGGACAACCCCCACAATTCACAAGGATAAGATGCAATCATGAGATTAATGATGGATCAGGATTTGAGGAAGTAAGTTGACCCCTTCCTAGGTCTAGGACTAGAAATGGTCAACATTTTTGGTGACTAAGCTAGCTTGACTAGCCTACTGGTCAAAGAACTTATAAATTTTGAACCTATTTTGAAGACCTGTATGAGCAACTCCAAAAATTCTCTGAAGAAGAGAAAATGGGACATGGATGCACATGGGCTCTACCTTACAGCTTGCATACTTATTAAATAATTAGACATAACAAAGAAAAAAAAAATAACAAGAAAGACAACACACAACTACCAAACAAAAATACTAAGCAACAAACATCATACATTTGCAAAAGCACTTGGAGGGAAAATACAAACTTTATCTACTTATGTACAAGGGAACATGAAAGGGACTAATAATAGAACTTGAGAAACCTCCCATTGATAGGGATGGGGATTTCCTCACCATTGAATCTATAAAGTTCAAAGGTGTTACTTTCTTTATAACAGGTGATGATGTAATGTCCACTCCAAAGGCTATCAAATTTGGAGTGTTTTCTTGGCTTTGCATGTTCCTTATCCCACTTAAGGACTACATATCCTTGTTAGAATGTCCTAGATGAAGCCCTTTTGTCAAATGAGTTTTTGACTTGATGATAATTAGACCACATGGAATGAATGACACTATTTCTTGTCTATCTAACTATATTAGCTCATTCAATCTCACTTGCATAACATCATCTTCTAACAACTTAAGTTGGTGGGCAAGCTCTAGGGTAGGCAACTCAAGGGAAATAGGCAATCTTGCCTCTCTACCATAAACAAAGAGGTATGTATATTTTCTAGTGGAACTCTTACGTGTCACTCTATCTACCCATAAGGCAGTTCTCAATCTTGTATACCACTCTCTTTGGATGTCCTTCATGGTTCTCTTGATGATCCTTATCGAGTTCTTGTTTGTGGACTCTTCTAGTCCATTTCCCTATGGGTAATATTTAGAGGATGACTTGAGGTAGATGACATGTCTAATATCCCACTCACATACCTTGGTACAATTGAAGGCTAAGGCATTATCAAAGATGATGGTTGAAGGCACACCAAATCTAGTTATAATATTGTCATAAAACTCCATTGGCCTCCTTGAGTGTAGATACTTCCATCCACCTTGTTAAGTACTCAATGGCTAAGATGACCCACTTATCTCTAGCATTATAAGGGGGATGGATCATTCCTATGAAATCTAAGCCCCACTGCATAAAGGGTTGTTTAACTTGGATTGGTTGCAAGGGAAGGGTAAATAACTTCTATTTGGTAGTGAACATGACACACTTTGAGAAATTTCTCACCCAAATATATAAATATATAAAAAATATAAGCCAAAAGTACCCATCTCTATTTATTTTGGAGGTTTCAGTCTTGATAGAAAAGTGTCTACTAGCAGGGCCATCGTGAAATTTTTCAAGCAACTTGTTGACTCAACTTGATGCAACAAATATCAAAATCATACCTCCTATGTCTTTCTTAAATATCACTCCATCTGCCAAGACATAAGTTATGGTATGTAATCTAAAGTTCCTCCTTTTAGGCCTAACCAATCCCATAGGACATTGACCTATTTGAAGGAATTTGACCACATCATTGGTCCAACTGAGGGGAGTGGTAATTACAGCTGCTTGCTAACTGTCATGGACTACTAACACTTGATCTTTGTCTTATTTTACTTCTAATTCAATATGCTCACATATACCTATACCTCTGATTAACTTAGTCACTCTCACCTCAATGTCACATTCCATTCACTTTGTTACCCACACAACTATCTTCTCACTTAGATCTCTGTTGAGTATGAATTCTTTGATGCTTGGGTGTACCACCATAACTATGACCTTATTATTAGACACCATGTGCATAAACTTATTCAATCCTTTCATGATAAAAAAAAGATGATTCTACATAAAATTATATGTTTCCTCATATCCTTCCAAGTCTTGACTAAATAAGGTAATTGGTTGTTTTAGGCCTTAACCATTCTGTTGCATACACATAACAAAAATTACATCTAATGTAGAGAAAGCATATAAGAAAAATGATTTTATAAAATTAGGATTAAGGAGTATAGGGGCTTGATATAGGGCATATTTGATGGCCTCAAATCTCCTCTTTCCTTCCTTTCTCCATGTGAACTCTTTGTGATTTCTAATCATGTGAGTAAGAGGCTTAACCAATTATGCAAAACCTGGGATAAATATCCTTATGAAGTTGATATTCCCTAGGAAGATATGCAAACCTTTATTTTTCTTAGGTAGAGGTAATGCCAAGATAGATTCAACTCTCTTACGGTCTATATAAAGACCATCTTTTGACACTACATGCCCCAATAATCTTCCCTCATAAACAACAAAGATGCATTTTTTGGGATTCAAAGATACTCCAAAATGTCTGCATATATCAAAGAATAACTTCAAATGAGCCATGTGGTCTACTATATCCTTTGAGAACATAGTTATTTCATAAGGGTATATTGGTACCATTTCATTGATTAACCCCTCAAAGGTAACATTCATTACTCTTTAGAAAGTTTCCCCTACATTGGACAGTCGAGTGGGAATTTTCATGTATGCACAAGTAACCCACTTTGTGGTGAAGGTAGTGTTATGAATATCCTCATCTTTGACTAATATTTGATTATAACTAGAGTAACCATCAATCAAAGAAAACATCTAAGATCTTGTAACCTTCAGAAGGATCTGATCCATGGAGGGCAATGGGTAACGGTCCCTCAAAGACACCTTATTAAGGTCTCTAAAATCAACACATAAGCATATATTTCCATTCTCTTCCTCATAGACAGAAGTTTTGATACCCATGAGTAATGATTTATTGGGAATATTACCTTGGATTCAATCAATTTCAATAACTCCCTTCTCATTAGCTCTTTCACCTTAGGGTTGACTGGCCTTTACTTTTGCCTTATCAATTTTGTATTATTTTCCAATTTTATGATGTGTTGGGCAAGATTGGGGTCAAATCCCTTTATATCATGGTAATCTCATACAAAAACATCTACATACTCTTGGCAAAAGGTAATGAAGATATCTCTTTCCTCAGCTATGTTTACTTTTCCCAACTTAAGTATATTGTCCTTAAAGATGACTATCTTTTCATAATTCTCTTCTTTAGTTGAGATACCTACCTTATCCTTTCTCATCTGATCATATTCATTGAAGATGATTTATAATTTAACTAATCCCTTGGGTAATTTATTAGTCCTTTATCATCAAACTGATGCTATAACTTACCTTGATTCTTATGGTAAAATTTTACCTCTTGCATGAGAAAACACTCAATCTGCTCATCATTGTTAAAGACTTAAAAACTCACCTCATTATCATGTATATATGGATTGGATATTCCCTTGATTTATGATTTCCCTTGAGTGCCCTTGATTCCATCTGTAATTTCATATTGGGCACCAATGGTTTCAAGTCTATCTGCATGGTGGTTGGATTCTCTTGGTATGGGACAGATGTCAAATGCCAAGAAGTCCTCTAGAAGGTCCCATACTTGGTGATTTTAGGCATTCAATATATGGTTATTAACTTCAATAACACCCCTCAATTCACTAAAATCTCATTATCACCTTTCACTTGCAAAAGTTTGATGCCTCTCCTTCTTGCTTCTTGTATCTCATGTATAATGGATTCATACTCAGTTGTGTTTGAAGTAAAACTAAATTGGAACCTTAAAACTAAGTAGTAATTATGATTTTAAGGATAAACTAACATTAATCCATCCCCAATACCATTATTTTACCTTGATCCATCAAATAACAAGGTCCATTTACCATCATGTTCTTGAATTGATCTTGTGAGACTAGGAATAACAACCCCTTCCTCATGCATACAATATACCCCAAGGTTTACCTCCTCAATGGTGTTATAGGGGTCAAATCCATGGTTATCAACTACCCATTCATCAAACATTAGGTTTGATATGCCTTCAAGATGATCCTTGGGCTCTTTCTCACTGACATTCTCATCCTCATCAAAGATAGTGTAGTTTACATTTGAAAGGTTGGGCATATAGGGCTCTAAATGGAAATTAGAAATAGGTTTAGACCTAATACTGACCCTAGTCCCATATCTGATCTTAAATACCATGTATAACCAATCAGATGAAAGGTAACCCCCAATATTTGTAGTGAAGTCCCTAGATAGGCATACGGAAAAGTAAAGAGGTAATTCAACAACAATGACATCCTATGAGATGGTGTTATTGGGGCAAGATACTAACACAATTTTGAGATCCTTTAGGACACTTATTGTCTTTGTGGAAGATCCATTTGGTTTCAAGACTCCTTTCTCATTGGGCTCATACTTGAGTTTTAGTTTATCAGCTATGGCCTTTGACATGACTGAGCTTGATGCACCACTATCTATCATACAATTGTGGACAGACAATCCCCTATTATAACTAACAAGTAAAATGGAGGTGTTTTAATAACCTTGGGAGCTTGGACTTCAATAGGCTAACCATCATTAACATAAACTACACCTACCTTGTCATCTTGCTTGTTCATGAGAGAGATCTTGTTGTAGAATGTCTTTCTACCCTGGAATGAGTAGATCATCCCACATTGCAATGCTAACATTGGATCTCTTCAAGTAGTCCACAATGTTGAATGGAGAATTGATACTCTTGGGCTGCAAATTTGAAGTGGAGGCATCACTTATGACTTGGATAACTTGTGGAATGAATGGATTATTTTGCTGCTACCCATGTGTCTAAGATGTCTGATGAGTTGGAGAGGTCTTAGTGACTATACTTTGAGTGGTAGAATATTTATTCACTTGGGGGTGTGTGGGAGAGACCTTAGACTATCCCAATTTATCATCAACCATTCTTCTTTTATCCCTTATGTGGGTTGCAACTGAATCATCTAGCCTTTGTATATTCTACCCCAAGTTTGTTATGACATGTTCAACACTATGCTTTTCTTCTTGTAAATTCACAAAGGTGGTATCATTAGGTGCTTTTCTCACATTCCCTTGATGTTTTCTTGGAACTTTTATTGGTGTCATGACAGGCATGTCACCATGAGGCATTAAAGGACCTTGTGGTGGAGGAGGCATACTGTCATGAACTTGAAATGGAAGAGACTGCTGTAAAAAAGAATTCTAATAGGTTTTTCCACTTGTAAACATCACCATCTCATTTTATTTCCCCCATTGAGTAGACAATTGACCCTCTCGAGTAATATTATTTTGTGTTGGCACCAATGCCCTTGAGCTTCTTGTAACATTAGCGTTATAACTATTATATGGTCTATCATATGTGATCTGACCTTGGGTTTATTGATTTGGTGGAAAAAGGGGTCTGTTGTAAGGCTAATATGGGTATGAAGCTTGATATGGTCTATAAGAGGTATGCTACTGCCTATCTAAGGCCACCAACTTCTTATTTTATACTTTTAACAAATCTTCAGTATTCCCAAGCCTATTTGACTTGGCTATCATCAAATTGTCCTTGATTATTTGGACTAGGAAATGGAATAATGGTGGGGGAAGTAGTTTGGAGCTCAAGAAATAGGGACATGAGGGGTCTATGGGTCAATTTTCCTACTTGTATCAAGAAATTTTTTGCCCTGATGGCTATTTCATATGCCTCTAGTAATTTTGTCCCACCCATGGATTATATCATTACAACAAAATCTAAATTTAAGGCCCTTAGGTAATATATAAATGCATAATTGGGTGTAGGATTTATGATAATAGGGACTCTATCCTAAGTAATTTTAAATCTATAATTAAAATCAACCATAGATTCTTGGGGTGTCCTCTTAATTGAGGTGAGTTGCTCAACTAGTGACACATGGTCACTTCTATATTCATAGTGTTTACAAAGGCACTCACCAAAATCATCCCAAGTGTTTATAGAGGTAGGAGTGAGACCTCTATACCACTTAAGCTCTTTGCCTCTCAAGGAAGTTTCTAAGATCCTCATGGTTACATTTTCATGGGTGATGTTGTATACTGAACATAGGTTTGCTATATCATCTATGTGTTCTATAAGAGTGGTGGAGTTTTAACATATGAAATATGGAAAAATATGTCAATAACTATGATATCATCAAATTTATTGAGGTTAAGAAGGCTACCACCATTGAAGGGTATAAATTCTTGTAATATAGGCCTTGCCATTGGGATTGGTACACTTGTAGTAGGATGTGTATGGGTAGAATTGGTAGAAGTAGGATACTTGGGATAATTTGGGGGTGTGGGATTTGGATTAAATATATTAACTCTCTTTCTCCTTGATATGTCCAATGGTAATTCAACAAACTCAATCTGCTTACCTTTTCAATTTGATTTAGTGGAAACTTGGTGCATGAAACTGCCTTTCAATCTATTGTTGATTATCCTTAGCTTTCCAAATGTTTTCTCACATTATCAATATTATCAAATTAGGTATCTAAGGCCATTTATATCTGGTCCCACTAGGCGTGATAATTTTTTTGGTGATGTAGATTGCACCCTTGATGAGGAGGAGATTATTCATGTTTACCTCAAACCTAGTCCAACATGGGAGTGACCTTAGACTATTGGCTGACTAATATGTAGGTAACACATCTATATTTTATGCAGATAGATCCACTAATTTTTAAATTCAACTCTTCATAAAACCTAATCTGATCCGGGCAACAATTTAGGCGACAATTCGGGTGACGGGTCCACCCCAATTGATGACAAAACTTCTAGGAGCCATAACTTTTGCACCGTAGCTCCAATTGACTCACCGTTTGAACCGTTGGAAAGATAATAATGAGGGGAATGTCATGAGATGAAATTGGTATTTTATCAATGAATTTTTACCCCAAAAAACCCAATGGAAGTTCCCTAAATTTCAATTTTAGTAGTGCAGTCTAAAAATAGTAATTCCTCAACTTTTGTATTATTGTAAATCATAGAAGTCAAGCCACTTAATCTCCCTCTAAATTGGTGACCTTCCATATCCTTATCACACCTCCAAAACATGTATAAATTAAGATGTAACCTGAAAAGGAAATCAGACATCTCTTCTTAGAGATAGGCATATGTTTAGGTCTGCAAATTTGATCAATAAAACATCTCTTCTCAGAGATAGCATTATTTGAATTATGTTGTTATTATTTCTTGAATTATATTTAAACCAAATATTTTGAGTTTTGGATCATAATATTATCACAATGAAAAGGGACAGAGATAACAAAACCAATGAAGAACCTACTCTTATTGGTGATTTATCAATTGATTAAAGATCCACTCTTATTTATATCCTTTAAAACCTACTGATGAACCTAATGGAGATAATGACTTATAAAAATAATTGAAGGTGTTCTAAGCATGAATATTTTTTATGGATTTTTAATAGGATTATAAAACTTGAAATATTAAGCTTAGATCTACACAAGATACTAGTGACTTGTGACACTTCAAAAACATTCGTATTTGCTAACACTTCATACAACCTGCAATAGACTAACACCCTAAAGTGAGGTGCATGAAAAGACCTATAAATGAAAAAATTATGCATACATTATCTAAATCAAACTTCCATAGAGCACACTAGCATTCAATAAGAAACTTGTAAATGTCTTCTATTGATTCAAAAGAGTTATAAGGTAATTTTGGTAGAGCTTTGCAACACCCAATCGAGGGATACTAAAGAAATATCTCAATGCCTAATTAAATAAAATGTTTTAAGGAGAAAATGGAAGATCCTAGAGGCCATGAATGAGGCCAATGAGGTGTATGGTAGTTACACATGTTTATTCACCATCCTCATGCATTGACATGCATTCAATGGGTCCACTTTGGCATTTGAGGAATATGTAGATGTTGTGAATCCCTCATTTGAATTTATTAATGACTTAACCATGCTTAAAATATCCCAATATTCCCTCTTGTTTCAGTTACATAGTGTAAATGGAGTGTGGATGGGCTTTCTTAAGGCATTGGGCAACCTCTCCTTCAATGTGCATGCTGAATGGCCCATGAAACTACCCCTAACCTATCATAATGGCCTTTATTTTGGACTGTGCTCACCTAGAGGATAGTTACCAATGTTTGGAGGTGGTCAATAAATTCTACCACACCACCTTTTTCCTATTAGACTCTTCTACTTTTAAGATAGATAGGCCTATTTTCTTATCTTTCAACCTTTTTCTCATTTCCATTGCTTGGGTAATCATACAATTGAATTATGCTCCAAATTCATCTAATAAGATGTATATCATATTTGGATAACCTCTTATGTATTGTAATTGAGATATTTAGAGTGTTCTTTACCTACAAATACATATTAGCCTTGCATGATTAGTCCAATTGGACTATCTTGCAGACTAGCAATTTATATAAAGGTAGTAGAGACATTTTTAGTCAATTTCATGGATCATATTAGTATTGAATGAGTATAATAAGTACTATCTTACCATTTATATAGTTTATAACTCTTATTTAGGCTTTGTAACATAATTTATGTCTAAAACCTTATAAATTTACCTTTTCAAGAAGTGTTCGTATAGTTTTTGTACTATAAGGAACCATGAGCATGAGCCCCTCTGAGTTGGAAATAGGATCCAAGTGTTGGATAATCAAAATATGTCCATTTAAATGAACTTTTCACTAAAACTCTCTAGTTGAGTCACTATTAGAGTTTAAGGTAGGTTTGGGAGTGCTTGGGGGTCTTAGAGGTGGTTCATAGATATTAGAGCTTGGATCTCTAAACTAATTACATTAAACTAAAGCTAATAGACCTTCTTACCTTCCCTAAAGTGTTGGACTTCCCATGTATCACAATCAAGTTATGATGAGCACTTTGAGATGATCATTACGTGAGGAATCATGCTTTTGAGAAGGCTCAAGATAGATACAGGAAAAATGGTTGATTGTAGGGATTTTTTTGGGTTCTACGTTAGTCAAACGGCCTCTAAAAAATGTGATAGCCTTCCCCAAGAATATCTAAATCACTTTTACTCCTCAAACTATACTTTGCTTTACCATTTTCATGACATAATGATAGTGGGAGCCATGGATTGATTTATTGAAGACATGAATCATGAATCTTGGTCTTAATTATGGAGCTACAAGGTACTATTTCATCATATACGATCTAAATTTCACCTAAAATACCTTAGGAAGCAGCATCATAGGCTTGATTATATCATCTAACCCCTTATAAGTACATGCAGTCATGAATTACAATACTTTTACCTTTCTACTTGATGAACCAATCATGGAAGTCAACATGGAGGCTAATAGAGGGCTTTTTAAGATGTTTTAGGACTCATCCTCCCTTTTCAAACTCATTGTGCACACAAATACTCCCAATATCCTTGGTTTTGATCCCAAACTAACACTTTTAGGTCTATTTCTTATAACTTGACCCATACACATGCCAAAAAATGGGTCATTATGATGCTCAAAGAACCTTGGGAGACCTTAAAGGTCATTTCATGGTCAAATTATCTCATCTAGATGGGTTTTGAGGTCAAATTACACCATTGGGCTATTTCTAGGGTTTGTGCAAGTTTTGAGACATCCACCATCTTAATGATGGTTTAGAGAGTAAAAAATTTCAAACTTAGAAAAAATGCAATGAATGTGTAGGTAACTAATCTCCTCATCTTTCATTAATGGGTTAGGTTTCCATGCAAAGGGTGCTTAGAGATATGAATGTTAAAAAGTGGCATTAGGGTTGATTACATGTAATTTTGAGTCCTTATTTTCTTAAGGTTTATTAATAAATCATAGGATCCAAATTAAAATCAATATTCCATGGATATTTAGTCTATAAGGAGACTTAAACTTACCTAGGATCTTTGGCCCTGAGCATGCATGTGGTGGAATGGGCGAGCATTTGAAGATGGTGCTCAAATTCATTGTGTGTAGATTGACTGGATCGAGTAGGGATTTAAGGAAATTGAACCATTTTATTCACTTACCTACACTTTAAACCTTCTTAACAAGTCTTAAAAAACCTCATACACCTTACATTGGACATTTAACTAGTTATAATAGCTTGAAAGAACCTAAAGATGGTATTAGGGTCTATGTGCAGGCTTATATGCTTGATTGTGTTGGCCTATCTGCAAGGATTTTGACTATTAGTCTAGGTATTAGATCTAATAAGGAGGTTTATAAACCTTTAACCATCATACTTTTCTATATAAAAACCTTTTTGGGGTCTCAAAATAGTTTGCAGGCCCTATATAACATAGGTGCACTTTTCAACTCACTGGACAACTATGACAAATAAGCCTTAGTCTAAGATAAAATAGTGAGTATACCCATTATTTAACTAGACTATGTGAACATATTAGTGACTTTAACTGGTCATGATGACCATTCATACTAATTTTGAAGACTCTTCCATGCCTAAAGAGGTCTTAAATCACCATTTTGGCTCAAACTAGATTCAAACTGTATGTTGACTGTGCACTTAGGCATACAAATTTTAAGTATGGCTTTAACATTATATATTGAGGTATTTTGGACCATGGGGATGCCCATAATTTTCTTATATTCATTATCATTCTCAAGTGACGGTCTTCCAACACTCTTTTATTTACATACCTTACCTTTCACTCATAATTAGGTCTCATATCTGCCTATGCATGTGTGGTTCTAACCTTGTTTAGTTGTTACTCTACCTTCTCAGTGGTATTCACCATAAATTTTACATTATCAATAGTATTAACCTTTCCATATCTTATATGGAACTTTCTTTTTAGATCTGATAAGATGGAGACACTGATATAGACTAGTTATTTTACATGTATCCTCTTGTCAACATGATTACCTACAGGAGCTTGGTTACTAGGCCCGTGTAAGAAGAAGGTGGTATGTATATTATTTAAAACTCTTGTGAAAGTATCTCATATCACCATTTATTTATTTTAGATGAAAATTTACTAAAACTTATACCAACCCTCATGCCTTGAATAATTTACATAGTGTCTCTTGGGACTTTGCTGTAGTAAGTCTAAAGGGTTGGTTGTAGGTGCACATTTGCATTCTCAGTTCACCATATGACCATATGGACCAAAAATATTATGGTTTAAATGTTTTATATGGTTTCAATTGAGGAATTAAGGTCTATGATATGGTTTGGGCTTGGAAATAAGGGTATATGAATGAAAGAGGGTGGTAATGGAAAGATATATGCAGTGTGGTGTATGAAAATAGGGGTAACACAATGAAAAAGGCAGTGATAACATAGTGAAACAACAAGAGTATGTATAGACATAAAAAACATGCACATCATGATTATAAATGTTTAAATTTCCTTGGACCACCTTAAGACCCCTTTGGGACCAATCTAACCCTTCGACCCCTAACCAAGCCTAGCCCACAACTAGTTTGTTCAAACTAGCTTAACCAACCTTTTACCCACTTTGACACTTCACCCTCAATCATCAACAACAAAGATAACCACTGATGGTCAAGATGTAAATTTTTACCCACATAACATTTAAACCACCCACCTTGATTTTCTAAAAATAGCTTGTCATAATCTACGTGTGAACCATTGCATAAACAAGTTATAATTAGAAGGCCCAGTTAACATCTTGTTGCAACTCTCTTGCCTTCTTATAAGAAGAGAGGACCAAAAAGGTGAAAGGGATACAATTTTTATCAAGACCTTGTGCATCCAAAATTATCTTTTTTTAGGTCAATCATCATCAACAATCTAGTAAACCAACTACTATGTCAGAGAGCCAACTTGCCAATGTAGCTCTGCCAAAACACCAAGTACTATTATTCTAGCATAATCATGTCAGAATCCACCAATAGGTCAATCACCTTAAGCATCCACCTGATCAACTTTATGCAAGATAAGTATTTTATTTCCTATATTTAATTACTTTATTTGCCTTTCACATTCAACCTGACACCAACCCCTCTCCCAGAATCCCACTTTATGATCTCATCAATCAGCCATTCACCAACCTATTTCCACACATAGTAACTACTGATAGTTTTCCCCTACTATTGATGATCTATCTAACTATCGATGGTCATTGTAACTGCCAACGGTCACCTTAACCACTGATAGTCAACCCAACCATCGACAATGACTATGGAAGTAAATTATAGCAAGCTATTTCCACCTACCTACCCTCAACTAAATTTGATTTTTTGTGTCCTTGCCTATTCACAGACCTCTGCCTGAATTTATAAAGTAGACCTCAATCATCTAACACTAATATTAATTAGCTTATCACTATTTTAATCATTTCTAGTCTATTTCTTTATCAAGTTTTCTTGTGTTTAATTTTATTACCTTTTGATTATTTATGCAAGTACTTTATATTATATTTATAAACTCAATTATTTAAAACATGTGGATTGACATCCCTTGAGGAAGCTTTTGCTTTTAGTTTCTAGCTATCGCTAGGCAATCCACTCAACTATGTGTCTAACAAAAAAAATTATTTTAGTGTTTTCTTATCTATAGGTCATCCTCCCAAGACAAATAAGAGCTCTCTATAATCTTCTACTTCAATGTGCGCATAACCAAATAAGTTTTTCAACCATACCCATAGTTAGTTTCTGATTCCTCTTTTTAAAATATAAGCAACAATTCATTGAAACATATTGGTATGCCTAGTGGGACCTTGAGTCTTTACTTTGGGTTTCTTTTATTTGTATGTATATGCTTTTCTCTCTATCTATGCTCATTAATGAAACTAAAATCTCTTTTGGGTTTAAAATCAAGTGCATCCATTGCTTGCTTCAAATTTTAGCTCACTTTGAATTAAGGCACAATAATTTTATAGTAGCATCACTTTTGTTGCACACACTAAACCAAACCACTCTCATCAATTAAACATAAAAAAAACTTGAGGCAAGGCCCAACTAGGGTTTCATCACCTAGTCTTAACCTTATCCTTTCTTGGAAATCCCACTTGGAGGTCATTACCAAGGGGAGAACCAACTCAGCTTTCTGGTTGAGTATAAACTCTAGAAATCAGTATATCTTGGATAAGCACCTAACACCCTTATTATTGTAGTGTGTGAAGTGAGGGGGTATGCCCAATACCAATCCACATATTGATTCTAAATACATATTTTTTTGAGAGCTTAAACACAACCTAAAACCAACCATAATCAATTTTAGTCACATAATCCAAAAAAGAGATTAATTAAAACTCTAGGGCTTAACGTATTTTTAGAGTGTGATTTTATTTCTTTGATCATTTCTTGTCTTCTCTTTGTTTGAGTGCTAATACTATTTGTTCTTTCTCCCTCCCCTATCTCATATGGTTCTAAATAGCTGGAAGTAAAGAAACCTAGCATAGAAAAATCCATCACTAAATTGACCTACCACTTCCACCTCTTCATCCATGGACTATATCTCTGAACCAGTATATTTTCCTCATCCCTCAAGAATTCCTACTTTCCCTTAGGAAGTTCCCCAAGGAGATGTAAATTTTTCCACCTTCATAGATAACAATCCCATGTCCCTAAAACATTATCTTACAACCATGTCTTACCATACCCCAGCTTTAGCCCCACCCATAGATCCACCTCATGGCATGCCTATCCACCTCATGGGGAGTACCTCTATTTCCATGGTTATAACCCAACCGTTGGATATTCAATCCTCCTCATCCACAAATAATCCTTGAGACTATTATAGACAACCAACTAACCCAAACTATGAATGCCCTTATACCTTCCACTCCTACCAACAACTCCACCTTAGGAGCAAGCCAACCTCTAACCACCTACACTCCCTCCACTATGGGAGTGACTAACTCTAGTAATACCAACCTTCCTTTATCTACCCCAAATCCATAAACCATTACCCCATTTCAAATACTTGTGGTGTCCATACCTTCCACCTTACCATCGATCAATACAAGGGTCACCACCCTTCCATTAGTCACCAACCTAACTACTGCTCCTATCTAACAAGCACCCTTTACACCAAACCTAGGCTACATCCATAACCTACAAGGGCACGCACCCCTACCCATTACCCAACCACCTAGATCTATCTACCCTTATATACCTTCCACCCAACCATTGGCATCTACATACTGACATGTGGTAGTTTTCCAACCTTCTACCCACTATCAGTATGTAACCCATCCACCACAATAGTACGAATCTTACAACCTTTTCGGTGTAAAACCCCAAGAAGACCTAATGAAGATGATTATGGACAAGATGACCACCTTAGAGTCATCCATCTTAGGTTCTCACAACATCTTATCATATGACTAAATCTGTAATGAGCCCATCCATCTATCTATACCTATCAGGGCATATCCTCCCTAATGGGAACTTCCCAAGTTGTCTAAATTCCAAAGGAGGATCCCTAATAACACCTTAAGGAATTTAGGCATGCTTTTTATTTGATTACCTAAAATTATGACCTCCTTCTATGCACCTTTTCCATGTCCCTAACCAGTCCAACATTGGATTGCTATAGTGCCATGCCCAAACACTCACTCTTCTCCTTCACCTAGTTGGCTCAAACTTTCTTGGACAAATTTTTTATCAATATATCTAATAAAGTTTCTATCACTGACCCCTACTCTATCTATTAGTTTGAGTATTAATCCATTGCCAATTTTATAGCTCTTTGGAGGAGCTTAATTAACCAACTTTCCTTTTCCTTGCCTCAACTTGAACTCATAGAGCTCTTTACTCAGGCATGTGCCAAACATATCTCCTCTACACTATGTGTCCAAAGCTTCCAAAAATTTGATGAAGCTTTTACCATGGCACGCAAGTTAGATAATAGAGCCATTGATGAAGGAAAGCTAAAAATAAAAAACAAGAACTCCACCTATAAAACTAATGAGGCCTCTTCTTCCAAATCAAACAACCATTCTAATACCAATACCAGGGGAAAGGGAACTATTGAAGGCTATCATTTCACCCTTGTGGGAGAGTTTTTTAGTCTCCCTCACTCCCAACTACAATATTGGAACAACCTCAGGATGTGGGTATCTTGTAATGAGGTTGAACCTCTAGGCTTTTTAATGAGGCTAGCTCCTCAAATGCTTCATTTCAGCTCATTTCCCACACTAAAATCTACTGTTGACTAAGGAAAATGGAGAGAAAGATAACATGAAATTGAAATCTAAGCTAAGGATGGTGATGCACCAAAATATGAAATGATCCACATTCAACTTGGAAACCTTAATAACTACTAATGAACCTAACTAAGACATGGGCTAATCTGATCCTATCTCAAGGCCACAACATAGGTATTTTATGTGGAGGTCGAAGGTAAACCCTAAAATTTGAAAGACAAAAATAAATAAGTCTGTATGAGACAATATAAACTTGTGACACTTCAATAAAGGCACTAATGTCTAACACTTCACACAACCTGCAAGGAACCAAAAGAGTTAAATCAAGATACATAGATAATCTATAGCTAATGAAAAGGGACATACATTTGCAATTTAAACTATAATAATGTATACTTGACTTCAAAATAGAATCAAAAAAGTTTATCTTATTGCTTCAAGAGAGCATTTACAAGGAGATTTTGATATAGTAACACTATCACCAATTGAGGGATCTATTTTTAGGCTAAGAAGCCTGTATATATAGTAAAAAAAGGATAAGAGAAGAGGGGGCTTGCATGAGAAAATGGAGAGAGGGGTCATAAACGGATACAACCACCACTATGTCCTTGAACTCTTTTGCATTAAGAGCATGAAATTGCTTTGACCATGAAACGAACTGTCTAAAATCACTACAAATCTCCTTGAGCCCCTCATTGATAGCAAACATGTTAGAAGACAAGAACTTCTCTAAGAACATATTTAATGATTGAGCTACCTTTTCTAATCACCTAATCTTCACCTTTTATTCCCACACCATCTTTCACTTGTCTTGCATGCATAAGGATAAAATATTCATAACTCTAAATTTGGATCGAGCCATGTTGCTTTTGCATTGAATGATTATTTGTTAGAGATGATGGCCATATCAAAGGATGAGGACCTTTCCATTAATTTCACCTACCACCTCTTGCCTTGAAACTTGGACCAAATCTTTCATATAGATTGAAAACCAATCTAAGGACATTGGTTTTCTTGTACCCATTTATGTCGATGTAAGTCCATACAAATATAAACTACTTACAAGGGTTCAAATTTTAATGTTTACAGGCCCATCATGGGATATTTGAATCCAAACAGCTATTTTATGAGATTGAAATTTTACACTGGCAAGAATTTAATGTTTCCTTTGGATACTTTCTTGCGGACCTTTTTCTTCCAAACAATTTGCTTGAACAATTTTTGTGGACTCTTTTCTGAAGGAATTAAACTTCAGATTTTTTGAGAAAGACCCTTCAAATTTTGAAAAGTCCTTTGGAGAAGTGCCTTTTCTGAAGGAAAAGTATCTTTTGGCCACTTTGAAAATGCCCCTTTCCAAAGGGAAAGTACCCTTTGGATCTTTTGACAATGTCCTTTGGTTATTTGAAAAGAACCGTCGACTTTTGCAAGTGCTCCCTTTTGTCGAGAAAAGTGCCCTTTGCATTTGAAAAAATGTCCCTTTCATAAATGTTGAAAATATACCTTTTCAAAGGGAAAGGACCCTTTACCTCTTTTGAAAATGAACCCTCCCAAAAGGAACATCCCCTTTGGGAAACTATCCCTTTGGGTTTTTTTGTTTTGGCACTTCTTTTCAAAGGAATTTCCTCTGAAGGAATTCCTTCCAAATTTTTTACTTCAGCCTTTTTGAAAATTAACCCTTTGTTTCAAGATAAAAGTTTTGAAAGAAATCTTCCTTCAAAAAACTTATCTCAGACAATTTTCCTGAAGGAAATGTGTCCCTTTGAAAATTCATTTGGCCATTTGCCTTCGAAAAGTGCCCTTCAGAAGAATTGAAAATGCCCTTTAGATTTTTTGTATTGGACCATTTCCCTGAGAAAATCCCTTCAAAAAAATTATCTTGGCTACTTTGCTTTGAAAAAGATATCTTTCAAAAATTTTGCTTGGTACACTTTTCGAGAGAAAAAGAATCCTTTGAGCTTTTTGTTTTAGACAAAATGTTTGAAATAATTCAACACTTAACACTTAGCCAAAAAGGGTCCTAAAATAAAAGAAACACTTAGTCCCCGCAAAGTATGAAATAATGAACAAGTAAAGACTTAGCTGAATAAAAGATTTTGCACTTAGCTTCTGGCTTGTACGCTTATCCTTAAATACTGCTACTGGATCCTTAGAAAACATTTCTTGGATCCTCTCTATTTGCAAATGTTGGATCTATTTCTAAGCCTTTGATCCACTGATTCATCAAACCATGCAAGAGCTTTATATGTAGGGCAAAAATGGCCAACAAGAACTACAAATATAGTTATCCTTAAAGTCGCTCCTCCACCATCTGTGAACCAACCAAATTCCTTTAGTTCCTCAAAGCAAAACACAGGGAACCAAAATTATAATAACCAAAAACAATTCACTTCACTTGGAAAATCTTATGCTTCAATCCTAGAAAATTTATTGAAAGCTAATATCATTCAACTTCCTCCTATCAAACCCCCCCAGTAGTTTGTTTCCTCTCATCCTATACCTTGTTGGTATAATGAGAATGATCTGTGTGCCTTCTATTAGGTAATAAGACATAATGTTAGTAGGTGAAATACCTTCAAGAGCCTTGTCTGATCCCTCATTGGCAACGGGAAGCTCACATTGGACAACCCGAATGCACCATCAAACCAAGCCCTTGATATATACAAGTAACATTTCCCAAACCATGCTCCTACCAAAAATGAGAGCAACAAACTTGAGTGTTCTCATGATGCCCATATAGTCAATATGATATTTGATGCATTTATTATTGAACCCCCCACTACCCAATCTTTTGGTTCTTCACCTTCTCCACTTATTGAGGTAGTGGAGTCCTTAACCACTCTTTCAACTGATATACCAGAGCAACCAACCATCACCACCTTACCTTTATCTTTAACTACTGATCAACTCACCCCTCCCTCAAAAATCATTCCCAAAGAGCAAGTCCCCATGTCCACTCCTCCCATGGAGGAACCACCTATCTCAACCTTGTATCCTTCAATTGAGGAAGAAGACTGGTTACCATCTCTCTTTCCTAACCAATGGGTCTTGTTGTCTCCCAAAAATAATAGTCATTTTTGGAACAACATTTGAATTATTTTGGTTCTACAAACCAAAATAATATTTTCCATTTTCAAAATTTGTCTTAGATATTTAGATTTCTCATTTTCAGAGCTTCTCAAAAAATCCACGGACTCTGCAGGCTTGAATCTACGGACTCTGCAAGAAAAGGAAAATCTACAGACTCTTACAGGTGATTTTCAGTCAAAAGAATTGATTTTCAACATTTGTTCATTTTTTGGGAAAGGTTCAAAGTTCAGTCACTTCAACAGGTTCAATTGGTTCAAAGGTTCAATAGTCGGTTCAACCAAAGGAACAATTCAATGTCCAAGTTCAACCAAGCAGTTCAATGCTTTATTTCACTCAGATGGTTCATTTCCTTTGTTTCAGCATCTTTTGGTTCAATCATTTGATTTTTTAGTTGGTTCAAGGCTTTTTGGTTCAACGGTTCAATAGCAAGTTCATCACTTTTTGGTTCAAAGGTGCTTGGCGCGCTTCATTAAACCTCTGAATTGGTTCAATCGAATGGTTCAACGTCCAAGTTCAACGAGCTTCATGACTTCTGTAGGAATTTTCATCGGCAAACATCAGCAGCAAGTTCAACATTTAGTTCATCCTTTGGTTCAACTTCAAAATAGTTCAAAGGTGAGTTCAATCAAGCGGTTCAACGCTTTCATCGGCTTTGCTTCAAAGGCTTGGCGCGCTTCATTGAACCTTTAAACCGGTTCAACAAAGGTTCATCGACTAGGTTCAAAGGGATGGTTCAATGCTAAGAGGACTTTTCTGAAGGACAAGTGTCCTTGTGGAGGACATTTAGACTTGTTCAAAAAGACTTGGCAGAATGAATTTCAACCAGACTTTTTGCCTGGGGAATTTCACCCAGACTTTTTGCCCACGGGAATTTTCCCCGAGGAAAATGTCTGCGGGAATGTTCAAAGCGAATGGTCTAAGGAAAAGCCTGGGGGAAATTTTTGAAGGACCAAAAGACTCCGAAGGATCATTTTTCAGGGCCTGAAAGGGCAAAGTCCAATCTGGAAAAGCGCCAAGTGGGAAAGATAAAAGAAGACCAAGGGATGACGCCCCTGAACACGTCAAATTCAACACAGTCAAATAGCCATTGGAAACACAGTGACGGGCATGTAAACATCAATTTTAGAGACAGTAAAATAGCTGTTGATCCTTTGATCCACATAACAAAATACATTCACAATTTTCAAGGCCAAGACCAGCAGAAAGCGGGGAAGACACAGAACAACAAATTAAATCCAGGACCCAATTCAATTAGCATGACAAGGAGGAATGATGAAGATAAGATCAGATTGCCAGGTGGAACATTGGAAGTTACAAACTTTCAATAAGCATGACTTATCTCTTTGCATTGATAAAATCAAATGGGAAAAGGGCCCCTAAGTTCCAGCGTGTCTCCTTAACAGATTTCAATGCAAATTGATTTATTGATTGTTCCCAAGTCCTTTTTGAAAAGGCTATATAAGGGACTTTCTTCTATTGTACTAAGGATCTTATTTTTGATAAAAGGAACGAAACTCTGCTGAAATTGAGAGGCATCATTGAGACTTTGTGCTCAGTCTATTTATCATATTTTGTTAATGAGAACAAGGGACTTTTTTAGACTTTGTGTTGTGATATCTTGTTTGTTTCATTGATTTAATAAGCATAATTAGTAAATTTGTCAAGAAGGTGTCCTAGAGAATTAACTATGGAGAGACTTTGCGCCCCCATAGCTACCTTCAGTGTGTTTGTATTTTCATTCCTGTGTAAATAACTTTGGAAAGACTTTGATCTTTCATTGTTCTTCGTATATCACTCTTGAGTATTTCTTGTTCAGACTTTGTGCTGTGTCTTGATTTGTTGGTTACCATACTTCAATCATATTCTACTTTTATTTCTAGGGGTATTCTCGTGACTGGTTGAATAGTTCTTCTGAAAGAAGAGGAGTGATGTCTGTCACTCTTGAGTTCTTCTTTTGTTTTGTATACATCATCTCTGAAGAAAGAGAGATGGATGTCTAGTCCTACCCTTGAATACTATTTTTTGTTCATATATATACATAACATATCTATAGGGAACCTCCCCTTGATGAGAGGAGAGAGAAGTCTCCTTTTGATGTGATAAACTTACACATTAGGATGACTAATCTTCTTGCTTTGGCTGATAAGACCTATTTTGTTTACCAGTATGCTGATAGACAAAATAATCAACCAACAATTTTTTGGTGACTCCGTTGGGGATATATACAATATTGTGCAATTTGGAACCTCAAGTTTCAGATTGAAACATCACCTATATAACCCATTATCATTATAACCTTATTCATTACAGACTCTCATGACTCCATTTCGTGTCTTACCCATTATCCATTTATAGCCTTACCATTTTCATCCATATCAATTTTCATCCATCTCCATTATATTATTTGGTCTACAAAACCAGAGCTATTGGGAAAGAAAGCGTAGTTTGAAGCCTCAAGCTTTAAGCTGAAGCAGGGTTAGTTTCTTTTCCATTTTTGTCTTATAATTTGGCAACTCCACTCAGATGTGTTATCCCTATTGTTCATAATTAAATCATGGCAGTTCGAGGCCCTTGGAGTAACTATTTTGGCCCACTTAACTTGACTCCACCTCTGCATGAGCTACCACTCAGTTCAAGGAAGAATTTTCCCAAATTCTTTGGTGATGGAAGAGTCCACCTTGATGAACACATTGCAACCTTCACCATAGCCTGCAGTGTGATAGGGGTGGAATTTGAAGACATAGCAGTCAGGCTGTTCATAAAGACACTACAAGGTGCTGTTGCAGACTGGTTTTACCATCTGCAGACTAGATCAGTGACTGGTTGGGACACTATCAAAGCCAATTTTGAAGCAAGATTCAAACCAGCAGAAGATGCACATGCCCTTTTGGCCCAGCTTATGCAAATGAAGGAGCCTCATGAGCCTATGAGAGATTTCATTGCAAGGTTTGACAAGCTGAGAAACAGGATTCCCATAATTGCTCAGCCTACAACTGAGAATCTCAAATGCTTTTTCATTAATTCTCAGCTACCTAAAGTTAGTTTCCTTTTAAGACGTGCTAGTCAAATAGATCTAGTTGCCACTCAACTTTTGGCCACTGAAGTAGAAGATGATCTCATCTTAACTGGGAAAATAAGAAGAGATCCTAATAGAAATAGAGCTTCATCATCTTCCAAATTTACATCTACAAGCACCACATATCCAATGGTGTAGAAATTAGCAAATGAACTCCTTGCCCTCAAAAGACAAATGGCACAAGGGATGTTATCTACTCCTTCATACAGAGATGCACCAAGGAGGACATTCCCTAATCAGGCACATCAAGGGCAACCCAATCATCTTCCTTCCCCACAGAGGAATCTGGCCATTGAAGCACCTCCAGTCAATTCAGCAGTTGGATATCTGGAAATAAAACATGTTTCCTATTTTCAACCTGAGTTAGATCAAGAAAATGATGCTGGCTTCTTCATGAAAGATCAAGAAGAGTCAGCTGGTGACTCCCACATCAGTTTCCTGGATTACCAGGATGAACCCAAAAGTAAAGGTGGAGCATCCGAAGGATCATATTCTGTGATCACCCAGTCCCAAAATCAGTCAGCTCAACAAGCTAATAAAGGAGAAATAGAAGAGCAACCTCAGCCTGTAATTTCAATTGCTAAGAGCGGGACTACTCTGCCTATCTAACCGAAGGACCCAATGATTGTTGAGAAAGTAAGTATCCCAGACATCTCTGCACCTTTTACTTCAACTTCGCAGATCAGTCCTCCCACCCCTCCCATAAACCAAAAAGAAGAACTCCCATCCCCTATGCCTAGTCCAATCCAGCCATTTGACATAATTGATCATGTCAAATGTGTCAAGACCCAAATGGCTACCTATACAACACAAATTTTGTTTGAATCTTCAGGCAGAGATGAAATAGGAAAAGAATTGGTAGTGTGGCCTAAGTGTAGGAGAACCTTCCCTTTCAAATAAAGAAGAATCTGAGATATTTGAGGAGTTTGACTTGAATGATCCAATCATGAGCTGGATTGAAACAGCAAATTACAAGTTATGATAGTGGATTATGCTGCTGCAAATCAAAATCAAGCAAAGGAACCCTTTGCAGTGAAAATAAGGAGTTATGGTTTTCAGTTTGAAAACCACGTCCCACCACTGAGCAAAAGGAAGAAGAGACCAAGAGGAAGATGTAAAAAATTCATCTCCTGGTGGAGAGCTCCATTCGCCCATCACCATTTCTGAGGACAAAATGTTTTCTTGCTGGTTTACCAAGATGGCGCACCATTATCATTGTCTATCAAGAAATAGCATCTGAAATACTTCAATTCTTGATAAATCAGAACTTTACCTCTGTATATATGTATATTTGTTTAGTTTTAATTTTTGTTTCATTTTCTTTGTTTTCATTTTTGTTTCCTTTCTTTTCTAGAAAGCATGACTCTGAAGCCCAATGGTACACTTGAAGACACTGGAGATTCTTAATTCTACTCCTTCCAATTCATTTTGCAATTGACAGAAGTTCCCCAACTGGAGCCAGCTGTTGTCTCCCAAAAATAATAGTCATTTTTGGAACAACACTTGAATTATTTTGGTTCTACAAACCAAAATAATATCTTCCATTTTCAAAATTTGTCTTAGATATTTAGATTTCTCATTTTCAGAGCTTCTCAAAAAATCCACGGACTCTGCAGGCTTGAATCTACGGACTCTGCAGGAAAAGGAAAATCTACAGACTCTTGCAGGCAGTTTTCAATCAAAAGAATTGATTTTCAACATTTTTTCATTTTTTGAGAAAGGTTCAAAGTTTATTCGCTTCAATAGGTTCAACTGGTTTAAAGGTTCAACAGTCGGTTCAACCAAAGGAACAGTTCAACGTCCAAGTTCAACCAAGCAGTTCAATGCTTTATTTCACTCAGATGGTTCATTTCCTTTGTTTCAGCATCTTTTGGTTCAATCATTTGATTTGTTAGTTGGTTCAAGGCTTTCTGGTTCAACGGTTCAACAACAAGTTCATCGCTTTTTGGTTCAAAGGCACTTGGCACGCTTCATTGAACCTCTGAATTGGTTCAATCGAATGGTTCAATGTCCAAGTTCAACGAGCTTCACGACTTCTATAGGAATTTTAATCGGCAAATATCAGCAACAGGTTCAACATTTAGTTCATCCTTTGGTTCAACTTCAAAACAGTTCAAAGGTGGGTTCAATCAAGTGGTTCAACGCTTTCATCGGCTTTGCTTCAAAGGCTTGGCGCGCTTCATTGAACCTTTGAACCAGTTCAACAAAGGTTCATCGACTAGGTTCAAAGGGATGGTTTAATGCTAAGAGGACTTTTCCAAAGGACAAGTGTCCTTGCGGAGGACATTTAGACTTGTTCAAAAAGACTTGGTGGAATGAATTTCACCCAGACTTTTTGCCCAGGGAATTTCACCCCGACTTTTTGCTTACAGGAATTTTCCCCAGGGAAAATGTCCGCAGGAATGTTCAAAGCGAATGGTCTGAGGAAAAGCCCAGGGGAAATTTGTGAAGGGCCAAAAGATTTTGAAGGATCATTTTTCAGGGCCCAAAAGGGTAAAGTCCAATCTGGAAAAGCGCCAAGCAAGGAAAATTCCCGTGGGAATGTTCAAAGCGAATGGTCTAAGGAAAAGCCCGAGGGAAATTTGCGAAGGGCCAAAAGACTCTGAAGGATCATTTTTTAGGGCCTGAAAGGGCAAAGTCCAATCTGGAAAAGTGCGAAGTGGGAAAGATAAAAGAAGACCAATGGATGAAGCGCCCGAACACGTCAAATTCAACACAGTCAACTATCCATTGGAAACACAGTGATGGGCATGTAAACGTCAATTTCAGAGACAGTAAAATAGTTGTTGATCCTCTGATCCATAGAATAGAATACATTCAGAATTTTCAAGGCCAAGACCAGCAAAAAGCGGGGAAGACACAGAATAGCAAATTAAATCTAGGACCCGATTCAATTAGCTGGACAAGGAGGAACGATGAAGATAAGATCAGATTGCCAGGTGGAACATTGGAAGTTATAAACTTTCAATAAGCACGACTTATTTCTTTGCATTGATAAAATCAAATGGGAAAAGGGCCCCTAAGTTCCAGCGTGTCTCCTTAACAAATTTCAATGCAAATTGATTTATTGATTGTTCCCAAGTCCTTTTTGAAAAGGCTATATAAGGGACTTTCTTCTATTGTAATAAGGATCTTCTTTTTGATAAAAGGAACGAAACTCTACCAAAATTGAGAGGCATCATTGAGACTTTGTGCTCAGTCTATTTATCATATTTTTTTAATGAAAATAGGGGACTTTTTCAGACTTTGTGCTGTGATATCTTGTTTATTTCATTGATTTAATAAGCAAAATTAGTAAATTTGTCAAGAAGGTGTCCTGGAGAATTAACTGTGGAGAGACTTTGCACCCCCATAGCTGCCTTCAGTGTGTTTGTATTTTCATTATTGTGTAAATAACTTTGGAAAGACTTTGAGCTTTCATTGTTCTTCGTATATCACTCTTGAGTATTTCTTGTTCAGACTTTGTGTTGTGTCTTGATTTGTTGGTTACCATACTAGAGTCATATTCTACTTTTATTTCCAGGGGTATTCTCGTGACTAGTTGAACAGTTCTTTTGAAAGAAGAGGAGTGTTGTTTGTCATTCTCTTGAGTTCTTCCTTTGTTTTGTATACATCATCTCTAAAGAAAGAGAGATGGATGTCTGGTCCTACCCTTGAATACTATTTTCTGTTCATATATATACATAGCATATCCACAGGGAACCTCCCCTTGATGAGAGGAGAGAAAAGTCTCCTTCTGATGTGATAAACTTACACATTAGGATGACTAATCTTCTTGCTTTGGTTGATAAGACCTATTTTGTTTACCAATACGCTGATAGACAAAATAATCAACCAACAGGTGTATCCATTGAACCTACTACCTAGGGAACAAAACTGATCTATAAACCATTCTCTAGACTAGTCCAAAGATTGGAGTTTATTTCCAAACCCAGCTTAGACCAGGCTACCTTTTGGTAGCAACTAGGCCTCCCTTACATTACCAGATTAGAACCTCTAACCCTTTCTTTGATAGACCAACCCATCACCTCTATTGACCAACCTATTGCCATATCTACCCTACCAACTAAAACCTCCACCCAACCAACCAAAGCCTCTACCCAACCAATTGAAACCTCTACCAAACCAACCAACCCTCAACCACCTACGTAAACCACAACCTAAATAACAAAACCCCCTTCTATCACACTAACCAAATCAGCCAAAAGCCTTGTTACCTTCCTTATACCATGCCTTACTCACCCATCTGTGAAATTGGACCTAACATCTTTAAACTCACTAACCAAGCACCAAACTAAAGCAACCAAAGAGGTAAAATCACCCAAAGGCTCAAAGGCCCAAATTTTACTTCCCTCAACCTTGCCCTCTATTTTGGGACCTCATTCCTCTACCTTGAGCAGGAATCCCATTATCTCTACCAAAACCCCACCACCTCTTTTGGTTACACCTTCGTAGTTACTTTCTAACGCACCTCTCCTCATCGCACCAATAATAGCCATGCTACCTACCTTGAAATCTTCCACCTATAGCTCATTGGCCTCCTTGTCTAAACCAAATCCATCAACCAAGCACAACACCTTACCTAAGGCACCTATTACCAACCTTGATTCCAAACAACCTTCTACCTCAACAACCAAAACCAAGACCACTAAACCTTTACCACCTTTAGCTAAATCCTACTCAACCATTTTCCATAAGTTATTGTATACTTCTTGTTTAGACTTACCTCCTATCAGAACCTTTGACCCTCTTACTTCAAAACTCATCTAGTATAATGACTACATGGTGTGTTCTTATCATAGGACACCCGACCATGACATGAAATAAAAATCTCTCCAATCCATTATCCACCAACTTTATGATGAGGATGATCTATTAATAAATGAACCTCCCATAAGCCCTATACCAATCCCACCAACAACCACACCTACCCAATGCTTACCTTTTCTTCCACTCTCACCTCAAAGTGAAGATGAGTCTAACCAATCTTTTACCCCAACTCCCCCTCCTATCCATAATATCAACTTGATCACAAGATCGTAGTAGAAAGATAAGGGGAAGGTTAAGGTGTCCATTCCTTAGATGTATCCATCATTTACCTCCTAACCAACTCAAACCCATCCATCTCCATATTCAACCAAACCCAAGGTATCTATTTTAGGTGCCTCCCAATCTAACCCCTTAGAATCCATCAGAAAAGTTATTTTCAAGCAACTTCACCAGACCCCAAAAAATATGAGCTTGTATGAGTTGATCTCTATCTCTTCCCATAACTACCAAGCACTAATAGAGGCTTGGAATCCATAGAGGTCCAACCTGAATATCCCCAACCTATAGCAGCCTTTGATGGCACCCTTCAAATTTATAAACTTATTACCTTTAAGGATTTGCAAATACCTTCCATCTATATGGATGACCTAGATCCTACTCTCTTTATTACTACTTACATCAACCAGACCCACATCAAACGAGTCATGATTTATGGGGGAGCTAGTATCAACATCATCTCCCATGAATATAACCAACTCAACCTATCAGATAATGTAATGTCCAAAACTTCAACCATCCTTCAATCATTCAATGATACCATGGATATTACCTTGGGAACTATTATCCCTCATATCCATCTAGGACCTCGTACATTCCCTAAACTCTTCTATGTAGTGGAAAGTGAATTCCAATACAATGTTTTATTGGGATGACCCTGGATCTGCTCTATGGGTTGCATCCCCTCTACCCTTCACCATTACATCAATTTTGAGCATGAAGACCATGTCATCACCATCCAAGTTGACCCAAGTCCTTTTTTGACATGCAACATGACCTATCGCTCTAAAGATGTCCTCATACCCCCATCCAACACACCCTCAATAGATATATACCAAACTTTAACCAAAAAAGTGGATGTCATTTCCCCTTCCACCGATGAGGCATCCACCAATTCCTCTATCCCTTCAAGCCAAATCTCCACCATGGACCCTTTAGAATCAATGTTCTATCACCTTTCACTAGGGGAATATCACCTTTTAGCCCTTGATGATTTCCCTACTCCTCATGAGTATGGGAAACTTACTAACCAACTGGGATATGGCCCCAAGATCGAAACTATTGTTCCCTTTGAACCTCCCTAATATCAGACACATTTTGTCTATGGGGGGATCGATCAACCCCTTGGTGATTTTACCACCTCTCTTTCACCCCAAACATTTATTGCTGATTTTTCCTACCTAGATAAATTGAGCTTCACCAAGACATACCTCTATCGGTGTGCTTAGAAGGGATTTGGTCTTGGGAGATATGAGCATGGCCCATATGAGTTGGTCACCATTGAAATTAGGAATCCTCATGAGAAACATGACCTCAGTTTCATCCTACCCAACAAGAAGCAACCCAAACCACCTACCACTAGCATTGTTGAGGAAGATACCCCTTCCTCACCTACCTCTCCTCCATCCATGTGTGAGGATGATGACATCATCCAACTAATTTTTTTTCATCAACATGATTAGCCTTGGACCCTTGACTTATCAAAAATATGGGGAGATTGTAACCATCCCTTTGACCCATCCTGAGATGATAGGATGTGACTCTCCTACTATTAACAATGTTCAGTGTCAAGATGATGATTCCAATCTCACCTATATTTGTGCCCTAGATTCTTCCATCCACAAATCCTTTCCTCCCAAGACCTCAACCATGTTGAATGAATCCACTATGGATATTAACTTGGGCACTCCAGATAACCCTTGCATTGTCAAAATTGGCCAATCATTGACTTTTGAGGAACTTCAGTACTTCCCCTCTTTCCTTCGAGATCATAACATAGCTTTAGCTTGGTATTACAATGATATGCTTGGAATTGACCCCATCATTACTACTCATAATATATTCACCCACCATGATGCTAAGCTTGTCAAGCAAAAGCTTTAGCACATGCATCCTCACATAACCCTTCTCATCAAAAAAGAGCTTCAACATCTCCTATCTATCAATTTCATTCAACCCATTGACTATTTCTAATGGGTCTCAAATTTTTTACCTATCACCAAATCCATAGGGAGACTATGCATTTGTGTCAAATTTTGTGACCTCAACCTTGCTTGCTCCAAAGATGACTTTCCTTTTCCAAACACCGAATAGCTAGTTGATCTTACAGCCAGCCATGAGATGCTTATCTCATGGATAGATTTTTGGGTTACAATTAGATCCTAATTGCTCCCAAATATCAGCGTAAAACTACCTTTAGCACCTTTTGGGGAACCTTTTACTATATTGTCATGCCTTTTAGGCTAAATAACATTGGTGTAACCTACCAACATGCCATGACCTATATATTTCATGATCTTATCCATAATATTGTCGAGGACTATGTGGATGACCTTCTCAAAAAATACAAACTCCAAAAAGATCACTTGGCTATTCTTAAGATCATCTTTGAGCTCCTCATCCATTACCATGTCTGCCTTAACCCTTAGAAGTATGTTTTTAGGGTCTTGTCAGGAAATCTTCTTGGATTTATCATTTCCATCTGAGGAATAAAAGTTGATCCTGCCAAGATAAAAGCTATCATCAAAATGCTCCCTCCAACAAATCTTAAGTAACTTCATAGTTTATAGGGGAAGCTCCAATCCATTCACCGCTTTATCTCATAGTTTTCAAAATTGATGCCAACCCTTCCACCAACTTCTAAATAAGGATGTCTCTTTTAAGTGGGATAAAGACCATAAAAAGACCTTTAATTCACTCATAGAGTACCTTTTGTCACCACCTATCCTCACCCCTCCCAAGGATGAACATCCTTTCTACCTGTATATCTCTACCACCAACCACTCCCCAGGGGCAATGCTGGCTCATTGGGCTGATCAACATAGAGATAAATCCATCTACTACATTATCCACATGTTTTTAGAGTATGAGACTCACTATACCCATACTGAGAATCTTTGCTTAGATTTAATCTTTGTGGCCACCAAAATTTGCCACTACTTGCTTAACCACAAAACCTATGCCATAACCAACACCGACCCACTTAAGTACATGCACTCCAAGCCATGCCAAAACCATCGTATGGCCAAGTGGATCATGTTATTAGTAGAGTTTGATCTTGAGTTCCTTTAATAAAATTCAATTAAAAGGCAAGTCATTATCGACTAATTAGCTAAAACACCTTTAGCAGATAACCAACGTCCTCCTCTTAATTTCTCAGATGAGTCCATCATGACCCACTTTTAGGTGGATATTATCTATTAATTCACCATGTTCTTTGATGGGTCAAAGTGTTAGCATAGTGGTGGAGCTAGTGTCATCCTTATCTCCTTTGATGGTAAGCCTCTTCCTTTATCCTTCAAGCTTGATTTTGAATGTACTAACAACATGGCTAAATATGAAGCCCTAATAATAGGAATTCATACCACTTTAGCCTTAGAAGTCAAATGATAAATATCTTGAATGACTCCCAACTTGTGGTCAATCAAATCAATGTCTCTCACTAGTGTAATAATGATGTTTTACAATAGTATAAGCAATTAGTTGAAAAACTCTTAGCATCATTTGAACACTATCACATCCAATCAACCTTACTATCTACTAATAAGTTTTTCAAAAACATGGATTCCCTTACCTCTTAGATACCATCTGCACCTTCTAACTCTAAGATATCCATCATTTTCCACAAACTCACCCAACCTTCTTATGTCAAACCAAATTTTCCCACCATTTTTAATGTGGAGGAGACCCAAACTGATGTTTGGTATCAGCAAACCTTTGACTATCTTTACTTTGCCATAGTTCATTTGGGTCTTTCTAGGAATGATTGAAGAGCATTTATCAAGAGTACCTCACCTTATACCATACTAGGGGTATCCTTTACAAATGCAGCTTTGATGGCCTCCTTTTTCATTGCCTGCATAGTCACAAAGCCTCTTATGCTATCAAGGAAATGCATGATGGTATCTATGGTGGACACTTTAGTGGCCTCACTATAGCTAAACCTATCCTTCACCTCAGCTATTACTATCCTACCCTTAATCGAAACTATTGTGATTATGTGAAAAAGTGTGTTAAATGCTAGCAACATGCTAATTTGCATCATACACCTAGCTAGAGTCTTTACATTTCTACTGATTTTTGGCCCTTTTTACAATGGGGTCTAGACTTCATTGGTGAAATTAATCCCCATTCCTCATATGACACCACTTTATCATCACTATGATTGAATATTTTACCAAGTGGGTAGAGGCTATTCCTCTAGTATCGACTAAAGTGGAAAACACTATCAACTTTATCATCCATCATATCATCTATCACTTTGATGTTCCTCATAAGATTATCATTGACAATGGTTAATCCTTTTTAAAAAATCAAGTCCAAGGTCTATGTGATGCATTCAATATTAAATTAATCTTATCCTCACTATAGACACTAGAAAACCACACACTCAGTTCTAGTCATCAAAGTGCCTTGATCATCCCTTTTACACTTAAACATCAAAATGACCTATTTTTATCTAATCCATTCATCTAACTTATCCCGACTCACCTTGAGTCCAAGTTAGCTAAACTTATCCAAATCAACTCACTTTTTCTAGCTAACACCCTTTTCCACCCCTTGACTCTCTTCAAACCTACTTCTGCTTAACATCTTGACCGGTGACAGTTAAAGGTAACCATTGATAGTTACCCTAACTATCGATGGTTAGGTCCCTGAGCTGGTAACTCATCACCAACTATTCCTAGGATAATCAAGCACAAATTTAATATTTTTTTCCTGATCTATCTTCTAACCCATCATAAACACCTCATAATCTTATAATCTCATCTTCTTACTCTATCACCTTTTTCTTATTAAAAGAAGTGAGCAAGAGGAGAAATGGATCGAGAAATCAATATCCCAATTCTACATTTAGGTACTCAAGTTTTCCAAGCATTCAAAGATTCTTCACCCAGGTTTCTCTAGCAGCCACCAACCCGAACCTCTGGAAAAAAATTTCTAGTTCTCTTTTACATACCATTATTTTACCAAAATCATTTCAGATTAGGTAAGCTATTCATTTGTCTTTCTTCATCTACTTGGATATCTCTATCAATATCTTCCTCCTTACACCCTTCCCATGTCATTTTGATTACTTTATACCCTTTGCCCTATCATCCTATCATTACATATATTGAATAAACATGTACTCTTAGTTGTACTAGATTTGAGCATTCGCATGTACATTTTGAGCATTCTCAGTCCCATCAGGTAATTGTCGATGTTTACCCTTAACTGGTGATGGTTACCCATAACCACCAATGGTTACCCATAAATTTTGATGGTTAACCCTTGACCCAAGACCCTCATCTTTCTACCATTTAACCAAACCCTTGACCAGACCTTGTTTTCCCTTTTCCTATACTAGGCTAGATCAAAATAAACTAGAATAAACCAAAATAGACCAGAATAGAATAGAAAATTCATTTAGTAAATTATCATCTCTTTTGTTGGTTTATTATATCTTTAGCTTACATTTTCAAAGTATTCATTTTTATTACTTTCATGTATGCACATTTCCTTTCTTTTCTTTCAGCATTAACTTGTATCAGAGAGTGGATTGACAACCTCTATAGATAGCTCACACTTTCTTGGATCTAGCACTAGCTAGGCAATCCAACCTTCCTCCTTGTCTAAAAAAAAAGCTTGATTTGAGTTCTTTCTTATGTAGGTCATCTTCCCCTAGCCAAAGAAGAGTTCTCCACTTTGTCTAGTTTATGCACACATTTCTACCAGGTTTTTCTACCATACCTATTTTACCCTTTTCTACAAATTTTATCTCTTTATTTCTTCTTGGTCATAAAAGTGAAAATTATAGCGTAAATATTTTAGCACACTTGATGGGACCCTATTCCCTTTTTTTATTTTGTGGGGCCTAGTTATATTTCTTCTTTGTTGTATGCTCATTGAATGAAATCTAAAAAATTATTTTGGGTATAAAATAAATCTCTGCATTCATTGGTTTTCTTGTCTTAATTATCACACATAATTTAATTAAAGGCAACATAATTGAACCTTAGATCAATTATGTTACACAAACCAAACCACATCATAATCTAAACATCATAACATACCTGAGACAAGGCCCGACTAGGATTTCACCACCTAGTGGATGACCTTACCGTTTATGGTGATCCTACTTGGAGGTCATTACTAAGAGGAGGACCAACTTAGTTCTCTGGCTAAGTATAAAATCTGAAAATGATATATTGGTTAAGCACCCCAACTTAAATTTGGGTGCGTGAAGTGAGGGGATCAAGCCCCAATACCAAGCCATGTACTTTTTTTTAAGTACATATTTTCTTTGAGAACCATAACAAACCTAAAAACAACCTTAGACTTCTCTTCTAGTACCCACTCCACAAGCCAAGTCTTCTAACACTCTTTCACAACCTAAGGCATAAGCCAAAAAGTGAGATTAAAATGAATCCTAAGTTTAAATGAACTTTTAGTATATGCTTTGATTGTTTTGCTTTCTTTTTGTCTTCTCTTTGTGTAAGTTATAAGAAAATTACTTTCCATTATCTTATCTTTATCTATCTTGTCTCCATTTTCTTTGTTCAATGGATAACCCTCTTATCTTCTCTCTTATAGATCTTAAATTTACTAGGGTCATGGAGTATAATCAATCCACCTTAGTGCGATATCTTGCATCATGAGCCACTTGTGCTCTTGATCTTACCTATGACCAACCCCATCTCATTTTTCAACAACCATCTAACCATTACCTCTACCAACATACAACTCATCAACACTTTCAACCTCAATCACTTGACCCTTATTATATCCAAACCCAACCTCAACCATTTCAACATAACCCATCTTTGGGTTACTCATTTCAACCCACATCTCAACCTCATCAAACCTTTGATCACCCTACTCCCCCTTCACTCCAATCCCCTAACACCACTTTGTGGGGACCTTTTCCACTTCAAAATTGGGATCATGTTGATCACTTCACCCACAACTCCCAACCTAATATTACCCAAAACCAATCTGATTCTATCAAATACCCATCAAATCTCACCCCCAACTAACCAACAAATTGTCAACTACCACCTGAGCTAGTTACAATGTTATGGAACCGACATAACAAAATGGAATCAGCCATTTCTGGTATCCATGACCCACCGAATCTCACCTATCATCAATCAAACTTCAACTACAACCTTTCAATGACTTTTCAACAACCATTTCACCCTCCTCATATTCAACCAACAAACCTTCAACACCAATTTGACAATTATCCTAACTAACCCCATCTTCAAACTATTCAACCCCATCAACCATTGAAACACATACCCCAACTATCTTGTCAAACACCCCAACCCATTTTGGAGCAACCTTATTTATCTCAACATCAAGACTTGGGTTATCTTCTTTACTCTCAACCTGACCTATCCATTCAATCAAACCCCTCAACTCAATTAAATATACTCAACCAATCTACCCTCTCAACCCAATCAACCCAACTCAACTCATCATTCCAACCTAATTTATTCAACTAATCAATTTCATCAAACCAACCAACTCTTCACCTCAAGAGTCATTGGTGCACCCTCCTTCTAAGTGAGACACTTTGCTGAGGGAATCTTATTCCTCTATCCTTGATAAACTCTTAGAGGCTTCTTCCATCAACCTCCCTCCAATAAAGCCCATCAAAATTTTTCCTTCAAAACCAATTCAGATTAGAGATAATGAATTTCTCCCCTATCATCGCACCAATGGAAATAAAATAGATAGATGCGGCTCCTTTAGGAGGCTCATCCAAAACCTCATCGATCACAAGGAGGTCTCAAAAGGCATTCTCCAGGTTCCCCCCAATTTAGCCTTGGATATATTTAAGCAATCAATCATTCAACCCCTTCACTCTTTACTAAATAAACCTATGATCAAAGTCCTCAACATGATAAGGCCCTTCAGCTAGATTTGGTTCTTAGTTCATCCACAACTAAAGAATCCATAATTCAACCTTCAACCCAACCACTTACCAAACAAGTGGAAAATTTTCCACTTTCCTCTAAAATCACTTACATGGAACCAACCAACCTATCTTTTTCACTCACCTATATCAAAACAACCAATCAACACTTTTCTTTCACTCATGCGAAATCCACCAACCAATCTTCTTCTCCCTCTTATGGGGAATCTTCCTTACCAATCTTCAACCTAACCTTATCAACCATTGACCCAACCAAAATTCTCATCGATCTAACCTTACCTATCATCATCCATCTAACATCACCTCTCAAATTAATCCAACCAATAAAATAACTAAATAATTTATATTACCTCTTTCAACCGATCAAATCAACTAATCAGCCACTTCTCACTTATGGGGACCCATTTGACCAATCTATCTCTCTCACTTATAGGGAACCAACCCACCAATATTTTTCACTCACTTATGATGAATCTACCTTAACAAGCATCAAACCTATCTCCCCTAACATCAACCTAACCTTATCAACCATTAACCAAGCCAAAATTTCCATTGACCAAATGTTACCCACAATTATTTTCTCCACCTTACCTTACTCAACATTACCTTTCAAACCAACCCAACCAACACACCTCATGAACTCTTTATTCTACATCTTCCAACCCATCAAACCAACCCTTACATGCAATCAATCATCATTTACATACCTTTTAACTCAACCATAACCAACCTACCTAACAACCAATACCAAGTTCAACCCATCAAACCTACCCTTACCTACCTAAAACTAATCCAACCTCATTTTCCTAGACTTAGAGCAATAGAGTAAATTCCACCTGAACTACCACCCTTAACTTGAACCAATTAACCACTAACAACTAACCACTAACACCCCCTTTTGGAGATGGAGGAAGTCATCCTCACCCCTCCTCAACCTTTGTATTAACCCACACTTCCTCTTCAGGATCTTTTTCCCATCTTTGACCACCCATGGAAGGAGAAAACTAGGGGGAACTTTCCCTCCATAAGGCTTGGACCATTTGTCAATTAGATAACCATACCTTAACCAATTAACCCAACCTATTAACTAAACATATTGACCAACTAACCTTAGACCATTTGGAGTTCCTTTCTCCTTTACCCTACCAAGTCAAACCATTTGAGGGATTTAATTTCCCCTATTTTTTTTGGAGTTTCTTTCTCCTTCCCCCTACCAAATCGAACCATTTGGGGGATTTACTTTCCCCTCCTTTTTTGAGTTCTTCTCTCCTTCACCCTACTAACCCAAACCCATTTAGGGGAACTACTTTCCCCACCTTCTATTCAAGGGAGTTACTTTTCATACCAACTTGGGAGTCACCCTCTCCCTACCATTTGGAGATTACTTTTATCCTTCTTTACTGACCTATTTAGAGGGTCACCTTTCACTGATTTGTCTACCCATTCAGATATAACATTTTTCCTTTCCTTCCACCATGGGGTACATCAAATTGGGGCAGCCCATTTTGACACCATTAACCTAACCATTAGGAGTCATTTTCTCCTCAACCTTTTTGAAAATCACTCTCTCCACCAAGATATCACCAATCCAACTTCACCTCTTTTGCCCATCTCAATCCCTTGCACACTTAACTAAGTGTTGGAAAGTAGCTGGGGGACATCCACTCTCTTGATAGATATCAACCATTTCTGCAAGCATGGATTTGGGGCATACATAACCTCAACCTCCTCAAGTGTTTTTTACTTTACACGTTTGTTCTTCAATTAAACCAAGTTTCTTGTCACCTTGGTGTCTAACTTAAGCTCATCCATTATTTCTTATCACCTTCATCCCCTTCCCTTTAAGGATAATTGATTAAAACAAGATCATGTGATTATCCATCACAGAACTTTGCCTAATCTTAAGCATGGATACTATGACTCTACCCATGGCATGATCCTCATGGATATTTTCATCCCTTTTCAGATGGAATCCCATGATCATCATCTCTTAAACCATTTTCACCATTCATCCTTCTTTGACCTCCTTGTGTTATGGCTTCGCATCCATAAAGTAAAACATCTAGACCTACATAGACTTGTCCATATCTAAAAACTAGAATTTCTACCATTTGGGATACCAAAACAATATTTTGGGTCACAAACTATTTCCAACATTTGAAAATGGATCCCTTGAAGGACACTTTTCCCATATCTAGCTTGCTTAAAGAATATATTGATCCCTTGAAGGACAACTATCAAACTTGAACAAATAATTAACTTAGACCACAACCTTGAAGGATGGCTAAGTCAAACAAATTGAAAGCAATCATTTGAAGTTTCTTGCATCGTTCAACTTTGCAAACTTCTCAAAAGCAAGTGCATAAAGTCAAAATAGACCCTTTCTTAAAAGCAATACAATCATTCTCAAGAAAGTTGTACTCAGTTTTCCCTTTTTCTTTTTATAGCATTAGTAGACTTTTTGCATTGATTAGTCTACATCTAGCACATGGCATGGACTTGTCTATCATGGATCTTAGGTCACCTAGAGAAGGGGAAAGCTATCCCCACAATAAGGTCACCCAGTTTTCCTCACCCATTACCTATCACCCTCTACTTATCACCCACTACTTTTTATCCATTTTCTCTTTTGTCCTCCACAAATCAAGGGATTTGAGCTTAATTGACACAATGTGATCAAGATACCTTCTTTAACCATCAAACAAACAAACAAAATAAAAATCATGACAGGGTTTTATGTTCATAAACTCACCCATCTTTCCCTCATGGTCTTTATCAATCAGAACATCTCTTCCTCCTCATACTTTCATGACTACTTAGGAAGTCATGTCTTTCCCCTCTTCAAACATTAGAACCAACCCATCTAATTAACTACTTAGCAAATCTTCCCCCCAAATGCAACATGTGGTATATCCAATTGGGGCAACCTATTTAGAATCCACCCAACTTTCAACCATTTGGAGATACTCTTCTCTGTACACCTATTTGGGAGTCATAATATCTCTAACCCTATAGATATTTCCCTTTCCCCATCTACCATTAACCATCAAACTTTTGACCCAACCCTTGTGGAGGGAATTCTCTTTCCTTCCTCCTTCACCAAACCAATTGTGGGAAAATACTCTTTCTCCACCCTTTTTGAAAATACGTCATACTCTTTCCTTTTTTTTCTATCATGGGTTCATATAGACATATGTCTCATGATGTTCCCACCTTGCATAACATAACCTTTGACCTATCAAACTAACTGATCAATGAACATTGTCTTAGAGATTCCTTTCTCTTTCTTTCCCTCAGATTTTTTAGCATACTTTCTCCACTCCTTTTTGCATCACTTTCTTTGACCTAACACAACCATTTGACACCACCTCTCTTCGATCCATATTTACATTCATATGTTAACATTCAACCAAACCCCAAACCAAACAAGGCATGTATCTTGGAGATTCCTTCTCCATCACTTAGTTCTTGGAGAGTATTACTCTCCACCCTCTATCAACCCACTTTTTTTGATTGAAACCAACACTACCTTCAACCAAACCTAGATCATATGGTATGTTAAATTAGAGAAACTCATTTAAAAACCACCTTGACCTATTAGGAGAATTTATTTCCCCAAGATTTTTGGAGATTAATCTTCTCCTTCTTCCTTCCTCTTTTAAACAATCATCCAATTAGAACCATAACTAAATACGACCTGAATTCTTTGTTGGCTCCTATGTCCATAAAACTATATAGGCAACATCCACTTGCCTAGTGCATCTAGAGTCAGCTCAGCCACCCTCTTTCTAACATACCTTTCACCCAACCATTGATCATTATCTTTCTACCCACCTTTTACCATCTACCATTTGGAGATATCATTTTTCCATCCTTTTCTAACTATTCACAAATCACTTTTTTCCACATCACTATCCCAGTACTAGAACTACATTTGGCCTAAATTTTTTGTTAGATACTATGTCAATGGAACTATGTAGGCAATGTTCATTTTCATAGTGCATCTGGAGTCAGCTCGGCCATCCCTTTATTTTCAACCATCAACTATTGAACATTATCCTTGAACCATTACACCATGCCCATCTCAATGTTGACCATTTTGACCCAAACCTTTCACAGCTTTTTGTGATGACCTTATTGTGGTCTTTTTGACTGCACTAACTAACTTTGCCATGTTGAACATTCAAACATTTGAACATTTTTCACTTAGTGCATGACCAAAACATTTGAGTCCTCCATAGGATCACTTCTGATTTCAGATACCCACACATGGGATCACTTCTAAATTTGGATATGCATACAGACACTAATCAATTTTTCTCAAAAGGCTAACAAGTGTACCCAACTATCATAATATGGTCACGTGGTCTATTGGTCACCTTTCTTCTTAACACTAAGCTTATTTTTTACCAATATTGGCATCCTTAGTCCTTGCATGATCTTGGCCATCATATCTTTATCGCATCTTGTGTGCATGTTTATGTTACAAATGCCCAACTTTGAACCATCCTCTTGTCACTCACCTTTGTGACTAGCCATAAACTATTGATCAAACTACGACCCAATTTGATTTTTTCCTCATCCTCTCCTAGTTTGAGGGGGAACTCCTATACTTGGGACAAACTGACCTTCAACCAACCTTCAACCACAAGATCTATTTTTGTTTTTTAGCTTGCAAATACAAGCTACATAATAAAAAAGGGCAAAATGTAGACACTAAAAAACCACACAGTCGGTTCAAATAATCAAAGTGCCTTGATCATCCCTTTTACACTTAAAGCATTGAAATGACCTATTTTTATCTAAGACATTCATCTAACTTATCCTAACTCACCTTAAGTCTAAGTTAGCTAAACTTAGCCAACTCAACTCACTTTTTCTAGCTAACATCCTTTTATACCCTTTGGCCTTCTTCAAACCTACTTCTACTTACCACCTCGATCGATGACTGTTAAAGGTAACCATCGATGGTTACTATAACCATTGATGGTTAGGTCCCCAAGATGGTAACTCATCACTAGCTATTCTTGAGGCAATCAAGCACAAATTAAATAGTTTCTGCCTGATCCATCTTCTAACCCATCACAAACACCTCGTAATCTTACAATCTTATCTTCTTACTCCATCACCTTTTTCTTATAAAAAAAGTGAGCAAGAGGAGAAATGGATCTAAAAATCAATATCCCAATTCTATATTCAGGCTATCTTCATTCAGGTACTCAAGTCTTCTAGGCATTCAAAGATTATTCATGTAGGTTTTTCCAATATCCACCAACTTGAACCTCTAGCAAATTTCTTCTATCTCTCCTTTACATACCATTATGTTGTTGAAATCATTTTAGATCAGGTAAGATAATCATTTATTTTTATTTATTCTACTTGGATATCTCTATCAAGATCTTTCTCCTTACACCCTTCTCATCTCATTTCAATTACTTTGGGCCCTTTGCCATTTCAGCCTATCATTACTAGATCTCAAATAAACTTGTACCCTCAGCTATACTATATCTAAGCATTCCCAGTCCCATTAAGTAACCATTGATGGTTACCCCTAATCGATGATGGTTGCCCATAAATGTTGATGGTTAGCCCTCTGACCCAAGACCCTCATATTTCTACCATTTAACCAAACCCTTGACTAGATCCTATTTTCCTTTTTTTGTACCAAGTCAAACTAGAATAGACTAGAATATAATAAAACATTCATTTAGTAAATTAACATCTCTTTTGTTGGTTTATTATATCTTTAACTTACATTGTCAAAGTATTCATTTTTGTTACTTTCATGTATGCAACTTTCCTTTCTTTTCTTTCAGCATTAACTTGTATTAGAGAGTGGATTGACAACCTCCATAGATAGCTCACGCTTTCTTAGATCTAGCATTAACTAGGCAATCCACCCTTCCTCCTTGTCTAACAAACAAGCTTGCTTTGAGTGCTTTATTATGCAAGTCATCTTCCCCAAGCCAAAAAAGAGTTCTCCACTTCATCTGTTTCATGCGTGCATTTATACTTGGTTTTTATACCATATCTATTTTACCCTTTTTCATATATTTTATCTCTTTATTTCTTCTTAGTCATAAAAGTGAAAATTTTAGCATGAACACTCACCCTCAAGTGAATGGATAGTTTTATGCCTCTAATAAAACTTTTGATAACATGATAACTAAAATGTTCAATGCATCTAGTTTGGATTAGCATTCACACATCCCTTTTTGCCTTATGGGCATATTGTACTAGCATTAGAACCCTTACGGGTGCTACCCATTTCTCTCTTGTGTTTGGAGTGGAGATTGTCTTAGCTCTTGAAGTTCAAATCCCTTCTCTTTTCATATCTTTGCAAGAGCTCATTTATAAAAATGTTTATTGTCAGCACCGTTTATCTCAACTTGAGTTATTTTATGCACGTCATTTAGCCTTACCCATCTCCATGTCTATCAAGAGCACATCATGCATACGTATAACAAATACCTTAAAGTGTGTGACTTCAACATTGGAGATCTTGTCCTAAAGGAAAATCAACATGTCACTAATATGGAGAAAATCAAGTTAGAAAAGTTTAATTTTAATTAGCTTGGACCTTATATTATAACCCATAAGTGTGGATCAAAAACTTACCAATTGTCTTCTTTTAAAGGCCACCCAAAACCTAAACCCCTAAATGCTTCACATCTATGTCCATTCTTTTGTTAAGGAGGATCAATTCCACCTTTTGCTTTAACTATCCACACTCATTCATCTCCCCATTTTAGGGGAAACTGATTAAAACCAAATCATGTGATTATCTGTCATAGTCATAGCCTAATCTTGAAAAATGGGTACCACATCTCTACCCATAGCATGATTCTCATGGTACTTTCCATTCCTTTCACAATATGGATTCCTCTGGTCTTCATCACTTAAACCTCTTCACACCTAATCAACCTTCTTGTGCTTTTAGTTTTTCCTTCATAAAGGTGAACCCTTAAGCCTATATAAGCAAGTTTATGCCAAGCAAAATCAAAAAGTAAAAATTCCTATCACTAGTAATCATGGGTCATTCCTAACATTCACAGACTCCTCCTTTGAAGTTCAAATGGCCAAATGTAAATTAGATTGTTCCCTTAAAAGATAGCTATAAAAAAAACATTGAACAAAGTAAATAAGCTTGGACCACTCCCTTGAAGGATGGCTGAGTAAATCATTTTGTCAAAGGCATAACAATTACTTGGAAACTTCTCACATCAATTAGCTTCTCATTTACAACAATAAATTATAAGGCCCATTCTCAACATTATAACAAAATTAAACTAATTTTGAAAGTTATAATCGGTTGTCACACAACATAATAAAGTGGAAACTACAATCAAATTTCACAAGTAGACTTCCCACATTGATCAGTCTACACTTTATATGACATAAACTTGTATATACTGACTCTTTTGACACCTACATAAGAGGCATGCTAGATTCACAAATAGGTTCCATTTTCATCCATCTCCCCTATAAGTAAGGGATTTTTGAGCTTACTTAAAAATTATGTGGTCAAGACACCTTTTTAACCAACTAACGAATGCTAATGCAAAACATTCAAAGGCCATATGTTCATTAAGCCAATCCAACTTCAATTTTTGTTTTAGTCCTTATCAATGAAGAAGCATTGTTCCCTCTTCTTATTCGATCATGATTAATTGATTTTTTCATTATGGCATTTGTCCCTTGATTACATTCTTTGTCCTCCCATCTAGTGTTTTTAATTAAACTACCTCATAAATTTTATCTTAAAAACAAATTAACAACAAGTATAACCATAACCATAATCATAACCATAACCATAACAAGCATGATAATATCATAACATCTATAAGTAATTAAAACAAACAACCACTTTCTACCACATGTTTGAAATCTAAATAAAGAAATCCAAATACTCATTAAGATTTAGCATGTCATAAGCAAACATGAAGCATACCCATAAATCACCCCACTTTACAACCTAATTTGCTACCTTGAGGTCCCAAACCACCCCACACTACCTACCCAATCAATTTACCCACAATCCTAAAAAACCCTAACTAGGAGATCCACGTTTAAACTACACCTACCTTCACCCCAGTGCAATTGAAAATTCAAGATAACTACAAAATTAAGGGTATCCCCTACCTCATTTCATGACCACCACCATAGAGTTGGTCTTAGGCTTGCTCATCCTCATCTGTGCCTGCATGCTCTCTGCATCCTGACTAGTCCTCTAGGTCCACTCTCTACCTCAGCTAACAGTCAACCTCCACCTCAGCAGTGCTCATCAATAAGATATTTACCTAAAATCATGACAAAAACTAGAGATCAAAGTCAATAATTTACAAAGTAAAAATGAGTTAAAAGTGATTCACATTTCACTTTTACCTCATGGAATTTTAAGGTTTCCACCCTGACCATTGATAATCAGGGTGACCATTGATCGTTGCCCTTGAGCAGCCTAACCGTCGATGGTCAAGGAGCCCACCTTTTTTATTTTTGCCTAGAGCAACGCTCTTTAAGTAGACTCAAAATCAACCCACCCACCCATGGAGACTACCTTCTCCAACCACCCCAACCACCTCATCACCTCACCATTGGTCTATTTTGGCCCAACTAGTGTGTATTTTGTGACACTTTTTACCTAGTATTTTGACCATAGTGACAACATTGCCATGTTGACCACTTTTTTAACTCATTCTACCTTACACTCACCTGATTCACTTATGTCTTCTCAAAATCACTTCTTACCTTAGATACCCATGACACTTGACCTATTTATGTTTTCACTAGGAGCACTTCCTGCCTTAGATACCCACCGAAACATAGGCATCATCTAGAAGACTTGATAGGAATAACCTGATCAGTTATGCCTAGTGTTATGGCTTGATTACCCCATCACTTGTTCTTCTAACACTGACCTTTATTTTTACTAACTATGGCAACCTTATCAATACATGATCTTGGCTATCACACCTTTTTGTCCCACTTTGTGCACTTATTTGTTCTTCAATGCCCAACTTATCACCCACCTTCATGATGTTCATCTTCATCATCACCTTCACCCACCTTATCAAACCCACACCCAATTCTATTTTACCTTTTCAACTCCTGGTTTAAGGGGGAACACCTCCTCCCATACTCGGGGCAACCAAACCTTTGACCAACATTAGTTTTTGTTTTAAAGCTTGTTGATTCAAGCTACATAACAAAAAGGGGTAAAATGTAGACACCAAAAATCTACACACTATGATTCCAAATGTCAAAATTCCACTAGACTGCCTTAAGAACCCCTTGGGACCAATCTAACCCTTTGACCCCTAACCAAACCTAATCCATAGCTAGTTTGTTCAAACTAGATTAACCAACCTTTTACCCACTTTGATCCTTCACCCTCAATCATTGATGGTCAGGATGACCATTGATGGTTACCTTAACTGTCAACAGTCAGGGTGTAACTTATTACCCACCTAACATGCAAACCACCCACCTTGATTTTCTAAAAATAGCTCATCTTAATTCGTATGTGAGCCATTGTATGAGTAAGTTATGATTAGAAGGCCCAATTAACATTTTGTTTCAATTATCTTGCCTTACTTATAAGAAGAGAGGATTAAGAAGGTGAAAGGGAACTGCAATTATTATCAAGAACTTGTGCATCTAGAATTCTTTTTTTGTAGGTCATTCATCATCAGTAATCTAGTGCACTAGCTACTACATTAGAGATCCAACTTGCCACTATAGCTATACCAAAGTGCAAAGTACTATTACTCTATCAAAATACATCAAAATCCACCAATAGATCAATCACCTCTAGTATCCACTTGATCAACTTTCTATGACATAAGTATTTGATTTCCTACGTTTAATTACTTTATTTTCCTTTCACATTTAGCCTAGCACCAACCCCTCTCTTGGAATCCCAGTTTGTGATCCCATCAATTAGCCATTCACTAACCCAGATCTACAAATAGTAACCATCAATGGTTTTCCACAACCACTGACAATTTATTCAACCACTGATGGTCACCTTGACCATCGATAATCACCATAATCATCAATGGTCAGCCCGACCACCAATGATCACTGGGGTAGTAAATTATAGAAATCTATTTCCACCTACCTATCCTCAACCAAATATGATTTTTTATGTCCTTGCCTATTCACAGACCCCTACCTAATTTTTTGAAGCAGACCCCAATCATCTAGCACTAGTATTAATTAGCTTATCACTATTTTAATCATTTATAGTCTATTTCTTTAGTAATTATCTCTTATGTTCAATTTTAGTACCTTTTTATTATTGATGCAAGTACTTTATATTATGTTTATAAACTTAATTGTTTAAAACATGTGGATTGACAACCCCCAAGGAAGCTCTTACTTCTAGGATCTAAATATCACTAGGCAATCCACTCAACTATCTATCTAACAAATAAATTTGCTTTAGTGCTTTCTTATCTACAGGTCATCCTCCCAAGCCAAAGAGGAGCTCTTCATAATCTTCTAATTCAACATGCACACAACTAAATAGGTTTTTCAACCATACTCATATTTAGTTTTTTCTTCCTCTTTTCAAAATATAGGCAAAAATTCATTGAAATAATATGAAAGTGATGTGAAATAAAGACTAATGACCTTGCCTATACAAACCATATGGATCTTGGAGGTCCTCAGACATATACCTAAGCAATCATGAGAATTTTAATGGTTAAACACAACATACACAACCCTAAATTAAAATCTCATAAACTCAAAAAATCTTAACTTTCACAAAAAGATCTTAAACTTTGCTTAAAAGGGATTGTGTGGGATTGGAGGTGAGAAAGGATAGTTTCTAAGCCTGTGAGGCTGCAATGAAAGAAGGGAAGGTTTCCTTAAAGGTTGTGATGATTCTCCATCATGATTATAACATCATATTACATGTTTTTGGGTTACATATGAGGCTCTATAGGTACCATTGAGTCAGATACAGTGTTCATTATATAGTGGTTCTAAAGTATACAAAAGCCTTTCTTCCTTGAGACATTCTAAGGTGACAAAGGGACATTGGGCATCTAGTTTGAGTAAGGAGGCATTGGAAGCCTTGAAAACTTATGCAACTCCTCAACCCAATCCACAACCTTTATTGAAGGCATTAAACCTTTGACCTTTGCACAAGCTTGTCTGCAGGTTACACACAGGGGCTAGTCATCAACATATGCTAGCCATGTAAGCTCACATGTGTGATTCAAGTTATAAAAATGTTATGGAAGGATTATTCAAGACTTGAGGGAATATTATCAATGACTAGTTTGAGCAAACCAATCAAAAATATTTGAAAACCATTCAATCCAAGTTAGTCTGTGTAGATGAGAGGGGCATAGGGATTCCCTAACTTCTTAAGGAATGTTCATAAACATTTAGAGACCAATCCCAAGATAAATACCCATGGTTGGAATTTTCCTGAGTTTACTTTATCTAGTTATGAGTTTGGGCCCCCATTCTCTCTCCTTTGTATGGTACAAGCATGAATAGGAAGAGATCTCTAATCTTGTCAATGAGCTCAAGGGAGAGATGGAATAGTTTTGAGCTCCTAATACATTAAAAAACACTGATCTCTTCACAATTTGAAATTTTTGACCTCCCTTTGCAAAATCATGACTCCACTTGGGCTGGTCCATATAGTAAAGATCTATACTATTGAAGAAACCTGTACAATCTGCCATTTTATCTATAATTTTCCTTATTTTAGACCTAACACATTGTTATTAGGTGTTGTGGATGGAAAATAGGATCCATATAACACTTTTATCTTGGTGTAATGAATTGAGGGAGTTGAAGATTCACAATTCAACACGTGTGGGGCCATTTGAGAGGAATTGACATTGACTATGGTGTTAGTAGATTCAATGAGGCATGAAATAGTCTAGTGATGGATTAATGATGTTTATGAGGTCCATTAGAGGCATGTGGGGTGCTTTATTTGTCTATTAAGTCCAGATTAGGTCTCATTATGACCAAAAAACCATTGACTTTGCACACATATATGATCTTAAAAGGGTGTATCAATTGAATTATCAAGATAATACATATAAAAGACCCTTATGATATATGAGAAACCTAAAATTAACATTAATAACCTTCTATGATGTTCATTGAAAGTGAGAATACCTCGTGTTATCGGGCAGAACCAATATGCTTATAAGGCTCTATCAAATTGCCTTCTCAGTTCACCTTCAGCATGGCATCTTTCACATGTTGAGGACCCACCAAAGTGATCAAGGACCATCTAGTCATGTTTGACCATCATAATAACACTTTAATCATGATGGAAAAGATAAATGAATACTGACAAATCAAAGTCATGATCATGACAAGACAGTGGACTGTTTGAAAAACTCTCACAACTCACAAGGACAAGATGCAATCATGAGATTAATGATGGGCTAGGACTCAAGGAATTAGGTTGATCACTTTCTAGGTTTGGGACTATAAATGGTCAATAATTATAACACACCATTCAAATGGATCAGTCATAGACATCCATGGGCAATGTGGCTAGGCCAAAACATAAACATGATAGATCACAAACTTAGAGCTATAACTATTATATTTTATATTTGTATTGTAAAAAATCATGGTATATATATTGATATGGACATTTATTGGTCTATGATTTGTATTTTTATGTGGATGGATGTATGGATATATTTCCTTTCTAGCACATGTATTTTACTTTTGTTTTACATGTTATGAGAACTAAGTGATGTATGTTTTCTTTTCTAGCATTATGTCATACACATGCATGGTTAAAAAGAAAATCAAAATGATTTGAAAAAGTATAAATAATCAAAACAAATGTAATACACACCTTATCATGATGGTAAATGTGTAAAAATAAAAGATGAATAAATATAAGAAACCAAAATGGTAAAGTAAAAGGTAAAAAATGTTTTCAAACCTTATAAAAAAAATTGCACTAAATTAAAGCAAATAAATGCCATAATATATCCCATTGAGAAGTATGAAAATTCGTAATAAAATGGAAAACATGTGAAAACCAAATGGTATAAAAACAATTGAATAATAAAGTTAATTAATCGTAGTAAATCAAGATGGGAAGTATGAAAACAAAAATAAAATACAAGTGTAAATCAAATTAATTATACTAAATTAAGATGGGAAGTATGAGTAATTTAATAAAATGGTTGTAAAAATGCATGCAATCATAAAATGAGAAGATAAAAGTGAAGTGTTTATGAAGTAACCATAAACCATACTAAATCAAGATGGGAAATATGTTAATGACGTGTAAATCATAATGTGATATAGATTATAACAAATTTGAAGCACGTAATTTTATTGTGAATTGGTTATGGTATGAATTGGGTATTAGAATATTTTTTGAGAAAATCTTGGTCCTATCCACGGTCTTACACTAAAAATTAAAAGGGAACACCAATGAGGTGAAAACAATTATGGGAATAAAAAGATGTTTTGATGTGGTAATTTGTGAGGAAAGCTTGGTCCTATCCATGGTATTGAGATAATGGGTGATTTTTTAAATATAATTTGAGGTTATCGAGCTCACCAAGGCATAAAAATACCTAAATTTTCTTGGTCAACCTTAGTATTATGCCAACAATGCAGATATTCAATTCAAAATGTGATACATAAGATTTTAAATGGGAAGGAATGTGTCACGATTTATATATCAAATGATCTATCCCCCTCTATGTTAAGAGTATTGATCTAGAAGATGAAATAAACAAAATCTACAACATCACAATGCGAGTAGAGAAATTGGAACCGACTGGGGATGGCATCCTAAGTTAGGAAGAGGCATAGTTTACCTTTGATACTATGAGCATTGCCTTTGATTGATGGGTAAATGAATCCTTTAAAATGACCTACCAAAAATGTGTCATGGTGAAATTAAGTCCTTATATCCATCATGCATGAAATGCATTATGTGATATCGTTAAGCCCTCTCCAAGTATCAAGAAGATATAAATGTTGTGCACCACATCCAAAGTTAACAAAGTGTTATCTATAAGTAAGGGAAAGTTTGTTGTGTTTCCACTATATGATGTATCCATAGGCACTATCCCATTTCTATATGACTTATAATCATGTGTCCCCAAGGAAAAGGATAGATTTGGTGCCTTAGTATACACCCTAAAAAACATTTTTGTGCATTAGTGTGATACTCAAAAGCCAAATATTCTCACTCGGATAGAAGTTAATAATGTTATATGCTCTAAGTTTGATCATAGTAATGACTACAAAGGTCCACCCACATATAGTGGTAACTCTTATCCATGGATTCATATTCATGAGTGTCAGTAAAAATGGATAAGGTAAACACCTTGTTTCTTAGTAGAACTATGGGTTCATATTTTCTACTGAACATTGAAGACTTGGACCTGAGCATGGTACATTATAAATGAGATGTCCCAAGATACTCATGAATAAATAGTTATAAATGATAAATTCATGTATACTTTTTCCTTCTCCTCATCCAATTTGGAGCAAATCTAACCCTTGCACTACATCCATCATGTCATTCTAGAAGATGACACCATAATGAGGAATAATTCAAAGAGATGTGTAGTAAGAAGGAAATCATTTTACCCTAGTTATTTGGGTAATTAGGGTAAATAGTGACTCTAGTGATGATGATGATGAGGTGGTGTGAATGGTGAAAATTTGGCAATATATGGCTAAGAAGTATAAGAACAATCATAGGTAGTTGAAGCACCCCAAGAAGAAACCCCTAGTCACTTACGAGTCAAAACTTCCCATGGGAAGTGAGAAGTGATTAATTTACCAATTAATTAGCATGAATTTTATTGAGATCCTATATTAACTACCAAATTGAATTTGGATAAGAAGAATAACCCAAGATAGTCACCATTACAGACTATTGGTCTGATGTAGAATTGGCATGCATCATAAAACTACTCTAGGAATGCCAAGACATTTTCCCAAGAAGCTACACATAAATGAAGAGTTTTCATCTTTCTTAGGTAAAAATAAGGATCACAGTGGTGGATGGTGTGACACCCATGAATAAGTATCCATACTAAATAAAACCAAACCTACATGCTAAAGTAAAGGTAGAGATTGATAACATGTTGGTTATAGGTGTGACCTACCCAGTGGAGGAGTTTGAATGGGTGAGCCCCATGGTTATCAACATCAAAAATTATGTACACATACACATATACATAAAATGCTAGCTACTCAACACAACATGCATCACTGACCCCTTTCCCACCCCCTTCACTAAGTAAATACTTGAAGGAGCAGGAGGTTATGAGGTTTACACTTTCACTGATGGATTTTCAGACCATCACTAAGTGTAAATTGAGAAGGAGGACAATCCCAATACCACCTTTTTAATTGATTGGGGTTTGTTTTCCTACAATGCCATAAAATTTAGCCTAGATAATGTTCTTATTATCTTTTCATGTGTCATCATAGTGGCCATTAAAAATTTTGTTCATTAATTCCTTTAGTTATATCTGTATGGCTGGATAGTTTATGGGCTATTGAAGGATCACCATGACAATTTTCACTTCATCTTTAAGTATTGTTGCTAGCTTCAAATATAAATTTAATAAATGCATATTTTTTATGCCCTTTGGCATAAATGAATATGGATTTGATGTATCCATGTAAAATCTCATGGAAATAGACTCCATGGTGGAACCCCAAGAAGAGCAACCCAATGCACAAAAATGGAATTTGTAGGAAGAAGAAGACATAGAGCCTAAAGAGAGAAAAATGTTAAGGAAATCCATATGGGTAGAAGAGATTCTCTAGCAGACATAAAAATAAAAAGAAGAAACCATTAACACTAGAGTGTACAGCATCCTAAGGGAATAAGATCTATGCATGCAGACAACAATGAGGCCCAAACATGGCACAAAAAAAATATACAAGCATATGTCCTTTAATTTGGACACATATTTATACAAGCCATGGTTTTTAGTCCCCAAAACTATAGATTGAATCATTCATCAAAATCTTAGTGAAGGAAGAGACTTTTTTTCATCAATCCTATGAATATGTATGACGTGAAAGCAAGGAGTGCACTAGTGAAGTTAACTTTAGAGGTTGTTAGATAAAACTTGTTGAGCAACACATCATACAAGCAATAAAGGCACGTAATAACTTAAGTGCTAAAGTCACTCAAAGAGGAAGAGAAGAAACATGCCAAATTAAAAAGTGTACAAGAAGTGCTTAGAAACAGAGTGTGAGGTAATGACCATGAAGCTAAAAACTCTAAAGTTATCTGAACTGTTCATGAAGGAACAACCAATCCTATTAGATAGAGTAGATATAGTTCAGGCCAAACACATGGAAAATCTAGATATTATAATTGATAAATTCCTAAAGAGAGGGATAGGCTTCAAAGATGCACGTGAGGAAAATAAGAAAATCCAATTTGAGTTCTTCGAGCAATTTCAAAATTGTGAGGACACATTGAATAAGCTCTCAGAGAGCATGATAATGATACAAAAACTATTTCTAAATTTATTATGGTAAACTTCCATAATAAATGTGAATCTCTTCAAATAACAATAAGATCAAGGCACACTAGTGATCTAGGTCTATACAAAGAAAATTGAGGAATGCATAATTATTTTTTAAGGCATTAATGAAATGGGCTAAAAAATAAGTGTGAAGGCATTTGAGTGTTGCTTCTCGAATTTTCAATTGAATAGTATATTCAAAGAGAGATTTCTTGAGGAAAAAGTAAATGATGCCACCAAGAAGATAAATAAGGTAAAATAATAGGTTGAATAACTCTAAGAACAACCTCCAACATTAAAGGAATTTGGTGCACAAATAATAAGCATCATGGAGAATATAGAGGGTGCACTAACAAGATGGGCCACCTTTGAAAAATAAATAAATTAGTATGCCCCTGAATTCTTTTATTCAATGAAATAAATCCTAAATATTCACTAATTATGGATGCACGTAGGGGTAACTAGAAAAAACACACACATAAACTAGGATAAATGAGCAAAGTTTAGGGGCATCTCATGTTTTGAATAAATGTGGAATTAGAGATAATGAGTCTGGTTCAGATCTTCATAATGAAAACATGGCAAACATGAAGCTAAACACAAAACTTATTTCAAAACCATATTATATTCTCACACTATAAATTATTTCCTATTACATATTCATTCAAGTGTTATACTTCTATAAAAATGCTTTTCTTATAAACAGGGTGAAACATATCACCACAAATCTCTTCCATAATATCTCCTCACACCTTATTCTTATTCACAAACCTATAATTTTAATATTGTTATAACTCACAATAAAATCATAACTAAATAATATATTCTAACAACTAATCTATATTCATAATATTATTGTAAAAATATTATGACAACCAAATATATTCCACCCAAATATATTTAACAGTGAATTATTACTTCGTAATTATTCACATAAATTAATATGAGGACTAACCATTTCCTAACATCCTGACCCTTAGGCCTTACAGGGTAATTTGTGTTTCATAAGAATTAATAAAAGTAAATAAGGAACACATCAACTTCTTATCAACCATTCATTGTCAAGAACACATCAATCGAATTAGTGTGGGAACTTTGAATAGGTAATATATCATCAACCATTCACTACGGGAACCACATCAAATTATATAGTGTGGAAACTCTGAGCAGGAACCATTTGTTCAAATTTAACTCCTATATCTCCTAAACACATTTTTTATGTAGTACACTATGTGGGAAAATAGAAAATTCACCTCTTATTCCTCACACACACAAACAAGTGCATATATATATATATATATATATATATATATATATATATATATATATATATATATATATATATATATCACTATAGCATAAGCACCCCTTCATTACTAGTTAATGAGAGACATAGAAAGCCTCCATCCTCTAGTGTCCTCTAACCTCCAACAGGTCATTGCTTACTCAACTAATTAATATTTGAAGCTCAAAATTTACATGTCATGTATTAGTAGATAATCCACCCCGTAATTTTGAAGATTAAACAGGATGTCAGGTTCACCCGATATTGCATCCATACAAGAGGATTTTACATTTGACTTTGACAATTTTGACAAACTCAAAAAAATACTCTTTTGACATTTTTGAATCTTTTGATGACCAAATATTTACATTGACAACATACATTAACTCGGTCTCAATGAAAAATGACTCAACACAAAAAAAACTTTGACACTTAATATATTTTTGTACATTAAAAAATAAACCTTGGACTTGCAAGTTTTGATAATACCTTTGTACTCTTAAAAAAACAAAATAAATATGCCAAACTTAAAACTGAAGCTAAAGACATTAAAATATCGAATGAACTAGAAACCTGAATAACTTTTATTATCTATTTGACTCACCTGAGGATAATAGACTAAACCTATCAAATTACTAATAAACAATAAAGAGACACTACTATATCTTAAAAATAAAATACCTAATACCTTTATATGGCAATGTCAGTGTAACAATGAAGTTGGTGGTTAATGTTTGCATGGAGACTAGATCCTGGGCGGTGAGAAGAATTCAATGCCATGAGTTTGAAGGCTCCAAAGCTGAGTCTAGAGTCTTCACACCAAATACATTTGGAGAGGTTATTTAAAACCTACAGTGGTGTCATGTGATCATCCACTGCCTTCATATACATCTGGATTCACTATGGCTAAATGGCATCAAGCCATGCAGATTTGAGGCAAGATTATGTGGGGTTTATAGAATGAATTCATTAGCTATTAAATGATAATAGCATCAACACATGTACACACTATAACTTATGTTTTCACTAAATAAATGCATGGTAAATTAGCTGTGCAAGACTATGGATACTAGTCGTAGATGTAAGATCATCAAAGATGCCAACAAAATTAAACTAGAATCTTTAAAATATTCATTTGAAAATTTTATTACAATTTCTTATAGTCATCCTTTTTGGGTGGCACTATAAATTTCTCTATGTTTTGAAACTGTAAGAATTTTCACAAAGAATTGAGCACAACTAAGACCGTATATGTCTGCTTTTAGAGTCGTGAGCATGAAAATATAAAATATATGCTATAAGACACTCTCAAACCTTTGGGTGCTTCCCTTCTTGTCCACAAGTATCTAATAAAAAATCCTCAATCTTAATCTTATTGAATCTAACTCTACACACACCAAAGCATCCTAAAAACTATCAAACTATTTTTTCTCACAAGAAAACTATCATGCACAAGGGCGAATAGGATTATGCTTGCCCATCATAAATTGATTAACCTTCCTTGAGATAGAAATTTAATGATATATTATAGGATCATCCCATTTTGATACCAAATAATGAGTCTAGTTCAAATCTTCATAAAGAAAACATGGAAAACATGAAGTTGAACATAGAAATTAATTCAAAACCATATTATATTATCACACTGTAAATTATTTCCTATTACATATTCATTTGAGTATTATAATTATATAGGAATGCTTTTCCTATGAACAGGGTAAACCCTAAAAAATATCTCCCATAATATCTCCTCACACCCTATTCTTATTCGCAAACCTATAATCGTAATATTATTATAAATCAAAACAATACCACAACCGAATAATATATTCTAACAACTAATCTATATTCATAATATTTTTGTAACAATATTACGATAACTAAATATGTTCTACCTAAATATATTTAACAATAAATTATTACTTTCATAATTATTCACACAAATTAATGTGAGGACTAACCATTTCCTAACAAGAGAAGCACGCAAGGTAGGTACACTTGGGCCAAAATCCCTAAAAGATAAACAACACATACCTAGTCAAGAAGCATTGAAGAATGCATAGCATAAGGATCGAGAAGATAATCATGCAAGAATAAATGTGCAATGAGATGCAATATAGCATGTAAGAAGCTTGTGGTGAGATGGTAGGATGAACCTAAAGAAGTATAAAATAGTATGCATGATGGTGTTAAGACTAATGAATATATAATCAATGCCCTAAATGGATCAAAAAAAGAGGTGGAAGGCAAATCTAAACAAAGGGAAGAGATTAGTGGGTTGTTCAAAGATGGCCAGCCAAGTTATTTTAAGGGGATGTTGACCCAATATTTTGGCTAGATTTAATATTTATGACCAAGTTCATATGTGCATGTGACCAATGTGGATATATATTGGCACTAGTACCCTAAGAAAATAAAACTTGGTACACACCAACAAAATAGACCATAGACATGAACCCAATAGTTTAGTCAAATAAATGGAGAAAGTGACTATGTGTTATGTCAAACCTACCCAACTCAACATGGTTTATGGATTAAAAATGGAAGTTACTAATTGCAATTAGATTTTGATAGGTATATGATAAGTGAAGTCAAATGATGAAGTATCTAAATTTGAGTATAACATTGCTTGAACTTCCAAGTGGAAGATAATAACATTAATTGAGATTGGTTATAGCTGAGATACCAGATGACACATAGAGCCTCTTAGAGGCCTATAAAAGGCAAACATTTGAGAAGAATAAAGGTTTTCATTGAAGAGTTAATTAATGAACAAGGAATCACTTCCAAATGGTTAACAGATTCAAGGAAGGGAGAGGAATGTTGCTTGAGTGAAAAGAGGAATAGTTAGCTTGTGATATTTCTAAAGTTTTCATTAAACACCTTGTAATCCTTATAATCATTATTTGATAAGTAATCGATAAGGCTTTTTTTTGTTTTTTTGTTATCTTTATTTATGGCTATACAATACTGTTAATATGCTTAGACTAATTTTGTTCTTACACTTAACAATGTATTTCTTATGAAGGGATGAATACTTAGTGGAATCATGTGATTGTGCTATAGTTTATCATTGTACCCTTATGTTGATTAGTGCATCCATGTTTTTGTTCATATGTATGTATGATTATTTCCATGTGATAATAACATAGTAAATAGTAAACATTAAGTACTCCTATGCACACAAATATGTGCATGAGATAATGTTTGGCTTCATCATTTCCAACTAACTCCGACCCAAATTGGCTACCTATTTTTTCACCTTGGGTGAGTGTGCAACAATAATTTGTGTGATATTTCAATGTAGGAAGATTAGTGTTGGAGGTGCATAAGACTAACACACAAGTGGATAATAGAATCCAACACTCAAAATATCTGTAAGTATAACTATTTATTAAATGTTACATACGATCCTTAAGCTTTATGACTAACTAGCCTAAGTGTAAGTAAATTCTTATAGGCACAAGACCCACCTACTTAAAATAATGCTCTTAATAACTTACTACAAGTATTGAATATTTATAACACCACCATGTGCCAAAAAACTTAAATGTTCAAAAAAATCCCAATGCACCATGTAACTTATAATAACATAAGGCATCATGCCAAAGCAAATCACAAGAATATCTGTGCCTAGGACATGTTACACAAAGATCACATCCTCATAAGGTTATTGTAGTGATTCATGAATAAAATATACACAAAAGACTCCTTTCACAATTATCCTCAATTCACACTATTACACACTAACCTCCTTTATATGGTATCATAAATAAAGCTACAAAATAGAACCTTTGGCATTATAAGGCTCAAAGCCTTCTACTTTCTATGAAACTGCAAAAAGACTTGTGCATCATTTCACATGTTATATCAAGTTTTACATGCCAACATGGCTTCATTGAAGAATAACATATGTGCACAAAGGTTGTGCAATCACAATAATTAGATTTTCACATGCATAAGGTAATAAAAAATAATGTAAATAAATTTTATGCAAGAATATTTTTGCACAACATGACTTAACTTATTTTATAATTTAAATGTGTTTACTTGATGGGTAAGTGCACAAAGTTGGGGGTCAATTTTGTGAACATTTTAGGTAATGTGATCATGTTAATTAATAATGTGATCACATTATATTGAAAAATAATGTAATTAAATTATTAATGTGATCACGTTATTATCATTTTCAATAACATGATCATGTTACTTTTGTATAAAAATAAATAAAAATTAAAACTCAAATGTAAAATCCTCTTTTTACATTCAAGTTTCCTTGCTATCCTCCAGCTTATATGATCATGTTTTGGGTGGAATAGACCAAAGAGTGCCAGAAAGCTACCAAATTCATCCCACGAACCTGTTGATCGATGGTGCTGCCATATAGGAGAGGTAAGTGATAGAAATCTTCCCTATTTAACCCTAATTTTTCATTATTTTCATTATTTAACCCTAATTTTTCATTATAATTTATTTTTTTTCAACAATCCATCCTGTTAACCCTCCCAACCTTCCATAGAATCCTCTTGTTGTTCCTCCTCCTAACCCTCCACCTAAACCTCCACCTAAACCTCCATAAAAACCCTTGTGTTCCTCATCTTACCCTCCTACAATTCCCCAAAACCCCATGAAAGTCAAGAGATTTTAATTAAAAACATTGTGGGCAATAAACTTGAAATTGAAGAGTAAATTGGGAGAATAATGGAGCTCACTTCGACCAACCCCTACCACACCTAGCTAGCCAATTCCCTAAAGACCTTCTTAGGTCAAATTGACTCTATAATGAGTCAAATTGATAGGTGGACCTCATATAGGGATGCTTATAGGGCATATTATGCTGAAAAATTATTAGAAATTCAAGTCAAGAATAAAGAAATTTAAAAATCCTCCATTTATGCCCTATTCATTGACCCAGCCACCAATACCCTATTTTTCAAAACTGCTAAACATTTTCCTATCCATCATTGCGTATATAACTTAATCAAAACCAATTTTTGGGATTGATGGTGGATGGTGTTTGACTATCCAAATTTTAATAACCATGATATCTCATTATAATTTTTGAGTAAACTCTATTGTGAGTTTTTCTTTAATGAGATTCCAAATTATTTTGATTTTAGTGAGTTTCAGGGTCAAAGGAAAGGCTCTGTGTAGGATCGACCAGGTACACGTCATACATCTAATTGGATTACATAGATCTATATCCAAAAGCCTCTTAAGCCTAAAATCCCCTCTATAGTTCATTAAGTCATGGATATAGACACTTTTCATGCTCTTAGTTCACTCATTGATACACGCATTCAGCATACAAGTAGGCTTTCACAAAGTAATGCTAGAGATGCACCACCTACTATGCATACTTGACCCCACCCTTGCAGTTCTTATGGATCTATGTGCATAGGACCTTATGATGATGATGGCACTGGTGGTTTAGAGGGATTGAATAACATTCTTCTTATTGATGAGTTTTTGGCACACACATTTGGTGTGTAGACATCAACCATTACACAGATATAGGTATATTTTATATAAATGTCATGTTAAATTTAAGTTATATTTACAAATTTAATTTAGCTAGCAATTAATTTACATAAAAATCAAATAATATATATGTCATTTTTTATGTCATAGGAGGTGACAATGCCTTCATCATTACAGTCGACATTTACAAAATTTGATTTGTTACAGTCGTTGTTTACATATTTGGATCCAGTTGTTGGCCCATCCACTACTACATCTGTCTTTGTTAGGATGACAACATTTACTTATACAGAGTTAAAATTTTGATTTAATATTATACTCTATATACATTTAGTCTATGTATATTTGCCTTGTAAGTTTAAGTTAAATTTATCTTTCTCTATTTTCATACTTTGTTTTCATGTTCTCTCTCTTTATCCTTGTTATGTTCTTTACAATAGTCTTATGTGTTTTCATAAGTATGCATGATAATTTTATTTTATCCTTCCACAATACTTATAAGATCACCTCCCTGCTCAATTACATCTCATTTCATACATCCAACCATTCCATACAACTCCCAAGCATCAACTCTTCACTGAAATCTTCTTTCCTCTTTGACACCTTCCTTCTACTAGCCCTTTTTGAGGCAAACCTCCTTATTCTGAGTAAACTACGAAGCTCCTAACCAAACTAAACCCACATTCAAATACCCCTTTACATCACATAGCTTATGTAGGTACTTTCATAATTTAACTCTCTTTGGAGAACACCCAACTCAAGACCCCTTAGGACTAATTAGGTCTCCTAGGCCTAATTAAAGGCTACTAACTATGAAATCATACCATATGGACTCAAATCAACTTCAAACCTTCAAAATCCTCTTCATCCTATATAAATACACTGGTCCATAATTTTTGGAGATGGGTTGATCATCTTGGGGGTACAATGAACCTTTGGAAGTTGTTATGAGGTATCACAAACTATTAAAGAGGAACCACAATAGTTTCAAGCTATGAGAATGGGCTCAATGGTATATAACTAATTTTGGTAGATCCCAAAAATATCCCATGAATAATCTCATTCAATATTAGATAAGGGTAGTTCACATGCCATGAGGATACTTATAAAATGAAGAACACATAACTAGGGGTCCTTCTAGGTAACACTATCTTGAAAATGAAGTTGTTAAGCTCAATATAGTCATATTCTCATTTTGACTTATGTCACCATTATGATTATACATAAATCCACATGTTACCCTTGAAAATGAGTGATAATATCAAGGGAATTTAAGGTAAAAGAGAAGAAATGTGCATCATTAAAAATATACATAACATAACAAACATATATGTTTTGCTCTTTACATCTAATTTACTTCTCTTCTCAAGCATTAATGAAAAAATAACACAAGAAAAAACATAAAAGTCATGAATGGTCAAGTATGTTGGACCATGCTTCCTTGGGAATAACATCCTTCAATGCTCTGGTCATTGATTAAGGATGTAGATGTCGTATTTATATCTTCTACTATGGTACATTTTTTCTTTATATTACCTGAGGTCAATACACTATTTTACAATAAATCTATTACATGATTCTATGGATAGGATGTTATTTATGAAGAAAACATGAAGCACATTTTTACGCAAAATATTTGAAACTTCCTAATGAATATACACCCATTTTCCTAGTGTAAGTTAGCTTGGAAGTGATAATATCATATTAAATGGGAGTCTCATTCATATACCTCTTTCCCAAAGACTTTCTTAATAATGAAAACTAAAATTTCTACGACCATATTGCATCTAAAACCATAAGGACACAAACTTGACATGACTGCACATGTAGCATTTACTTGCTCGTATTTGATATGGGTAAACACAAACAATCCCTTTTCTCTCCTTCCCATCTATATTTGTACACCCAACATTTTTATAAGATCCATATATATATATTTTATGGTAGGCATGTGCAATAAATATCCCACACCAATCTACTTGCAATGTTTCCTATATATAATAAAAATCCATGGCTTTAGTTGATGGATCATTCTTTGTTAACATGAACTTTTCCAAAAGTGCTTTGGCATATTTTTATTTGTCATACATATAGTATGATAAAATTTCCAGCACTCTATGCCTAAATAATAATTTAGGAGGTCTAAATTACTCATGTCAAAATTAGAACATAAATTAGTTTCTAATTGCTGAAGTGTGGTGGCCATGTTACCTATGATGGAAATATAATCAACATAGATAATGAGTATCACTATGTTATCATTGTCACCTTTAACATGTAAATTCATATCATAAATACTTAATATGATTAAATAATCTTTGAGGTGCTGATCTATTTGGCTATAATAGGTTTGTGGAGCATGCCTAAGTTCCTATAATGACTTAACAAACCCACAAACCCAATGGTCGCTCTTTGGGACCATGTATCCTTTTAGCTATACTATGTAAACTTGCTCACCAAAATCACAATTCAAGGACATGCTCTTCACATCTATTTGATACACATTCCAATCATACTAAAAGATAATAATTTAAGGTAATATATAAGTTTGGGGGGAAAGCCACCATTTGTGTTGGTACTAAAATATGTTCCAACCTCAATAATTACACCTTGCAGTTTCTTCCAATTCAACAACCAAACTATTTGCCAATTTTGTTCTCTTGAGCCAAAACAAGACAATAAATCACTTGTCATCCATCTATTATAAATGAATGTGATATCAATACATGTATTATATATAAAGATACAAATGATTGATATCACACATATAATAGAAGGATGATGACCATATATGTGTAGCTCAACCTTTCTCCAGTAAATATATAATGGTATTTTACTCTATCCAAAGAAGCTTTACAAGTAAATACAGAGTTCTTGATATGTCTCTTATTCCTTTTCTCTCCCTAACTTTACCTTGTCAAAGTGTTACTATTCTTTCCATATCATACTCTTCCACTCACACTTCTTACATGTATTAAAATTTTTATATTACCTCCAACATGCAAAGTACTTATTATTCTTGGCCATTGCATGTTGTATGGTAGGTACACTTCCATGATTCTTGGTTTACATTGTTTTTTCATGATATGCATGGTTTCTATATATAAGATTTGATGCTTTATATAAAAGTAAGTGAGACCTTGTTTACATGAATAGTTGATGGCTAGAGTAGCACTCCTCCCTCTCTATGAGTTGAGACAGACATAGGCATTACTACTACAATGTCATATGCATAGGCACTGATAGAGGTATATATTAGTTCTTATAATTTTGAATTGTAAAAATAGACTTGTTTTAATAATTTTACTACATGTACTTGGGGAAAATATAACTTATGTAAATGTATTGTGTATGTAGGTTTATCTTATGACATCTGATAGTCCCATTCAGATGATTAGTAGGGAAACTTCTCATGTTTCTCTCATATTTGAGATACCTATTCAGAATGGTGAGCTTGTCATTGAATTGTTTGAGCATGAGAAATAGATTGAATAACATCATGAGCTTACAGTAAGTGCATGTTTAAATGATTTTTTATTTTAGTTTAAAATTAATTTCTTAATAATTGTTTGAATGTATTTTATGTTAATTTTGTAATAATTCTTGTATTTGAATAGGTTAAAATGTAAGCTAGCTATGAGTGTGGGACTCACAATTGAACCTTAGAGAAATAAAAGGCATTATATGGGTCTGCATCTACTAGCAGGGCATCCCAGGGAGAGTCTTCTTCAAGGAAGGCAAAGAGAGGGAGGTTATTTGATGAATAGGATGTCTTACATGAGACATACATTTTTGTATTCCTATATGGAAATTTGTGCATTTTTGGCATTGTATATGCATGTCTTAGTAGATGTAATTTTTTGTATGCCTATCACGAAAATCTATGTATTATTGGCATTGCACACATGTGCCTATATTGTATGCCCATCATGATAATCTATCTAATTTATATTCAGTTTTTATTTCATTATGTATTATTGTACAATGCTATTTTGATCTTCTAAACTATTATCTATCAAATATCATATTTAATGTTATACACAAATTAAGATTAAAAAATTATTCTTTTTAATGCTAAAAATCTCAAATCTCCCATATTTTTTTAAATTAAAGTTTTTATTTCATTGTGTAGTGGAAATGGTTAATGACACTCTTATCACTTAGGCTTAATGGTCTTCTTCTCTTTTTAATTTCTTATTGTACACTTTGGAGACACTTATTAGTGTCATTAGACCTCTTAAAAACCCCTCTCATTCATTCTCTAACTCATTTCATTCATTCCATTCACAAATGTCCTCTCACTCTTCCACTATCTTCTCACTAGGCAATTCTCTTAGGTTTCAAGTACCAAAACTTGATATAGGTCTCAAGGAGTCGATATTCTATAATATATGTTTTTATATGGTCAAATAACACCTATATTAACCTCTTAAAAGTTCTCAGACACACTTCAACATTTAATTTCACATATAGGGCTCATAATGGTCTCCTTAGGCTTGTAGCCTTTTTTGGTGCAAATTCTCCTGGTTTGAGAAATATATCAATTATTATGGAGATATAAAACCTTTTATATCTACCCTCTATCTCCTTACATGTGTGTGTCAAATTTCATGGCCTAAATCCACTCCTAGACCACACTTCATTTGCAAACCACCCTTTAATTAGGCCTAATGAGCCCTATCTTAAACACACAATCACCAAATCCATACCATACTGCCTTAAACCACACCAAAAACAATTTAATCCTTTTCCATACATAAAAACATGTCATATTATGAGCTTTAATTAATTTATAAGAGTTAAAACTCTTTTTATGAGGTTTTTACTCTTGAAACCCTAGTTAGGCTTCTACACAAGTCGAGGGGCCATATAATTCAATATCTTGAGTTACATAAAGTTTCAAAGGACAAAAATGCCACACTTAGGTCTATTTTCACCCCACACACCTTATAAAATAGGTAAGACATCTCATTTTTTTTAATTCTCTCTTTTACCCATCAAAACAAGATTAAAAAACAAGTCTTACTTCCCTTTGCAATGTGACTGTTAATCTAAAATAGGGTATAGATAGGGTTTATTTGTTCTATAGGACTATATGTTGATTATTTAACATTATATTTTGTATAAATAACAATTAAAATTCCACCTCAATTATCATTCTTAATCTATATATCATTATCTACACCAAAGTCATACTTCCTTCATGAGAAACAACCATTTACTTTCATATTGGACTATCATAGGCAAAATAGGGTATATGAGTAGAGGTAACACTTTTTGTTGAGTTTTCCATGTATAAATTTCTTACTCATTTCTATATAGGTTTGTATAGGTTCAACACATTCAAAACTAATAGCATGATGACTCACAACTTACCAACTTGGTGAATCGCTCTAAGCTCCCTTCCTTGACTGTGACCTACAGTCACTTCATGGTTACTTTTGACCAAATTGGACCCCAAGTCAAATTTGGGTCAACCCATAATATTTTGAAATTTTATATAAAGTTTCATATGTTATATGGGGTCATCTATTGTCCTACATGTCTCACTTACCATTTCCCTAGTCCTTGTTGAAACCCATCCTCCTTGTACTGGCTTAGTCAACCAAAGTCAACATTGGTCAAACCTAGTCAAACTTAGTCAAAGTGAAAAAAATTATTTAAAATATCATAAAATGGTATTTTAATTGTTTCAAGGTGTCTTCAAGTCACAAATTAGCCATTTTCTAGGTTTCATGTGGTAAAAAGGTCATTTGGTCATTTGTCTAGCTAATTAATTGACTTGTACAGATGGTGGGAGTTAAAAAATATGTCATAAAAGTGGATATTAATGTGGATAAGGTAAAATAATGTTAGAATCAGTTAGGTGATATTTATAAGTGTGTTATGAACAAGAAATGGTAGTTTTTCCTCAAAAATAGGAGCTTTTAGGCACTTATACGGACTTCTCAAGTCCACCATCAGTTGAAACCATGGTGGAATAACTCTTCACCTCCCCACAGGGCATTTAAATATTTTGATTGCAAGTATAATGTAAAAATTTTCATCTGAAACTTGTTTTCCTCCATTTTCTATTGGCAAGCCAAGGAAGGGTAAATTTAATCACTTGCTATGGGTCGTACAGGTGGAATTGAAAATATTTATTTTCAAGGTAGATAGTACTTTAATTACACTTCACATTAATAGAAAGAAGTATCAATTTGGTGCCTCCTCCTTTATGAACAACCAATTTGACTCTAGGTAGCCTTTTATGGATTTACAACCATGAGGGGGTCAATGTTTGAGCTTGTCTCATATTTGTTGTTTTGTATTGATGGGTTTGTTTATTGTAGGTGATTCTACATGATTTACATTACATTCCCATGCTTATTCTTGTTTTGGAAAACTCAAGTACTTGGGGAAGCCTCTTCTAAGCTTACATGTGCTCCCAACTGCTCTTTTACATTTCCAGTTGTCTCAAGTGCCATTGAAAGAGTTTGATGATTGATTTTAATAGTTCATTGATGGAGGTTGTATATTTTAAGGCTACATTTTGCATTGGAAGGAGTTAGAGGCTCTCAACAAGCTTTCTTTGTGTAATTCCATACCCTACTAAGTAAACACAACCCAATGATCATCTACATGCCCTGTTGATGTCATGGTGGAATATATGGAGATGTGAAGAGATCTCATGATCAAACTCTACCTATTGATAAGGATCATGCTAGGATTATTTAATATGAAGAATTTTCAAGAGGCTATGAAAGCCACTTCAAAAGATAGAATGAAGACTGTTTTGGTCTTGGTCCTTAAATGACCAAAACAAAGATCCTGGAGATTTTTTGGGATAACATACACCATGACCAAAATAATTTATAATGTTATTGGTTGTTTATCCTAATATCCCTATCCACAAACAAGGCTTAAGCTAATTTTGAGGGGCAGAGGGTGAGTGGAAGATGGATTTTGTAAGGCCTAAAAGTGGCTAAAAACCACTAAAAAGGTGCAATGACATCTACAAGAAACTGACTTAAAAGGCCCACTCTTCAACCAGAATTTCATCCTAAATTCATGCTTCAAGCATGAATTACCCTTATATGTCATCGACAAGCAAAAGAGATACTTCATTTCCTACAAGCACAACCTCTATCATGCATACCTTCATCAGGATACTTTGTTCAAAATCTACCTTGGAAATGTCAATAGTTTGATGATCAAAACTTGGATTTGAAGGTTTATTTTTGGTACAGAACACCCTTCGGAGTTGGGGAAGCACCTCCAATGATTTTTTTTGAATAAGAGGAAGGGGAACATAACCCTATTTTGTCTCAGAGCAGGGGAAGTTTTTCCATGCTCAAGGAGATAGTTTGAAGAAGAAATGGGTCAAATTATTGATCATAGGTCAAGTGAGATCAAATGGAGGTTTGAATATCTAGTACACATCCAATAGAGCATGATAAATCAACCTAGAACATTTTTAAGCAGTCAAGATGCTCTAACTAAAAAAGGTTACGTAGATATGTGGAAGCCATCAGAATAACTATGGACTCTATCAGTCTAGCTTCAGACTCCTACAACTAAACTACAGACTCCATCACTATAAATATAGACTCTATATGTAGAGCTTCATTACTTTCATAGGCCTCATAGAATGCAAATATTCTAGTGCCAAGTTTCAAGGAATGCCTATTGGAGAATGATCTTGATGATAGGTGATGATTGAGCTTGTGTAAGAGAATGTCATGATCAAGAAAACTCCCAATTCAGGTGAAATTGAATAGATTACTTTCTCACCTTTTTCTTTCTTCATTAGTTGTATCTCTTACTTACTTGTTTGTATCTCTTTATAATACTACAATTTAGTTTGCATACCTTGTTGCTCAATGATGTAGGCTACCTTTCCCATCTCTATTTCTCTTTCTTGATCCCTTATAGACTCATGCCCATTGCTTAACTTTTCATCTTCTATTTTAAGATAGACTCTGTCTTTTTATCCATCATTTATGGCTTTCTCCAATGCTTTTAATTCAGCATGTAATTATCCCCAGATCTCATATACAAATAGTTGGTCATGTTGCTTATATAACAACTCATCATCCCCTACCATCTCTTGTTCAAACTCTTTAATTGCTTCAAACCATGAAAATTCAAGATTTTTAACTTCATGTCTTTTAACATCATCCTCTTGATTAATCTTTCTTATTTTATGCCTTCCTTGAGGCACCCTCTATACATGGTTTTCCAATCAACTTCTTCTTCATCATAAGTATGTTTTTCATGCTTGTTCTTCTCATTGCTTTCAATTTTTATGTCCTCCAAATGGATTTATTCCTCTTCACCTTTATACCTACATACACACATGATAATAAATCATAAGATCTAAAAATTTGAGGATTTCTTGCCTCCATCTCCTCTTTCTTAGGTTGTTTTGTCTCTATGACCAACTCATTCTTTTCCTTAAGGTGCTACTCACCTTCCTCTTCTATACCAACTTGTTCATGCACCATGAACTTCTTTATCTCCTCCTTGAGCTGCCTACATAGAAGTCTATTTTGCTTCTTATTGTCTTTCATGACCATTATTCTTATTTTCTCCATGTGTATCCTTATATTCCACTAACTCTCTTCTTCCTCATAACCCAACCATACCATTGGCTCTCTTCTTTCTGCATTTACTCTATCATGAACATCACCTTCTCTATACTTTATAAACTTTAACTCAAATCTTTCACTTCTTCTTCAAGATTTAACTCTTTCTTTCTCTCCTTATGGTAGTCTAAATACACCATGCCCTTCTTCTCTTATCTCTTCTCTACCTTAATATTCACTTGTCCAAGTCTTTTTCACCTTGGAACTATGACTCTAATTTGGAGTCTTTCTCTTCTCTCTCTTGAGATTTTGCTAGATATCTTCTTAGGGATGCTCTACCACCAATTTTCAACTCTATTTTATTGTACTCTTACAATTTAGCTTCATGCAAACTCTAATAATATCACATAACAACTTTCAATAACTTCAAAAATCAACCAATAATATTCAAAATCACAATCTATACCAAGAGCTTACCTACTCTGATACCACTTGATGGAAGACCTATGCTTAGAACCTCCATGTTCATTCATTTGGATCTAATTTGTTCTCATTAGCCTTCTTTCATCTCTGACTTAGTTTGAATTGTTAGGTTGTGGAGCTAAAAGCTTCACTATTATGCAAATGTGAAGGTTGTTGAGTGTCACAGTAACCGACGTCAGTCAGGCCAATCAACGTCGGTCAGGGGTAGACCAAAAGCTGCTGACATCGGCCATTCATTAGCCGACGTCAGTCATCTCCAGATAGATAGAGATCAACGTCGGTCACCTATGTGTTCTAGAACTGGTCTAATTTTAGACAGACAGTTTGTTTGCATGTAAAGACTAATTTTAATCTTGAGTCTGTGTTTCTAATTATTGTTTAGTTTGGGATCTATTTAAAAGACCCATGGGGCTGTATTGTAATCAAGGACAAGGAAGATATCCTTTCGAGTGTAAGATTAGTTGATCTGTAGGTAACAAGATCAGGGAGATCTACATGGTAAGTAAGATCAGTTAGATCTGCAAGTGTGTAAGATCAAGGATATCTACTTGGAGTACTCGGTGGTACTTGGTGGACTGGCAGTAGGCAACAACAACCATTGGATTGATTGTCACTGACTAGTGGAGGGAACAACTCGGTTATTGAGTTGTGATTGTAATTGATTGAGAGAGAGAGAGAACTCTTGAGAGAGAATTACTGGACGCCCAAGAGGTGTGGGAAGAGTGTGATTTCTTCATTGTATTTCTTTCTAGATGAGTTGAATACATATTGTATTGTTTCTCCTATCTCATATTCTTTGTTGATTCTGAATTCTAGTTACTTATTACTTCTAGTTTAATTTCGTGTTTAGTTGCTTATACAAAGGTAATCAAGTGTGCTCTTAGGAGTGGTTCCTAACAAGTGGTATCAGAGCTTGGTTTAGAGCTTGGTTCACTAACACCTTGGTTTTAGAGTGTGTTAAGTGTTTGTTGATTACAGGTCACTCACAGGAGTTTCTGTTTGAGTGGGAGTAAATCAATGGCAGAAAAAAGTATGCTAAAAATGGAGAAATTCAATGGCAAGAATTATCAATTATAGAGTATGCAGATAGAGGATTATCTGTATGGTGTGCTTTGTCAAATGGTTGGCAAAGGGGAAGTGTAGCTAAAATTGCAGACTAGCAACACATAGGTGTTGAAGGATGTCATGCATGTCTCAGTTTTGAAGCAGAATGTGATTTCTGTAGGAAATTTGGGTGATGAGGGTTGCACAGTAACTCTCACAGTAGAATCTTAGAAAGTAATCAAGGGTGCACTTGTATTAGCTGGAGGTAAGAAAATAGGTACACTATATCTATCTACTTGTATTACTGATTCTCATTCTGTTTTATCTACTTCAACTGTAGATGCAAAGATTTGGCTCTATAGGCTTGGTCACATGAGTGAGAAGGGAATGGATGTTCTTAAGTCAAAAGGGATGCTTTCAGATTTGATAGACCGAGATTTCTGTGAGCACTGTATTTTTGGGAAACAGGTGAAAGTGAGGTTTCTCACAACTTGATCAACAAAGAAGAAGCACATGTTGGAGCTTGTTCACGCAGACGTGTGGGGATTAGCTCAGGAAGCTTCTATTGGAGGATCACAGTGGTATATTTCTTCCATGGATGATGCTACAAGAAAGGATTGGGTTTATTGCATAAAGAGGAAATTTGATGTTTTTGACATATTTAAGAACTGAAAAGCCTTAGTTTTCAAGGAGAAGACAATGGACAGAGATTAGCTCAAGAGGCTGAATAATTCTAAGCAGGGTAAGGTTGATTTGAATAAGGTTATGATCCAAAATAAGCTCACAGGTAAAATTCATCACTCACAAAAAAACACAGTTACCAATGTCGATCAAGTGAGAACCGATGATGATTAGACAAGAACTGACCTCGGTCATGTGCAGACCAAATTTGATGATGTTGGGCAGGTGAAAATTGACTTCAGTCAGGTAATAATTGATGTCAGTCAGATTGGTTGCATGAAACCAACATCGATCAGATGTAGACTAAGAGATGACTGAGATCAGTCACTGTTATAATGAAATTTAGGCAGACAGCAAGCTGTCATTGAGTCTCAAATGCCCATGTGGAGGTTCGAAAGGGTATGTAAACCTCAATTTCATTATTTCCCTTCTTTATACTACTTGTTGCTCACTGATGGTCGAGAACAAAGAAGTTTTGAAGAAGCAATGCAGGTAGAATCTAGGAAACAATGGGAGTATGGCATGAATGATAAAATTGATTTCTTAGAAAAGAATCAAACAAGAGATTTGGTTGAGTTTCCAGTCAGCAAGAAAGCACTAAAAGACGAATGGATTCATAGGTTAAAGAAAAGAGAGAATGGACATGTGAGACAGAAGGCCAGGTTATATGGTCTTGAGCAAGCTCCAGGACAGTGATATAGGTTTGATAGGTTTATGACAAAGCATGGCTTTAGTCAATGTCAATGTAACCATTGTGTTTATTTTACCAGGTTGGATAATGGTCGCAACATTATCCTATTACTAAATGTAGTGTATATGCTTGTTGCAGGGTCACACATACAAGGAATTGCTGAGTTAAAGGTAAAAGTAGGTCAGACATGTGTCAGGAAGGATTCAGGAGCAAAAATCCTTGGCATGAGTATTTCTACAGACAGAGAAAATCACAAGTTGATTTTGTCTCCAAAGGATTATGTGAATAAGGTAGTGGAGAGGTTTACTTTGCAGAATGCAGAACCGATTAGCACACCTATGGTTGGATAATTCAAGTTAAACTATGAACAGTGTCCTGAATCACATGATGAGGTTGAGTACATGGTATGTACTAGACCTGATATTACCCAAGCAGTGGGAGTTGTCAATAAGTTTATGGCCAATCTGAAAAAGAAGTACTGAAAAGTAGTTTAGTGGATTTTCAAGTATCTAAGAGGGACTAGCAGCAGGTATTTATGCTATGCAGGGTCAATCACTTCTCTACATGGGCATGTAAATGCGAATATGGCAGGTTACTTGGATGACAGGAGTAGCACCACAGGATATGTGGTGGTTGGTCTTCAAGACTGAACTTAAAGAGGGATACAAGACAAAAACAAATTAGAGGATGTACAGGTACAAGTATAGATGTAGCTATTTATCTCCAAGTGGGAGATTGTTAGGTTGTGGAGCTAAAAGCTTCACTATTATGCAAATGTGGAGGTTACTAAGTGTCACAATAACTGATGTCATTCAGGTCAACCGACGTCGGTCAGGGGTAGACCAAAAGCTATCAACATCGGTCATTCATCGACCGACGTCGGTCATCTCCAGACAGAGAGAGATTGACGTCGGTCACATGTGTGTTCCAGAATTGGTCTAATTTTAGACGAACAGTTTATTTGCATATAAAGACTAATTTTAGTCTTGAGTCTGCATTTATAATTATTATTTAATTTGAGATCTATTTAAGAGACCCATGGGGCTATATTGTAATCAAGGACAAGGAAGAGATCCTTTCGAGTGTAAGATTAGTTGATCTTTAGGTAGTAAGATCAAGGAGATCTACATGGTAAGTAAAATTAATTAGATCTACAGGTATGCAAGATCAAGGAGATCTACTTGGAGTACTCGGTGGTACTTGGTGGACTGGCAGTAGACAACAACAACCATTGGGTTGATTATCACTGACTAGTGGAGGGAACAACTCGATTATTGAGTTGTGATGGTAATTGATTGAGAGAGATAGAGAACTCTTGAGGGAGAATTACTGGATGCTCAAGAGGTGTGGGAAGAGTGTGATTTCTTCATTGTATTATCTTCTGAATGAGTTGAATACATATTGTATTATTTTTCATATCTCATATTCTTTGTTGATTCTGAATTTTAGTTACTTATTACTTCTGGTTTAATTTCGTGTTTAGTTGCTTATACAAAGGTAATCAAGTGTGCTCTTAGGAGTGGTTCCTAACAAGTGGTATCAAAGCTTGGTTTAGAGCTTGGTTCACTAACACCTTGATTTCAGAGTGTGTTAAGTGTTTGTTGATTACAGGTCACTCACAGGGGTTTCTATTTGAGTGGGAGTAAAGCAATGGCAGAAGAAAGTAAGCTAAGAATGAAGAAATTCAATGGCAAAAATTATCAATTATGGAGTATGCAGATAGAGGATTATCTGTATGGTGTGCCTTGTCAAATGGTTGGCAAAGGAGAAGTGCAGCTGAAATTACAGACTGGCAACACATGGGTGTTGAAGGATGTCATGCATGTCCCATTCCTGAAGCAGAATTTGATTTCTGTAGGAAAGTTGGGTGATGAGGGTTGCACAGTAACTCTCACAGTGAAATCTTGAAAAGTTTCTAAAGGTGCACTTGTATTAGCTGGAAGTAAGAAAGTAGGTACACTTTATCTATCTACTTGTATTACTAATTCTCCTTCTATTTTATCTACTTTAGCTGTAGATGCAAAGATGTGGCTCTGTATGCTTGGTCACATGAGCGAGAAGGGAATGGATGTTCTTAAGTCAAAAGGGATGCTTTCAAATTTGATAGATCGAGATTTTTGTGAGCACTGTATTTTTGGGAAACAGGTGAAAGTGAGATTTGTCACAACTCGATCAACAAAAAAGAAGCACATGTTGGAGCTTGTTCACGCAGACGTGTGGGAATCAGCTCAGGGATCTTCTATTGGAGGATCACAGTGGTATGTTTCTTCCATGGATGATGCTACAAGAAAAGATTGGGTTTATTGCATAAAGATGAAATTTGATGTTTTTGACATATTTAAGAACTGGAAAGCCTTGGTTTTCAAGGAGAAGATGATGGACAGAGATTAGCTCAAGAGGCTGAATAATTCTAAGCAGGGTAAGGTTGATTTGGACAAGGTTATGATCCAAAATAAGCTCATAGGTAAAAGTCAGCACTCACAGGAAAACACAGTTACCAATGTCGATCAAGTGAGAACTGACGACGATTAGGCAAGAACTGATGTCAGTCATGTGCAAACCAAATTCGATGATATTGGGTAGGTAAAAATTGGCGTCAGTCAGGTAAGAATTGATGTCAGTCAGGTTGGTCGCATGGAACTGACATCGGTCGGATGTAGACTGAGAGATGACTGAGATTAGTCACTGTTATAATGAAATTTAGGCAGACAGACAGCAAGATGTCACTGAGTCTCAAATGCCCATGTGGAGGTTTGAAAGGGTATGTAAACCTCAATTTCATTATTTCCCTTCTTTATACTACTTGTTGCTCATTGATGGTCGAGAACCAAGAAGTTTTGAAGAAGCAATGCAGGTAGAATCCAAGAAACAGTGGGAGTATGGCATGAATGAGAAAATTGATTCCTTAGAAAAGAACCAAACAAGAGATTTGGTTGAATTGCCAGTCAGAAAGAAAGCACTAAAATATGAATGGATTCACAGGTTAAATAAAGGAGAGAATAGACATGTGAGACAGAAGGCCAGGTTATATGGTCTTGAACAAGCTCCAAGACAGTGGTATAGGTTTGACAGATTTATGACAAAGCATGGCTTTAGTCAATGTCAATGTAACCATTGTGTTTATTTTACCAGGTTGGATAATGGTCGCAACATTATTCTATTACTATATGTAGTGTATATGCTTGTTGCAGGGTCACACATACAGGGAATTGCTGAGCTAAAGGTAAAAGTAGCTCAAACATGTGTCATGAAGGATTCAGGAGCAAAAATCCTTGGCATGAGTATTTCTACAGACAGAGAAAATCACAGGTTGATTTTGTCTCCAAAGGATTATGTGAATAAGGTAGTGGAGAGGTTTACTTTACAGAATGTAGAACTGATTAGCACACCTATGGTTGGATAGTTCAAGTTAAACTATGAACAGTGTCCTGAATCACATGATGAAGTTGAGTACATGGTATGTACTAGACCTGATATTACCCAAGCAGTGGGAGTTGTCAACAAGTTTATGGCCAATCCGAAAAAGAAGTATTGGAAAGTAGTTTAGTGGATTTTCAAGTATCTAAGAGGGACCAGCAGCAGGTATTTATGCTATGCAGGGTCAAGCACTTCTCTACATGGGCATGTAGATGCAAATATGGTAGGTTATTTGGATGACAGGAGTAGCACCATAGGATATGTGGTGGTTGGTCTTCAAAACTAAACTTGAAGAGGGATACAAGCCAAAAACAAATTAGAGGATGTACAGGTACAAGTATAGATGCAACTATTTATCTCCAAGTGGGAGATTGTTAGGTTGTGGAGCTAAAAGCTTCACTATTATGTAAATGTGGAGGTTACTGAGTGTCACAATAACCGATGTCATTCAGGCCAACCGACGTCGGTCAGGGGTAGATCGAAAGCTGCCAACATCGGTCATTCATCGACCGACGTCGGTCATCTCCAGACAGATAGAGACTAACGTCGGTCACCTGTGTGTTCCAAAATTGGTCTAATTTTAGACAAATAGTTTGTTTGCATGTAAAGACTAATTTTAGTCTTAAGTCTGCATTTCTAATTATTTTTAATTTGGGATCTATTTAAGAGACCCATGGGGCTATATTGTAATCAAGGACAAGGAAGAGATCCTTTCGAGTGTAAGATCAATCGATCTGCAGGTAGTAAGATCAGGGAGATCTACATGGTAAGTAAGATTAATTAGATCTGCAGGTATGCAAGATCAAGGAGATCTACTTGGAGTACTCGGTGGTACTTGGTGGACTGATAGTAGGCAACAAAAACCATTGGGTTGATTATCACTGACTAGTGGAGGGAACAACTCGGTTATTGAGTTGTGATTGTAATTGATTGAGAGAGAGAGAGAGAGAGAGAACTCTTGAGGGAGAATTACTGGACGCTCAAGAGGTGTGGAAAGAGTGTGATTTCTTCATTGTATTATCTTCTGAATGAGTTGAATACATATTGTATTATTTCTCATATCTCATATTCTTTGTTGATTCTGAATTTTAGTTACTTGTTACTTTTGGTTTAATTTCATGTTTAGTTGCTTATACAAAGGTAATCAAGTGTGATTTTAGGAGTGGTTCCTAACAAGTGGTATCAGAGCTTGGTTTAGAGCTTGGTTCACTAACACTTTGGTTTCAGAGTGTGTTAAGTGTCTGTTGATTATAGGTCACTCACAGGGGTTTCTGTTTGAGTGGGAGTAAAGCAATGGCAGAAGAAAGTATGTTAAGAATGGAGAAATTCAATGGCAAAAATTATCAATTATGGAGTATGCAGATAGAGGATTATCTGTATGGTGTGCCTTGTCAAATGGTTGGCAAAGGAGAAGTGCAGCTGAAATTGCAGACAAGCAACACATGGGTGTTCAAGGATGTCATGCATGTCCCAGTCCTGAAGCAGAATTTGATTTTTGTAGGAAATTTGGATGATGAGGGTTGCACAGTAACTCTCACAGTGGAATCTTAGAAAGTTTCTAAGGGTGCACTTGTATTAGCTGAAGGTAAGAAAGTAGGTACACTTTATCTATCTACTTGTATTACTGATTCTCCTTTTGTTTTATCTACTTTAGCTGTAGATGCAAAGATGTGGCTCTATAGGCTTGGTCACATGAGTGAGAAGGGAATGGATGTTCTTAAGTCAAAAGAGATGCTTTCAAATTTGATAGACCGAGATTTTTGTGAGCACTGTATTTTTGGAAAATAGGGGAAAGTGAGGTTTGTCACAACTCGATCAACAAAGAAGAAGCACATGTTGGAGCTTGTTCATGCAGATGTGTGGGAATCAGCTCGGGGAGCTTTTATTGGAGGATCAAAGTGGTATGTTTCTTCCATAGATGATGCTACAAGAAAGGATTGGGTTTATTGCATAAAGAGGAAATATGATATTTTTGACATATTTAAGAACTAGAAACCCTTGGTTTTCAAGGAGAAAATGATGGACAGAGATTAGCTCAAGAGGTTGAATAATTCTAAGCAAGGTAAGGTTGATTTGGACAAGGTTATGATCCAAAATAAGCTCACAGGGAAAATTCATCACTCACAGGAAAACACAGTTACCAATGTCGATCAAGTGAGAATCGACGATGATTAGGCAAGAACTGACGTCGGTCATGTGCAAACCAAATTCGATGATGTTGGGCAGGTGAAAACTGACGTCAGTCAGGTAAGAATTGATGTCAGTCAGGTTGGTCGCATGGAACTGACATCGGTCGGATGTAGACTGAGATCAGTCACTGTTATAATAAAATTTAGGCAGACAGCAAGCTGTCACTGAGTCTCAAATGCCCATGTGGAGGTTTGAAAGGGTATGTAAACCTCAATTTCATTATTTCCTTTCTTTATACTACTTGTTGCTCACTGATGGCTGAGAACCAGGAAGTTTTAAAGAAGCAATGCAGGTAGAATCCAAGAAACAGTGGGAGTATTGCATGAATGAAAAAATTGATTCCTTAGAAAAGAACCAAACAAGAGATTTGGTTGAGTTCCCAGTCAAAAAGAAATCACTAAAAGATGAATGGATTCATAGGTTAAAGAAAGGAGAGAATGGACATGTGAGACAGAAGGCCAGGTTATATGGTCTTGAGCAAGCTCCAAGACAGTGGTATAGGTTTGACAGGTTTATGACAAAGCATGGCTTTAGTCAATGTCAATGTAACCATTGTGTTTATTTTACCAGGTTAGATAATGGTCGCAACATTATCCTATTACTATATGTAGTGTATATGCTTGTTTCAGGGTCACACATACAGGGAATTGCTGAGTTAAAGATAAAAGTAGCTCAGACATGTATCCGAAAGGATTCAAGAGCAGAAACCCTTGGCATGAGTATTTCTAAAGACAAAAAATCACAGGTTGATTTTGTCTCCAAAGGATTATGTGAATAAGGTAGTGGAGAGGTTTACTTTGCAGAATGCAGAATCAGTTAGCACACCTATGGTTGGATAGTTCAAGTTAAACTATGAACAGTGTCCTGAATCACATGATGAGGTTGAGTACATGGTATGTACTAGACCTGATATTACCCAAGCAATGGGAGTTGTCAACAAGTTTATGGCCAATCCAAAAAAGAAGTACTAGAAAGTAGTTTAGTGGATTTTCAAGTATCTAAGAGGGCCCAGCGGCAGGTATTTACGCTATGCAGGGTCAAGCACTTCTCTACATGGGCATGTAGATGCCAATATAGCAAGTTACTTGGATGACAGGAGTAGCACCACAAGATATGTGGTGGTTGGTCTTCAAGACTGAACTTGAAGAGGGATACAAGCCAAAAACAAATTAGAGGATGTACAGGTACAAGTATAGATGCAGCTATTTATCTCCAAGTGGGAGATTGTTAGGTTGTGGAGCTAAAAGCTTCACTATTATGCAAATGTGGAGGTTACTGAGTGTCACAGTAACTGATGTCATTCAGGCCAATCGACGTAGGTCAGGGGTAGATCGAAATCTGTCGACATCGGTCATTCATCGACCGACGTCGGTCATCTCTAGACAGACAGAGACTGACGTCGGTCACCTGTTTGTTCTAGAATTAGTCTAATTTTAGATGAATAGTTTGTTTGCATGTAAAGACTAATTTTAGTCTTGAGTCTGCATTTCTAATTATTGTTTGATTTGGGATCTATTTAAGAGACCCATGGGGCTATATTGTAATCAAAGACAAGGAAGAGATCCTTCCGAGTGTAAGATCAGTTGATCTGCAGGTAGTAAGATCAGGGAGATCTACATGGTAAGTAAGATTAATTAGATCTACAGGTATGCAAGATCAAGGAGATCTACTTGGAGTACTCTGTGGTACTTGATGGACTGGCAGTAGGCAACAACAACCATTGGGTTGATTATCACTGACTAGTGGAGGGAACAACTCGGTTATTGAGTTGTGATTGTAAATGATTGAGAGAGAGAGAGAGAACTCTTGAGGGAGAATTACTGGATGCTCAAGAGGTGTGGGAAGAGTGTGATTTTTTCATTGTATTATCTTTTGAATGAGTTGAATACATATTGTATTATTCCTCATATCTCATATTCTTTGTTGATTCTGAATTTTAGTTACTTATTACTTCTGGTTTAATTCCGTGTTTAGTTGCTTATACAAAGGTAATCAAGTGTGCTCTTAAGAGTGGTTCCTAACAAGTCGTATCAGAGCTTGGTTTAGAGCTTGGTTCACTAACACCTTGGTTTTAGAGTGTGTTAAGTGTTTGTTGATTACAGGTCACTCACAGGGGTTTCTGTTTGAGTGGGAGTAAAGCAATGGCAGAAGAAAGTATGCTAAGAATAGAGAAATTCAATGGAAAAAATTATCAATTATGGAGTATGCAGATAGAGGATTATCTGTATGGTGTGCCTTGTCAAATGGTTGGAAAAGGAGAAGTGCAGCTGAAATTGTAGACTGGCCACACATGGGTGTTAAAGGATGTCATGCATGTCCTAGTCCTGAAGCAGAATTTAATTTTTGTAGGAAAGTTGGGTGATGAGGGTTGCACAGTAACTCTCACAATGGAATCTTAGAAAGTTTCTAAGGGTGCACTTGTATTAGCTGGAGGTAAGAAAGTAGGTACACTTTATCTATCTACTTGTATTACTGATTCTCCTATTTTATCTACTTCATCTATAGATGCAAAGATGTGGCTCTATAGGCTTGGTCACATGAGTGAGAATGGAATGGATGTTCTTAAGTCAAAAGGGATGCTTTCAAATTTGATAGACCGAGATTTTTGTGAGCACTGTATTTTTGGAAAATAAGTGAAAGTGAGGTTTCTCACAACTCGATCAACAAAGAAGAAGCACATGTTGGAGCTTGTTCACGCAGACGTGTGGGGATCAGCTCAGGAAGCTTCTATTGGAGGATCACAGTGGTATGTTTCTTCCATGGATGATGCTACAAGAAAGGATTGGGTTTATTGCATAAAGAGGAAATCTGATATTTTTGACATATTTAAGAACTAGAAAGCCTTGGTTTTCAAAGAGAAGATGATGGACAGAGATCAGCTCAAGAGGCTAAATAATTTTGAGCAAGGCAAGGTTGATTTGGACAAGGTTATGATCCAAAATGAGTTCGTAGATAAAAGTCATCACTCACAGGAAAACATAGTTACCGACGTCGGTCATGTGCAGACCAAATTCAGTGATGTCAGGCAAGTAAAAATTGACGTCGATCAGGTAAGAACCAACATCGGTCAGGTCGGTCACATGGAACCAACATCAGTCAGATGCAGACTGAGAGATGACCAGAATCGGTCACTGTTAGAATGAAATTTGGGCAGACATCAAGCTGTCACTGAGTCTCAAATGCCCATGTGGAGGTCCGAAAGGGTATGTAAACTTCAATTTCATTATTCCCCTTCTTTATACTACTTGTTGCTCACTGATGGTCGAGAACCAGGAAGTTTTGAAGAAGCAATGCAGGTAGAATCCAGAAAACAGTTGGAGCATGGCATGAATGAAGAAATTGATTCCTTGGAAAAGAACCAAACGGGAGATTTGGTTGAGTTGCTAGTTGAAAAAAAGCACTGAAAGACGAATGGATTCATAGGTTAAAAAAGGAGAGAATAGACAGGTGAGACAAAGGCCAGGTTATATGGTCTTGAGTAAGCTCTAGAACAGTGGTATAGGTTTGATAGGTTTATGACAAAGCATGGCTTTAGTCAATGTCAATGTAACCATTGTGTTTATTTTACCAAGTTGGATAATGGTCGCAACATTATCCTATTACTGTATGTAGTGTATATGCTTATTGCAAGGTCACACATACAGGGAATTGCTGAGCTAAAGGTAAAATTAGCTCAGACATGTGCCAGGAAGGATTCAGGAGTAGAAATCCTTGGCATGAGTATTTCTAGAGACAGGAAAAATCATAGGTTGATTGTCTCTAGAGGATTATGTGAATAAGGTAGTGGAGAGGTTTAATTTGTAGGATGCAAAATTGGTTAGCACACCTATGGTTGGATAGTTTAAGTTAAGCTATGAACAGTGTCCTGAATCACATGATGAGGTTGAGTACATGGTTTGTACTAGACCTGATATTACCCAAGTAATGGGAGTTGTCAGCAAGTTTATGGTCAATCCGAGAAAGAAGCACTAGAAAGTAGTTCAGTGGATTCTTAGGTATCTGAGAGGGACCAGCAGCAGGTATTTATGCTATGCAGGGCCAAGCACTTCTCTACATGGGCATGTAGATGCGGATATGGTAGGTTACTTGGATGACAGGAGTAGCACCACATGATATGTGGTGGTTGGTCTTCAACACTGAACTTGAAGAGGGATACAAGCCAGAAACAAATTAAAGGATGTACAGGTACAGGTATAGATGTAGTTATTTATCTCCAAGTAGGATATTGTTAGGTTGTGGAGCTAAAAGCTTCACTGTTATGCAAATGTGAAGGTTGCTGAGTGTCACAGTAACTGGCGTCGGTCAGGCCAACCAACGTCGGTCAGGGGTAGACCGGAAGCTGTCGACATCGGTCATTCATCGACTGACGTCAGTCATCTCCAGACAGATAGAGACTGACGTCGGTCACCTATGTGTTCCAAAATTGGTCTAATTTTAGATGGATAGTTTGTTTGCATGTAAAGACTAATTTTAGTCTTGAGTCTACGTTTCTAATTATTGTTTGGTTTGTATCTATTTAAGAGATCCATGGGGCTGTATTGTAATCAAGGACAAGGAAGAGATCCTTTTGAGTGTAAGATCAGTTGATCTGCAGGTAGCAAGATCAGGGAAATATACATGGTAAGTAAGATCAATTAGATCTGCAGGTGTGAAAGATCAAGGATATCTACTTGGAGTACTTGGTGGTACTTGGTGGACTGGCAGTAGGCAACAACAACCATTGGGTTGATTGTCACTGACTGGTGGAGGGAACAACTCAGTTATTGAGTTGTGATTGTAATTGATTGAGAGAGAGAGAACTCTTGAGGTAGAATTACTAGACGCCTAAGAGGTGTGGGAAGAGTGTGATTTTTTCATTGTATTTCCTTCTGGATGAGTTGAATACATATTGCATTGTTTCTCGTATCTCATATTCTTTGTTGATTCTGAATTCTAGTTACTTATTACTTCTAGTTTAATTCCATGTTTAGTTGCTTATACAAAGGTAATCAAGTGTGCTCTTAGGAGTGGTTCCTAACTTGAATATATAGGTACATTACTTGTTCTTTGACCTCTCTTGATCAATATCTTCATTTTTGGCTCTTAAGCCTTATAAACATTCAAGAGAACTATCTTGATGAGATATCATCCCTCATATACCTCTTCATTCTCTTTCTTTCTTATTTCAAAATCATCCTCTTCTTGTACAATTTTCATAACCTCCTTATCTAACCTTAAGTTAAACTTGCTCTACCTCACATGGTTTCACAAGCTTAAAGGCCTCATTCATGGTTCTCAAAGTCTAATCTTATTTCATGGGCTCATATTCCATAAAACTAACCTTTTATATATCCCTTCAATTATCCATCCAACTACCACAATCTCCAATCAATAACTCTCACCCAACCCCCTTTTCTCTTTTGAGGGTCTCTTTCCTTGTAGCCCTATTTACATACAAACCTCCTAGGTTAGAAAAATATAAAAAGGCTATCAACTAAATAAAACCACTTTTGAGTACCCATTATCCCATTATTTCTTCATATAAACTTTTATGGCTCCACTCTCAAAGCAACCCTACTAACCCAACACCCCCTTCTCCTAATTAGGCCTATTTAGTCCCCATGCAAGCACACAATTCCATAATATGTACTATATAGTAAAATTTCACACTAATTTATCTTGAATCCTTTAGTATACCTCAAATCCAAGTGGACTAAAAAAAAATTATGTTTTTTGGCTAGTGGAATGAGAAGTTATGCTTGTTTCCTTTTCAAAATCCTAGATTATGTTTGTAGAAGCCTGTGTAAGGTCGAGGGCTTAGAAAAATGCAAATTTTGAGTTTTATAAACTTTCAAATAAAACAAAAGGTAGTTTGAGGTTTTTCCCACCTGGTCACACCTCTTACAATATTTTTTAGTGCTTAGTCCACCTCTAAAAGGCTCATACATGTCGATATGCAAAAATTATGAGGGTGAAAGTGGACTATGTAACAGTCTAGGTGTTATTTTGCACTTTAAATGATTTTTTAAGTCTCTTCTAGAGATTTTATGCTTTTCTACGGTTTTCCCAAACTTTTTACAACTTTATCAATGATTATTTGATTTTGATTAATCACTAGACTTCCCCAATCAACTAACTTACAAGGTTCTAAATACATAAAAGACTGTGAAGGAAGGATTTTACTGTCTCTAGCAGCTCTAATGGATTGTTGAACATTAAAAGGAATCAACCACATTAATTAAAGAACCTAACCTCTTGTAATAATTGATACCAACTTTCATAAAAGCTTAACCATCTTCAAAAAATATTAAAAACCTGGTTTCTTGATTGTGAGAACATAAAATGTCTTCTTCTTAGGACTGTGACAAAATAAAATCTTGTATATTAATACATGTAAATCCAACCTGTAGATAAGTGATATAAATACAACAATACAAACATGTGCACATACCATAAGTCACTTAGAATCCTCAAATTCTCTCTTAAAACATTCTTTATTTCTTTGATCACAATGTTTTTACAACATTCAAATGCAAAATTGACAGAGAAGGCAAAGTTCTCTATTTTTATTAATCTTTTTTAGGTCTCTTCTCAGGTTATCCACCTCCTCTTCCTCCTAATACACACCTATAACTCTCCTCTCTCTCTCCTATACGCATTTTCCATGCTTTTTATGCTAACATGCAAACTTTCTCATTATTGCCATCTCCCATGTAGGAGTGTGTTGGCAAGAAAATTTGTCAAGAGGACAAATTGTTGACTTTGTGTCAACAGTGTAGGGAATAGAGTCCCTCTCTGATTAGCAGATGGAGATACCTTTATTAAAATCCAAAATAGGAAATCAAAAAATATTTACAAACAATGGAATGTAAATCATAGGTAGTACTTTTAACTTGAAAGTAAGAAAAAGAGCTTTGAGAAAGGAATATGTATAGAAGGAGAGAGAGGGGAGAAATTGTTTGAGAAACAAAATCATCAAGTTAGAAAATTGAGACTAGACGAAAGTGTTGAGATAAAATTTTGACTTTCAAAAGAGGAAAATCTCTCATTCAATGGGTCAAAAAGACATAATCATATCCTTAAGGATATGAAACATACACCAAAAGAATATTTGACTTTGATAATAGAAACTAATAACCCTTTGTATTTTCTAACAAAAATAAGTAAGAAATTATCTCTATTCCCACCGAGAATTTCACGTGTGTTGGAAATGTAAATTACAACTCGAAATAGAAACTTTGTAATCTAATCTTCTATTCTCAACAGTTTGAAATTTATGACAATGAAAATGAAAATCAGATACAATGAATTAAATGAAAGACGTAATTCAAAAGATATAACTAATGCAAAGTTTATAAACACCTTTCTTGTATTGATTTTGAAGAGTAGAAAGACTGACCTCCGTTTACAATGCTTTACCAAAAATTCTATCTATTTTAAACCCTTATTATGAAGCTCTAACTTGTATTTATAGGCTAAAAAGGGTGGTTATGGTGCAAAACCACCTATTTTGCCTTTTTACAGAAGTGCTAAAACACCAATTAGAAATTACATTTTTGAAAAGATCCAAAAAAAATTTAAGCAATTAACATTACTTGAGAAAATAATTAGGGTTTTTAAACTACTTGCAAAAGTACATCGTCAACTTGCACAACTTGAAAAAGCAAGTTGGCAAAATTAAAAATACAATTTGCAAAAATACAATGCACATTTACAAGGGGAAAAGAGTGCAATAAGACAAGTTAGGTACACAAAAATAAGAGGAGAGAATGCAGGAACAATGAAATCAAATCTTCATTCTTCTTGTTGTCATATTGACAATTATTTTCCTTTCAAGAAATCATCAAATCTTTGGAGAATTACCCTGATCAAGTCTTCATCTGGTCCATCCATGTACATGTAAGCAATGTCTGCTAAGTAATCTAACTCTTTCATTTTCTAATGCCTACCTTGGAGACTGTTTATTTTGACATCCAAATTATCCACATTCACTTGGCACTTAGATAACTAACGAATCTCTTCATAACCAAAAGCAGATGAAATGGCAATGTTCTAAATTTGTTGTTTGAGTTCTCTGATTATGGTTTCAATTGAAATTAGATTTCCCTCTTGATCTTTGTTAGTGACAAAGTGACAATTCAACCTCTTGACTTCAATGTTAAGGTCTATCATTGTGTCACTTCCTAATGACTTTGCATTACTAAATTTTTGAACACATTCTTAAAGGAACTAGATTCTAAATTTAGTGGCCCAAATAAATTCAATCTAATAGACAATTTCATTTTTATTGATTACCCCTTTTTCAACAAGATCATTAGAAGAAAATTTTGAGAATTCAACTAACCTAGGCATGGGTTCTTCCCAATTTTGTTTTCCTGAAAGTATCTATTTTCTTTTGTTTCTAGATGTTCACATTGTGATTGAATTTAACAAAATTTTGTCACTGCAGTAAGAATTATTGAGGTTCCTTGATCTACAATTTTTTCAATCCAATATTTCACTGCATTACCTATTTGGCCTACTTCTCTCACTTTTTCTAGTGTCTTGCCATGAAGAGTTGATGAAGTGATGATTGGTTGAACTGACCTGATCAATCTATGTATTATTCAGTTTAGTTTTTCCACTTTCTCTTTCAGTTCATCCTTCATTGCCTTGTCTTTATCCATTTTTTCAAAGATGGTGCCAATTGCTAATTGAACATCTATTTTCATTTCTTCTCTGGTTGATTTTCCTAAATGAACTTTGGATACATGATAATCTTCAACATTAATTTCTGACTTATCTTTTTCAACTATAGGAATGGCCACTTTTGCATATTTTTCTCCCTTTTCATCTATCACCATTCGGGAAACTATCCTTATTTTCTTTGGCCTCTTTGAGAAATAAGTTGTCAAGGTTTAAAAATCTATCTCTTCAGGTTCAACAATTTTTATCTTTCTTTTTACTACTGTAGACAACCAATCTGAAGTTGTCATGGTTGAGGAAGGCAATGAGGTAGAGGTGAAAATAGGTGGAACAACCCTAGCTATAGTTGAAGAAGGTGTAATTGGGATAACCTAAGAAGATGTTTCAATTTGCTCTTGTGGATTGAGTGTTTCAAGAGGGATTCTTGGAGAAGAGGCAATGGGTAGCTCAAGATTTAAGGGAGAAGATGAAGAGATATGAGTAATCTCTTGAAAAGGAAAAGCAGTTGATGTAGGGAACAATGTATCATCTAATTCTAAGAACTGTTGAGTTGTGTTCTCTACCAATTCTTGAGAGAATGGATAGCTATCAACAGGAACTTATTGAGAAACTAAAATTTTAAGAGAAGAAGAAGAAATATTTTCATCAGACCTTTTTATTTTTCACTAGACCTTGATATTCTTTCATGGTTGAACCTCTTATTGAGTAGCTTCAGGTTCATGAATCCCTTCTATCATGGGAGATTCTCCATTGGGGCTTGCCTCATCTTTCTTATCTAACTCATCCTTTTGTTTATAAAATCTGCCAAATTTGTCCTCCCCAAGAGGTGTATGAAAATCAACATGCGTAACATCAACTCCTTTACCTTTCAACTATCTAAGAGTTTTATCAACTATAACCCTTGTCCTATTCTTGAGAGAAGTAGATTCTCTTGTATCCCAGCGTACTATGAGCAACAGCTTTATCACATGCATTCTTTTTCAAAGATAGGGTCTAATGTGACCTCATCATCTACTAGCTATTTTGGCACTCTCATTATGCCAAATTTCACTATTTATTTCATGGTAAACCATGAATAGTCCTTGATTCTCATTGCTTTCTCGTCATCACAATTAATCTAATAATCTTCAAAATGTGGAACATGCTGAAATGGAGATCCAATATTGTGTTCAATTAAGCCCATATTTTCAAATGAAAACTTACTTTGAAATATCATGAGGTTATAGTGAGACATGTATTGTTCAAAAGTCTTGGCCTTCACTAATGAAAGGCAAGTATACCAACCAATAGAGATCAAAAATTTGATCCATGTTTTGTATTTGATTGTCAAAAACTTATCTGTTTCAACAAGTTGTCTCACCAATTCCATTAATGTCTATTTTTCATTGACGTATCGTGGGAGCATGCAAGGAGATATTTCACAACCACTGATTCTCAAATAACTAATTGTTGATAATTATATAAACCAAGCTCCCCACCTTGTTATTTTTGTAGTGGCCGTAGCTAATATTCTTGAGTTGAAGAGTTCTTTTTCGAACAACTAGATGATGAAATGAACAAAATAGTCATTAAATCTTTTGAAGTGATGGACACTTTCCTTCAATGTTAGCTAGGGATAGAAGTCATACACCATTGCTTTCTTGAAATCACCCACTGTATGCAATCCATCAAAACACCTTCAACTTTCTACAACATAAACAAGGTACAAAGTCATGTAGAATTTTGATGTGTCTTTTACTTCTATGAGTTGCTTGTGAATGAAATTGCTGATCCATTCACCCCAATTGATATATTTCTTATTTTGAATAGTGATCCAAATGAACTTGCACATCCAGTTCTAAAAATTCTTGGCCATTTGATTTCCCACTATCCTGTGCAACAAAGTGATCATGTCACTTATCTCATATTTAAAATTTGATCTTACAAGATTTTTTAGACGCTGAGTTGAGGAATGTTTCGACTTGGTCAACCAAGATTTGTTGACTTATTTAGAACATGATAAAACATTATCATCCCAAAAGATTTGAGATGACTCAGGGGTTAGATGCACAAAGGTTTCATGATCTGAAAGGCCAAAAATACTCTCAATTCATTTAGGAGCAAAACTCATAACTAACTCCCACTGGAAATCTCTTACCTATCACATTTTTGCATTGTAATTATTTGTCATAACCAAAACTAACTCAGGAGACTGTAATGATACTAGGAGTGTTGTTGCCTGTGCTAAACCACTTTCACAAATACTCTAACCAAAATATATCTTATGCACTGCATTCATTCTTTCCCAAAACTCATCCAAGTTGACGTGACCAAGATCGGTATTTGTGATATTTTATGTGTTGGATTCCAATGGTGAAAGAGGTACTATACCCTGAAATTGGTATTTCATGACTACTTTTTCTTTACTCGAGATTGACTTTTTTAGGTTAGGTGATGAAGACATTAAAAATTCTTGAAAAAAATGACAATTGAGAAATATTTGAAAAATGATTCTTTAGTTGCTAAAACTGACAAAAACAAATAACTTGAAGCACAATAAGCTATTTGAATCACACTAAGAGATTGTACTCATAATTTTGACGTACAAATAGCTCTTGAGCCCTTTAGTGCCATCTAATGAATATCAACCTTTCGCTTGATTATTTTGCTCGATTTGAACTTTTCTTTGATCCAATCGCTTTTATAACTGCATAAGCATGCTTTTCTTTAAGAGAATATTTCAACTCATAATCTTTGAGATTACAACTCATGAAGGCAATTGGAGATTTGATATCCTCATTATTTTTTTGAATCAAAATTGTTGAGAGTGTATGCTCTGAAGCGTAGCAATAGATAATGAATTATTTCTTAAAATCAAGACATGTCAATGTTGGAGCACAAGTAATAGCAGTGTTTACCTTTACAAATGCTTCTTTACCTTCATTATTGCACTTGAAAAAAGGTTTTCCTTTCATCATGTCTACGATATGTCTTATGAGCTTGGCAAAATCAGGAATGAATCTTCTCAAAAAGTTCACTTTTCCCAAGAATCAATGTACTCCTGGTTTACTAGTAGGTAAGAAAAGCTTTTGAATTATCTAAACCCTTTCTAGATCAATCTTTATTCCTTATTTTGAAACAATACGACCCAGGAGTTTACCTTTGGTCACTCCAAAGATGGATTTCTTAAAGTTGAGAGAAATTCAATGTAAATGACACTTTTCAAAGACCTTCTCTAAATATGCATAGTGATCTTCTCACTTTTTCAAGAAAACTGTCAAGTCATCGAGATACAAAATAATGATTTCATTCTTCAATTCTCTGAATGTCAAATCCATTGCCCTTTGAAAAGTAGCTCCTGCATTAATCAATCTGAATGACATTTGTTTGTATGCAAAGGTGCCCCAAGGTGTTTTAAAAGTCATATGTTGATCTTCCCTATCAACCTCAATCTTATTATATCCTAAGAAACCATTGAGCATCAAAATCATTTCAGCACCTGTTATCACTTGGAGAACTTTATTTATCACTGGTAGTGGATAATTATCTTTAAGGGATGCTTGGTTGAGGTTTACGAAATCAACATAGATTTTGATTTCACCATTATTCTTATGAACTGGTACTATGTTAGCTACCCAAGTTGAATGGTAAATAGGAAAAATAATGTGAGCATCGAGCATCTTTTTCAATTTGACAATAGTCATTCCTATGATTTGAAGGTTGTATTGTCTCAATTTTTATTTGAAAGGTTTTGCATCAGGTTTTAGAGGAAGTGTATGTTGCATCTCTTTGGGATGAAATGACTTAAGATCTATGTATGAATACGTGAGTATGTCAATATACTTATGAATAAGGCTAACAAAATTTAATTTTTCTTTAGATGAGCAACATTTTTTGATATTGAAAAACCTAGGATGTTCCTCTGAACCAATGTTTACTTTTTCATAGTCGACATAATCAAGACTTCCTTTTTGCATTTTACTTTCTACAAATCTATCATGTTTATCAAACAAATTTTCTAAAGAGACCAGGCCTTTAGGAAATTTGTTTCCTTTCAACTTGATGACACCTTCTTCATCCTGTTTATCTTTGATTCCCTCTTTTGATGTATGAATTGAAGATTCTCTATATGAGGAGTCACTGCCTTCAATGTACAAATTTCAAAAATGTTTGCTTTCTCAAGGAAAGATGATTTGTTGATCATCATTGAAAACTTGTCAATTATCTATATTATCTGAGATGATTGGTTTGTATATTAGTTCAATCATATATTTTTCTATATTAATATCTTCATGGGGAATCATCAAAGATGTTGATACTGCCAAAGCATTAAATTTTGAGTTATATTATCTAGGAATTGTATTGATAGAGAAAGCATCACAAATTTCAATATTATCCCAAACTTTATTCCTATAGTGTCTTAGATGATCATTTTTCCCTAGTATTGACCTTTCACTTATTTTACAACAAGTTCAGCATCACCCAAAACTTTCAAATTCTTGATTCTCATCTCTTTTGATGCCTGTAAACCTTGCGAAAGTGCTTTGTATTTGATTGTATTATTGGTGTAGTCAAACTACAACTTATAGGAAAATGTAAAAAATGTCTTAGATGAAGATATCAAGATTATTCATGTACCTGAACCCATTGACGAACAACTACCATCAAACTCCATCATCCAAACATCATTCGGATCTGATTGCATGAGATTTGGTAACTCTACATCTTTCTTTGTCATTAGAAGATAATTACCAATTCTAGCATCTTCATACGATATATCAGCTCTTAGATCATCAAATTTTTAAACTGTGTATTTCATTTTCAATGTAGGATCTAGATATTGTTTGACTCCTTTGATCAAAATCATGGCATGTGATAAATCTAGTTGGATTTCACCTCCCAATTCTTTGCAAAACTTTTTACCCAAAAGAATGTCATAAGCCGTTGGAATATCTGTGAGCAAAATATTCATTTTGATTCAATTTTGGGGAAAATATACCAAATCCACTTGTGCGTCCTTAATCTTTCCAATGAGAGGAACTTGTTTTTTCTCCATGGGATAACAACACCCAAAGTTCTTAGTGCAAGTTAGGCCAATAGCATGAGCAACTTTGGCAGGCATTACATTATCTGAGGCTCCTATGTCAAGAATATAATTACTAACTTTACATCCCTTGATGAAAATAGAAATGTATAAAGGGTCAACTTTATTGGATTCAAAAGTGACTATGGCCATAGAGTTGACTTGATTGAAAACAACAGGGTTAGTTAGGATTCATTTGAAATTGACGTTTTTAGCATTTGGATTTTTCCCTTTAATGAAATCAGCTAACCTATTCAACTACTCTGGATATGCTCTCAATTATTCATCTTGTGACATTTGAATCTTGGTTTTGCCGACGTGATCAATTATGTTAAAAGTTAGTAAATTGCCAAAAGGGATCTCAATAGGTTAAGAAACATTGGCATTACATGAACTACTTATCAGTGGTTCCTTCCCTTTTGTTTGCATTGGTGGGGAAGTTCTTCATGAGAGAATAAACTTTGGATTTTACTCCTATGAATAACTGGACTACTTTTTCTGATTTTGAGTTCTAGTGAAAACTACAAAGGATTGACTATTCATATCCTTAACACTCTCTTCATAGTGATCTTCATCTAAATTATATTCCAAAAACGTGTTTATGGAGTTGCCACCAGGTTCTTCAATTTCACATTCTTAAAGTTCTAAAAAAATTTATTCATTTTTTTCTTCAACTTCTTCGTATCAAAATATTTCCTCAATTTTCAAGACTGCATTCACCAGTGCATTAGTGTTTTGTTGAGGAGGAGCCTCAAGTGCTAGTTTTAGTTGAGGAGCTTGCAGTATAGGATGATCTCTTTGAAAAGGAACGTAGTTTCTTCTTGGAATATCTTGGTATGGAGTTGTAATGGCCTTTTAAGGTATTTGCTCTTTGAGGGTTGTTATATCATTAGCCATTTTTTGCAATAGTTGTTCTATTGAAGATTGCCCTAAAATTTGAGCCTTATTCTTTAAAGGTTATTTCTTGATTTTTTCAGACATTATCATGTCATCTTCGACATCGATAGCCAATTCTTAGGCCACTTCTAAATCTGTTATTCTAGTTCTTCTCAATTTATAGCTTACTTTAGCTAATTGAGACTTGATAAAGCAACATTTTTATTTTTGTCTGTAGGTTGTGCATTAGTTGGTATCTTATTTAGCAACCTGTTGAATTTAGCAACAAACTCTCTCATTGGTTCATATACTTATTTTTTCATTTGTGTAAGTTGAGAAAGAAGAGCATGGGCATCTTTGGTTGGTTTAAATTTGTTCTCAACTTTAGTTTTCATGGTATTTTAATTATTAATAGATCCTGGAGTGAGATGGTAAAACCATTCTACAGCCCCATCATGTAGCATTTCAATGAATATCCTAATGGCAATGTCTTCATACTCAACACTTAAAATACCACATGCAACATTGAATGTTACAAGGCATTCATCTGGGTGTTGTTTTCCATCTCTATAAAATCTTGGAAAGCTATTTTTGGACCCTTTTGGAAGGTCATGTAATTGTCCATGAGCCAATGGACCAATCATATTTCCCCATGGTAATGCCATAGTTTCAAAAACTACTTACAAGGGAATAATAGTTCTTGATAAGATAAGATCTTGACTTGTCAAAGTACCTCTTTTAAGTTGTTTGTTCTTCATAGAGGTTGAGGGAAGGTTGATTGTCTTTTTGATCTTTCTCTGATGTTCAAGTCTCAACTTGAAGTTAGAATGTTCTTGTAACTGATAAAAAAGGTCAACTTCACCTTTTGACTTATTAGCTCTAGTGAACCTCTTCTCTACCAATTTGGAAGAAAATTATTGGCGTTGAGGTGTAGGTTGAAGTTGAAGAGCTCTCTGAGTTGGCTTTCTTTCTTGTATTCTACATGCATCCAATGCATTAGCCCTCTATGCTAAAACTAATCGATCTTCTTCTTCCAAGATTCTAATTTCTCTATGAAAATTTGTTGAGCTTATTCTATTATTCCAAGCAAAAGTTATCAAATCTAATGAAATACCTTCTTCAATTTGTGTTATCCAATCAAGGTTAGGTTGAACAACTGGAGCTTGAGACACTGGAATTCTCATGAGAAGAAACTCTAGTTGCATAAAGTCTTTGATTAGTTATACTAATTAATCTTCATGTTTGTCTCTTCGCTTATCTTCTTGAAGCAATTTCAAATTTTCTCTAGGCAATGGTAGCACATGTTTCTTCTATATCTAGTATGCCCTAATAGTATCGAATTGAGCATTACGTATTCTATTATCGAAAGCAAACAATCAAAATTCTTGAAACTAAATCTTCCTCTGAAGCTTCATCCCAATTCAAACCAGGTTGAGAATTTAGATTCTAAATGCCTGAAATGGTCATATGTGATTTTATTGATTCTGAGCTACTAGATGAATTCTACGGTCTTCACTTTGTGCACTGGCTCTTTTTTTCCTTTTGACATGTTATAACTCTTGATTCATGATAGCTAGGATGACTTGAAAATGAGTTATAGATATTTCTTCAAAATCTCAAAATATTTTTTTGAGCTTAGTTTAGCACAATATCTAACTGAGTAGATTATTCCAAGTCTAACTCAGGTTGTTGGAATGGTCCTTGAGATGATGGCAGAGGCATGTACATCAGTTCAATATGGGTAGCACAAAAGTTGCAAAAGTGTGACCCACGGTGGGTGCCAAAAATTGTTGGTGATTAAATCTATCAGGAGGACAAATTAGTGACTTTGTGTCGACAATGTGGGGAACAGAGTCCCTCTCCTATTAGCAAGTGGAGATACCTTTATTGAAAGCCAAAATAGGAAAGCAAGAAATATTTATAAATAATGGAATGTAAATCACGGGTGTTACTTTTAACCTAAAAGTATAAAATGAAGCTTTGAGAAAGGAATATGTATATAAGAAGAGAGAGATGGGAGAAATTATTTGAGCAACAAAATCATCAAGTTAGAAACTTGAGACTAGATGAAAGTGTTGAGAGAAAATTTTGACTTTTGAAAGAGCAAAATCTCTCTCATTCAATGGGTCGAAAAGGCATAATCATATCCTTAAGGATATGAAACATACATCAAAAGGCTATTTGACTTTGATAATCGAAACTAATAACCTTGTATTTTCTAATAAAAACAACCAAGAAATTACCTCTATTCCCATCGAGATTTTCACTTGTGCTATAAATGTAAATTACAACTCAAAATAGACACTTTATAATCTAATCTCCTATTCTAAACAGTTTGAAATTTATAACAATGGCAATGAAAATCAGATATAATGAATTAAATGAAAGACATAGTTCAAAAGATAAAACTAACACAAAGTTTAGAAACACCTTTATTGTATCGATTCTAAAGATTAGAAAGACTGATCTCCTTTTACAATGTTTTTCCAAAAAATATATCTACTTTAAACCCTTATTATGAAGCTCTAACTTGTATTTATAAGCTAAAATGGGTGGTTATGGTGAAAAACCCCATATTTTGCCTTTTTACAGAAGTGTTAAAACATCAATGAGAAATTACATTTTTGAAAAAGTCTAAAAACTCTTTAACCAATTAACACTTCTTGAGAAAACAATTGGGGTTTTTGCACTACTTGCAAAAGTACATCGTCAACTTGCACAACTTAAAAAAACAAGTTGGCAAAATTGAAAAGATAATTTGCAAAAATACAATGCACATTTACAAGGGGAAAAGAGTGCAATAACACAAGTTAGGTACAAAGAAACAAGAGGAGAGAATGCAAGAACACTGAAAGCAAATCTTCATTCTTCTTGTTTCCATATTGACAATTATTTCCCTTTCAAGAAGTCATCAAATCTTTGAAGAATTACCCTGATCAAGTCTTCATCTGGCCCATCCGTGTACCTATAGGCAATGTTTGCTGAGTAATATAACTCTTTCATTTCATGATGCTTGCTTTGGAGACTATTTATTTTCACATCCAAATTATCCACATTCGCTTGGCACTTAGACAACTAATGAAGCTCTTCGTAACCAAATGTAGATGAAGTGGCAATGTTCTGAATTTGTTCTTTGAATTCTCTGATTATGGTTTCAATTGAAATCAGATTTTCCTCTTGATCTTTATCATTGACAAAGTGAAAATTCAACCTCTTGACTTCAGTGTTAAGGTCTACCATTGTGTCACTTCCTAATGAATTTGCATTACTCAATTTCTGAACACGTTCTTGAAGGAACTGGATTCTAAATTTGGTGGGCTAAAAAAATTCAATCTGATAGACAATTTCATATTTACTGATTACCCCTTTTTCAACAAGATCATCATAAGGAAATTCAAGAATTCAACTAACCTAGGCATGAGTTCTTCCCAATTTTGTTTTTCCTGAATGTATCCATTTTCTTTTGTTGCTAGTTGTTCACATTGTGATTGAATTTTAAAAAATTTTGTCGCTATAGCAAGAATTACTGAGGTTCCTTGATCTGTAATTTTTTTAATCCAATCTTTCATCGCATTACCCATTTGGCCTACTTCTCTCACTTTTTCCAATGTCTCGATATGAAGAGTTGATAAAGTGATAATTGGTTGAACTATCAGTATGTAATATTGAGTTTAGTTTTTCCACTTTCTCTTTTAGTTCATCCTTCGTCGCCTTATCTTTGTCCATTTTTCAAAGATGGTGCTAATTGCTAACTGAATATCTCCTTTCATTCCTTATCTGATTGATCTTCATAATTGAACCTTGGATACATGATAATCTTCAACACTGATTTATGAGTTATCTTTTTCAACTATAGGAATGGCCACTTTTGCATATTTTTCTCCCTTTTCATCTATCACCATTCATGAAACTATCCTTACTTTCTTCGGCCTCTTTGAGAAAGAAGTTGTCAAGGTTTCAAAATCTATCTCTTGAGGTTCAACAATTTTCCTCATTCTTTATACTATTGTAGACAACCAATTTGAAGTTTTCATGCTTGAGGAAGGCAATGAGGTAGAGATGAAAATCGGTGGAACAACCCTGGCTATAGTTGAAGAGGGTGTAATTGGGATACCCTGAGAAGATGTTTCAATTTGCTCTTATGGATTGATTGTTTCAAGAGGGATCCTTGGAGAAGAGGCGATGGGTAGCTCAGGATTCAAGGGAGAAGACGAAGAGATAGGAGTAATCTTTTTCAAATGAAAAGCAGTTGACATAAGGAACATTGTATCATCTGAAGCTAAGAACTATTGTGTTGTGTTTTCTACCAATTTTTGAGAGAATGGAAAGCTATCAACTAAAACTTATTGAAAAATTGAAAATTTAGGAGAAGAAGAAACATTTTCACCAGAATTTATTATTTTCATCTTGATAATCTTTCATGTTTAAACCTCTTGTTGAGTAGCTTTAGGTTCATACACCTCTTCTATCATGGGAGATTCTCCACTAGGGCTTGCCTCATCTATCTTATCTGACTCATCATGTTGCTTATATAAGTTGCCAAATTTGTCCTCCCCAGGAGGTGTAGGAAAATCAACATTCATAACATCAGCTCCTCTACCTTTCAACCATCTGAGAGTTTTGTCAAGTATAACCCTTGTCCTATTCTTGAGAGAAGAAGATTCCCTTTTATCTCAGCATACTATGGGCAACAGCGTTGTCGTGATGCCTTCATTTTCAAAGATAGGGTCCAATGTGACCTCATCATCTACTAGTTGTTTCAACACTTTCACTATGCCAAATTTCACTATTTGTTTCACGGTAAACCATGAATAGTCCCTAATTCTCACTATTTTCTCTTCATCACAATTCATCCAATAATCTTCAAAATGCAAAACATGCTGAAATGGAGATCTAATATTATGTTCAATTAAGCCCGTATTGTCAAATGAAAACCTGTTTTCAAATGTCATGATATTGTACTGAGAAATGTATTGCTCAACTGTCTTGGCCTTCACTAATGAAGGGTAAGTATACCTACCAAAAAAGATCAGAAATTTGATCCACGTTTTATATATGCTTGTCAAGAACTTATGTGTTTCAACAAGTTGTCTCCCCAATTCTATTAACGTCCATTTATCATTGACGTATTATGGGAGCACGTAAGGAAATATTTTGACAACCACTGATTCTCAAATAACTGAATGTTGAAAATTGTATAAACCAAGCTCCCCACCTTGTTATTTATGTAGTGGCCACAACTGATATTCTTGAGTTGAAGAGTTTCTTTTCAAATTACAGGGTGATGAAATGAACAAAGTAATCATTAACTCTTTTGAAGTGATGGGGGTTTTCCTTCAATGTTAGATGGGGATAGAAGTCATACACCATTGCTTTCCCGAAATCACCCATTGTATGCAATCCATCAAAATACCTTTAACTTGTTATAGTGTAAACAAGGTACAAAGTCATGTAGAATTTTGATGTGTCATTTACTTCCATGAGTTGCTTGTGAATGGAATTACTGATCAATTCACCCCAATTGATATATAGCTTACTTCGAATGATGATCCAGATGAACCAGTACATCAAGTTCTAAAAATTCTTGGCCATTTGATTTTTCACTGCCCTGTGCAACAAAGTGATCATGTCACTTATCTCATCTTTGAAATCTGATCTTATGATTTTTTTGGAATCTGAGTGGAGGAATGTTTCAGCTTGATCAACTAGGGTTTATTGACTTGTTTAGAACATGCTAAAACATTATCATCCCAAAAGCTTTGAAAGGACTCAATGGTTAGATGCACAAAGGTTACATGATCTGAAAGGTAAAAAATACTGTCAATTCGCTCAGGAGCAAAACTCACTACTACTAACTCCCCTTGGAATCCCTTACCTCTCACGTTTATGTATTGTAATTATTTGCCACAACCAAAACTAACTCAAGAGATTGTAATGACATCGGGAATGCTATTCCCTATGCTAAATCACTATCACAAATACTCTGATCAAAATCTATCTTATGTATTGCATTCATTCTTTCCCAAAACTTATCCAAGTTGACGTGACCAAGATCGGTATTTGTGATATTTTATGTGTTGGATTCCAACGGCGAAAGAGGTACTATACCCTGAAACTGGTATTTCATGACTGCTTTTTCTTTACCCAAGATTGATGTTTTCAGGGTAGCTGATGAAGACATTAAAAATTCTCGAAAAAAATGACAATCGAGAAATGTTTGCAAAATAATTCTTTACTTGCTAAACCTGACAAAAACAAATAACTTGAAGCACAATAAGCTATTGGAATCACACCAAGAGATCGTACTCACAATTTTGACGTGCAAATAGCTCTTGAGCCCTTTAATGCCATCCAATGAATATCAACCTTTCAATTAATTATTTTGCTCAATTTGAACTTTTCTTTGATCAAACCACCTTGTAATTACAACACAAACTCCTTTGACAAGTGCAAATGCAATAAAATACAATTTTGTAAATTTTCGTCTTTAGATTAAAATCCCACTTCTCATTTGATATTAACCTTAAAACATCAAAATGATCACCAACTAATCCTTTTTACAAAATTTGAACTTTCTTTGTAAAGTCCTATAAATTTGGAGGAGATTTTTATCGTGCTACCACAAATAATTAAAATTTTGATTTTTTATTTTACAATTTCAAATGATCTTTTTGCTCTTCTATCAAAGAATTTAATTTTGCTATTTTTGAGTTGCAAATCAAAAAATAAATTTTCAAAAACAAATTTTGCTCATCTCATAGAATTTCGAATTTCTCCTCCTTGGCATGAACTATACGGGGCAAATGCAAAAAGCTAATACAAAAGTATCTTAGTCACTTGTATTATTTGTTGAGGAGGGATGTACGGCCTGTATATTACCTGTAGCACAACAAAATGAATTAAAACTTGCTTTTTTCAAAAATATGTATTCAATAGAATTGCCTCATGATCGCATGGTATGGCAAATGATCACACAAACAATTCCAATTTATCAATTTCTTTTTCTTCTTGGTCCGTACGATTCTTTGTTGGCTGAGTAAGAGACTAAAATAAATTTATTTTGAGCAGATAAAATTTCTTTTTAACCTTAAAAGGGTTAGCTCCTCTTCCAAATAATCGAGTTAACAAATATAAATTACTGCAATTCACCTTTTGCTCTTTCTCATGACCGTATGATTGGTATGGGATAAGAAAAATTCTGGGAAATAAACAATATTCTGATCAAATTTTCTTTTTTATAGGGGTTGTACGGTCTTGAATAAGGAATCGACAAGGACAAAATTCGATCTTTTGCTTATTATAAATTCCAAGAACATCTGAAGTGCTTATATGGGCCGTACGGCTCCCCTTTCAATGCCGTTGGAAATAATCAACATCTGTTCTTTTCCTCTTTTTTATAGTCACTTTTTTCAACCAACCATGACACCGTACAACTCTATTTGCGCAGAAGAAATTGAAATTTTCATTCACAACTGTTCTGAGACCATACAGCCATATAAGGCGTAACCCTTCTCCTTATGGATCACTAGGCACATTTGTACGGAATTTCAATTGAGGCAAGCAAATAAATAAAACTCTGTCCTTTTGTATTTTAATATGACTTTTTATTCTTTTGCCTGGTACATTTGTAAAGTGTGTAATGAGGGAAATAGGAAAACAAGAAAATAATTTCAAAATCTCCTTTTTGCTTGCTTCCTTCTTTCCCTGGGAAGAAAACCCAAAAATCTTATTTTCTATATAATTCCATTTTGCAACTTTTGTGAGTTAGAATTACTTGGCCAAGTGTTTGAATGACAATTTGCATTTACAAGCTCGGAGGGTGAATAACGACTTTAGAAGAAGCAGAGGGAAGAAGTCTCTGTTTCAACACAACTTGGGGAAATAATTACGCTTGCACGATCAAAGGAAGAAATAAGGGAGATTGCATGCAAAAGGAAGAAGTCGTCTTATTTTAGTAATGGGAACTTGTAAGGAGCGGAGAAATAAATTTGTAATTTGCACTTGCACGATTAAAAGAAGCATGATTTTGAGTTTTATTAAAAATGAAAACATAAAACATTTTCACAAATTGCACGAGGGCCAAAAAGATTTTTGCAATTTGCATTAAAAATGTTTTTGCAATTTGCACAATGAGCGAAAACATTTTTGTAATTTGCATGACTTGTGAAAAAAGAAAATATGTTTACGCAACTCACAAAAAGCGAAATGATTTTTGCACATTACAGGGAGCACAAGCGGCCTTTTGCACAGAGGCTTCAAATGGGCTTAAAAACATTTCGGGATAAAAATGAAAAAAAACATAAATTTTTAACTAATCAATTTTTGATTAAATTTTTTTTTTTTTTTTTCAAGATCTTGACATTTTAAGGTGAAAATTTAAAAAAATAGTCTTTTATTTAAAAGTCAATTTTTCCATTGGTTTTTCACCATTTTCAAAATTTGTGACAACAGTGGCTCCAATTGGGATTTCAAACTACAAGGAACAGAAAGAACTTGAATTCTCTGGTCTCGTAGTCTGAGGCTTTTTTCATTGGGTAATGGAGTCTTCAGTAACAACTTTGATAGATTTGAAAAATCTTTAGATTTTTTATCTTCGAAAAAGGGATGGGTCCTCAAGCCATCATAAATCTATCACATGTCAAAAGACAATGTATGCGAGGGCATTTTTAGATATGCATTTTTACACAAACTAAAATGCAAAGAGAGAAGTGTTTCTCTTACACTTGTATCTCTGGATCTGACCAACTAACAGTCAGTTTTCCCATCTCAATCGTATGAGAAATGAACACGCACTATTGGGCGAGATCACTTATTCATTTGAAAACTTGCATACCCTGATCCGACCAACTGACAGTCAGTTCGTCCATCTCAATCGTATGAGAAATGAACATGCACTGTCGACCCAGATCATCTTGTTCACCTAAAGAGATTTATGAAAGACATGTTCCATCTATCACTCTTGTAAAACTTGTAATCACCCATGACGTTCCCAGATAGAGAATACGATAACAAAAATGTGCCGACAAAGAAGATCAAAGCACGAAGGAGGGGAAATAGACACACTGTTGCTTTTATTGAAAAATAACATGCACACCAAAACAAAGAACAAGAAAGAAACACATCCAAAATTATATTTACATATGTACAGAAGAAGGCCACTTGGTTCTTACTGAAAATAGTGTTTCAAATATTGCCCGTTGAAGGGCAAAGGTAGATGGGTTCTATCATGATATGTCAGGGAAAAAATGTTGTTATCACAAAAGTCTATGATCTTGAATGGCCCCATCCAAAGTGAATCGAACATCCCATGACTCCCTTTTGGCTCTCTGCAACTATCCCAAAGTAGAACCAAATCTCCTACTTGGGATTCTTTTTTCTTAGCCTTTTTGTCAAAGAGGAATTTAACACGAGCCAGATGTTTTGTGATCCTATCAACCCCATGTATTCTTTCTTCTTTTAGTTATTGTAGATAAAAAATTCTCTTATCCAATAAGCTTTCAAAATTCGGATTTTCTACTACTCTAGATAATTACAGGGTAGGTAACTCAAGAGTTATGGGAATTACAGCATCTACTCCATATAACAATTGAAATGGAGATATATCAATAGCTTTTTTTGGAGTTATATGGTCTACCCAAAGAGAATCATATACCTTTTTGTGCTAATTTTTTTTATTATCGTCTCCCATCTTATGCATGATTGTAAATGAGGTTTTGTTGCTTGATTCAACTTGACCATTACCTTGTAGATGATAGTTTGATGAATGAGACATAAAAATCCCTTATCCGTGAAAAAATGCAATCATCTCTAAAGAAAAAAAGTTAGATGCATTATCTATAACAATTTTCTATGGGATTCCATATCGTACCAAGATATTTTCCTTGATGAAGTTGCAAACGACTTCTAAAGTTGTTTGTTTTATAGGAATTGCTTATACCCACTTAGTGAGATAATCCATCACTGTGAGAATGTGAGTATGACCTACACTTGAATGAGGGTTCAATGCCCTGAAGAAATCTAATCCCATCGCTGAAAAGGCTCTTCAATTATTACAAGTTGAAGAGGAAGTGTTGTTAGTCTGGGCTTGCCTACAAATTGCTGACATGCCTCACATGTGCTCACCCATTCATACGAATCTTTGTAAAGAGTTGGCCAATAGTAATGAGCTTTGAGAATTTTGTATGTTGTTACTCTGGCAGAAAAGTGCCCTCCACAACCTTGATCATGAAAAACTTGCAATAATTTTTTCTATTGTTCCTTATCAACACATCTTAAGAAAAAACCATCAATGCTTTTCTTGAAAAGAGTGTCATCCCATATGACATAATTATTAGCATGTAGTTTGGTCATTCTGCTTTGTTTAGCATCCAAGTGTGAAGGGCATTCTCCATACATCAGGTAGAAAGCAATGTCAGAAAACCATTCATTAGTAGAATCAACAAACAATACCAAAGGAAGATCTTGATCATCTTGTTCGCCTAAAATTGTCGAAGACCCTGATTGAATATCTCCTTGTTCTTCCATGATTTGACAGTCCTTTCCCTCAGATTAGTTTTGTAAGTTTTATTTCTAGATCATATTTATGTACCTTAGTTATCCAATTTCCTCATTTAGAACCAGGTTCTTGTTGAGTCATAATAGATTTGACTATTGTACTTGGTACCATTACCACAAAATATGAATGCAATATGTAATACTTGAATTGCTTAACCACTTTTACGACTGCATAAGCATGTTTTTCTTCAGGAGAATATTTCAACTCGTAATCTTTGAGATTACAACTCATGAAGGTGATTGGAGATTTGATATCCTTGTTTTGTTTAATCAAAATAACTAAGAGTGTGTGCTTTGAAGTGTAGCAATAGATAATGAATTCTTTCTTAAAATTAGGACATGCCAATGTCGGAGCACGAGCAATAGCAGTCTTTATCTTTTCAAACACTTCTTTACCTTCATTATTGCACTTGAAAGAAGGTTTTATTTTCATCATGTCTGCAATATGTCTTGTGAATTTAGCAAAATCAGGGACAAATCTTCTCAAAAAGTTCACTTTTTCAAAGAATGAATGTACTCCTAATTTACCGGTAGGTAATGAAAGATTTTGAATCACTTGAACCCTTTCTAGATCAATCATTATTCCTTCTTTTAAAACAATATGACCTAGAATTTTACCTTCAGCCACTCCAAAGATGGATTTCTCAGGGTTGAGAGAAATTCCATGTAAATGACACTTTTCAAAGACCCTCTCTAAATGTGCATAGTGATCTTATTTTTTCAAGAAAAATGTTAGGTCATCGAGATATAACACAATGATTTCATTCTTCAATTCTTTGAATGCCAAATCCATTGCTCTCTAAAAAGTAGCTCTTGCATTAATCAATCTAAATTGCATTCATTTGTATGCAAAGGTGCCCCAAGGTGTTGTGAAAGTTATTTTATGTTAATCTTCCCTGTTAACCTCGATCTGATTATATCCTAAGAAACCATCAAGCATTGAAATCATTTCAACCTCTGTTACCACTTGGAGAACTTGATCCATGACTGGTAGTGGATAATTATCTCGAAAAGATGTTTGGTTGAGGTTTATGAAATCAACATAAATTCTGATTTCACCATTATTATTATGAACTGGTACTATGTTAGCTACCTAAGTTCAATGGTGAATAAGAAAAATAATGTGAGCATCAAGCATCTTTTTCACTTCAACAAGAATCGTTCCTATGAATTTAGAGTTGTATTGTCTCAGTGTTTGTCTGAAAGGTTTTGCATCAAGTTTTAGAGGAACAATATGTTGCATCTCTTTGGAATGAAATGAATTAAGGTTTGCATATGAATACACGAGTATGTCAATATAATTACGAAGAAGGATAACAAATTTTCATTTTTCTTTAAGTGAGCAACATTTTTTAATATTGATGAACCTAAGATGTTCCTCTGAACCAATGTTTACTTTTTCATAGTCGACAAAATCAAGACTTCCTTTCGTGTTTATCAAATATTCTTCTAAAGAGACCAGGCATTTAGGAATTTTGTTTCCCTTCAACTTGATGACACCTTATTCATCATTTTCATCTACGATTCCCTCTTTTGATGTATGAACTGAATATTCTTTGCAAGAGGAGTCACTGCCTTCAAAGCACAAATTTCTAAAAATGTCTATTTTCTCAAGGAAAGAGATTATTTGTTGATCATCATTGAAAGCTTGCCAATTGTCTGCATTAATTAGTATGATTGGTCTGTGTATTAGTTCAATCGTATATTTTTTTGTATTAATATATTCATGGAGAATCATCAAAGACGTTGATACTGCCAAAGCATCAACTTTTGAGTTATGTTCTCTAGGAATTGTATTGATAGAGAAAGCATCAAAAATTTCAATGTTATCTCAGACTTTATTCGTATGATGTCTTAGACGATTATTTTTCACCTAGTATTGACCTTTCACTTCCTTCACAACAAGTTCAGAATCACCAAAAACTTTCAAATTCTTGATTCCCCTCTCTTCTTCTGCTTGCAAACCTTGCAAAAGTGCTTCGTATTCGACTGTATTGTTGGTGTATTCAAACTGCAACTTATAAGAAAAAGAAAAAAAAAATCTTAGAGATGAAGATCTCAAGATTAATCCTATGCCTGAACACATTGATGAACAACTACTGTCAAACTCCATCGTCCAAATGTCATTCGGATATGATTGCATGATCTCTGGTAACTCTACATCTTTCTCTATCATTAGAAGATAATTACCAATTTTAGCATCTTCATACGATATATCAGCGCTTGAATCATCAAATTTTTGAATTGTGTATTTTGTTTTCAATTCAAGCTCTAGACATTGTTTGACTCCTTTGATTAGAATCATGACATGTGATAAATCCAGTTGGATTTCACCTCCTAAATATTTGCAAAAAAAATTACCCAAAAAAATGTCGTAAGTCGTCAGAATATTTGTGAACAAAATATTGATTTTGATTCACTTTTGAGAAAAAGATGCCAAAACCACTTGTGCATCCTTAATCTATCCAATGAGAGGAACCTGTTTTGCCTCCATAGAATAACAATAGCCAAAGGTCTTAGTGCAAGTTAGGCCAAGAGCATGAGCAACTTTTGCAGGCATTACATTATCTAAGGCTCCTATATCAAGAATACAATCACTGACTTTGCATCCCTTGAGGAAAAGAAAAATGTAGAAAGGTTCAACTTTATTAGATTCGGAAGTGACTGCAACCATAGAGTTGACATGATTGGAAGCAACAAGGTTAGGATTCTTTTGAAATTAACCTTTTTAGCTTTTGGATTTTTCCCTTTGATGGAATCAACTAACCTATTCAACTGCTATGAATATCCTCTCAAGTATTCATCTTGTGACATTTGAATCTTGGTTTTGTTGACATGATCAATTATGTTAAAAGCCATTAAATTACCAAAAGGGATCTCAATAGGTTGAGAAACGTTGGCATTAGATGAACTACCTATCAGTGGTTGATTCCCTTTTGCATGCACTGGTGGGGTAGTTCCTCATGGGAGAATAACCTTTGGATTTTCCTCCTATGAATCACTAGACTATTTTTTTGACTCTGAGTTCTAATGAAAGGTGCAAAGGATTGACTATTCATATCCCCAACACTGTCTTCATAGTCATCTTCATTTCAATTATATTCCAGGAATGTGTTTATAGAGTCGCCACCAGTGTCTTCAATTTCACATTCTTGGAGTTTTAGATTTTTTGATTCATTTTTTTCTTCAACTTCTTCATATATTTCCTCAGTTTTTAAGACTGCATTCACCAGTGCATTAGTGTTTTGCTAAAGAGGAGCCTCAATTACTACTTGTGGTTGAGGACCTTGCAGTCTAGGATGATCTCTTTGAAAAAGAACATAGTTTCTTCTTGGAATATCTTGGTATGGAGCTGTAATGGCCTTATAAAGTATATGATTTTTGAGGATTGTTAAATCATTAACCATTTTCAACAAGAGTTGTTCTGTTGAAGATTGTTCTAAAATTTGAGCCTTATTCTTTGAGGTTCTTTCTTGATTTTTTTAGACATTATCATGTCATCTTAGACATCGATAGCCAATTTTTGGGCTGCTTCCAAATCTATTACTCTAGTTCTTCTCAATTGATAACATACTTTTGTTAATTGAGAGTTGATAAAGCAACATTTTTTTATTTTCGTCTGTAGGTTGTGCATTAGCTGGTATCTTATTTAGTAGCCTATTAAATTTAGTGATAAACTCTCTCATTGGTTCATATACTTATTTTTTCATTTGTGTAAATTGAGTAAGTAGAGCATGGGCATCTTTGGCTGGTTTAAATATATTCTCAAATTTAGTTTTCATGGTATTCTAGTTAGTAACAAATCCTGGAGTGAGATGGTAAAACCAGTTTGCAACCCCATCATGCAACATTTCAATGAACAACCTAACGATAATGTCTTCATACTCAACACCTAAAATGTCACATGCAACATTGAATGTTGCAAGGTGTTCATCTAGGTGTCATTTTTCATCTCCATAAAATCTTGGAAAGTTCTTCTGGACCTATTTAGAAGGTCATGTAATTATCCAAGAGCCAATGGACCAATCATATTTCCCCATGGTAATGCCATAGTTTAAAAAACTACTTGCAGGAGAATAACAATTCTTGATAAGACAAGAGATCAACTTGTCAAAGTACTTCTTTCAGGTTGTTTGTTCTTCTTAGAGGTTGAGGGAAGGTTGGTTTCCATTTTTATCTTTTTTTTTATGTTCAGGACTCAACTTGAAGCTAGAATATTATTGTAACTCATAACAAAGGTCAACTTCACCTTTTGAATTGTTAGCTCTAGTGAATCTATTTTCTACCAGTTTGGAAGAAAGTTATTGGCATTGAGGCATAGGTTGAAGTTGAAGAGCTCTCAGAGCTAGCCTTCTTTCTTGTATTCTATGTGCAACCAATGCTTCAGCCCTCTGTGTTAAAACTAATCGATCTTCTTCTTCTAAGATTCCAACTGCTCTATCAAAATGTGTTGAACTTGTTCTATTATCCCACACAAAAGTTCTCAAATCTGATGAAATATCTTCTTGAGTTTATGTTATCCAATCAAGGTTAGGTTGAATAACTAGATCTTGAGGCACCTAAATTACCGTGAAAATAAACTCTAGTTGCATAAAGTCTTTGATTAGTTATACAAACTAATCTTCATCTCTGTCTCTTCGCTTGTCTTCTTGAATCAATCTTAAATTTTCTCTGGGCAATGGCAACACGTGTTTCTTCTATATCTAGTTCTACCCTAACAGTATTGAATTGAGTGTTACTTGTTCTATTATCAAAAGCAAACAATCAAAAGCTTGAAACTAAATCTTCCTCTTAAGCCTCGTCCCAATTCAAACTAGGTTGATTTAGATTTTGAATGTCTGAAATGGTCATATGTGATTTTACTGATTCTGGGCTACTAGACAAACTCTACGGGATTCTCTTCATGCACAGGCTCTTTTTGCCTTTTTGACACATTCTAATTCTTGATTCAGGATAGCTAGGATGACTTGAAATTGAGTTACAAATATTTCTTCAGAATCCCAAAATATTTGTCTAAGGTTTAGTTGTCTTCTTGAATCAATCTCAAATTTTCTCTAGGCAATGGCAACACGTGTTTCTTCTATATCTAGTTCTACCCTAACAGCATTGAATTGAGTGTTACTTGTTCTATTATCAAAAGCAAACAATCGAAAGCTTGAAACTAAATCTTCCTCTTAAGCCTCGTCCCAATTCAAACTAGGTTGATTTAGATTTTGAATGTTTGAAATGGTCATATGTGATTTTACAGATTCTGGGCTACTAGACAAACTCTACGGGATTCTCTTCATGCACAGGCTCTTTTTGCCCTTTTGACACATTCTAACTCTTGATTCAGGATAGCTAGGATGACTTGAAAATGAGTTACAAATATTTCTTCAGAATCCCAAAATATTTGTCTAAGGTTTAACACAATATCTAGCTTAGTAGATTGTTCCAAGTCTAACTTAGGTTGTTGGAGTGGTCCTTGAGATAATGGCAGAGTCATGTAGACCAGTACAATATGGGTGGCACAAAATTTGTAAAAGCATGCCCCACGATGGGCGCCAAAAATTATTTTCGAGAAAATTTGTGAGGAGGACAAATCAGTGACTTCGCGTCAACAACGTGAGGAATAGAGTCCCTCTCTTATTAGCAGGTGGAGCTACCTTTATTGAAAGTCGATATAGGAAAGTAGAAAATATTTACAAACAATGGAATGTAAATCATGGGTAATACTTTTAACCTAAAAGTATAAAAAGGATCTTTGAGAAAGGAATATGTATAGAAGAAGAGAGAGGGGAGAAATTGTTTAAGCAACAAAATCGTCAACTTAGAACCCTGAGACTAGATGAAAGTGTTGAGAGAATTTTGACTTTTGAAAGAGCAAAATCTCTCTTATTCAATGGGTCGAAAAGACATAATCATATCCTTAAGGATATGAAACATACACCAAAAGACTATTTGACTCTAATAACAGAAACTAATAACTCTTTGTATTTTCTAACAGAAATAACTAAGAAATTGCCTTTATTCCAATCGAGATTTTCACGTGTTAAAAATGTAAATTACAACTTGAAATAAAAACTTTGTAATATAATCTCCTATTCTCAATAGTTTGAAATTCATAACAATGGCAATGAAAATAAGATACAATGAATTAAATGAAGGATGTAATTCAAAAGATACAACTAACGTAAAGTTTAGAAACATCTTTCTTGTATTGATTCTTAAGAGTAGAAAGATTGATCTCCTTCTACAATATTTTGTCAAAAATTATATCTGTTTAAAACCCTTATTACGAATCTCTAACTTGTATTTATAGGCTTAAATGGATGGTTATCGTGAAAAACTACCTATTTTTCTTTTTTACATAAGTGTTAAAACACCAATGAGAAATTACATTTTTGAAAATGTCTAAAAACCCTTTAACCAATTAACACCACTTGAGAAAACAATTGGGGTTTTTGAACTACTTGCAAAAGTACATTGTCAACTTGCACAACTTGAAAAGGCAAGTTAGCAAAATTGAAAAGACAATTTGCAAAAATACAGTGCACATTTACAAAGGGAAAAGAGTGCAATAACACAAGTTAGGTACAAAGAAACAAGAGGAGAGAATGCAGGAACACTGAAAGCAAATATTTATTCTTCTTGTTGATGTATTGATAATTCTTTTCCTTTCAAGAAGTCATCAAATCTCTAGAGAATTACCCTAATGAAGTCTTCATCTGGTCCATCTATGTCCCTATAGGCAATGTTTGTTGAGCAATCTAACTCTTTCATTTCCTGATGTTTGCCTTGGAGACTGTTTATTTTCACATCCAAATTATCCACATTCGCTTGGAACTTAGACAATTGACGAAGCTCTTCGTAACCAAATGTAGATGAAGTGGCAATGTTATGAATTTGTTCTTTGAATTCTCTGATTATGGTTTCAATTGAAATCAGATTTCCCTCTCGATCTTTGTCATTGACAAAGTGACAATTCAACATCTTGGCTTCAGTGTTAAGGTCTATCATAGTGTCACTTCCTAATGACTTTGCATTACTAAATTTTTGAACACATTCTTGAAGGAACTGGATTCTAAATTTGGTGGCCCAAATAAATTCAATCTGATAGACAATTTCATATTTACTAATTGCCCCTTTTTCCACAAAATCATCAGAAAGAAATTTCAAGAATTTAACTAACCTAGGCATGAGTTATTCTCAATTTTGTTTTTCCTGAACACATCCATTTTCTTTTGTTGCTAGTTGCTCACATTATGATTGAATGCCATAAAATTACTTAGGTTCCTTGATCTGCAATTTTTTCAATCCAGTCTTTCACCGCATTACCCATTTGGCCTACTCTCTCACTATTTCTAGTGTCTCTGATAAGATCTTGATATGATTCAAATATTCAATATATACAAAATATCCTTAAGGTAGGTAAACACCTATAGTACTCCTTTAGGAAGGAATAAATCCACATTGTATCTTCGAGGGGACAACCTCCAATATCCTTTTACAATAGAAGACTCAATGCTTACTTGATATATTTACCATGATAATCATCTCCTTTATATAGACATCTATCTAACCAATGGATGGGTAACCTCATAATTCCAATGTAGGCCGACTATTACCCAATGCACTAATTCCACAAGTTACTCCATTATCCTAATATATTGTATCCATATAACTAACTAAGGGGATGTGTGCCACATGTATGCATCTTCATCAACCCATATACATTAATATATCATATCCCTAGGTACATAGCAGTCTCGGCATGAAGAGTTGATTAAGTGATAACTGGTTAAATTGCCCTGATCAATCTATGTATTATTGAGTTTAGTTGTTCCACTTTCTCTTTCAGTTCATCCTTCATCACCTTGTCTTTGTCCATTTTTCAAAAATGGTGCCAATTGCTAACTAAACATCTCCTTTCATTCCTTCTTTGGTTGATTTTCCTAAATGAACCCTATATACATGATAATCTTCAACACTGATTTCTGACTTATCTTTTTCAACTGTAGGAATGGCCACTTCTGCATATTTTTCTCCTTTTTTATTTGTCACCATTCTCGAAATGTATCTTCGAGGGGACAACCTCCAATATCCTTTTACAATAGAAGACTCAATGCTTACTTGATATATTTACCATGATAATCATCTCCTTTATATAGACATCTATCTAACCAATGGATGGGTAACCTCCTAATTCCAATGTAGGCCGACCATTACCCAATGCACTAATTCCACAAGTTACTCCATTATCCTAATATATTGTATCCATATAACTAACTAAGGGAATGTGTGCCACATGTCTGCATCTCCATCAACCCATATACATTAATATATCATATCCCTAGGTACATAGCAGTCTCGGCATGAAGAGTTGATTAAGTGATAACTAGTTAAATTGCCCTGATCAATCTATGTATTATTGAGTTTAGTTGTTCCACTTTCTCTTTCAGTTCATCCTTCATCACCTTGTCTTTGTCCATTTTTTCAAAAATGGTGCCAATTGCTAACTAAACATCTCCTTTCATTCCTTCTCTGGTTGGTTTTCCTAAATGAACCCTATATACATGATAATCTTCAACACTGATTTCTGACTTATCTTTTTCAACTGTAGGAATGGCCACTTCTGCATATTTTTCTCCTTTTTTATTTGTCACCATTCTCGAAACTGTCCTTACTTTCTTCGGCCTCTTTGAGAAAGAAGTTGTCAAGGTTTCAAAATCTATCTCTTTAGGCTTAACAATTTTTCTCGTTCATTTTACTATTGTAGACAATCAATCTGAAGTTGTCGTGCTTGAGGAAGGCAATGAGGTAGAGGTGAAAATAGGTGGAACAACCATGACTATAGTTGAAGGTGTAATTGGGACAACCTGAGAAGATGTTTCAATTGCTCTTGTGGATTGATTGTTTCAAGAGGGATTCTTAGAGAAGAGGCAATGGGAAGCTCAGGATTCAAGGGAAAAGACGAAGAGATAGGAGTAATCTCTTGCAAAGGAAAATTGGTTGATGTAGGGAACATTGTATCATTTGAAGCTAAGAACTGTTGAGTTGTGTTCTCTACCAATTCTTGAGAGAATGGAAAGCTATCAACTAGAACTTATTGAGAAACTAAAAATTTAGGAGAAGAAGAAGAAATATTTTCACCAGACTTTTTTATTTTCAGTGTGATAGTCTTTCATGGTTGAACCTCTTGTTGAGTAGCTTCAAGGTCATGTGCCTCTTCTATCATGGGAGATTCTCCACTGGGGCCTGCCTCATCTTTCTTATCTGACTCATCATGTTGCTTATAAAAGTTGCGAAATTTGTCCTCCCTAGGTGTAGGAAAATCAACATTCGTAACATCAACTCTTTTACCTTTCAACCATCTTAGAGTTCTGTCAAGTATAACCCTTGTCCTATTCTTGAGAGAAGTAGATTCCCTTTTATCCCAGTGTACTACGGGCAATGGCTTTGTCACGATGCCTTTTTTTCAAAGATAGGGTCCAATGTGACCTCATCATTTACTAGTTGTTTCAGCACTTTCATTATGCCAAATTTCACTATTTGTTTCAAGGTAAACCGTGAATAGTCCATGATTCTCACTGCTTTCTTGTTATCACAATTCATCCAATAATTTTCAAAATTCCGAACATGTTGAAATGGAGATCCAATATTATGTTCAATTAAGCTCATATTGTCAAATGAAAACCTGCTTTCAAATGTCATGAGATTACAGTGAGACATGTATTGCTCAACTGTCTTGGCCTTCACTAATGAAAGGTAAGTATCCCTGTCAATAGAGATCATAAATTTGATCCCTATTTTGTATATGCTTGTCAATAACTTGTGTGTTTCAACAAATTGTCTACCCAATTCCATTAACGACCATTTGTCATTGACATATTGTGGGAGCATGTAAGGAGATATTTCACAACCACTACTTCTCAAATAACTAAGTGTTGAGAATCATATAAACCAAGCTCCCCACCTTGTTATTTTTGTAGTGGCCGTAACTGATATTCTTGAGTTGAAGAGTTCTATTTCAAATAGCTAGATGATGAAATGAATAAAGAAGTCATTAACTCTTTTGAAGTGATGGATGTTTTCCTTCAATGTTAGCTAGGGATAGAAGTCATACACCATTGCTTTCTCGAAATCACCCACTGTATGCAATCCATCAAAATACCTTCGACTTGCTACAACGTAAACAAGGTACGAAGTCATGTAGAATTTTGATGTGTCATTTACTTCCACAAGTTTCTTGTAAGTGGAATTGCCGATCGATTCACCCCAATTGATATATTATTTATTTTGAATGGTGATCTAGATGAACCTATACATCAAGTTCTAAAAATTCTAGGCCATTTGATTTTCCACTATCCTATGCAACAAAATGATCATGCCACTTATCTCATCTTTGAAATCTGATCTTACAAGATTTTTTAGAAGTTGAGTGGAAGAATGTTTCAACTTGGTCAACCTGGCTTTGTTGACTTGTTTATAACATGCTAAAACATTATCGTCTCAAAATCTTTGAGAGGACTCGGAGGTTAGATGCACAAAGGTTACACGATCTAGAAGGCAAAAAATATTGTTAATTCGTTCATGAGCAAAACTCACTACTAGCTCCCCCTCAGAATCCCTTACCTCTCGTGTTTTTGCATGTAATTATTTGTCACAACTAAAACTAACTCAGGGGACTATAATGATACCAAAAATGTTGTTGTATGTGTTAAACCACTGTCACAAATACTCTGACCAAAATCTATCTTATGCATTGCAATCATTCTTTCCCAAAACTCATCCAAGTTGATGTGACCAAAATTGGTATTTGTGATATTTTATGTGTTGGATTCCAATGACGAAAGAGGTACCATACCCTGAAACTGGTATTTCATAACTATTTTTTCTTTCTCTGAGATTAACATTTTTGGGGTAGGTGATGAAGACATTAAAAATTCTCAGAGAAAATGACAATCGAGAAATGTTTGCAAAATAATTCTTTACTTGCTAAAACTGACAAAAACAAATAACTTGAATCACAATAAGCTATTTGAATCACACCAAGAGATTATACTCACAATTTTGACGTGCAAATAGCTCCTAAGCCCTTTAATGCCATCCAGCGAATATCAACCTTTCACTTGATTATTTTGCTCAATTTAAACTTCGATTGGATCCAACCACCTTGTAATGCAGCATGGACCCCTTTCACAAGTGCAAATGCAATAAAAAGCAATTTTTCAAATTTGTCTTTAGATTAAAAATTGCATGGGGTTTTCATCATGCTGACACAAATAATTAAAAAATCGATTTTTTAATTTGCAATTTCAAATGATTTTTTTGCTCTTCTAGCAAAAACTTTAATTTTGCTATTTTGAGTTGCAAATAAAACCGGAAACTGTCAAAAACAAATTTTGCTCATCTCATAGAATTTCTTCTCCTTAACATGAACTATATGGTTTTTACGCGAATGCAAAAAGCTAAAACAATAGTATCTTGGGGGAAAGGTCCCAGTAGTCATGCACCCTAACTTTGGACAGCGAATTGAGTTGCCATAATATCATATTAGACTTCAAAAAGTCTCCTATTTTAATATGTCGTCTTAAGTACTTATAACTAAAATTTCAAAGTCTAATACACTATACATTTTACGATATTACCAATTTTAATACAAAATTGCCTCATGACCGTATGGTTTGGCAAATGATAACACAAACGATTCCAATCTACAATAAATTTATTCTGAGCAGATAAAATTTCTTTTTAACCTTAAAAGGTGTCGCCCCTCTTCCAAATAACTAAGTTTACAAATATAAATGACTGCAATTTACCTTTTGCTCATTCTCATGACCCTATGATTGGTATGGGATAAGAAAAATTCTGGGAAATAAACAATATTCTGATCAAAATTTCTTCTTTATAGGGATTGTACGGTCTTGAAGAAGGAATCAACAAGAATAAATCTTTTGCATATTATATATTCCAAGAACATCTGAAGTGCTTATATGGGACGTACAGCTCCCCTTTCAATGCCCTTGGAAATAATCAGCATCTGTTCTTTTTTATATTCATTTTTTTCAGCCAACCATGGCGCCGTACAACTCTATTTGGGCAGAAGAAATTGAAATTTTCATTCACAGCTCCTTCTGAGACCATACAGTGATATAAGGCGCTGGCTGCCCTTCTCCTTTTGGATTAATTTCAAAATCTCCTGTTTGCTTGTTTCCTTCTTTTCCCTGGGAAGAAAACCCCAAAAAAACTTATTTTCTAGATAACTTCATTTTGCAACTTCTATGAATTACTTGGCAAGTGTTTGAATGACAAGTTGCATTTGCAAACTCAAAGGGTGAGTACCAGCGTCAGAATAAGTAGAAGGGAGGAAGTTTCAATTTCAACATGATTCAGGGAAATAATTACGCTCACACTATCGACGAAAGAAATTAGGGAGATTGCATGCAAAAGGAAGAAGTCGTTTTATTTTAGCACCAAAGACTTGATTTTTATTAAAAAGGGAAACTTAAAATGTTTTCATATATTGCACGATAGCTAAAAAGATTTTTTGCAATTTGCATCAAAAAAAAAAAAAAAAATTCAATTTGCACGAGGATTGAAAATGTCTTTACAATTTGCATGACTTATGAAAAAGCAAAATGTGTTTATGCAACTCACAAAAAGCGAAATGATTTTTGCAAATTACAGGGAGTGTAAGTAGCCTTTTGCACATAGGGTTTAAACGGGCTTTAAAACATTTCGGGATAAAAATGGAAAGAATCGTAAATTTTTAATTAATCATTTTTTGAGTAAAATATTTAATTTTTTCTAGATCTTGACATTTTTAGGCAAAAATAAAATAAAATAGCCATTTATTTAAAATTCAATTTTTCCACCAGGTTTTTACCATTTTCAAACTCTACGACAACAAAGTGGCAGTTACACTTCTTGATTCTTTATTTGCATTACTTTCTTTATGATTTGTACGTTGAAGTACCTTCACACACCTCCTAGGGTCTTCTATGACTCTTTCACAACATTTATCAAACTTGACATCTCCTACAAAACTCCAAAATACTTACTAAAGCATGGCTCAAAATTCAAATTTTCAAACTAGTGTTTTTGGTTGAGAAACTAAAAGACCTACTAACACAACTTTAAGACTCCCAAAGACTCTAAATCATTCCAAAGGACCTTATAAGGCCTCTCACACGCTCAAAAAACCAAAAATGAACTTATTAAAACATATTTACATTCTTAGCACCTTGTGATGCTTTGCATCACCTAAGTACTCGAGTGAGTTTAACACAATGAACAAAATTACAAATAAAAGACAAAACATAAACTATGTTATCTCTCTTGTCAAAACTAATGTTCACTTGTTGACATAGAGGATGTCCTTGCTTAGTTTGTGGGCTATAGAGACTTTGATAAATGCATTTTTCATCTTGGCAACAATTCTCTAAGACCACATATGGGCTTTGCTTGGCTTGGTGTGAAGCTCTTTGAATCAATTTAACATTATAACATTGTTTAAAAGACTTTTTGAAGACATTTATGCAGAATAATCTTATACACAAAAATTTGTTTGGAAATGATGAGGGCACTTGTATTTATAGGTCTTAAAACTAACTCTAACCCTATGGTGGTTAGGTTTAGTTTTAACCTTTGTTGAGTTTAAAATAACCTTGGTCAAGTTTAGGTTAACCCTGGGTGTTTCAATGAATTTCAATTTATATTTCAAAAAGGAAAGAAGAAGAAACTAAATATAGGTATGGTTGAAAAATCTATTTGATTGTGTGCATGATGAATCATATGATTGTGAAAAACTCTTCTTTAACTTGGGAGGATGACCTACAAATAAGACAACACTAAGGCAAATGGCTAGTTAGATAGATACCTGAGTAGATTGCCTAGCGCTAGTTAGATCTCAGAAGCAAGAGCTTCCTTGGGGGCTGTCAATCCACACGTTTTAAACAATTAAGTTTATAAACAGAATAGAAAGTACTTTCATCAATAATCAAAAGGTAGTGAAATTGAACACAAAAAATATTTGCTAAAAGAAATAGACTAGAAATGATTAATATAACAATAAGCAAGTCAACACTAGTGTTAAATGGGTCAAGAATGCTTCAAAAAATCAAGTAGGGGTTTGTGAACAAGTAAGGACACAGAAAATTAGATTTGGTTGGGGGTAAGAGTGTTATTTTCTACCACTGTAACCATCGGCAAGTTGTGTGACCGTCAATGGTTAAGGTGACCATTGACGGTTGGACAGACCATCGATGATTGGGACAACCATTGACGGTTACTATGTGTAGGTATGGATTGGTAAATAGCTGGTTGACAATATCACAAAATTAGATTCTAAGAGATGAGTTGGTGATGCGCTGATTGCAAAATACAAATAAAATAAATGAATATCAGAAAATAAATACTTATCTTGTCGAAGGTTGATCTAGTGATTGATTGAGGTGGTTGACCTGTTGGTGGATTCTGATAGAGTAACGGTGCTTGATGCTTTGGCGGAGCGGTGGCAGCAAGTTGGCTCTCTGACGTGATGGTTGGATCATTGATGACGATTGACCTGCAAAAAAAAACTTTGGATGCACAAGCTCTTGTAATAGTTGTAGATGGATTTCACCTCGATGCTCCTCTCTTCTTATAGGCAAAGGAGAGATACAACAAGACGTTAACTGAGCTATCTAATTATAACTCATTCGTGCACGAATTCACACATGGATTTAAATGAGTTATTCTTTAAAAAGCAATGTGGGTGTTTGCATGTTGGCTTTTGGGATGGTGGACCTGACCGTCAACAATCGAGGGCCAAGGCAAAGAGTGGCTTAAGGGGTAGGTTAAGTCAGTTGGTCAAACTGACTACAGTTATGTTAGGTTGTGGAACTAAAAGCTTCACCAGGATGCGAACAGGAGAGAGTTGCGGAGGTTGCTAAGTTGCAGAACAAGTTGCAGGGCAACCGACGTCGGTCTGATCAACTGACGTCGGTCATATTACATTGTAGAAGCAACCGACGTCGGTTATGAGTCAACTGACATCGGTCAGGAAGAAGCCGACGTCGGCAACCTTTGTGTGTATGCATTTTCATGCAGGTCGAGAATTGGTCTATTTTTAGACAGTCAGTTTGCATGTAAAGACTTATTTTAGTCTTGGAGCTACGTTTCTAATTATTGTAATTAAGAATGTCTAATTATTGTATGCATGAGATCTATATAATAGACTCATGGGCTATATTGTAAAATTGTACTAGAGTGAGAGATCAAAGATTAGCTCCTTCAGAAGAGAGAGAGCAAGAGTGCTAGATAGCCAAGAGGGCTTGTAGAAGAGAGCAGGGATTAGCTCCTCCTAGTTCCAAAGGGGTGTCGAGTGTGTATGATCAGGGAGAGTTGTAGGTTGTGCAAGTTCTGGTAGAAGATCCACTGGGGTACTGGTTGAAGAATCATAAGGACTTGGTGAGGCAAGGACAAGGGTTCTTCAGGGTGTAGAGACATCTACATGGTAAATAAGGTCTGGTGATTTGTAGGTTGATGCAAGAGCAGGGAGATCTACTTGGAGTACAGTTGTGTACTTGGTGTACTGGCAGCGTTGTTACTGACTGGTGGAGGTGAACAACTCTGTGTTTGAGTTGATTGTTGTGACTGTAATTGAGAGAGTGAACTGTTGAAGGAGAATTACTGGTGAGCCCTAAAAGTGTGAGAGCTCTAGAGGTGTGGGAAGAAGTGTGACATTTTCTTTATTGTATTTCTTTCTGAATGAATATTAATACAATTGGGTATTGTCTCTCATATTCCGTGTTGTTTCATATTTCTAGTTACTTATCATTCTGGTTAAATTCTGTGTTTAGTTGCTTATACAAAGGTAATCATGTGTGCTCTTAGTGGAGCAGTAGGATCATAACAGTTGGTATCAGAGCTTTGTGAGCCTAGGTCCTATCAAGTGGTATCAGAGCCAGATTGCAGGGTCATCAAAGCGTGGTTAGGTACACTAACAGGTGGTCAGAGCGTGTTAAGTGTTTTGTTGATTACAGGTCACTCACAGGGGTTTCTGATTGAGTGGGAGTATAGCAATGGCAGAAGAAAGTAAGCTATGAATGGAGAAACTAAATAGCACGAATGGTCAATTACAGATTGATGGAAAGAAAGAGCAGGTAAAAAAAGATTGCTGGTTGGTAGAAGATCAGCATAAAGAAAATGAAGATGCAGATGTTGCAAGTGTTGTTGCACAAGATGCTCTAGATAAAGTAGAATCTTGGTTTATAGATTATGTTGCCTCTTTCCATGCAGCCCGAAATAGAGCATCTTTTCATGAGTATGTCTAGGGAGACTTTGAAGAGATTTATTTAGGGGCTAGTGAGCCTTGTCAGATTGTTGGCAAAGGGGAAGTGAAGTTGAAATTGCAGATAGGTAACACACATGTGTTGAATGAGGTCATGCAGGTACCAGTCTTGGAGATGAGTCTAATTTCTTCAAAAAAGTTGGGTGATGAGAGATGCACAATAACTCTCACAGCGGATGCACTTGAATTAGACGGTGGTAAGAAAGTAGGTATCCTTTATCTATCTACTTATATTACTGATTCACCTTTTGTTGCATAGATGTGGCTTTGTAGGCTTGGTCACATATGTAAGAAGGTAAGCGGAAGACAAATGTTTTTGACAAATTTAAGAACTGGAAAGCCTTGGTGTTCATGGAGGAGATGACGGATAGAGATCAGCTGAGAGGACTGAATTATTTTGAGCAGGGCTATGTTGATTTGGACAGGGTTTTGATCCAAGGTAAGCTCGCGGATAAAAAGTCATCACTCATAGGTGAACATAGTTACCGGCGTTGGTCAGGAGTAACTGACGTCGAATAGACAGATACCGACGTCGGTCATGTGCAAACCAGCAGATTCGATGGTGTCGGGCAGGTGCAGACTGACGTCGGTCAAGAGAAATTGACGTTGACAATTAGGGTCAATTGCAGGGAACTGACGTCGGTCGGTTGCAGATTGGGAGATGGCCGAGATCGGTCACTGGAACGGATGTTGGGCGGACAGCAAGCTGTCAAAGAGTCTCAAATGCCCATGTGGAGGACTGAAAGGGTAAGTGAACCTCATATTCATTGTTCACCTTCTTTATACTACTTGTTGCTCACCGATGGTCAAGAACCAGGAAGACGTGAAGAGGCAATGCAGGTAGAATCTAGGAAACAGTGGGAGCATGGCATGAATTTTTTAGAAGAAAACCAAGCAGGAGTTTTGGTAGAGTTACCAATCGGGATAAAAGCACTGACAGACGAATGGATTTCCAGGTTAGAGAAGAGAGTGGATGGACACGTGAGACAGAAGGCCAAGGTATATGGTCTTGAGCAGGCTACAGGATAGTGGTACAGATTTGACAGGTGTATGACAAAGCATGGCTTTGGTCAAGGTCAATGTAACCGTTGTGTTTTCTTTACTAGGTTGGATAATGGTTGCAGCATTATCCTGTTACTATATGTGGTGTGGTTGCTTGTTGAAGGGTCACACATGCAGGGAGTTTTTGAGCTAAAGGTAAAGTTAGTTCAGAGGTATGTCATGAAGAATTTGGGAGCAGCAAAATTTTTTGGCATAAGAGACATGAAAAATCACAGGTTGATTTTGTCTCCAGAGAGAGCTGATGTGAAGGAGGTGTTGGCGAGGGTTAATTTGTAGGATGCAGAACCAATAAGCACATTGAGGGTTGGACAGTTCAAGCTAAGCATATAACAGTGTCAAAAATCACATGAGGTCGAGTGTAGACCTGAGTTTTCTCAAGTAATGGGAGTTGTCAGAGAGTTCAGAGCCAATTCGGGGAAGAAGCACTGGAAAGCATTTTAGTGGGTTCTCAGATATTTGAGAGGGACCAGCAGCAAGAATTCATGCTATGCAGGGTCAGGGACTTCACTACATGAGTATGTAGGTTCGGATGTGGCAGGTTACTTAGATGACAGGAGATGCACCACAGGTTGTGTGGTGGTTGGTCTTCAAGATTGAGCTTGAAGAGGGATACAAGCCGGGAAACAAATTAGATGGTGTGCAAGTACAGGTATAAGTGTCGCTGTTTATCTTCAAGTGAGAGATTGTTAGGTTGTGGAGCTAAAAGCTTCACCAAAATGTGAACAGGAGAGAGTTGCGGAGGTTGCTGAGTTGCAGAACAAGTTGTAGGGCAATCGACATCGGTCTGATCAATCGATGTCGGTCATATTACAGTGCAGAAGTAATCAACGTCGTTTATGAGTCGACCGACATCAGTCAGGAAGAAGCCGACATCGACAACCTGTGTGTGCATGCGTTTGCATGCGGGTTGAGAACTGGTCTATTTTTGGACAGTCAGTTTGCATGTAAAGACTTATTTTAGTCTTGGAGCTGCGTTTCTAATTATTGTAATTAAGAATGTCTAATTATTGTATGCATGAGATCTATATAATAGACTCATGGGCTATATTGTAAAATTGTACTAGAGTGAAAGAGCAAAGATTAACTCCTTCAGAAGAGAGAGAGCAAGAGTGCTATATAGCCAAGAGGGCTTGTAGAAGAGAGCAGGGATTAGCTCCTCCTAGTTCTAAAGGGGTGCCGAGTGTGTATGATCAGGGAGAGTTGTAGGTTGTGCAAGTTTTGGTAGAAGATCCACCGGGGTACTGGTTAAAGAATCATAAAGACTTGGTGAGGCAAGGACAAGGGTTCTTCAGGGTGTAGAGACATCTACATGGTAAGTAAGGTCTGGTGATTTGCAGGTTGATGCAAGAGTAGGGAGATCTACTTGGAGTACGATTGTGTACTTGGTGTATTGGCAGCGTTGTTACTGACTGGTGGAGGTGAACAACTCTGTGTTTCAGTTGATTGTTGTGACCGTAATTGAGAGAGTGAATTGTTGAAGGAGAATTACTGGTGAGCCCTAGAAGTGTGGGAGATTTAGAGGTGTGGGAAGAAGAAGTGTGGCATCTTCTTTATTGTATTTCTTTCTGAATGAGTATTAATACAATTGGGTATTGTCTCTCATATTCCGTGTTGTTTCATATTTCTAGTTACTTATCATTCTGGTTAAATTCCGTGTTTAGTTGCTTATACAAAGGTAATCATGTGTGCTCTTAGTGGAGCAGTAGGATCCTGACAGTTAGTATCAAAGCTTTGTGAGCCTAGGTCCTATCAAGTTAGGCTTCATTTGCAATCGAAAGGTCAAATTGGTCCCAAGCGAGTTCTAAGGTGGTCCAAGGAAATTTTAACATTCAAAACCGTAGTGTGTGAATTTTTGGTGTCTATATGTTTCTTTTTTTTGTTATACGACTTTGAATCAACAAGCTGCAAAATAAAAATGGATTGTTAGTAGAAGGTCTAGCTTCCCCAAGTATGAGAGGAGGTGTTCCCCCTCAAACTAGGAGTCGATGAGGTAAAACAAAATTAGGTGTGGGTTTGATAAAGTGGATAAAGGTGATGATGAAGGTGAACATTGTGAAGGTGGATGATAGGTTAGGCACTAAAGTGCAAACAAACATACAAAGTGAGACAAAAAGGGTGATAGCCAAGATTACACATTAACTAGGTTGCCAAGGTTGGTGCTTAGGACAAGTGACAAGTAGACCACGTGATTGTAATTAGGTATGGCGGTTGGGTACACTCCTAAGCGCAACTATCTTAGGCAATGTATGTATTTTTGGTGGGTATCTAAGGCAGGGAGTGATCCCAGTGAAAACACAAATGGGTCAATTGTCGCAGGTATCCGAGGTAGGAAGTGCTCCCAATAAAACACAAGTGGGTTGGGTATGCATGAGGTGTTGCAAGTTCAAAAAAGTGGTCAACATGGAAATGTTGTTACTGCGATAAAAAAAGACTAGGTAAAAGTCATCACAAAACATGCATTAGTTGCACCAAAATGGACTAATGGCGAGGTGACGAGGTGGTCGGATTGGGTGGAGAAGGTAGTCTCCATGAGTGGGTTGTTAATGAGTTGTGCATCAAAAAAGTTGATCGAAGAGACAACTTGGTAAAATGGGAAGACCTTGATCATCGACGATCAGGTTGAAAACTCTAACAGTTTGACGATTAAAAGTAAAAAGTGGATTTCATTTCACTCATAGTAACTTATTGACCTTGAGCTCTGGTGTTTTGGAATTTGTGGTGAAAATATCACTGATGAAGACTATGAAGGAGTTGACTTTTAGCTGAGGTGGAAAGTGGACTAGTGAGGATGCAGGGTGGACGGGGATGTGGATGAGGATGAGTGGGTCTACAACTTACTCTTCGATGATGATCACGGAATGAGGTAGGGGATGCCTTAATTTTGATAGAATAGTTGATTTTTTTATAGCATTGGTTTTATATTTGAGAGTGGTTGCATTAGTTATTTTGTTAGGTGGGTTTTAGGTTTTGTGCCCCAGGTAATGTTTGATTATTTTTGTGAAAATGGGCGGGTGAATTTCAAATTGGGGAGTTAGGCTAGGTAAGGTATAGGTTGGGGTAGGAATGGGTGAAATTTTATAGGGAAGAGGCGATTTTTTTAGTTGGTTCAAGGTAGGTTAGGATTGGGGATTTTTTGTCGATGGTCCCTGATCATCGATGGTCGACAACTGTTGGCAGTAGAGGTGCTTGACCGTCGATGGTTACTATGACTGTCGATGTCAAGTAAGTTTTGGAGTGTTAAGGAAAGATTTTTAAAGGTTAAAGGTTAAGGGTTCAGTTTTGTTAGCGTCTTCTAAATGTTTGATTAAAGGGTTGGGTTAAGTCTCTTAAGTGAAAGTGATGAGATAAAAGTAGTAGTAAAATAGGCGAGGGATAGGTGTAGAAAAAGATATGGGTCATAGGCAGGTAAACTATAGATAACTAAGTTGTGTGCTAATAAACATTTGCAGGCCTGAGAGCAGATATAGATGCATGATCAGGTGTCATGCATCTTCATAGAGATCCATCAGGGGATGACCCCAACTGACTAGGTGCATATGGAGGAGGTGGGTTTGAGAGCGATGTAACACTACCAACACATGTCATGTGACGTGTCCATGATCGTGGCCCTCATCAAGAGATGAGATCCAACCATGAACACTTTACTCCTGTCAACTGGTGAGATGACTATCTTACCAAAGGACTTACATAGGATTGCACAGTTGCCCTTATAGGGTGATTTGATTTACCATTTAGAGCAGGAGGAGTGAGACAATTTATTAGAGTTGATGTACATAGATGATGGTGATCATGTCAGATAACATGCTAGGGGTTTTAGCTATAGTACACTATATCAGAGGGCAATAGGTGAGAGGAGACTTATGACCATGATGATGATGGTTGTTTCGTACTTTTCCCTTCCTGATTCAAGCAGTGGGAGATTCTCATACTTGCTACTTGGGGTGTTCATTGAGTTGCTATTGGGGCAGATTGTATTCCATTGGTTACCTATTCTCTTGGTGTAGATATATAAGGAGTTGTGGGGGTTCAGGGCCCACAAGAGGTCTGACATCAATGTCGGTCTTGTTCTACATTGTTGGGCCTATGAGCACATTCGGGTGTTGAGGCTAGTGGGGTTGTCGTGGATGGCATGTGTGCATATCGAGTTCCTAGTTAGATTCATGCGGTGGAGAGGTGACATTGACGCATTAGGTGTAGGGGAGCTACACATGATATAGATTGGTTCAGGGGTGCACTAGGTGCACTAACGATTGGGGACATTACCTGGAGACCCTATGTTCAATTTCTAGTATGGCCTGGCTACAGGGGGCAGACCCTAGCTCTATAGAGTTAGAGATGGATATTCATCAGGCGAGATGGGAAGGTGAAGCTTATCCACTTTGACAGGGTGTGTAGATAGTTCAGCCTAGTTAAGGGTATTCCAGGCATATTCTTGAGATACAGGCACGAGGACTCAAAGATTCTATTCCCTGAGCCAATCTAGTACTGACTTTGCTTGATCATGAGGAGTTGCCAGCTAGGCCATAGATAGATGGCATTGGCTTTACAGATGGTTACATGGCACGGTACCAAGATTTATATGGGGCTGTAGATTTTGGTGATGGTGACGGTGGTAGGAGGCCGATGGTTGTGGACCCAAATGGGAGAGGGGGTTAGAGGGCACAAACATAGGGGATTGGCCCTGATGGACAGGTAGGAGGGGTGATAGCCACTGCACAGGCATAGGTCATAGAATTACAGGGGTGGGTGGTAACATTACAGGGTCAGGTTGCTATATTATAGGGTTAGCCATTGTGACAAGTGAGAGGGACCAGGCTAGAACTACACTAGCCTAGGTCACCCAAGAGCAAGATGCTCGAAAACAGACCAGAGGAGTAGCAACACCACCAACAAGTCTAGTAGGGACCATTGATATGCAGACGTACATAGCCACTGTACAAGAGTTATGGTACTATGAGGCGATAGTCTTCACTCACTTTCCAATGAAGCCCCGATGGGGTGAGTATAGAGCTAGTTTGGCAGGTGGTGCCAGCATGCAAAATCTATATTAGTGGGTTGCATCTGCAACTGGACAAACAGGTGCATCTGGGGGATAGGCAGGTACTACAAGGGGCATGCACTAGAATCTAGCGGTGCTCTAGGAGACAGTGGTGCCCTTGAAGCATAGACAGGATATAGCTCATATATATATATATATATTGTTGTATATCATTTTGATTCTGGCCTACAAGCTGATGCATTGAGATGTACATTTTGAGAGAGAGAGAGAGAGAGGTATTTGTTTGTACGATGTTATCTGACTCGCAAGTTATATATATGGTCTTTATTTATTGCTCATACTAATGGACTATGATTTGCGTTGATGTTTAATGCTTACGATGCGATGCTTATATTGATTATGGATTATGTTTATCTTATGGATGCTAGACACTGATGTAGACTCACCTAGCTAGGCATGAGATGGATTTTATTTATGGGTATGCTTTATGTCATGCTTGGTTATGACATGCTAATTTTTTTTAAGCATATGTTTCATTATTTATATTTAGATATGTGATGAAATGGTTGATTCATTTATTGCTCATGGATGCTATGGTGTTATTATGCTTGTTATGGTTATGATTATGGTTATGTGTTTGCTTATGACACATGTGCATATGCTTGTTAATTTTTAAGATAAAACATATGAGGTAAGTTAATTAACAACACTAGAAGGGAGAACAAAGAATATAATCAAGAGACAAATGCCATAATGAAAATACTAACTAGTCATGAGAGGATAAGAAGAGAGCAAGATGCTTCTTCTTTGACAATGACTAAAACAAAACTGAAGTTATATTGGTGTAATGAACATAAACCCTTTGAATGCTTTGCATTAGCATTCGTTAGTTGATTAAAAAGGTGTCTTGACCACATAATGTTAAGTAAGCTCAAAATCCCTTGTTTATAGTGTATAAAGGGGAGATGGATGAAAATGGAACCTTCTTGTAAGACTAGCATGCCTCTTTTGTAGGTGTTCGAAGAGTCAGTATAAATAAGTTTATTTCATACAATGTGTAGACTGATCGATGTGAGGAGTCTACTAATGAAAGCCGATTGCGGATTTTAAAGTTAGTTTTCTTAGAGTCGATTGTGGCTTTCAAAGTTATATTGATTCTGTCATTACTTTATAATGTATCTTTTGTTTATTTGCTTAGGGGTTCAGGGAAGCTGATCGATGCAGGAAGCTACTAAGAAATAGTTTGCTTTGATAAATGATTTACTTAGCCATCCTTCGAGGGAGTGGTCTAAATTTGTGTGCTTTACTTAATGTTTTTGATAGTTGTCCTTCAAGAGAGCAGTCCACCTTATGTTGAACAAATTCAAATATGTTTTCAACAACTATCCTTCAAGGAAGCAGTCTATGAATGTTTAGGAATGACCCATGATTGCTATTGGTTTGGATTTTGTTTTTCTATTGCTTTGTTTTATTTTTCTTGACATAGACTTTCTTAGGTTGGCTTAAATGTTCACCTTTATGAAGGCAAAACAAAAATCACAAGAAGGTTGATTGGGTGTAAAGACGTTTAGGTGACAACGATCATGGGAATCCACCTTGAGAGAGGGGTGAAAAGTACCATGGGAATCATATCATGGGTAGAGCCGTGGTACCCATTGTTCAAGATTAGGCTATTACTGTGATGAATAATCTCATGAATCTTTTTTAATCAGTTTCCCCTAAAATAGGGAGATGAATGTGGTGGAAAGCAAGGGATGAGCTTAAGTTAAAACAAACGATGAACTTGATCCTTCTTAACAAAAGAATGGATGCAAATGCAAAGCATTGAGGGGCTCGGGTTCTGGGTTTCTCTCAAGAGAGGACAACCGGTAAGCACCTAATCCATACTTGTGGGTTATGATATAGGGTCCAAGCCAATTGAAAATAAACTTGCCCTGCTTGCTTTTCTCCATATTAGTGACATGTTGATTTTCCTTTAGGATGAGGTCTCCAATGTTGAATTCTCGCACTCTAAGGTGTTTGTTATAGGAAGATTTGATGTGCTCTTGACAGACATGAAGATGGGTAAGGGCTGCTAAACGACGCTCATCAAGTATCTCAAGTTGGGCTAAGTGGTGCTAATGATAATCATCCTTAGAAATGAGATCTTATAAATATATGCGAAGAGAAGGTATTTGGACTTCGAGAAGCAAGATGGCCTCTACTCCAAACACAAGAGAGAAAGGGGTAACACCCATAGGGGTTCTAATGCTAGTACGATATGTTCATAAAGCGAAGGGGATGTGCAAATGCCAATCTCGACCAGATGCATTGACCATTTTAGTTAACATGTTATTAAGAGTTTTGTTAGAGAATTCTGCCTGTCCATTCGCTTGAGGGCAATAGGGTGAGGAGAAACTTAACTTAATGTTGAATGCATCACATAGACCTTGGACTTGCTTTTTCTTAAAATATTTACCATTGTCGGTGATAATCTTGTGAGGAACACCGAAATGATAGATGATGTGATGGTTGATAAAATTGACGATGTGATGGTTGATAAGATCAACAATCTTCTCTACTTTGGTCGAAACTAGAAGAATAACTTCTACCCATTTGGTAAAATATTTGATCACAATGATGATAGAATTGTGTCATTGCAAAGAATAGAGATTAAATTTACCAATAAGGTCTAGACCCCATTGTGAAAAGGTCCATAAATCGGTGGAAATGTGAAGACTATGACTAGGTGCATGATGCAAATTGTCATGTTATTGACATTTAACACATTTTTTCACATCATCACAATAGTCTTGGTTAAGGGTAGTCCAATAATAATCATGGTGAAGGATGCACTTAGCTGCAGCGAGGCCACTAAAGTGTCCCCCATAGATACCATCGTGCATTTCCATAATAGCATGAGAGGCTTCGTGACTGCGTAGGCAACGAAAGAGGAGGCTATCAAAGTTGTGCTTGTAAATAATTTCCCCCATAATGGTATAACATGAAGTACTTTAGATAAACGCTCTTTGATTATTCCTAGAAAGGCTAGAAGGAACGATGGCAAGGTTGAGGTAGTTGAAGGTTTGTTAATACCAAAGGTCAGGCTGGTTCTCTTCCACATTGAAAATGGTGGGAGAATCTAATTTGACATAGGAAGGTTGGGTAAGTTTGTGGATAACAACAAATAGCATAGATTCAGAAGGTGCCGACATGATCTAAGAGGTGAGGGAAGCCATGATATTAGCAAACTTATTGGTAGATCGTGGGATTGACTTGATGCGGTAGTGTTCAAATGATGCTAAGAGTTCGTCAACTAGTTGTTTGTACTATTGCAAAACATCATTATTACACTGGTAAGAGTCATCTATTTGATTGACCACAAGTTGGGAGTCACCAAATATATTGATTGTTTTGAATCCTAGGGCTAAGGTAGTTTGAAGGCCTATCACTAGGGCTTCGTACTCAGCTATATTGTTGGTACATTAAAAATCAAGCTTGAAGAGAAAAGGAAGCGGTTCACCATCAAAGGGAATAAGGATGATGCTAGCTGCCCCACCACATTGAAATTTTGATTTGTCAAAGAACATGGTGACTTGATAGGTGAAGTCTGCCTAAGAGAGGGTCGTGATGGACTCATCGAGAAGCTCAAGAGGAGGTTGGTTGTTTGTTAATGGTTCTTCAGCCAATTGGTCAACAATGACTTGCCCCTTAATTAAATTTTGTTGAAGGAACTCAAGGTCAAACTCTACTAAAAGTATGAGCCTTTGGCCATAAGCTGGTTTTGGTATAGCTCAAAATGCATGTACTTGAGTGGGTCGGTATTGGTTATGACATAGGTGTTATGGTTAAGAAGTAGTGGCAAAGTTTGGTGGCCACAAAGACTAAAGCTAAGCAAAGTTTCTCGATGTGGGTATACCGAGTATCGTAATCTATAAGTGTGTGACTAATATAGTAGACAGCTTGCTCTCTATGTTGTTTACCCTAATGAGCAAGCATTGCCCGTAGGGAGTGGTTAGTGGCAAAGATATAAAGGTTGAAAGGGTGGTCGTCCTTGGGAGGGGTGAGGATGGGTGGAGCCAAAAGGTAATTTTTGAGTGAATAAAAGGCCTTTTGACAGTTGCTATTCCACTTGAAAGACACATACTTTTTCAGAAGGTGGTGGAAGGGTTGGCATCAATCCAAAATCTAGGAATTAAAGCGACAAACAAATTAGAGTTTCCCCTACAAACTGTGGAGTTGCTTAAGGTTGATTGGAGGAAGCATGTCAAGGATTGCTTCGATCTTGATGGGATAGAATTAGCTTCCCCAGAGGAAGACAATAAAACTAAGGACCTTTCTTGATAAGACACTAAAATGCACTTCTTGGTGTTTAGGCGGACATGGTAATGGATAAGTCACTTAAAAATGATCCTTTTGGAGTTTGGATTTTTTGAGAAGGTCATCCACATAATCCTCTACAATATTATGGATAAGGTCGTGGAATATATAGGTCATGGCACGTTAGTAGGTTACATCAATGTTCTTTAATTCGAAAGACATTACTCTATAGAAGAAGGTTCCCCATGGGGTGGTAAAGGCGGTCTTGTGTTGATCTTCAGGGGCAATTAGGATCTGATTGTAACCCAAGAATCCATCCATGAGAGATAACATCTTGTGGCCAGCTATAAGATCAACTAGCTAGTCAATGCTCGGTATAGGAAATTCATCCTTAGGGCAAGCAACGTTGAGGTCATGAAAGTCCACATAAATGCGTAGTCCCCCTATGGGTTTGGTGACAAGCATGACATTCAAGACCCATTGGGGATAGTTAATGCGTTGAATGAAATTGACAAATAGAAGATGATGAAGCTCTTCTTTGATGAGAAGGGTTATGCGAGGGTGCATGCATCAAAGTTTTTGTTTCATGGGCTGGGTGTCACAGTTGGTGACTATGTTATGGGTAGCAATAACGGGGTCAATTCTAGGTATCTCACTATAAGACCAAGCAAATGCTATGTTGTGATCTTGGAGGAAGGAGGGGAAGTCTCAAAGTTCCTTGACATTTAGTGATTGACCAATTTTGACAATACAGGGGTTGTCTAGAGTGCCCAAGTTCATATCCATGGTCGATTCGTTCAACATGGTTGAAGTCTCAAGAGGGAGTTGTGGATGGAAGAATCTAGGGCACCAAAGTAGGTGACAATGGAATTATCATCCTGGCACTAAACAATATTGATGGTAAGAGAGTCATCTCAAGATGGATCAAATGGATGGCTACGGTTGCCCCCTCCTTTTGATAAGTTAGGTGTCTGAGGCTGATCATGTTGACGAAAAAAAAAGTTAGGTGGGATGATGTCATCATCCTCACACATAGGTGGAGAAGAGATTGGTGAGGAAGGGGTGTCTTCCTCAATAATGGTGATGATAGGTGGTTTGGTTTGCTTTTTGGTGGGTAGAATGAAACCGAGGCCATGTTTTTAATGAGGCTTTCTAGTCTCAATAGAAATCAACTCATGTGGGCCATGTTCATATTGCCCAAGACCAAACCTTTCCAAGCACCCCTGTGGAGGTATTTTTTGGAAAAACTCATCTTGTCTAGATAGGAGAAGCCGAAGGTGAATGGTCAAGGTGAAAAGGAGGTGGTAGAAGCACCAAGTGGTTTATCAAGTCCCCCGTAGATGAAATGGGTTTGACAGTGTGAAGGTCCAAAGGTAACAATGGCTCTGACATTAGGGTCATATCCAGATTGGTGGTCAAGTTTCTCGTACTCGTGAGGAGTAGGGAAGTGTCAAGGGTAACTTGGCAATATTCCCTCAGTAAAAGATGTTGGAATGTGGATTCCAAGTGGTCTGAGGTGGGGATCTGATTGGAGGGGATGGATGAGCTAGTTGATGCCTCATTGGTTGGAGGTAGGACTTCCTCTTTCATGGTGGGGGTCTTGTCTTTGGTTAAGGAGGGTGTGCTAGATGGGGGTAGGAGGATGTCATTGCGTTGGTAGGTCATGTTGCATGTCGAGAAGGGACTTGAGTTAGCTTAGATGGTGATGACTTGGCCTTCGTGCTCAATTTTAATGCAATGATGAAGGGTAAAAGGGATGTAACCCATAGAGTGAATCCAAGGTCGCCCTAGCAAAACATTGTATTGGAATTTGTCTTCCACTACGTAAAAGAGTTTGGGGAGAGTGTGGGGTCCTAAACGAATATCAATGACAACTGTTCCCAGGGTGGTGGTCATGGTGTCATTAAAGGATTGAAGGATGTCAGAGGTTTCAGACATGACATTGTGTGACAGGTTGAGTTGGTTATAGGCATGAGAGGAGATGATATTAATACTAGTTCCCCCATTAATCATGACCTATTTTATATGGGTTTGGTTTGTGTAAGAAGTAATAAAGAGAGGGGGATCAGAGTCATCAAGATGGATAGAAGGTATTTTCGAATCCTTGAAGGTGACAAGGTTCAAAATTTGGAGAGTGCCAACAAAGGCTACCAGAGGTTGAGGGTCTTTAGGTTGGACCTCGACTAACTGGAATGCCCTCTATCATTGCTTGGAGATGATGAGTCGAAGTAGTAATCAACTCATATAAGCTCATATTCATCGAGATCTAGTGAAGTTGTTTGAGCACTACTCTCTTAATGGACTCGGAGGGGTTGGATTGGGAGGTACCCAAGATAGATACCTTGGGTTTGTTTGAAGGTGAAGGTGTTTGATTTTAGTTTGGTTGGGAGGTGGAAGATGGGTATGTCCACGGGATGGACACTTTGGCCTTCCCCTTATCCTTTTGTTGTGCTCTTATGACCACGTAGATGGTATGGATAGAGGGAAGAATTGGGGTAGGAGAGTTGTTTGGGTCCTCATCATTCTAAGGTGAGAGTGGGCGAATAGGTAGGTTTTGGCTAGTGGTTGTTGATTGTTGGATTGGTAATGGGTCTGTGGGAGGTTCTTCTATTAATATATCATCCTCGTCATAGATTTGATGGATAATAGTTTAGAGAGATTTGCAATTCTCCGTGTCGTGGCCTAGTGTCCTATGATATGAACACACTTGGTGATCATTATACCAGACGGGTTTTGAGCCGATAGGGTCGAATGACCTGATAAGGGCTAAGGTCAAGCAAGAATCATGCAATAACCTTTGTAAAATGGTAGAGTAGGACTCACCTAAAGGTGGAAAGGGTTTAGGGGTTTTGGTCTTGGTCGGTGAGATGGAATCCTTTTTGGCAATGGGCTTGGTGGTATAAGGTTTGGGTAAGGTAGTGTTCTTAGCTGATGGTCTGGGTTTTGGTAAGGTGGAGGTTGATAGAGCAGAGGTAGGAGGTTTCAAGGTAGGTAGTTTGGTCATTGATAGTTTGATGAAAATAGGTATGTCAGAAATCAAGTGTGCTAATGTAACTAGCAGTAGCGATTGGGTTTTGGTTGGGACAACCGAGTTCCTACTCAGAGTGGAGGGATGAGGTCCCAAGATAGAGGGCAAGGTTGAGGGAGGTAGGAGTTTGGCCCTCTGGCCCTTTGGTAGCTTCACTTCCTTGGTCGATTTAGTTTTGTGGTTGGTTGTTGGGTTTGGTGAGGTAAGCTCTACTTTCATAGATGGGTGATTAAGGCTTTGTGTAGGGAAGATGCCAAGTTTTTTGGTGGGTTTGGTGGGTTTGGTTGGAGAAGGTGATTTAGTTGTTTGGGGTTTAGGTGCCTTGGATGGTTGAGGAATTGTTGGTAGAGGTTTTTATCAGTTTGGGTGGTAAGATAGGGGTTTGAATAATAGGAGTGGTGGGTTCATTTGGTAAAGGTGTGGTTGGAGGTTCCTGCTTGGTGACATAAGGTAACCCTAATTTCTACCAAAAGGTGGCTTTATCTATGTCAGGGTTGGAGACAAATTCCAATTTTTGTACTAACCTAGAGAATGGTTTATATATTAGTTTTGTCCCCTGGATAGTGGATTTGAAAGATAAGCCCAAAGGTTGAGACAGAGGGATGGTGACCTCATCATTTGCCTCAATCAAAGGATGCAAGGTTTGAATGGGTGACTCCTTTGTAGGAGGTGTAGACATGGGGGCTTGCTCTTCGAGAATGATCTCTAAAAGGGTAGTAAATTACTTGATAGTTGAGGGAGATGGTAAAATGGTTGCTTGTTCTAGTACATTAGTGGAAGGATGGGTTGATGGCTCCACTATCTCAATAAGTGGAGGAGTAGAAAGGGGTGATTCCTCAGTTTGGGTCTCTAAAGGAAGAGAAGGTAACTCCACTACCTCAACAAGGGGAGGGGGTGAGGAGCAGATAGGTTGGGCAGTAAGTTCTTCAACAACGAGTGTGCTAAGAACCATGTTAACAGTATAGGCATCATGAGAACACTCAACCTTGTTGCTCTCATTTTTGGTAGGCACATGATTGTGGAAAGGTTGCCTAAAGATGTCAAGGGATTGGTTTTGAGGTATGTTGGGGTTATCCAACACAAGCTCTCCCTTGTTAATGAGAGATTGGACAACACTCTTGAAGGTATTACACCTACTAACGACATTCCCTACTCGATGTAAGGCACATAAATCATTCTCATTGTACCAACTAGGTGCAGGATGAGAAGAATTGAGTTGCTAAGGTGGTTTGATAGGAGAAAGATGTATGATGTTGGCCTTCAATAACTTCTAAAGGATTGAAGCATAGGATTCTCCAAGTGGAGTAAATTGCTTCTGGGTGTTCCAATTTTGGTTTCTCATGTTTTGCTTTAAGGAGCTAGAGGAATTTGTTGGTTAACAGATGGTGGAAAAGTGGATTTAAGGACAAACACATTCACATTTCCCTTGCTTTTGATCCCATTGTTAGTTTGGTTGCTCAATTTAGAGGAAGAGGCCACATTGGTTTTGTAGGTAGAGTTCTTGTTTTTCAGTTTTAGCTTTCCTTCATTGATAGCTCTATTTTCCAGCTTACGTGCCATGGTAAAAGCCTCATCAAAGGTTCTGAAGCTTTGAACATTTAGTGTAGAAGAGATGTGCCTGGCACATGCTAGAGCAAAAAGTTATATCAGTTTGGGTTGGGGTAAGAAGGAAAGATGATTGATGAGGCTCCTCCAACAAGCTATAAAATCAACAATAGATTCATCATTAAATTTTCAGATAGAGTAGAGGTCAGTGATGGAAACCTTCTTGGAGATATTTATCAAAAAGTGATCCAAGAAGGTTTGAGCCAATTAGGTGAAGGAGAACAAAGAGTGTTTGGTTATGGAAATGTAGCAGTCTAATATTGGATCGAACAGGGACATGGGGAAGGTATGAAGGAGGGCATCATCGTAGGCAATCAAATATGCATGCCTAAATGCCCTGAGATGCTATTGAGGATCCTCCTTACTCTAAAATTTGAAGAAATTGAGAAGTTCCCACTGGGGAGGATACAATATAATAGGTACAAATGGGTGAATGGGTTCATTATAGATCTGATCATATGATAAGACATTGTGAGCTCCAAAAATGGATGTCTCTAAGGTAGTCATCTTATCCATGAGCATCTTCATTAAGTTTCCTTGGGGTTGTCAACCCAGAAGGTTGTAAGGTGCATATTGTTGTGATGGTTGGGTGACATACTGATAATTGATAGGAGGTTAAAGAGCCGTCACATATTGGTATGTGGAGATCGGTGGTTGGGTGAAAGATATGTAAGGGTAGGTAGATGCGGGTGGTTGGGTAGGTAGAGGTACATGCCCTTGTGGGTAAGGGATGTAACTTAAGTTTGATGAAATGGGCACTTGTTGGGTAGGAGTGGTGGTTAGGTTGGTGATCAAAGGAAGGGTAGTGACATTTGTGGTAATTGGTGGTAAGGTAGAAGGTAGAGGTAGCACAATATTTTGAAGCGGGGTAGTAGTTAGCAGATTAGAGGTAGTCGATGAAAGGTTGGCAATGCTAGTGGTAGGTACTCCCATGGTGAGGGAAGTATAAGTGGATAGTGATTGGGTTGATCCTAAGGTAGAGGAGTTGTCGGTGGGGGTGGAAGGTATAAGGGTGTTTGTAGGTTGGGCAGGTTGGTTTTCTATAGTAGTATCAAAGAGATTTTTGGTAGATGAAGAGGCTTGGGTGGCCAACGGTTGGGTGGTGATTATGGAAATAGAAGTGTTTCCTATGATTGGGAAGACATGCCATAAGGTGGGTCCATAGATAGAATCAAAATAGGGGTATGATGAGGCATGGTGTTAAGGTAATGTTGAAGGGCCACATGGTTGTTATCTAGGAAGGTGGCAAAGTCCGTATCTCCTAGGCGAACCTCTCGAGGGAAAGGAGGACTTCATGAAGGGTGAGGAGAGTCTATTGCTTTAGAGACGTAGTCCATGGATAAGGAGGTAGAAGAGTCTGATTGGTTTGGTGATGAGTTTTGTTCTACTAGGTTCTTTTGTTGTTGATGAGTTAGAACCAAAAGGGGGAGAGAATACACAAACAATCTCACCACTCAAACAAATCAAAGACAAGAAATGATCAAGGAAAATAAATCACACTCTAGAAAGCACATTAAGTCCTAAAGTTCCTTTTAGTCTCTCTTTTGGCTTATGCCTTAAGCTTTTAAGAATTTGTGTGACATAAGTTTGGCTTGTAGAACATGTACTAGAGAGGAAATTTATATATGGTTTCAGGTTGTTTAGGCACTCAAAAAAAAATTATATTGGGAATCAATACATGGCTTGGTATTAGGGCCTACCCCCTCACTTCACACACTACAATGATAATGGTGTTGGGTGCTTAGACAATATATACCAATTTTTAGAATTTATACTCAATCAGAAGCTAAGTTGGTTCTCTCCTTGGTAATGACTTTTAAGTAAGATTATCGAGAAAGGGTAAGGTGACCGCTAGATGATGAAATCCTAGTCGGGCCTTGTCTCAAGTTTGTTTGATGTTTAATTGATGAAGTTAGTTTGGTTTAGTGTGTGCAACAAAAGGTGATGCTACAATAGAATTACTTTGTTTTAAGTTAAAGTATGTAAGCTAAACTTTCAACCTATCAATGTATGCACTTAATTTCAAGTCCAAAAGAAATTTTTGATTTTGTTTATGAGCACAAAATAGAGAGAAGAATATATAGACGCAAACAAAAGAAATCCAAGTAAAAACACAAGGGTCCCATCAGGCATGCTATAATGTTTCAGTGAATTTTAGCTTATATTTCAAAAAAGGAAGAAGAAGAAATTAAATACGGGTATAGTTGAAAAACCTATTTGATTGTGCACGTGTTGAATCAAATGATTGTGAAGAACTCCTCTTTGGCTTGAGAGGATGACCTGCAAATAAGACATCACTAAATCAAATGGTTGGTTAGATAGATAGCTGAGTGGATTCCCTAGCACTAGCTAGATCCCATAAGCAAGAGCTTCATCAGTGGTTGTCAATCCACACATTTTAAATAATTAAATTTATAAATAGAATAGAAAGTACTTGCATCAATAATCAAAAGGTACTGAAATTAAATATAAAAAATGTTTGCTAAAAAAATAGACTAGAAATGACTAATATAACAATAAGCAAGTAACACTAGTGCTAAAAGGGTCAAGTGTGATTCAAAAAATCAGACAAGGGTATGTGAACAGGCAGAAACATAAAAAAGTAGATTTGGTTGGGGGAAAGAGGGTGAAAATAACTTGTTATTTTATACCATAATGACCATCAATAGTTGGTGTCACCATCGACAGTTAAGGTGATCATCGGTGGTCAAGGTGACCGTTGACAGTTGGGACAACCATCCATAGTTATTATGTGTAGGTTTGGATTGGTAAATAGTTGGTTGATGGTATCACAAAGTTGGATTTCAAGAGATGGATTGGTGTTGGGTTGATTACAAAATACAAATAAAGTAAATAAATATCATAAAACAAATAATTATCTTACCAGAGGTTGATCTAGTGATTGATTGAGGTGGTTGACCTGTTGGTGGATTATGACATGATTCTGACAAAGTAACTATGCTTGACGCTTTGATGGAGCGATGGCGACAAGTTGGATCTCTAACATGATGGCTGGATCATTGGATCAATGATGAAAATTAACCTATAAAAAGAAATTTTGGATGCACAAGATCTTGATAATAGTTGCAGATGGATTTCACCTCCCTACTCCTCTCTTCTTATAGGCAAGGAAGGAGAGGTGTAACAAGACGTTAACTAAACTGTGTAATTATAACTCACTCATACATGAATTTTCACATAGATTTAGATGAGTTATTTTTTATAAAATCAAGGCGGGTGTTTGCATGTTTGCTTTTGGGATGGTGGACCCTAACCGTCGATGGTCAAGGTGACCGTCGGTGGTCATCCTGATCGTCGATGATCGAGGAACAAGGCAAAGAGTAGCTAAAGGGGTAGGTTAAGTCAATTGGTCAAATTGACTACGATTAGGCTTGGTTTGTAGTCAAAAGGTCAAATTGGTCCTAAAAGGGTCCTAAGGTGGTCCAAGAGAATTTGACATTTGGAATCGGGGTGTACGAATTTTTGATGTCTACACTAGGTTGGGTCAAAGCAATTATGAACACTTGACAACTCATCGAAGATATTTATCACCATTAAAACTCATAGAAAATATTTCATGTGAACTAATAATTTGACTCAAGAGAGGTGATTAGTATTGTATTAGTCAAAAAATGCAAACAATTTGATAAAAACACACTAATTAGCATACATCTCTAGGCCTAGTTACTAGGGTGAGCTTAATAACAAAAACAAATGAAAAACATAACTAAAAGGTAAAGAAAAATAAGAATCATTCACCTTCCTTGGAGGTGCCAAATGTTTGTTGTAGTAGCTTGCTCGGCTTGTGATCATGAAGTCTTTATCAAAGGAGGCTTGGCTATCTCCTCTTTTCCTTGGCACCTTATGGCTTTGGCTTGGTTTAGCTCAATAGTTTGGCATCATAACTTTGGCATGTGAGAGCTCTTGAAATCAATTTGACATGGTAAATTTGCACAAATTAAACTTAAAATTAAATAGGCAGGGCCTCTTATTTATAGATTTTTGAAATTGCTTAAAATTAACATGAATCGTGTTAGGATCTTATAGCACAATTGATTACTTTTGTATAAGCAACTAAACACAAAATTAAACTAAAAATAATAAGTAACTAGAAATCAGAAACAACAAAAAAAGGTGATACAAGAAACAACCAATCTTGTATTAAACTCTTCCAAAAGGAAATACAATGAAAAAATCTCTCTCTCTTCTCACACCTCTCAGATGTACAGATCTCTTTCCCTCAAGAGTTCTCTCTCTCTCAATTACAACCAATTCCACTACTTGAATTGATTCACACTTCTTCCTTCTTCTTACAATGCTATGAGGATCTAACCCTATTATATAGAACTAGGATTCATGAGCCATGCATTCTCCACCGTTAGATGCACCTCTTAATCAAAGGTTCAAATCTGTCTTGCCAAAAATGGAAACGCAGACTCAAGACTAACAATTAGTCTTTACATACATGCAAACTCACTGTTCTCAAAATTAGAGTTTTGGGAACGTATAGATGACCAACGTCGGTCTCTCTCTGTCTGCATATGACCGATGTCGATCGATCCATAACCGACATCGGCGACTGTGTAACTCTAGTAACCTTTGTATTTTCTCATCTGGTGAAGCTTTTAGCTCCATAACTCAATAATCTCTCACTTGAAGATAAATAGTTACACATGTATCTGTACAACAACATCCTCTAGCTTGTTTCACCATCTTCAAGTTCAATCTTGAAGACCAACAAAAGTTGAATGAAGATTCAACTTCTCTTTTGTTACCGGCTTTGTTATCATATCAGCAGGGTTCTCATCCATATGAATCTTTTTCAGCTTCAACTATTCATCCTCCAATACCTATCTAATGAAGTGGTACCTAAGCTGTATATGTTTGGTTTTTGAATGAAAGGCTGATTTTTTTACCAAATGAATTGCACTTTGACTATCACTATACAATTTGAGACTTTTTTGCTCTTTTTCCAACTCTTTCATGAACCAAGTCATCCAAATCATTTCCTTGCTAGCCTCTGTGACTGCAACGTAGTTTGCCTCTGTAGTAAACAAGGCAACAACCTTCTGCAACTTTGAAATCTAGCTAACCGTTATTCCACCAATAGTGAAAACATATCCTGTGGTGCTTCTCCTGCCACCCAAGTCACCTGCCATATCCGAATCTACACACCCATGTAGAGAAGTGTTTTACCCTTCATAACACAAATGCCTACTGTTGGTCCCTCTTAGATATCTGAGAATCCACTGAACTGCTTTTCAGTGTTCTTTTTCTGAATTGGCCATAAACTTGCTGACAACTCCCACTGCTTGGGCATTATCAGATCTAGTACATACCATTGCATACATCAAGCTCCCAACTGCTGAAGCATATAAAATTTTACTCATGTACTCAACTTCATCATGTGATTTAAGACACTATTTTTTTCTCAACTTGAAGTGTCCAGCCATAGGTGTGCTTACCGGTTTTGCATCTTGCATATTGAACCTCTCCAACACCTTATTCACATAATCCTCTTGAGACAATCAAACTATGATTTTTCTTGTCTCTCTTAATACTCATGCCAAAGATTTTTTTTGCTACTCTTAAATCCTTCATGGCAAATATGTGAGCTAATTTTACCTTAAGCTCAATAATATTCTGCATGTGTGACACTGCAACAAGCATATCATCTACATACAATAACAAGATAATATAACTACCATTATCTAATCTGTTAAAATAAACACAATAGTCAGATTGATATTTACTAAAGCCATGTTCTATTATAAACCTGTCAAACCTCAAATACCATTGTCTTTGAGCTTGCTTAAGACCATATAAGTTTTTCTTCAACCTGTACACAAGTTTTTCCTTACTTTTGACCTCAAAACCTTTTGACTGTTCCATATATATCTCTTCATCCAAATCTCTATGAAGAAATACTGTCTTAACATCAAGCTGCTCAAGATACAAATCCTCAATAGCAACTAAAGACAATACAGTCCGAATAGAAGTCATTTTTACTATTAAAAAAAAAAAAAATCACCAAAATCAATACCTAGTTTCTGTGCAAATTCCTTTACTACCAACCTGGCCTTATGTCTCATTTGTCCATTCTCTCCTTCCTTTAACCTGTATATCTATTTATTTTTCAGTGCTTTTTTTTTTGCTGGCAACTCTACCAAATCCCACGTTTGGTTCTCTTTCAAGGAATCAATTTCTTCATTCATGCCATGCTCCCACTGTTTTCTAGATTCTACTTGCATTGCCTCATCAAAACTTTCTGATTTTCTACTATCAGTGAGCAACAAGTAGTTTAAAGAAGGGGAGTAACGAATTAGAGATTTACTTACCCTTTCAGACCTCTTCATGGGCGTTTGAGACTCATTTACAGCTTACTGTCTGCCCAAATTTTTTTCTGATAGTGATCGATCTTGATCATCTCTGGTCGATGTTGGTCTGAAATTGACCGACGTCTGTTTCTGCATGACCGACGTTGGTTCCTACCTGATCGACGTCGGTATCTGTGTTTTTCTGTGAGTGTTGATTTTTACTTACGAGCTCATTTTGGATCATAACTTCATCTAATTCACGATTGCCCTACTCAAAATTATTTAACCTCTTGAGCTGATCACTGTACATCACCTTCTCATTGAAAACTATATCACGACTTCTAATAATTTTGTTAGTTTTTAAATTTCATAATCGGAATCCAAAATTTTTAGAGCCATAACCAATGAAAGTGCACCGCATAGATTTAACATCCAACTTCTTTCTATTTTCTTTATCAATGTGCATAAAAGCTTCAGAACCAAAAACTCTGAGATGTGAAAGATCTACCTTTTTTCCTGTCCAAGCCTTTTCTGGAATTTTACCATCTAGTGCAGCAGAAGGTCCTCTGTTAATCAGGTAAACCGCAGTATCTAAAGCTTCTACCTAAAACTGTAAGGGCAAACCAACATGCAACCTCATACTCTGTGCACTCTTCATTATTGTTCTATTCATCCTTTCAGTAACTCTATTTTGCTGAGGTGTCCTTGAAACTGTCATTTCCTTACGTATTCCATTCATAGAACAGTAACTGTTGAATTTATTGCTAAAGTACTCACCACTATTGTCAAATCTAAGGCACTTCAATCTCAAACCTGTTTCATTCTCAACCAAAGCTTTCCATTTCTTAAATGTGTTAAAAACATCAAAAAAAAAATTATGCAATAAATCCATACTTTTCTTGTAGCATCATCAATGAAAAAAATATAATACTGTGATCCTCCAATAGAAGCTACCTGAGCTGGTCCCCACACATCTGTGTGAACAAGCTCCAACTTGTGCTTCTTCTTTGTTGACCTAATTTTGAGAAACCTCACTTTTTTTTATTTTTTAAAAATACAATGCTCACAAAAATCTAGATCTATGCTTTTCAAATCTGAAAGCTTACCTTTTGACTTAATAACATTTATTCATTTTTCACTCATGTGACCAAGCCTACAATGCCACAACTTTACATCTACATCTAAAGTAGATAAAACAGAAAGAAAATAATCATTAATACAAGTAGATAGATAAAGTGTACCTACTCTCTTACCTCTAGCTAATACAAGTGCACCCTTAAAATTTTTTTAAGGTTCAGTTGTGAGAGTTACTTTGCAACTCTCATCACCTAACTTTCTTATAAAATTCAGATTTTGCTTTCGGATAGGTACATGCATGACATCCTTCAACACCCATGTGTTGCCATTTTGCAATTTCAGCTGCACTTTTTTTTTGCCAATAATTTGACAAGGCTCATCATCCCCTAAATAAAAATTTTCAAAATCTCCATGGACATAATCATTAAAAAATTCTCTATTTGGGGTTGCATGAAAAGATGCACCAAAATCTAAAACTCAAGATTCTACTTTATTATCCAAAAAATATATAAGAGCATCTTGTGCAACAATACCTGTAACTTTTACTTCTTCTTTATTATCTCCATGCTGATTTTTTTCTTTATCTTTCAACCAACAATCTTTCTTTGCATGCCCTTTCTTTCCACAATTTCAGCAGGTTATTTTTCTTCAATTTCTAGATTTGGATCTACTTCTCATCTTTGACTTTAACCTTGATCTCCCTTACTTGCCCTTCTCTCTTTGCCTTCCCCTACTTTCAATGCTTAAAGCATTCTCTGATGTTTCCTCTGTACTTTTTTTGTAAATTTTTTCATTCAAGATTACACTAACAACATCATCAACTTTTAAAATATTTGAAGCAGATGCAATATTACTAACTACCATTACCAAGCTATGCCAACTTTCAGGGAAAGAGAATAAGATTAAGAAAGCCTTAATTTCATTATCAAAAATTATTTTGATTGAATTTAACTGATTTACTATTGTATGAAAATCATTAAGATGACTAGATACCGATCCACCTTCCTGCATTTGCAAATTAAATAATTGCTTCATAAGATATACCTTATTCGAAGCTGAGGGCTTTTCATATAAATTTGTCAAAATATCCATTAACTCTACCATTGTCTTTACCTGTGATAAATTAGAAATCACAGTAGATGCCAGGCTCAACCTTATAGATCTCAGAGCCATTCTATCAAGAACATTCAATTCTTCATCTTGCATATCTGTGGGCTTGCATGCAACCCCACCTAATGGTAAGTACATATATTTTTGATACAAATAATCTTCTACTTGCATCCTCTATAATTGATAATTTTTACCATTCAATTTCTCCATTCTTAGCTTACTTTATTTTGATATTGCTTTACTCCAACTCAATCAGAAACTCCTGAGAGTGACCCTGTAATCAACAAACACTAACCCGCTCTAATGAACCTTGTTAGTGAACCAAGTTCTGATACCACTTGTTAAGATATTATAGCACAATTGATTACTTTTGTATAAGCAACTAAACACAGAATTAAACCAAAAATAATAAGTAACTAGAAATCAAAAACAACAAAAAATAAGAGATAAAAGAAACAACCAATCTTGTATTAAACTCTTCTAGAAAAAAATACAATGAAAAAATCTCTCTCTCTTCTCACACCTCTTAAATGTACAGATCTCTTTCCCTCAAGAGTTCTCTCTCTCTTAATTACAATCAATTCCACTACTTGAATTGATTCACACTTCTTTCTTCTTCTTACAATGCTATGAGGATCTAACCCTATTATATAGAACTAGGATTCATGAGCCATGCATTCTCCACCGTTAGATGCACCTCTTAATCAAAGGTTCAAATCTGTCCTACCAAAAATAGAAATGTGGACTCAAGACTAATAGTTAGTCTTTCCATACATGCAAACTCACTGTTCTCCTCAAAATTAGAATTCTGAGAACGTACAAATGACCAACGTCGGTCTTTGTCTGTCTGCATATGACCGATATCGATCGATTCATAACCGACGTTGATCGATCCTGACCGATGTCGGCGACTGTGTAACTCCAGCAACCTTTATATTTGCTCATCTGGTGAAGCTTTTAGCTCCATAACTCAACAAACCATCTATCTTGAAATGAAGATGTGTGGTTGAAGATTAATTTAATTTTTTAGAATTAAATCTATAATTATCCTCATCATTACATTGGAAAAAGGGGCATTGAAAAAGCATAGAGGATCATTATGAGGCATGGGAGACCCATAATCCTGATATTTATGGCATTTATAGCGTAGAGATGTCTTCTCAAAAAATGAGGTCACCTAATGATGTAGTTATTCAATATTTATTTTTAAAAATAAGTATTCAATAAGTTTTCATGAAATTATTAATTATGCTCTAATTTGGTTTAATTATCTCTTAACATGATTAAGCACTTTGTGCACAAATTACTCAAATTGATCAGAATGCCTTGTTATTGGTTTATAATTGAATTAGAATTGAAAGTCAATGTCAGATGCGTTGGATTCATTATCTTATTTAGGATGTTGCTACTACCAAATAACAAAGACATGCATTTCATACAAAAAGTTTGATAAAAAAAGAGCAATTTAGAGTACCTAGGTGCAAAATTGATATATTGACTTGAAATGATCTATAGTCAAAATTAGCTACTCCATAAATTGCATTTTCCCATTTAGTGATACCATGGCCAAAATTGGCACTTGAATATGTCAATTTAGACTCATTTAATGTGCTTTAGTGTTTTTAGGTTAAATTATGCTTTTTGATCAAAATTTGTCAAAAGTCTGATTGGAGGTCATCGATGGCCAAATTTAGGTGTCTACAATTTGTCCTTGTTTGGAAAGGCATTGCAAACTATAAGCACAGTAACATCTTCTCAAAGAATGAAAAGCCCTTGTATGCCTACAACTAGAATGATGATAAACTAACTATATGATGCCCCCTCGAGGGAACAGTTGGCACAAGTAGGTCGGCAAACGATCCTTCAAAAAGAAAGAAGTGAAATGAGGGGACCAAAGAAATGAAAGATAGAGTGAAAACACAATAATATTGAAAAAGTAGTCAAAATCACTGATAATGCGAGTGGCACAGTGTACAATAGTTTGCCCAAATGTGGTTATAAGCATTATACCCTGATAGTGACAACATGATATGATAACACAATGATTTTCTTAAAAGTGGTTATAATCATTGAGAAGATGGAGTTGCCTCAGTTAAAATAGATAAACAAGATAATAATGTGCTCCTATATGGACAAAAAATGTAAAGTGGTGACAACACAATGATTTGCCTAAAGGTGGTTATAATCATTGAGAAATGCAGATAGGACGGTGTGCAATGATTTGTCCATAGGCAGTTATAATCATTGGACCTCGATTATGGTAAACATGATTGATTGGTTAATGATGAGGGTAACTTAACACAAAGAGAAAATGATGAATTAGAATACCCTACTAGTAGGGAGATGCTCATCTGAATTAACAAAGGTTGAAATTCTTTCATGGTTAATTACTCTATTTGGGATATGATTGGGATGCAGGTGCCAAAGATGTGTTGATGTCATCATTGCTAATAGACTTCTTGAAGCTGAGGTTTGTTGTAGCGCATGTCGATAGATATCATGGTATAACATCATGAAGACTTGGTTGAAATATGCATAAGGACTTGTTGGGTGAATATTTTGTCAGCAGCGAATTTATGAAAAAAATAAGTTGCTTCAACCACAGCATGAGGAGATTGATCAGTCAAACGTGCAGGTTTACCACATCAAAATGGGACAAATCTCTCCTCTCATCAAGGGGAGGTTCCCTATAACTATAAGGTGCTATATACTATATATAAAAATAGAAAATAACACTCAGGGTAGGACAACACCATCCATCTCTCTTTTTTTAGAGATGATGTTTCACAGACAGGAGAATTCTGGTGAAAACACTGAAAGCACTTCTCTTCTTTCAGAAGTGGTCTGCAACAAACATCAATAATTCTTTCTGATAGGTAACTGATAAGTAAATGTAACATGGTGCAATAACCAACAAAATGAGATGTAGCACAAAGTCTCAACTTCAACTGCCAAAGAGTGAAATACGAAAGATAATGGGGGCACAAAGTCATCCCAAAGTCTTTTACACAGAAACAAATTGAAAACACACACACTAAAGACAATTGTGATAGCACAAAGTCTCTCCACATTTGGCTTTAGGACACCTCCCTGATTACTTTCACTAGTTTTACTTATTTAATTAAATGGATAAGAATGCATTCAAAAAATAGATATAAGAACAATTTTCTCAACAACACAAGCTATTCCAGCACAAAGTTTGAAAGGTCACTTGCTTTCTCATTCAAATAATAAAATATGATTAATAGTCTCAGGTCCAAGTCTCAGCAATGTCTTTCAATTTGGGCAAAGTTTTGATTCCGATAACAAAAAGATCTTTCATGCATAAAATAAGAGATTACAATATATAGCAGCGAAGAAAGACTTGGCACTTTATTTCATGGAAATGCCCATGCTGCATTTAATGCCTTGAATGCATTTTTAGTTCAGTCAAAGGGCCATGATGAAACAGGGCATCAGCCTTGACTTTGTTGTACAGAATCATCTTGAATGTCTTCTCCTCAGCATGGGTCGTCTGGTCTATCTCTAGATATGTACGTGGTTATCTAGTCGCTTTTATTCAAAGAGAAAAAAATAGGGTGCCTTTTAATGTTTACGCACTCAGATGTCTACTTGGTGGACTGTTCCACCTACTGGAATAACTCTCCTGTAGATATTTCAGTATCTCTTGTAGTTTTTCCTCTTTCTTGTTGCAATTTGAGCTCTCGGGCTATCTTCTTACCTTCAGCAGGCTCTTTCAGCTTCTTTTTTCAGTTGTTCACTGAGTTTTGTTTTTCACATTTCGCACTATATTTGAAAATAAACAGGAATTTCATTACCTTGAATTTGACGTCCATGGGGATGTCACTGGTTGCTGGTCGTTTGAACCACATTTAACCTTTGAACCATGAGAGTCCATTGGTTTAATGGTTGAACGGCTCGGGCGGTCCTATCGACTCCTTGGTTCAATCACTTTCTTTCCTCTTCGATTGAAGCTTCCCTTTGAACTTTGAAATTCTTTCAACATTCTGTCTTTGAAATCCCCCAAAGGGAAGGTGTCCCTTCGGGCCTTGAGAATGGTCAATTTCATGGTCGCTAAGAGTCCTCTGCAAGGGTACCTGCCCTTCGGAGTCCTTCGAGTGGCCTTGTTCTTCAAATCCTTCAGGCATAATGTCTGAAGGAAATCCTTTGGACATTTTGTCCGAAGAAAATCTTTTCTTTGCCTTTGCCGTTTTCTGTCGGGCCTTTCAACATTCCTTCGGACATTTTGTCCGAAGGATTTCTCTTGTGAAATTTTGTCACAAAAAATCTTTCCAAAAGATATGCTTTTGTTCCTTTCGATTGAACCGACTGATTGAACCGTTTGATTGAACCAACCGCTTTAAACCATTCGTTTGAACTTTTATTGAACTCGTTGAACCTTGAACCTTTGAACCATTTTGGCTCAAGGTTTAACGATTCAATGGGTTAAATCTTTCTTCTTCGAAGTCTTCTTTCGTTTAAGTCTTTTGATCTTATTGAACTCGTTGAACCCATTGAACCATTTTTGTTCAAGGTTCAACGGTTCAACCGTTCAACTTTTACTCTTCGAAGCCTTCTTTTCATTAAGTCCTTTGAAGCCGTTGAACTTTTCGAAGCGGTTGAACTTTGAACTTGCCGAAGCACTTAACTCTTTAAGTCTGTCGATGTCATTGAAATTTTGAACCCGTTGAACCTTTGAACTTTTGGAGGTGGGGTTCAATGGTTCAATGTTTGAAGCTTGCCGATGTGTTGGGTGAATATTTTTTCAACCAACTAACTGGTGAGCAAAATAGGTCTCTTCAACCACAGCATAGGGAGATTGGTCGGCCAGATGTGTAGGTTTACTACATCAGCAGGGGACAAATCTCTCCTCTCATCAAGGGGAGGTTCCTTATAAGTATGAGGGGCTATATACTATATATATATGTAGAAAATAACACTCAGTGGTAGGATACACCATCCATTTTTCTTCTTTCAGAGATGATGTTCACAAACAAAGGAGAAAATTTTGGTGAAAACATTGAAGGCACTTCTCTTCTTTCTGAAGTGTTCTTGCAGGGAACAACAAGAGTTCTTTCAAGTAGTAACAAGTAACTGATAACCAATGGTGTAGTAACCAACAGACTGAAATGTAACACAAAGTCTCCACCTCGCCTGCCCAAGAGTTAAATATGAATGATAATGGGGGCACAAAGTTGTCCAAAGATCCTTTACACAGGAACAGAAAGAAAACACACTAAAGACAATTATGGGGGCACAAAGTCTCTCTATAGTTGGCTTCAGGACACCTTTCTGATTACTTTCACTAGTTCTGCTTGCCAAATTAAATAAATAAAAACACATTCAGAAGACAGACATAAGAACAATCTCTTAAAATAATACAAGCTATAACAGCAAAAAGTCTGCAAACAACTTGCTTTCTCATTTAGATAAAATGATATGAACAACAATTTGAGCTCAAAGTCTCAGTATTCACCTTTCAATTTGGACAGAGTTTTGCTTCTGTATTGGAAGATCTCCTTTGCATAATGAGAGGATTTATAATGTATAGCCACCAAGCAAGGCTTGGCACTCTTTCCCATGGGACGGCCCATGCTGCAGTCAACACCTTCAATGCGCCTTTAGTTTTATCTAGAGGGACCATTTTTGGAACAGTGCATTGCCTTAACTATGGCACATCCATTCATCTAATATGTCTCTTCTTGAGTCTGGATCGTCTAGCTTGTCCCCTCTAACATCTACACAGCTGTCCACTTTGCCTTTATTCCAAGGGAGACAAACAGGCAGCGCCTTTAATGTTTACAAGCTAAAATATCTACTTAGTGGATTGTTCTACCTACTAAAATTACTTTTGCACAGATATTTCAGGCTTTTCCCTCTTTCTATTTTTGTCTTTTCCAGCTTTATCACTTTCTAGAATTTAAGCTCTTAGGGGTACGTTACCAGCTTTACTGGCTCTTTACGCTCCTCTCAGTGGTTCTTCCTTTTGGCCTGAGTCTTAAGGCCTTTAAATGCATTTGGATCTGTGCTTAAATCTGCAAGGATCAACAGCTATTTCATTGGCACAAATTTAACGTCTGCGGGCCCGTCATTGCTTGAAAGCCAATGACTAGTTGGTTGCCTTGAATTTGACCATTGCGGGGACATCGTCAGACTTTTGGATCTCAATGGCTAGTTCATGACGTTCAACTTTCACGTCTGCAGGCCCATCACTTTCCTTGACAATTCCTTCGGCTTTGTTGTTTGATCCTTCCTAGAGGGGACTTGCCCTTCGGGGTCCTGAGAAACGGTCCGCTTTGGGTCGGAGAGAGCCCCCCACAACGGTATCTGCCCTTCGAGTGGTCTTCGTTGTTTTTTTTCCTTCGGACAAAATGTTCGAAAGAATTCCTTCAGACACTTTGTCTAAAGGAAATGTTCCTTCTCTTTGTCTTTTCTTCCCGCTTGCTTCTGCTTTCCGTCGGGCTTTCTTTTGCGGGCTTTATGTTTTTGGTCGGGCTTATTTCCTTTGGACAAAAGTCTGAAGGAATTCCTTTAGACTTTTTGTCCAAAGGAAATGGTCCTTAACAACTTTGCTACGAGAACTTTTTTGAAGAAATTCTTTGTTCTTTACCTTGTTATTTTCCTAAAGGAGATCTCACTCTGCCCTCCACAAGGGCTATTTAAGCCCAAAACTATCCTTCAGACTTTCGCAACGGTCCGCTTTGGCTCCCAAGTGCCTTCCGCAAGGGCACTTGTCCTTTAGGCTCTTGGAAGACCCCCTTTGAACTTCTCGATTGAAAAAAATGGCTAAGTGTTTAACCCATTTCTTTCCTGTAGAGTCTGTAGATTTGAGTCCATAGAACTGGGGGAGTCCGTAGATTTGAGTCCATATATTTCTTCTTGTAGAGTCCATAGAAATGAACCTGCAGAGTCCATAGTTATGAGTTTGTAGATCTGACGGAGTTTGTAGATGTGAAAAATTGGCCTGTAGAGTCTGTAGTTTTGAGGCCTTGAGAGTCTGTAGATATGAGCCTACCTGCAGAGTCTAAAGAAGCCAAGTCTGTAGTTTTCTCTAACTTTGAAAGAGTCTGTAGAAATCTAGCTTGTGGAGTCCGTAAAAATGATCCTGTGGAGTCCGTAGTTTCAAGCCTGCAGAGTTTGTAGTTTTTTGAAAAAGCTTGAAAAATGAAGGATTTAAAGGCTCATAACAATTTTTGAGAAGGGAAGAGAGAATTTTTGGCTTGTAGGACCAAAAATAGTTCATGTGTTGTCTAAAAAAGAAGCGACAAATTTTGGAAACAACAGCTGGCTCTAGTTGGGGAACTTTCCTCAGTTAAAATTTTGAAACAGCTGAGGAAAGTAGAGACCAAAATCTCTAGTGCCTTGAAGTGTGCCATTTGGCTATGGAGTCGTGCTACCCAAAAAAAAAGGCTCAAAAAAATGAAAATGAAAAGCACAAAATAGAACAAAAAACTATACAAATATACATATGTACAGGTGAACTTATTTAATACTTCAAGAATTGAAGTGATTCAGACGCTGCCCATTGTGAGAATAAAAATGACATTTTGTACTAATAAACCAGTAAAAAACTATTTTGTCCCCAGAATCAGTGATGGGAGAATAGAACTCTCCACAAAAAATCACATTTCTTGTGCACTCCTTTTGGTTCTCTCTTTTTGCGCCAAGGCAAGACGTGGTCTCCAATCCGAAAATCATAAATCTTTGCTCTCTTGGCGAAGAGTTCATTATGTTGACTTTAGAGCGTAGCAATATGATCCACTACCATAACTCGTTATGTTGGTTCAGTCTAGGACATGTTTTGATTGTCTCCCTCAGACCCCTGACAAACCATCAGTTCAACATCTCCTTTTGCATGAAGGAGTTTGACGTCTTCATCCTGAGCAGCGTTTAATTCGAGTAATAGAGATTCGTACTCGACAGCGTTGTTGGTGTTACCAAACAACAACTTGTGTGAAGGAGGAAGAATATCTCCTTGAGGAGATATCAACACCATCCCAGCTCCATCACCGGTAGAGGAATTACAGCCATCGAATTCTTTGATCCAAACATTATCAAAAAATGATTTTCTATCAGATTTTTCTTCATTAGAGAGGGAAGATCTTTTTTCATTTGTACTATGCCTTACCAATTCTTCTCATGTTTTGCTTGAATCAATCTTTGGATTGCCACCTACAGGACTTTCATCTGCTAAAATATGAACATCTTTAGTGGATAATAAGTAATTACCCCTGCCTGAAGCCTCAAATAGAATCTGAGCTTTAAGTGCTGATGTCTGAGTGACAACATATTTTGCCTTTTTTTCAGGGAGCAGCCTCTTCATGACACCATTGACATAGATTCTTGCTTCAGATAGGTCCATGCTCAACTTGTTGCCCACATTCTTGTAGAAATTTTATCTCAACAGAATGCCATATGAGGCTGAGACGTCGGCCACCAGGACTATCATTTTGATTATCTTTTCTGGAAATGTTGCAAATATAAATTAGGCATCCTTGATCTGCCCCAACAGTGGCACTTTTTTGTTCTCCATGGAGAAGCATCTCTCAAATGTCTTGGTCAGTGTGAGACCAAGGAATTCTGCCACTTTGGTGGGCATGATGTTGTCAGATGCATCAAAATCAATGATGCAGTTGGTCAGCTTGTGACCGTTTATCAATAGGAAAATATAGAAAGGATCTACTTTCCCAGGGGCAGTAGAAAGAGTAATGACAAGATTGTTTGAGATAGGCATGTTCCTTGGGGGATAATGAGTTACCTTTTTAATCTCTTGTCCTACAGGGATGGCTATATTCTTCACACATTCCATGAACTTGTCCAATTGCTCAAGGTTGGCTTATAAAAATTTAAATTCAGTCATTTGAATTTTGGTTTTCTTGACATGGTCAATTATGTCAAATGATTGAAATGGACTAGTAGCAGAAGAAGACAGTTCACTTTTTTTTATTTTTAAAGGGGGAGGAGTGATCTACGAAGTTGAAGTTGAAGGTGCAAAAATGTTTAGGGTACTTACTTTTTTAGCAATCACCGGGTCCTTTTGGCTGGAAAGGTAGAGTGGTTCCACGCTTAGCAATTGAAATTATTGGTTGAGGTCGCTCCTCTGTCTTCTCTTTTTCAGCTTGTTAGGCTGACTGGTTCTTGGATCGAGTGAACACACCATATGATACCTCATCTGCTTTACCTTCACTTTTGGGTTCATCCTGGTAATTCAGAAAACTAATGTGGGAGTCGCCAGCTGATTCTTCTTGGCCCTCTGTGAAAAGATCAGCATCATTTTCTTGCTCAAACTCAAGTTGGAAAGAGAAATCATGTTTAGTTTTCAGATATCCAACTACTGAGTTGGTTGGAGGTGCTTCAAGGGCAAAGCTCCTCTGTGGAGGAGGAAGATGATTTCGTTGCCCTTGATTCCTGCCAGCATTGCCTTGATATGATTGGTTCTGAAATGTCCTCCTTGGCATATTTCGATTAGGAAGAGCAGACATACCTTGGGCCATTTGTCTTTTCAAGGCTAGCAGTTCATTTTCCAGCTTTTGCACCATTTGATTTATGGTGCATGTAGATAGATATTCAGAAGATGAAGAAGATTTACTTTTGTTTGGGTCTCTCCTTATCTTTTCAGCCAAGATAAGGTCATCTTCTATCTCAGTAGCTAAGTCTTGAGCAGCAGCAAGGTCTATGTGTCTAGCCCGTCTCAACAAAAAACTCACTTCAGGCAACTGTGAGTTGATGAAGAAACACTTGAGATTCTCAGGTGTCGACTGGGCGATCATGGGAATCATGTTCCTCAGCGTGTCGAACTTGGAAATGAAGTCCCTCATAGGTTCATGGGGTTCTTTCTTCATCTGCGTGAGATGGGCCAGCAGGGCATGTGCATCTTTTGCAGGATTGAACCTAGCTTCAAATTTAGCTTTAAGTGTGTCCCAGTCAGTCACTGACCGAGCTTGTAGATGGTAGAACCACTCTACAACAGTGCCTTGTAGTGTCTCTATGAATAGCCTGACTGCTATGTCTTCATACTCCACACCTATTACACTACAGGCTATGCTGAAGGCAGCAATATGTTCATCAGGGTGAACTTTTTCATCACCAAAAATTTTAGAGAAATTCTTTCTTGAGCTGCATAGAAGTTCATACATGGGTGGAGTCAAATTGAGTGGGCCAAATGAGTTACCCCAAGGGCCTTGAGCCATGATTTGATTATGTAAAAGTATAATCACAAATATGGGTGGAGTATGGATAGACAAAGCTCTGCTAACAGTAAAAAAAAAAGCTATGCCTTGTATTGGTGACCTAGTATGGGTAGGAGGAAGACTCCTTACTTGTTGAAGGTGAGGTTGTGGAGGAAACAAATTAAAATTGCTCTACTGCACCAACTCAAAAATAGGGTCAACAACACCTTAAAATTTCTAGCTTCTTGTATAGCATGGAGCTATCAGATTTTAGGACAAAAATGAAAAAAACTGGTCTTGTTTCAGCTTGAAGCTTGAGGCTTCAAACTGTGCATTCTATCCTAGTGGCTCTAGTTTCACAAACCAGATAATATAATGGAGATGGAGGAAGATGGTAAGGCTATAATGATAATAGGTAAGACACAGAACGGAGTCACCAGAGTCTATAATGGATAATGGTAGGGACTGCTTCAATCTTAAACTTGAGGCTTCAGATTGCACGTTGATCTCCAACGGAGTCGCTAAAAATTGTTGGGTGAATATTTTGTCAACCAACTAACTAGTAAGCAAAATAGGTCTCTTCAACAACAGCATATGAAGATTGGTCGACCAGATGTGCAGGTTTACTACATCAGCAAGGGACAAATCTCTCCTCTCATCAAGGGGAGGTTCCCTATAAGTATGAGATGCTATATACTATATATATGCAAAAAATAACACTCAAAGGTAGGATACACCATCTATCTCTCTTCTTTCAGAGATAATATTCATAAATAAAAGAGAAAATCTTGGTGAAAATACTGAAAACACTTCTCTTCTTTCAGAAGTGTTCTTGTAGAGAACAACAAGAGTTCTTTCAGATAGTGACAAATAACTGGTAACCAAAGGCATAGTAACCAACAAACTGAGATGTAGCACAAAGTCTCCACTTTGACTACCCAAGAGTAAAATATGAAAGATAATGGAGGCACAAAGTTGTACCAAGATCCTTTACATAGGAATAAAAAGAAAACATATTAAAGGCAATTATGGGGGCACAAAGTCTCTCTATAGTTGGCTTCAGGACACCTTGATTATTTTCACTACTTTTGCTTGCTAAATTAAATAAATAAGAACACATTCAAAAGATAGACATAAGAACAATCTCTTAAAATGTACAAGCTATAACAGCACAAAGTCTGCAAACAACTTGTTTTTTCATTTAGATAAAATGATATGAACAACAATCTGAGCTTAAAGTCTCAGTATTCGCCTTTTAATTTGAGCAGAGTTTTGCTTCTGTATTGGAAAGATCTCCTTTGCATAATGAGAGGATTTACAATATATAGCCATCAAGAAAGGCTTGGCACTCTTTTCCATGGGATGGCCAATGCTGCAGTCAACACCTTCAATGTGCCTTTAGTTTTGTTTGGAGGGACCATGCCTGGAACAGTGCGTTGCATTAACTATGGTGTGTTCATTCATCTAATATGTCTCTTTCTGAGTTTGGATCATCTGGTTTGTCCCCTCTGACGTCTGCACAACTGTCCACTTTGTCTTTACTCCAAGAGAGACAAACAAGTGACGCCTTCAATGTTTGCAAGCCAAAATATCTACTTAGTGGATTGTTTTACCTACTGAAATTACTTCTGTGCAGATATTTTGAGTTTTTCCCTCTTTCTGATTTTGTCTTTTTTAACTTTCTCTCTTCTTGGAATTTAAGCTCTCGAGGCTACGTTTCCAGCTTTACTGGCTCTTTACACTCCTCTCAGCGATTCTTTCTTTTGGCCTGGGTCTTAAGGCCTTTGAATACATTTGGATTCGTGCTTAAATCTGCAAGGATTAATGGTTATTTCATTGCCGTGAATTTGACGTTTGCAAGCCCATCGTCGCTTGAAAGCCAACGGCTAGTTGGTTTTCCTAAATTTGATGGCTGCGGGGACGTCGTTGGACTTTTGGATCTCAATGGCTAGTTTGCAACGTTCAACTTTGACATCTGCGGGCCCGTCACCTTCCTTGACAATTCTTTGAGCTTTGTTGTTTGATCCTTCTCGGAGGGGACTTGCCCTTCAGGGTCTTAAGAAATGGTCTGCTTTGGCTTGGGGAGAGCCCCCCGTAAGGGTATCTGCCCTTCAGGCGGTCTTCGGATGGCCTTCGAGTTTTTATTTCTTCGAACAACCTTCGTTGTTTCTTTTCCTTCAGATACTTTGTTCGAAGAAAATGTTCCTTTCTTTTGTCTTTTCTTTTCACTTGTTTCTGCTTTTCATCGGGCTTTCTTTCATGGGCTTTATGTTTTCAGTCAGGCTTATTTCTTTCAGATAAAAGTTTGAAGGAATTCCTTCAGACTTTTTGTCTGAAGGAAATGGTCCCTAACAACTTTGCTGCAAGAACTTTTTCGAAGGAATTCCCTGTTCTTTAACTTGTTCTTTTCCCAAAGGATATCTCACTCTGCCCTTTACAAGGGCTATTTAAGCCCAAAACTATCCTTTAGACTTTTGCAACAGTCCGGTTTGCCTCCCAAGTGCCTTCCGCAAGGGCACTTGTCCTTCGGGCTCTTGGAAGACCCCCTTTGAACTTTTTGATTGAAAAAAATGGCTAAGTGTTTAACCCGTTTCTTTCCTGCAAAGTCCGTAGATTTGAGTCCATAGAATTGGGGGAGTCTGTAGATTTCTTCTTGCAGAGTTCGTAGAAATGAACCTGCAGAGTCCGTAGTTATGAGTTCATAGATCTGACGGAGTCTGTAGATATGAGAAATCGACCTGCAGAGTCCGTAGTTTTGAGGCCTTGAGAGTCTGTAGATATGATCCTGCCTACAGAGTCCGTAGAAGCCAAGTCCATAGTTTTCTCTAACTTTGAAAGAGTCCATAGAAATCTAGCTTGCGGAGTCCATAGAAATGAGCCTGCAGAGTCCGTAGTTTCAAGCCTGCAAAGTCTGTAGATTCAAGTCTCTTAGTTTTCTGAAAAAGCTTAAAAAATGAAGGATTTGAATGCTCATAACAATTTTTGAGAAGGGAAGAGAGAATTTTTGTCTTGTAGGACCAAAAATAGTTCATGTGTTGTCTCAAAATGAGTGACAAATTTTGGAAACAACAGCTTAGGACCAAAAATAGTTTGTGTTGTCTCAAAAATGTGTAGACACCGAAATAGTGTCTAACCCTTGGTCACCTTCCCCCTTGGTCCATTCTTAACCCATTCTTAAACCATGCACTTACTAATTTAAAAATAATAATTTATTTTTAATATCCTCCCCTTTGACACATCACCTATGACACCTCGCCTTGGACTATTTCCCACCCTATGACTCACCCAAGACCTATTCTTACTTCTCTCTAACCGCCTAACCAATTCTCATGCGTATTTAGCCCAACTTTTGACATTCTCCAACGGATAATGCACTTGGCGGATGGAGAACGGGCTTGGTGGCTCTTTTACCCGTTCTCCACCCGTCGACGTCGGTCAAATGTCGGTCGACGCCGATGGAATCGCCGACATCGATTATACTTAAACAAATTTTCTAACCCTTTGACGGACCCTAATCAGAAATCGGTGAATCTCTGGAGCTAATCACGACTCTCGAATCTTCTTCCGGCGAAACAAAGTTTTCATGCTTTTGATTTTCAGTGTTCTGGGCTTCTTGTTCTTGCAGGGATCAACATTCTTGACAGCACTTTCTAGGCACTAAGGTCTTGCATCAGACATTCTGCACAGGGATCACACGTTATCTCCATCACCAACGACAATCGAAACATAGCTTCTGCACCTTTGCCAACTCGTATCACAGCTAAGTATTTGTACTGTTTTCATTTCAGTGTCATTTACAATATATTAGCATTCTATCTACTGTCTATTCCAAGCATCCTTGACTCAACCTTCCTTGTTCTTTCTAGAGAGGCTGAAAAGCCTTCTCTCACCCCTTATTCCCTTTTCTTTGCCTCTGACACTCCTTTAGTCTCTCTTTAGACAACACTCTGTCCAATCAACTCAGCACAAGTTATCAAAGACCTACAGACCATCTTAGGACCCATCTAATCAACATGACTAAATTACTTTACGGAAAGGCTGAAAGGCCTTTTTTCTGCCCCTTACCCCTTTTCCTGACAACATTCTTAGTCCATTAGATCCCAAGCAGTCCCTCTGAATCCCTCATAGACCCTCAGACTCACAAATAAGACCACAGTCCATCCTGCAGACCAAAAACTAGACCTGTAACCCATCCCTGGCCATTGCCCCGAGCGACCTCATCCACTTCCCCTACCGACGTCGGCAGTCTAACTGCCATCGGCGACCTTCCTGATCGACGCCGGCAATATCACCGACGTCGGTGACTGTGTTAAGCAGAATGCATCTTATCAGTGTCTGTCTCTTTCAGGTGTCATCCTCCATAACAAAAGAAGAGTTCTCACAACGTCTGGATTACGATGCGCAGACTACATCCAAGTACATACAAGCCTTGACCATTTCCTTAAGTTTCTCATTTTCTCTCTTTGAATGTGAAAGCGAAATTGCATAAAAACATTCTGGCACGCCCGGTGGGACCCTTAGGGCCTTCTTTGGGTTCCTTTCCTTCTTTTTTCATTTAGGTGCATTAGGTTTCTCCCTCTTCACCTCTTTCTTCTTTTCTAAAAAGACATCATAAGAAGGAATAAAAAGAATTTTTCTTTTCTTTTCTTGCATTTTTAGACTAGTCAAAAAAATCATATTCTTCAAACCCTTTCTCAAACTTGGTTTCATTCCAACTTAACATTTCGATTTGGGGCTTTAAAATATATTGCATTCCATTTCTACTTTTTTGAATTTCTTAGTCCACACTTAGTAACTAATAAACCGCATATTGAATAAATCGTAGATCACTTGATGTTACACAACCAAACCACGTGCACTAAATTAAACGTCAAACTCACTTGAGACAAGGCCCGACTGAGATTTCATCACCCAGCGAATACCTTACCCATCCTGGCGATCCTACTTGGATTTCACCACTAAGGGGAAAGCCCACTCTGTTCTCTGGCAGAGTCTAATCTATAGGAAAAGTATATTTTGGCTAAGCGAGACCAGCTAACCACTGGAATCGTGAAGTGAGGGGAGCTTGCTCCTTAGCACCAGGCCATGTACGGAACCTAACACAGACTTTTGAGCGCCTAAACATACCTGAAGCCATCTTTAGACTACCTATTCTAGGACCCTTCTAACAGCCAACCTCCTCAAACATCACATTAAGGCATAAGCCAAACGATCCTAATAAAATTATTTCTAGGGATTTAACGCTAGGATCTGCCTGTCCTCATCTTATTTTCTATTTTTATCTATTTTTTTTGAGCTGGTAAGGATGTCTTCTTCATTTCCAAAAACTTTTTTTCTAAGTTTCTGGAAAACACAGTAACCGACATCGGTTCTGTAACTGACGTCGGTAACTTTTCTCTGTCGGCATCGGTTATCTGACCGACATCGACAGACTTCTCACCGACATCGGTTTTTCTATCGACGTCGGTCACTGTCCAATTTCTTTTTTTTAAAAAAAACAAGCTTAAAATCCAACTTTTTTGCTGTCTAAACATTCATTCTAGGTTTCTGAGAACTGAAAAAACATAATTTTCTGAAACCTGACCCTTTCTTGCCTTGAATGGTTTTGACACGCAGTCAAACCAAGGCCCTTCTTGACCACGCTAGTCAACAACCGCTTCCACCTTCACCATCTATAACCAGTCTTATAATGGAGTTCCACTCGGAGACTGAAAGAACTCTTACTCGTCCAACCCCGCCTCAGACTCCTATTGTCCCAGAAGGGGACCAAGATTTCGCACGATTCTTGGACCTCAACGTTAAAGCCTTACAGCACTATCTCGCGCATAGCCAAACGCGAGACTCCCTAAGCAACCCAATCTATGGGATGCCGACTTCCTTAGTCGAGACAAAGATCACATCAACAACACCTACAATTCAGCCTCTAGACAATCAAGTCAACACCTCCACCAATAATCCAACCGTGTCTTATCTTCAAAATTTAACCTCTCCTTCCAAACCTACCTCTATGGGGGTTCCGGTACTCCCTCAACCTCAAAATACTCAACCAAACCCCACACCTTTCCAAAACCTACTGGTCTCTATCCCCCCTACTCTTGCACCTATCAACACAAGAGTAATTATTTATCCGTCAACAAGTGTGGCCACTCCTCAACCATCCTTGACGGCCCCTATCCAACTTGTGCCTATCAACCCCATAACACAAGTGCCTTTGGCTTCAACTTTCGCTCCAATAACCAGCTACCCATATGTTGCGTCTACGCAACCAACCACGTCATATGCCCCTCCCAATATCTTTCAAGCGCCTTATAATCTAGGGGGTGCTCCACCCGTCAATCCGTCAGCAGATATCATCAAAATGCTGATGGACAAGATGTCTAGCCTAGAGACCTCCATTTCCAGCTCACGCAATGCTCTCTCATACGAACAAATTTGTAATGAGCCCATTCATCATTTTGTCTCGATTAGACCATACCCTAACCAATGGGAGCTTCCCAAATTTTCTCGCTTTCAAAGCAAGGAAGACCCACAATAGCACTTACGGGCATTCATACATGCCTGTTACCTTATTGCCCATGACGATGTATTTCTCTTGCGCACATTTTCTATGTCTTTTTTTGGCGCTGCGTTTGACTAGTATAGCTCTATTTCAAGCCATTCCCTCTTCACATTTACACAGCTGGCCCAGCTCTTTCTTGATCACTTCTCCATTAACATCACCAAGAAGGTCTCGATCACGGACCTCTATACTATCCGCTAATTCGAAGATGAATCTATAGCTGACTTCGTTGCTCGTTGGAGAGGCCTCATTAATCAACTCTCCTTTTCCTTACCTCAACCCGAACTTATTGAATTTTTCTCCCGAGCCTGCACCAAACATATTTCTTCCACCTTACGGGTTCAGACCTTCCGCACCTTCGACGAAGCCTTCATGATGGCCCGCAAACTTGAATTACGTGCCGTCGAGGAGAATAAAGTTAAGTTGCGGAGCAAGAATCTCAACTCTAAGACCAATGACTCTTCTTCTTCTAAACTTTCGTCATCCAATCTTAAGTCTAAAGCTTCAGCCAACGCTGTAGTCGTTAGACCTTCGTCTTCTTCAACCAATCAGCCTGAGCCATCCACATCTCAGAGCGCCACCCATCAATTCTAGCAGAGATACGTACAACGACAGTATACTCTTCTTGGAGAATTATACGCGTCTATACTAGAAAAAAATTTTAGATAGGGGGTTCTCAATCTCCTTCAGATCCGACCACCTCCACAATTTGATCCCTCACGTGCCATCCCTACATGGTATAGGGAAAATGACTTCTGCAATTACCACCGTGTCAAAGGTCATGACACAGAAAACTGCAAAACCTTTAAAAACATAATCTAAGACATGCTTAAAAGGGTGACCTCATCTTAGATAATCCCAATGCACCTCCTAATCAGGGCATCGACATTTTCAAGCAACCATTCCCCAATCATCCACCGACCCAAAATAATGTCTAGACCTTGATTGACAACACTCATGAACACGACATTCGAACAGTCAATACAGTCTCGCCCTTCATCCTCGACCAACCTCAAGAGGTTAGTCCATCACCTGTATATGAACCTCTTTCTCCGGTTAGTTCTCCGTCAACCTCTCTCATCTTGGAAGACGTCTCAACTTTACCGGCATCACCGATCTCACCATCCTCCTTCCTACTGCCTATGGAGGACCTGACCTTACCTACTCCTCGACCGCAAGTGGAGGGCACCATAATCCCTGCCCTTTATCCGCTTAAGGAGTCACACTCTCCAGTTCCTTCTCCACCAAGAGAAGAACCTGACTCTCCATCTTCTTCGATCAACGACAATCCAGTTATAACTCCCACACAACTTGGGTCTGAGACTACTGCCACACCTAACACATCTTCTCAAAGACCCAAACTTCATCCAACATCTTCTCAACCATTTTCCTGACTAGTGGAGAAAATTGAACTTCTCCCTTCAAAGAAAGTGGAGCATCAGGGATTGTGGGAGCGTCTTAAAGCTCTTCAACATCCTCGTACCCTCTCGTCTCATGCTGCCAATCCTTCCAAGGCAAAATCTCCCAAGACTCTCAACAAAGACCAGACTCCCGCTTTTAAACCTGCATCTACCCCATCTAAACCGATCAAGTCACTCGGCATTCGCCCTGTCTCTACCCTCACTCATCCGCAAGTGAAGGTGGACTTAGACCAGACCTCGACCAATAGTAGTCTTCTAACCAAGTCAAAGAAGACTGCCAGACCACAGAAGCGAACCCCTCCTCCACTGTCAACATTACCCTCCATTTTAGGCCCTCATCCTTCTACCCTAATCGGAGTGCTCCCTACTCCGACCCTTAACCAACACAAATTACCTCCATTACTTCCTTTGCCAACCACAAGTCTACCCCTCTCAAAAATTTGGCACCTCTCACAAAGAAAGTGCCGTCTTCACATGTGGCCGCACCACCAACCCAAAAGGTGGTACGAAAACCTTCTTCAACATCCCCCAAGCAAAAGTCACCAGCACGTCATGCATCAATAAGCACGGACCCCTTAGTAGGTTCATATGCTTTGATATTACGCCAAATTTTGCAGACTTCTATCATAACCCTTCCATCTATCAAGCCATTCCAACCCCTCGAGTCAAAACCTTCCTGGTTCGATGATACGAAGATTTATTTATACCATCGTACGCCAGAACACGATATCGAGACTTGCTGTGCCCTCAAGGCAGTCATTCACCGCTATATGGAGAAAGACACTCTTCTCCTTGAGGACACTCTTGACCGACCCTCGACACCTTCCCATCCAACCTCTTCAACCACATCAACATCTCACCATCAGGCCATGACCCCTTCTTCACCTCCTATCTTTGAAATCAATGCTATCCACATAACCACTAGGTCACAAAAGAATAAGGCGAAAGAAAAAGCTACTATTCCTTGGACCTATCCTTTTGTCTAGTCACCTCGACCACCGAAACCCAAGATTTTCATCTTAGGTGCATCTCAACCCCCTTCTTTAGAGGCAATCAAAGACTCTATGATAAAACAACTTCACCAAACGCTTGTGAAGATGACCTTATATGACCTTATCCAAAGCTTCCCCCCAGAATCGTCAGGCTTTAATCAAAGCCTTACAGGCAGCAAAAGTCCAACCTGAAGACCCTCAACCACTAGCTGCCCTAGTCCATTCTTTATCCCCCATCGCCTCTATCACTTTCAGTAATTCTGAAATTCCTACCTCTACATTAGAAGATCAAGACATTATTCTTTTCATCACAGCCTACGTTGATCGAATCCGTATTAAATGAGTTATGATTGACGGGGGCGCCAGCATTAATATCATTTTCACCCACGCTTTTGATCAATTGGCTCTTCTCAAGAATTGCGTATCGAAAATCGACGCAATCCTTAGATCCTTTAATGACACCACCGCTAACACTATTGGCACCGTTGTCCTCTATATCCGCGTTGGTCCACGCACAATCTCGGAGCTCTTCTACATCATTGAGGGAGAATTCTAATATAACAAGCTATTAAGACGACCCTGGATCCATGCCATGGCTTGCGTCCCTTCAACACTTCACTGTTGTGTCAAATTTGAATACGACAAACAAGTCCATGTCATTCCTGTTGACCCATCCCCTTTTAAGACTTGTAACACAACCTATCGACCTAATGACGTCCTTATTCCTCTCAAGGCATCAACCCAAACATCGTCTCCATCTGCAGAAGCGTCAACTAGTACACAAACCGCAGTTGCCACCACATCACCTTCTCAATTAACAACCAAGGACCCCATGGACAATATCTTCCAGAGACTTTCACTGGGGGAATATCACCTACTTACCTTAGACATGTTCCAGACTCCTCAAGAGTATGGACAGCTTAATCAAAATCCAAGCTATGACCGTCGGATCGGAATGGTCATTCCTTATGGTCCTCCTAGCCTTCAAACCAATCTCGTCTATGGGGGGTTGGATCAAGCTCCTACTGAATCAAATCCTTCCTCCTCACCTCAAATATTCACATCTAATTTCTCTTTTCTTGGCAACCCCACCTTTGCACATACCTACCTTTATAGGTGTGCATGGAAGGATTTTGGCTTTGGGCGCTACGAACAAGGCTCCCATCGACCTATCGAACCACCCAATGACGATAATGCAAAGAAACGGTATGGACTAGGTTTCCAAGAACCCACTGAGGCTTCCGCAAACCTTTGCCCCGAACTAACCATCGACCAATCTCTTTCAGGCTCGCCTATTCTTCCATCCTCACCTACGGAGTCGGTGGTTTCCATCCCTCCTAATTTTTTTTTGGCATAAACACCATCCGCTTGGAACCCCTAACCTATCAGCTCAACGGGGTTCCCAAGTCTCTCCCTCTCGTTTATCCCAACATGATAGACGATGAATCGGCAACCATCAACACTGTCCACTGCATAGACGACGACGCCATTCTTACCTATATGGGTGCCAACGATTCTTTCATTCAGCGCTCCCTCCCTTCTGGAACACAGGTTATGTTAAATAAATCAACCATTGACATTAACCTTTCCTCTTCTGATGTTCCTCAAGTCTTAAAGATTGGTCAATATTTAGACACCCAAGAGCAGATCGACTATACCACATTTCTCTCAGACAATTGCAAAGCCTTTGCCTGGACCTACGCTGACATGCCTGGCATCGACCTTAACATTGCCACTCATAACATTGTCACAAACCCAGAGGCTAAGCCTATTAGGCAAAAGCTTCGCAAAATGCATCCTCGTGTTGCACTTCTTGTCAGAGAAGAGCTTCAGCACCTTCTTTTTGTCTCTTTCATCTAACCCATCTATTATCTGCAGTGGGTCTCTAACATCATTCCTGTTATCAAGGTGATTGAGGGGATCCGAATTTACACGGACTATCGCGACCTTAACCTAGCCTGTCCCAAGGACGACTTTTCTCTTCCAAACATTGACCAAATTGTTGATCTTACGACTGGCCATGAGATGTTATCACTCATGGACGGATTTTCAGGATATAACTAAATCTTGATTGCACTAGAAGATCAGCACAAAACCACCTTCATTACACCATGGGGAACTTTCTGCTATCGAGTCATGCCTTTTGGTCTGAAAAATGCAGGCGCCACATATCAGCGTGCCATGACTTACATCTTTCACGATCTCCTTCATAAAATCATGGAGGACTATGTAGATGACCTGCTTGGCAAGGCTAAGCTTCATCGCAACCATTTGACTATCCTCAAAATCATCTTCTCTCGCCTTCTTCAGTACCATGTCCGTCTTAACCCCAAAAAATGCGTCTTTCGAGTCCTCTGCGAAAAGCTCCTGGGATTCATTGTCTCTCTTCGTGGCATCGAGATAGATCCTGCCAAAATTTGTGTTATCCTCGAAATGCCACCTCCAACTAATCTCAAGCAACTTCGCAGTCTACAAGGAAAGCTCCAATCCATCCCCCGCTTCATTTCGCAGCTTTCTGACTGTTGCCAACCCTTTCATCACCTCCTTAAAAAGGACGTCTCCTTTAAATGGGATAAAGATTTTCAAGAGGCTTTTAAAGCCCTCAAACGCTATTTGGTTTCTCCACCAGTCCTTATTCCACCAAAGGACGACCAACCCTTCTACCTCTACATCTCAGCAACCAATCATTCGTTAGGTGACATGATCGCGCATCGAGACGAGCAACACCGTGAGCAAGCAATCTACTACATAAGCCGAACACTTATCGATTACGAAACTCGGTATACTCATACCGAGAAACTCTGTTTGGCATTAGTCTTTGCCACTACCAAGCTCCGTCACTATCTTCTCAATCACAAAACCTTTGTCGTCACCCACACTGATCCTCTTAAATACATGCATTCTAAACCATATCAAAACCAGCATATGGCTTGTTGGCTCATGCTTCTTGCTGAATTTGACTTAGAATTTGTCCAGCAAAAATCTATAAAGAGGCAAACCATCGTTGACCAACTAGCGGATGCTCCTCTTCCCGACAATCAACCTTCTCAGTGCGAGTTTCTCGATGAATCTATCGCCACTCTCTCGACTGATGACACATTCTACCAAATGACGATGTTCTTCAATGACTCTAAATGTCAACTCGGTGGGGGTGCGGGGGTCATCCTCATCCCACACGAGGGTGAGCCCATGCCCTTGTCTTTCAAACTCGACTTTGAATGTACCAATAATATGGCCGAATATGAAGCCTTAATTTTGGGACTTCAAACTGCCCTTTCTTTAAATATCAAGACCATCAACATCTTCGGTGACTCACAACTTGTCGTCAATCAAATCAATGGTTCATATCTTTGTAAAAATAAAATTTTACAAAGGTACAAGCACCGTGTTGACACTCTTCTAGCATCTTTTAACCATCACTTATTGCAGACTGTCCCTCGATCTACGAATAAGTTTGTTGACACCATGGCTTCCCTCGCCTCGCATATTCCTTCTTCATCATCATCCTCATCAAGAATTTATGTCATGGTACATCGTGTGCCATTGCCTTCATACATTTCCACTGACATCAGTCTCATCCACACCATAGACTCTAGTTCACAAGATGTATGGTATAAACAACTTGAAGACTACTTGGCTCATTCTATCATTCCTCCCAACCTCTCTAGCAATGCACGGCGGGCTTTCATCAAGCGCACCGCTCGCTATACCATGCTAGGGGGCCTTCTCTATAAAAGAGGTTTTGACGGCCTCCTTCTTCGCTGTTTAAACTCCACTGAAGCCTCTCATACTGTTAAACAAGCCCATGACGGGATTTGTGGCAGACACTTCAGTGATAACTCGGTTGCCAAGCGCATCCTTCGCCTGGGTTATTATTGGCCCACTCTTCATCAAGACTGTAGCGATTATGTTCGGCGTTGCATCAAGTGTCAGCAGCATGCTAACTTGCTTCATCTCCCTAGTCACGCCTTATAAGTCGCTCAGGATTTCTGGCCTTTTTCACAATGGGGTTTAGATCTCATCGACGAGATTAACCCTCATTCGTCTCTTCATCATCAGTCCATCATCACTGCCACTGAGTATTTCACTAAATGGGTGGAAGCTATTCCTCTTGTCTCCACAAAATCTGATAAGATTGTCGACTTCATCAACACCCACATCATCTGTCGTTTTGGTGTACCTCATAAAATCATCATCGATAACGAAAAGTCTTTTAAAAACAAAACTGTACAGAAACTTTGTGACTCCTTTGGCATTAAACTCAATTTTTCTTCGCCTTACTACCCACAAGCAAATGGGCAGGCCGAGGCTTCTAATAAAATCTTAACTAAAATTCTCATGAAGGTGGTCAACGACACTGGAAGGGATTGGCACGTTCAAATACCCTTCGCTTTGTGGGCCTATCGCACTAGCATCCGAACCTCTACAGGTGCTACTCTTTTCTCTCTAGTGTACGGAACAGAGGCTGTCTTACCTCTCGAAGTACAAATCCCGTCTCTTCGCATTTCACTCCATGACATTCTTTCTAACGATGACTTTCGTCAAGATCGATTAGCTCAATTTGAGTTACTCGACGAGCGTCGTCTTGCTGCCCTCAACCATCTCCATGTCTATCAAGATCGCATCAAATGAGCCTATAAAAAAACTCTGCGATAACAAGATTTCAATATCGGAGACCTCATCCTCAAAGAGAACCAACATGTGACCAATATGGAATGGAGTAAACGAGGCAAATTTGCTCCTAATTGGCTCAGACCTTATATCATCACGCACAAGTATGGATCAGGGACTTATCGTCTGTCTTCTCTTGAAGGTCGACCAAAACCTGAGCCCCTTAATGCTTTGCATCTACGACCATTCTACTGTTAGTAGAGTACTCATCCACTTGACATTTAACTTGAGCTCGTCCCTTGAGCAATCTTTGTCCTTTTAAACCTCAACCCTTTCCCCCCTTTTTCCCTTAACAAAATCCTCTACAACCCTTTTATGATGTATGGATGCTTCGTCCTAATAAAAGGGAGCCCTTGACTTTCTATAAGTCTTGTCCATGACTCAACATTCTGTCAAAACTAAATCAAGATGTCAAAATATCCAAGGTCACAAAATCAAATCAAAAAGCAGACTGCTCCCTCGAAGGACAGCTGTAATATCATTGTTGTAGCTAATAGACTGCTCCTTCGAAGGACAGCTATTCAAATGCCCTTAAATTTATAAAGCAAAATATAGACCACTCCCTCGAAGGATGGCTATGACTAAATCTTGCTACAAACAGCACTTTCTTAGAAGCTTTCCGCATCGATCAGCTTCACAAATGACCACCAAACAAGTGACATCTCTATGTGGACTTCTCGCATTGATCAGTCCGCTCTAAAAAAAAAAGGGGGGGTCATGGACTTGACTTGTAGTTGTCTCAGGGTCTCTTATAAAAAAGGGAAAAGTTATCCCTACTCTAAAAATGGGTTACCCTCTCCTCCTATCATATCACCTACTCAAGGGACTTCGAGCTCACTTTAATGTCGAAGTGATTCGATTACCGCTCTAACATAACTCATGGTCAACGATGCAACGCATAAATGGGGCTCTTGGTTCTAACAACCCCTATCTATGCTGTCATTTTGGTCCTTGTCAATAAAAGGGCACTTATGCCTTTTACTTTCTACTTACAATTTGGTCACGTTTAACCACATCATTTGTCAAAACAATTCAATCTGACTCTTTTCAAACCACTCACATAACCTACTTATTCTATAGAGATCAACGCACATGGAAACTATCAACCACACAATTTATGTCAAGCATAAACCATTACTTGCTGAAACATAAATCGACCTGCAATTCATTTTTAGCAAACATCCATCACGAATATGGATAGTTGCTAGGGATGAAAAACCCCGACTAATGTTACAGCTTACACCATTTGGAAAAGGCTGTAGCATCATCTCCTCCTTGTCATTTCAAGCATGTACCCTCAGACATATGGGAAATGTTATATCCTTATCATAAGCAAAATCAATCACTTTGCTCTTTTTCCTCCTTCTTGAGAGAACTACATTGGCATGAGGCCCTAATGACAAGGGCTATGTAGGTAGCACTCAGTTGACATGGGGTCTTCTGGGGTTAGCTCGGCCATTCTTTCATCGCATTTCTTCCATCACATTCTTTTGTCACTTGCCATTCACATCACAAACAATCACATATTTTCATAATCATTAACATTAATCATTTTCATCCATATCATTAATCATTAATCTTAATCATACATCCATCATCATATAAACACCATAATCTCAGCATCATAATCCTAAACATATATCAAATCAAAATAACATACAAACACATCCACAACATTTTTCATAAACACATCTATGATCAAATATCTCATCATATATATATATCAATAGTTTTTACAATGACACAATCTGTGTCTCTATCTCTGTCTCTCAACAAAATATATATACATCTCGCATCATCAGCTCGCAGGCCGGTATATACATAGTAGCAAGGTCTGCCCTCAAAGCTGTTGCTGTGGTGGTGGCGGCGGTGGCCTGGAAGATGTATCATCTCCCCCCTCTGATCTGCGCCTCCTGCGTGACTCAGTAGCAGTCATCCGTGACCTAGACCGCTTTCAGCTCTGCTCTGCCCTCATATCAGAGTACCGTTGTATTTGAGGAAACTCCCTAATGGCTCCCTCATAATACGCAATCTCGTCCAATGCATTATGGTATCTAACTATAGATACCATCTGCGGTGGACCCATCTAACCTATCGCTGTGCCCTGCACTGAACCCTACGGCTGTGAGAACGCTGGCTTCGCTGACACTGACTGTATGGGCTCTTGAGCTGGCTGCTGAGGTGGATGTTGTATCGGGTCCTGCCTCCCAAAAATATGTCCTACCGCTGCCTGTGCCTGGGCTACGATGAGTTGTCCCTTTAGCAATGTGACCTGATCCGTCAACACTGTCACTCGACTCGTCATCTCTGTCAGCTGCCCTATAACCCCTGCCAGATGTCCCTGCAAAACTGTGACCTGGGCCTGTGTCGCGTCCCTCTCCTGTCACGCGGTGTCTCTCTCCTCACGGGCTGTATCCCGCTCCCTGGTAATGGCCTATGGATCTGGCTGCGGCCCTACCTGTAAACCTGTGTACTGCCCTGCCCACCACACCGTGTAGGCCTCTGTACAACCTGGGTCAGCCACCCCAGGTCCTGCCAGCAACTCCTCAAAATTTGGGCCCTCTGTCTCCTCTGGTAGTGAGAGCGGCGCCTCAATGTTGTCCTGTTTGTAAAGTGGGAATGCGGGAGATACGTCTTATAACAGCCCGTACTGGCGCCGCACTCTCTCTACTGGCACTCTCTCGAGCTCACCGACTCGCCTGCCCCTGACCCATCTCAGGCTCTGCACACGAACCAGTTGCTCTCCCTAGTCTATGAACGCTGGATAAACCAAGTATGGTCTCCAGATGATGTCTGCAGGAATCAGGGCCTCTAGTACCCCTCTGTAGTGGTCAATGTCTCTGACCACTCCGTCTACCCGCGTCTGCGCCATCACCTCGCGCCACCGCCTGAATCCGACCCTGAAGTCGGCCAAAATCGCCACTGAGAGGTCAAGAGGACGGGTAACCACTATATGCTCATAGGCCCAACAATGTAGCAGGTGGCCCATGTACAAGCTGTATCACCGCCACCGACTAATACCCCATAGCTCTCTATATACTTGGGCCAAAAAGACAGGCGCCCAAGTAAACATTGTCTGCTGCTCTATCATCTCAAGCAAAACTCTGGTCATAGCGATCAAAAACATGTCGCCCTCTGCATCTGGCAATGCATACACCGTAATGCCTATCATCATCAACACTGCTAGCCGATGTGCATCCTCGTCTGCAGCGTACAAAGGCTCATACGTAAAACTCGCTGAGTGGTAGCTCATCTCAGCGACGTGCTCTCTAAACAGTGTAACCATATGAATATCGTGCGCCTCTCTCGAGCATGCATAAAGGTCTGCTCCGTGTACTGACAGCCTCAAAATCTGGTACACATTCTCGACTGTGACCGTCATCTCTCCCGTGGGCAGATAGAAAGTGTTGGTGGAATGATCTCACTGCTCGATCAGTGCCACCATCAAGCTCACATCCTGCGCCACTCTACAATAGCGTCGCAGCCCGTCGAGTCCAACTGCGCTCATCTGTGCCCACTCATCAACTGTCACCCCTCCACACATCCGCGTCAGCAATGTCGGGAGGCGATCTCGCAACATCAAAGTCAGCCTCGCCTGCATCCACCCAAGTCAATCTCATGTTAAAATTTTTTCCTATTTCACTATCTATGCCTGACCCAACACCCGAGAAGCCCTTGGCGTAGCTTCGACCCCTCGACTTAAACATTTTTCATCCCTCTTTTGACCAGGCAGCCAATCGACATCGGTTAGCGCATCGGCGATGGCACTCACCTAACTGACGTCGGTCACTTAGTGACCGACGTCGACAGGTTAGTGACCGATGTCGGTCTCTGGTCGGCCGACGCCAACAAACCCGTCGACGTCGGCGACTGGTTCAGCCCTAGGGCCGAACGGGGCGAGCCCTAAAATTAGGGCTTCCCCTTTTAAACCCCCCAAATTCCTCCTAGAAGACTCCTAACCTCTCCTAGACCTATTCCCCACCCTCTTACCTACCCTCCCCCATCGATTTCTGCCTAAAAACAATCAAAAATTCAAAAATCAAATCAAATTCAAACAACAACCAAATAGGGTTCAGAGACCCTCCTACCTCATCCCGGCGTCACCAGCATGGTGGCACGATGGGTGCCGCTGGTGGTGGACCTCTCACCGGTCCTCTGCTGCCCTCTGCCATCTCGTCAGTGCCCAAATCTCTACGAACTCCTGCTGGCCCACCACTGACTCTTCAACCTCCAATCCACTCCCTCTCTCCACCAATCTCACTCTGCCACCTCACACTGCTAATTCACTCACTACTAGTCACTTTCACTCCTAAAATCCAGAGCACCTTTTTTCTCTCAGTCAAATAATCATAAATGACTTTTGGTGGGCCGCCAATCTGGTTTTGTCAGATTTGGCAGGCCATCGACATCGGCATCGGCGTGCCCTAATCTGTCAACGTCGACCGACTCTGCCGACGTCAGCCGTTTTTAGCTACCGACGTCGATTTTTGTCACCGACGTTGGCGTCCTTCCAACCTCCTTTTTTTTTCGTTGCCCCAAAATCATGTCTCCAATCAGTCAGCCCTCCAAACCACGTCATCTTAGCCCCATGGGGCACACTTGAGATCACTTTTGCCTTCGTCCATCGACCACCAGACCTTGGAGATCATGACCATCTCCTCTCACCGCGACTACTTCCAAAGCAATTTTGCCTTGGTTGTTTTTGCATGTATGCTACCTCATGATTGGTTAGCAAAATTGTGCGCAAACTTTTGACTTTCACAAGTATAGGATCGCAAGCCAGTTGATCCGCACTACTTGTGACATTATCGTGTTTTCGGGAGCACTTTCTGAGCCTGGAATACCTAAAACACGACGACCATTGGAGCTTCAACTTTGATTGAATAACCTAATCAATAGACGACTAAATGTTGGGGCCCGGTTATTTCAATTTTGGCACTCCTCGACCTACGACAATTTGACCTGACCATCTCGTGAAGTGGTGTACGCGCAATCATGACTTTTGCAACATTCTCACTCTATCTTCACCCTTTTCATCTACTCTCTGTCAAATCATCACCCGATTTCAGGTTCCTTTCCCTCGACTCCTTCTTTGAGGGGGAATACCTCATCCATAATCGGGGCAACCAACCATCGCCTATTTTTGTCTTGTAGTTCACTTGAACAACCAACAAGACGAAATCAACCTTATCCCATAGCTGGGGCAACCGACTCCTGTTTTTGTCTTGCAGTTCGTTTAGAGCAACCAACAAGACAAAAAAGGGCAAATGTAGACACCGAAATAGTGTCTAACCCTTGGTCACCTTCCCCCTTGGTCCATTCTTAAACCATGCACTTACTAATTTAAAAATAATAATTTATTTTTAATATCCTCTCATTTGACACATCACCTATGACACCTCGCCTTGGACTATTTCCCACCCTATGACTCACCCAAGACCTATTCTTACTTCTATTTAACCACCTAACCAACTCTCATGCGTATTTAGCCCAACCTTTAACATTCTTCAACAGATAATGCACTTCGCAGATGGAGAACGAGCTTGGTGGCTCTTTTACCCGTTCTCCACCCGCCAACGTCGGTCAAATGTTGGCCGACGCCAGTGGAATCGCAGACGTCGGTTATACTTAAACAATTTTTCTAACCCTTTGACGGACCCTAATCAGAAATCGGTGAATCTCTGGAGCTAATCACGACTCTCAAATTTTCTTCCGGTGAAACAAAGTTCTCATGCTTTTGCTTTTCAGTGTTCTGGGCTTCTTGTTCTTGCAGGGATCAACATTCTTGACAGCACTTTCTAGGCACTAAGGTCTTGCATCAGACATTCTGCACAGGGATCACACGTTATCTCCATCACCAACGACAACTGAAACATAGCTTCTGCACCTTTGCCAACTCGTATCACAGCTAAGTATTTGTACTATTTTCATTTCAGTGTCATTTACAATATATTAGCATTCTGTCTACTGTCTATTTCAAGCATCCTTGACTCAACCTTCCTTGTTCTTTTCGGAGAGGCTGAAAAGCCTTCTCTCACCCCTTATTCCCTTTTCTTTGTCTCTGACACTCTTTTAGTCTCTCTTTAGACAACACTCTTTGTCCAATCAACTTAGCACAAGTTATCAAAGACCTACAGACCATCTTAGGACCCATCTAATCAACCTGACTAAATTGCTTTACGAAAAGGCTAAAAGGCCTTTTTTCTGCCCCTTACCCCTTTTCCTGACAACATTCTCAGTCCATTAGATCCCAAGCAGTCCCTCTGAATCTCTCATAGACCCTCAGACTCACAAACAAGACCACAGTCCATCCTGCAGACCAGAAACTAGACCTGTAACCCGTCCCTGGCCATTACCCCGACCGACCTCATCTACTTCCCCTACCGACGTCGGTAGTCTAACCGTCGTCGGCGACCTTCCTGACCGACGTCGGCGACTGTGTTAAGCAGATTGCATCTTATCAGTGTCTGTCTCTTTCAGGTGTCATCTTCCACAACAAAAGAGGAGTTCTCACAATGTCTGGATTACGGTGCGCAGACTACATCCAGGTACATACAAGCCTTGACCATTTCCTTAAGTTTCTCATTTTCTCTCTTTGAATGTGAAAGCGAAATTGCACAGAAACAAAAGGAGTGACAAATTTTGGGTACAACACGATGGACCTTTTGGTTGAACCTCGATGTTGAACCAAACTTGAAATTGCCTAAGTGTTTGGAACTTATTTCTTTGTGAGAGCTCGCCTATTAAAGTTATTGAACCCGTTGAACCTGCGAGTTCTCTAGCTGAGAAGACTCAAATAATTGAAGAATTTGAATACTTAGAATATTTTTTGAGAAGGGAAGAGAGGATTTTGGTCTGCAAGACCCAAAATAGTTGATGTTGTCCCTAAAGACAAGTGACAAATTTTGGGAACAATAGCGAGCTCCAATTGGAAAACTTTTATCGATTGTAAAAACAATCAAAGGGAGTAGAAATCAGAATCTACAGTGCCTTCAAGTATGCCATTGGGCTACAGAGTCATGCTACCCAAAAAAGAAAGGTGTCAAAAAATGAAAAGCACAAAATAGAACTAAAGACTATACAAAAATTATACATATGTACAAATAATCTTATCTGATACTTCAAAAATTGAAATGCTTCAGATGTTGCCCATTGTGAGGCAGAAAAAAGGGCGTGCCATCTTGATATTTTAATAAAAAACTATTTTCACCATTGAGCTGATGAATAGCAAACGGGCCTCTCCATAAAGGATCAAATTTTCCATGCATTCCCTTTGGTTCTCTTCTCTTGTCCCATAACAAGAACTTAATCTCCAATCTGGAAATCACAGGTTTTTATTTTTTGGTCGAAGAGCTTCTTCACCAAACTTTGATGCGTAGCGATTCGGTCCACCACCATAGTTCGCTGCTCATCTAGCTCAATTAGACACATGATCCTTTTATCGATAGAGCTTTCATATGTTTGATCTTCGATCACCTTTGCCAATTTTAGTGCTGGCAATTTCAGGGTGATTGGTATCTCTGCATTGAGACCATACAAAAGTTGGAATGGTGACATACATATCACCCTCTTAGGTGTAATTTTGTCTACCCATAAAGCATCAACCAATGCTTTATGCCAAGTTCTTTGGTTGTCATCCACTAGTTCCCTGATAATGGTCACCAGGGTCTTGTTGCTCGATTTTGCTTGGCCATTTTCTTGTAAAAAATAATTAGAGAAGTGGGAGAGGGTAATCCCATAATAAAAATAGAATTGAATAATCTCATGAAAAGATAAACAGGTTGCATTATCTGTCACAATCTTGGTTGGGACCCCAAACCTGAAAATAATGTTTTTTTTGAAGAAATTGCATACTACTTCTGAAGTAGCATGCTTAGCTGGAATAACTTCCACCCATTTAGTGAAGTAATATATCGTTGTGAGGACATAATCATGTCCAACACTTGAAGATGGGTTTATAGCAGCAATAAAATCGATTCCTCATTACTGAAATGGCTCTTCTATTACCACTGGCTTAAGAGGCAAAGCAGCTAACATGAGTCTTGCAACAAACTGTTGGCACAGTTCACATCTTCGTACCCATTTGTATGCATCTTGAAATAGAGTAGGCTAGTAATACTTGGCTCGCAAAATTTTATGGACAGTTACAGGGGCAAAAAAATGTCTTTCACAGGCTAGATTATGGAAGGACTCCAAAAATTGGTTCTGCTACTCTTTATCAACGCAGCGAATGAACACTCCATCGAGGTTCCTCTTATACAAACTGTTGTTCTATAGGACAAAATTGATAGCTTTTAACTTGACACTCTTCTTTTCTTTATGAGACAAGTGAGCAGGACACTCATTATAAGTAAAGAAATAAGCAATACTCGAATACCACTCATTCATGGTAGAGATAAAGAGCACTATTGACGTGTCTTCAATTTCTACTTCTTCTAGTATGTTATCAGCAATCAATTGGCAGAGACCCCTTCCTCACACCAGCTTCGTTAGTTTGATAACAAGATCAAACTCTTAGATTTTAGCAATCCAGTTACCTATTTTGGTTCTAAACTCCTGCTGAGTTAATATGAATTTGACTATGGTATTAGAAACTAGGGCAATAATGTGTGAATTCAAGATGTAAAAATGGAAGTGCTTTACTGCATTTACCAATGCATAAACATGCTTCTTAAAATTTGAATATTTCAGTTCATGAGCTTTGAGAGAATAGCTCATGAAGGATATGAGAGATTCCACACCTTCTTTGTTTTATTGAACCAAAATTGCTGAAAGTGTGTGCTCAGAAGTATAGCTGTACATTGTGAATTTTTTGTATAATTTAGACAAACCAAAATTGGGGCATGGGTAATAGTTATCTTGATGTCTTAAAATACCAATTTGTCTTCTTCAATCCAGCTAAAAGTGGCCTTTTCCTTCATCATATATACAATATGGCAAGTCTTCTCTGTGAACTCGATGATGAATTTTTATAAAAAATTCACTTTTTTGAAGAAAGAGTGAACTGCAGTCTTACTTGTGGGCAAAGTAAGCTCCTGGATGGATTTGACTCTTTTTGAGTCAATCTTTATGCTTTTTCGAGATACAATGTGTCTGAGAAGTTTCCCTTCTGTTACCCCAAAAATAGAGTTCTTAAGATTTAGAGAAATGTCATTCTGGCAACATCGTTCCAACACTTGTTGCAAATAGCGCACATGATCAAGTCGATGCTTGGAAAAGACTGTTAAATCATCAAGATACACCACAATGAACTTATCCATTTCGTCTTTAAAAGTAAGGTCCATTTCTCTTTGAAAAGTGGCACCAACATTTATCAAGCTAAATGGCATTTTTCGATACACAAAGGTGCCCCACGGTGTGGTGAAAGCAGTCTTATGTTAGTCTATTTCACCAATTTTTACTTGATTGTACCCCGAAAAGTCGTCCAACATTGATAACATCTCTGAACCAGTCACCATCTGAAGGACTTGATCCATGATGGGCAGAGGGTAATTATTCTTTATGAAGGATTGATTCAAATTCTTAAAATCCACGCAAAGACAAATTTTGCCATTATTTTTTCTCACAGGAACTATGTTTGCAATCTATGTGGAATGATGGATTGAAAAAATTATCCTAGCATTCAACATTTTTTGTATTTCAAATAAAATAGTACCAAATATCTTTGGATTATACTACTAAGATTTTTGCTTGAAAGGCACCAAATCACTTTTAAGAGAAATTTCATGGCAAATTTTTTTAGGCCTGAGTGACTTCAGATCATCATAGGAGTATGTCACAATATCCATGTAATAGTGAAGCAGGTCAGTAAATTTGAGTTTCTCCTTCGAAGTGCAGCACTTTTCAATGTTCACTATTTTAAGATTTTCTTTGGTACCTAAATTTATCTGATCAAATTCGTAGGAGGAGCTTGAATCTATTTATTACTGTTTGATGAACTTGTCGTGCTTGTCAAACAGCTTCTCAAGGGAAACTAATCTTTTAAGAATTTTATTCTCCTTTAGCTGTAGGAATTCCTCACCTGCGTCTGAACTTGTTTCAGGGGCTGATTTAAATTTTTGAGGCCCACTACCTTCGAAGTGAAGCTGTTCAAAGCTATCTTTTTATTCCAAAAAAGTGATAATTTGGTGGTCGCTATTGAACACTTGCCAATAATTGGCATTGTCAGGCACAACTATTTAGCTGGTGTCTATTTATCAGTAGGGAGACATAAAATGGTTCTATCCTCTCGAGAGCAGTAGGAGGAGAAATGGCAAGGTTATTCCAGGTGGATGTGGGAGTCACCTTTGTAAAAGTTGATCATGTAGGGACGGTTTTATTCTTTACACATTGAACCAACTTATCCAACTGCTCAGGGTTAGATTAAATGAATTCAAATTTAGACATTTGAATTTTGATTTTTTGGACATGGTCGATTATATCAAATGTCTGAAATAAGTTAGGAATAGGGGAAGGCAATTCATCCTTTTGATTTTTTGGAGGGGGTATTGATTTGTGAAATTGAAGTTGAAGGTGAAGGCATACTTGATGTACTTACCTTTTTAGCGATCACCGGGGCCTTTGATTGAAAAGGTAGAGTGGTTCCCCGTTTAGCAATTAAAATTACTGGTTGAGATCGCTCCTCTATTTTTTTCTTATCAGCTTGCTGGGTTAACTGGTTCTAAGACCGAGTGAATATAGCGTATAATCCATCAAGTGCTTTACCTTTACTTCTGGGTTCATCTTGATAATTCAAAAAACTAATGTCAGAGTCACCAGCTGATTCTTCTTAGTTTTCTGTGAAGAGATCAGCGTCATTTTCTGGGTTCAACTCAGGCTAAAATGAGAAATCAGACTTTGTTTTAAAATATCTAACTACTGAATTAGTTGGAGCTACTTCAATAGCAAGTTTTCCCTGAGGGGGAGGAAGATGATTTGGTTGCACTTGATTTCTGACAGCATTGCCTTGGTATGACTGATTAGAAAATATCCTTCTTGGTATATCTCGGTATGAAAGAGAAGCAGACATTCTTTGCACCATTTGATTTATGAGAGCTAGCAACTTATTTGCCATTTTTTGCACCATTGGATCATTGGTGCCTGTAGATGGACATTCAGAGAATGAAAAAGATTTGTCTCTATTAGGATCTCTTCTTATCTTTTTTACTAAGATAAGACCATCTTCCACCTCAGTGGCCAAATTTTGAGTAGCAGCAAGGTCTATCTGGCCAGCCCATCTTAGCAGAAAACTCACTTCAGACAGTTGATAATTGATGAAAAAATATATAAAGTTCTCAGTTGTTGGCTGATCAATGGTAGGAATCTTGTTCCTTAGCTTGTCAAATTTGGCAATAAAGTCTGATGCAGGAGCATCATTGTGCTTGGAATTTATTTAACATTTTAGTTTCCCTCTATTTCCTTATTTTCAAAGTTTTCAAATTTGTCTATTTTCAAATAAAACAAAACCAATATCTTGCCTCTACGAATTTTAAGTCTGTTGGGTGAACTGATTCTTCTTATATTAGGAGAACTATTTTGTTCATTCTGGGAGGTTGTTATGTGATGCCCAGGATAGACTTAAGTATCTAAGTTTAGAAATACGGTTTGGTGTAGGAGGATTTTCATGAAAAATAGGGGAGATATATATTGTGTATGTTGAAAATTAAATGCAGGGGCGCAGGAGAAGAAGATCTGCAATTCGCAGACAAGCATAGATGTATATCTTCCTATTTTATTAAAAAAAGTGTGTTTCTTTGAGAAAAATTGTTTTTTGAGATCATTGGCTGCCTGTTTGTTGTTGATACGCCTATATTTGAATGAACTGTTGCTGGGTCGCAATGAAACTGTGATATTTACGCCAAGATTTGAATGAACGATTGCTGGGCCATTTCAATTTCCCTTCTGGGTTGCATATGTTATCCTGGGTCGTTTCAATTTTTCTTTGGGGTCGCATATGTTATGCTGGGCATTTAATGTGTTGAAGTTAATCAATGATTCTGTACTCAGAGTGTTATGAAGCATTTGATAGGTGAGTCGCTCAACTGCCTCGACCCCTTGGATGTGTAGACTCACTACATATTCAGATTTGGTCAGCAACTTCATACTTTTGTTTAGGATTGAACATGCAGAGCACTGTCCAGATGATAAAATGAATCCAGGCTTGAATCTACGGACTCTGCAGGCGTGAATCTACGGACTTTGCAGGCTTCAATCTATGGATTGTGCAAGAAAAGAAAAAAAAATGTACGGACTCTGCAGGAACAGTTTTATGATATAGAGTTGATGAATCTCAGTCAGAGGACAACGCTTCATCAAAGTCCCTCATAGGTTCATGAAGCTCCTTCATTTGTATGAGCTGGGCTAGCAGAGCATGCACATCTTCTACAGGCTTGAACCTGGGTTCAAATTTGGCTTTGAGAGTGTTCCAATCAGTCACTGACCGAGCCTATAGATGGTAGAACCAGTCTGCAGCAGCGCCTTGTAATGTCTTCACAAACAGCCTGACTGCTACGTCTTCATGCTCCACACTTATCACACCACAGGCTATGCTGAAGGCTGCAATATGTTCATCAAGATGAACTCTCTCATCACCAATTTTTTTTGAGAAATTCTTCTTTGAACTTCGTGGTAGCTCATGTAGAGGTAGAGTTAAATTGAGTGGACCAAAAGAGTTACTTCAGGGGCCTTGAATCGCCATGATTTGATTACTAAATAGAGGGATAACAAATGTATGAGGGGTATGTATTGACAAAGCTCTGCTAACAGCAAAAATAGACACTTTCCCTGGTAATGGAGACCTAACTTTTGTAGGAGGAAAACTCTTGGTTCGCTAAAGATGAGATGGTGAAGGGAAAGGATAAAAAATACTTTGTTGTACCAACTCGAATACAGGGTCAACAATACCTTTAGCTCTCCGGCTTTGAGTATATTGTGGATCTGCCAGAGTGTAAAACTGAAATAAAAAGAACTAAAACTGCTTTAATTTGAAGTTTGAGGCTTCAAACTATGTGTTTTATCCCCAGCAGAGTCGCCAAAAATTGTTGGGTGAATATTTTGTCACCAGCTAACTGATGAGCAAAATATGTTGCTTCAACCACAACATGAAGAGATTGATCAGCTAAATGTGTAGGTTTACCACATCAAAAGGGGATAAATCTCTCCTCTCATTAAGGGGAGGTTCTCTATAACTATAAGGTGCTATATTATATATATATATATATATATATAAGCAGAAAATAACACTCAAAGTAAGACAACACTATCCATCTCTCTTTTTTCAGAGATGATATTTCACAGACATAGGAGAATTTTGGTGAAAACATTGAAGGCACTTCTCTTATTTTATAAGTGGTCTGCCGCAAACATCAAAAAAAAAAATTGATAGGTAACTGATAAGTAAATGTAATAGGGCGCAATAAACAACAGAATGAGGTGTAGCACAAAGTCTCCACCTCAGCTGCTAAAGAGTGAAATACGAAGGACAATGGGGGCACAAAGTCGTCTCAAGGTCCTTTACACAGAAACGAACTAAAAATACACACACTAAAGACAATTGTGGAAGCACAAAGTCTCTCCATAGTTGGCTTTAAGACACCTTCGTGATTACTTCCACTAGTTCTACTTATTTAATTAAATGGACAAGAACGCATTCAAAAAACAAACATAAGAACAATTTCTTCAACAACACAAACTATTCCAGCACAAAGTCTAAAAGGTCACTTGTTTTCTCATTCAAATAACAAAATATGATTAACAGTCTGAACTCAAAGTCTCAGTAATGCCTTTCAATTTGGGCAGAGTTTTGCTTCTAATAAAAAAAGATCTCTCATGCATAAACTAAGAGATTACTATATATAGCAGCCAAGAAAGACTTGGTGCTTTGTTTTATGAAAAGGCCCATGTTGCATTCAATGCTTTGAATGTATTTTCAGTTCAGTCAAGGCGCCATGCTGAAACAGGGCATCAGCTTTGACTTTGGTGTACAAAATCATCTCGAATGTCTTCTCCTCGGCATGGGTCGTCTGGTCTGTCTCCAAATATGTACACGACTGTCCACTCACTTTTATTAAAAGGGAGAAAAATAGGCCGTGCCTTTTAATGTTTGTGCACTCAAATGTCTACTTGGTGGACTGTTCCACCTACTAGAATAACTCCTCTGTAGATATTTCAGTATCTCCTATAGCTTTCCCTCTTTCTTGTTGCAATTTGAGCTCTCGGGCTATTTTTTTACCTTCAGCAGGCTCTTTCGATTTCTTTCTTCAACTGTTCGTTGAGTTTTGTTCTTCAAATTTTGTGCCATATTTGAAAATAAATGGGCATTTCATTACTTTGAATTTGACGTCTGCAGAAACGTCACTGGTTGCTGGTCATTTGAACCACATTGAACTTTGAACCTTTGAATAATGAGAGTTCATTGGTTCAATGGTTCAGGCGGTCCTATCAGCTCCTTGGTTCAATCGCTTTCTTTCCTCTTTAGTTGAAGCTTCCATTCAAACTTTAAAGTTCCTTCGACTTTCTGTCTTTGAAACCCCCCAAAGGGAAGGTGTCCATTCGGGCCTTGAGAATGGTCCATTTCATGGTCGCCGAGAGTCCCCCGCAAGGGTACCTACACTTCGGGGTCCTTCGAGTGGCCTTGTTTTTCAAATCCTTCAGACAAAATGTCTGAAGGAAATCCTTCAGACATTTTGTCCGAAGGAAATCCTTCCTCTGCCTTTGCCACTTTCTGTCGGGCCTTTCAACATTCTTTCGGACAAAATGTCCGAAGGAATTCCTTCAGACATTTTGTTCGAATGATTTCTCTTGTGAAATTTTTCTGCAGAAAATCTTTCTAAAAGATATCCTTTTGTTCCTTTCGATTGAACCGTTTGATTGAACCAACCGCTTTGAACCATTCATTTGAACTTTTATTGAACGTGTTGAACCTTGAACCTTTGAACCATTTTGGCTCAAGGTTCAACGGTTCAATGGGTTAAATCTTTCTTCTTCAAAGTCTTCTTTCATTTAAGTCTTTTCATCTTATTGAACTCATTGAACCTTTGAACCCATTGAACCATTTTGGTCCAAGGTTCAATGGTTCAACCGTTCAACCTTTACTCTTTGAAGCCTTCTTTTCGTTAAGTCCTTCGAAGCCGTTGAACTTTTCGAAGTGGTTGAACTTTTAACTTGCCGAAGCGCTTAACTCTTTAAGTCTGCCAATGTCATTGAACCTTTGAACCTTTGAAGGCGGGGTTTAATGGTTCATTCCATTTGTTTGAAGCCTGTCGATGGACCTTTTGGTTGAACTTCGACGTTGAACCAAACTTGAAATTGCCTAAGTTTTTAGAACTTGTTCCTTTATGAGAGCTCGCCTGTTGAAGTTATTGAACCCGTTGAACCTACGAGTTTTCTAGCTGAGAAGACTCGAATAATTAAAAAAATTGAATACTCAAAACATTTTTTGAAAAGGGAAGAGAGAATTTTGGTCTGTAGGACCCAAAATAGTTGATATGTTGTCTCTAAAAACAAGTGACAGATTTTGGGAACAACAGGACTGACTCATGAAATTCAATACTCACATAGAAAATAATGCACCAATGATAGAAACTATGATGACAATGTAAACATATGAATATAGATGAATTCAAGTATAAGTGTGGGCAAGGAATCACCCAATAAACACACATAAATTGAATCAAGAAAACAATGTTGCAAGCAAATAGACAGACAAACAAACAAACAAAATAAGCGAAACAACAAAGCAAACAACGTAAAGAAACCATATGAACCTTGCCCCTAAAAAATAGGTGACAACTTAAAAAATGAACAAAATAGGGGAATAGAAGAAAAAGGAAGGGGTGGTTGAGCTGTCTCCATATGCACTAGGCAAGTGGAGGCTGCCTACATAGTTCTATGGATGTAATATATAATAAAAAAAACTTTATGCCAAATGTAGTTCTCCCAAGGAATGAGAAGAATGTGATAAATGATGAAAACAAACAAAATGGATATGATAGAAGAATAGGAATGGTCTTGCAAAATGATAAGTGCATGAGAGAAAATGCCAAAAAGGATGAAAAAACTAAGTGACAAGTGGTTTGTTTGCAACTTAGTAAGGGTTCCTAGAATCCTTAAGGCAAAGAAATGATCAATGTTTTTAGTTTTTTCTAACGATTTTACAAATATTTTTGAAATTTTTGAAGTACCTCAACTCGATAAAAAATGACGAGACACTAAATGGTTCAAGCTCACAAAATGATGAGAGCATTTAAATTTAGGTTGCTCACAAAATGACAAGACGTTTAAACTTATGTTACTCGTAAAATGACGAGAGTGTTCAAACTTAGTTTGTTCACAAAATAATGAGAGCACGGTGGAAAGGGTGACTGAGCTGACCTGAACAAGTATCGAACATTGCCTACATAGTCCCAGAGTAGGACCTCAAGTCACTATAGTTTCGCCTTATAATGGAGGAATTTGACTAGTGTAGCAGTCAATTCAAATAAAATAAGAACATGTGGTAAAAACGCAGAGTATGACATAAGAAGTGGCAAGTTGGTATGTCAAGACTGAAGAAACAAATGTTGCTCCTAGTTTGCCCATAGACAGTTATAACTAGTACACAATGTCATAGATCAATGGTACTAATTTGCTCAAAGGTGGTTATAATTAGTAGCATGACTAGCGATAAGAAAGGAATAACAAATGAAATATGCAACTACCAAAACTTCTGTCATACTGTTCCAAAATACGATCCCTATCTAAAGTACTTGAAATAACTGATAAAATTGATCAGAATCATTGATGTTGAAAATATGCAACGAATAACAAAAATTAAGGTCAAACAAGCTAGGCTTTAGAACACGTTTGGTCGATAGAATGGAATGGTAAAATGAATAAGACTAAGAGGACGGATAAGAATGATATTTGTATAAAGAAGAATAGTGATAAAATGGCACCACTGAAATGGTCTTTACAAATAATACACCTTAGCGCTCAAGCATAGTACCGCTTGAGGTGAATAATATTCATTGGCTCAAGAAGTTCATCTCCATCTAGTGTAGCAAGCCGATATGCCCCTAGTCCATTATTTACAGTAATGATGAAAGGCCCTATCCAATTTGGTTTGAATTTACCTTTATGCTTCTTCTGAGTTGTGGTATTCTTTTGGTTTTCTTTAAGAACAAGATCACCAAGTTCAAATTTTCTATATTTGACACGTCGATTGTAGTGGCCTTTGAGTCAATTCTGATATCACTGAAGATTGTTGAGCATATCTGTGCATTTTTTATCAAGTAGGTCTAGCTTTTATAGGTGAGCTACTCGATAGTCATGATCATTTAGGACATGTTTGAAAGATCTGCATAGTGAAGGCAATTCGACCTTAATGAAAAATATGGCTTCAGTACCCTAAACAAATGAGTATGGAGTGGCTCCTATAAGAGTATGATGATTGGTACGGTATGCCTAAAGGGCAGAGAAGATCTACAGGTACCAATCACGACCAACATCATTGATAATATTTTTGAGAATATTGACAATGATTTTATTCGATGCTTCGGCTTGACCATTACCTTGAGGGTAATATGTTGTAGAAAAATATTGTGTGATGTTATATTCGGTACATAGTTGGTCTACATCTTTGTTCTTAAATGATCTTCCATTATCAGATATAATGTTGAAGGGGATACCGTAGCATCAAATTAGATGGTTGAAGATAAATTTAGAAAATTTCTTTTCAGTCAGGTGAGGGGTATAGCTTCAACCCACTTAGTGAAATACTCAGTGGCAGTGAAGATATGTTTATGAATGTCAGATGAAGTGGGGTTGATCTTCTCAATGAGGTCAAGTCCCCATGTAGCAAATAGCCATGGTGTCAACATTGGTTTCAGATTTTGTGCTGGTGCATGAATCAGATTAGCATGTTGTTGATATTTGTCACACTTCTTTATACATGCAGTTGCATCTACATCCATCATGGGCCAATCATAATCAGTATGCAAGATTTTTTTGGATATGACTGCCTCGCTAGAATGAGATCCACATACTCCGTGAAATTCTCTTAACGCTACTGTAGACTCTGTCGAAGTTAAACAACGAAGTAGAGTTCCATCAAAACTGCGATAGTAAAGGGTGGATCCAAGCAGAGTATAACGAGTGGAATGATGAATAAAGGCTTTGGTTTGTTTTCGAGATGGGTTAGGTGGTAGAAATTGGTCATGAAGTTAGTTGTAAAGTTATGAGTACCAAGTAGAATTAAGACCAACAATATCACAAATCATTGCAATGATTGAAGGTTCATGAGCTGGGACGAACAAATTCTCAACAAGAAATTGATATTCTCTAGTTTTGTCTATTTGTCAAATCAGAGAGTTGATAGTAGCCATGGCATTTGCAATTCTATTAGTAGCCCTTGGTATATGCTCAAATTATATATTTGAAATTTGTTGCTTTAGGGTATTGACCATAGCCTTATATGGAACCAACTTGTCATCTTTGATCTAAAAATGATCTGTGACTCGATTGATGATTAATTGAGAATCACCATGAACCTTTAGATGAGATATATTCCATTGTACTTTATGTCGAAGTCCTACGATAAGTGCTTCATACTCAATTATGTTGTTTATTCAAAAAAAATTGATTCTAAATGATTTAGGGATTAGATCCCCTTATGGTGTAATAAATAAGAGACCTACTCCCGATCCATGTGCAATAAATGAACCATCAAAATATAACTTCCAGTGCTACTCCCCAAGAGGTGTGTCAACAACGGTCATTATAAATTCATCAAAAAAATGAAATGTGAGTGGATTTGTATCTATAAAGGGTGCTTCAACAAGTTGATCTGTAAGGACATGTCTTTTGATTACCCTCTGATTGACATACTCTATGTCAAACTCACTAAGAAACATGATCAATTTGATCATTCTACCTTGTAACGTTGTTTTAGATAGTAGATACTTGAGTGGATCTACTTTTGAAATGACCATGGTCTTATTGTTCAACATGTAATGACACAGTTTTTGAGCTGTGAAGACCATGGCTAGACAAGATTTTTCAATAGGTGCATAGTTGTGTTCATATGTGACTAAGGTACGGTTTAAGTAGTATACTGCATGCTCTTTTCCATTATTATCATGTTGAGCCAAAAGTGCCCCCAAGACATTGTTGGTAGCTAATAGATACAACAAGAACGGCCTTCATGACATATGAGATAACAAAACATGTGGATTAACTAGATAGTCTTTGAGTTGTTAAAAAGTTGTTTGGCAGTGGTCATCCCAATGAAATGCAACTCCCTTTTTCAGAAGATGTGTAAATGGATGACACTTGTCTGCTAACTGAGAGATGAAACATCGAATTGACTAGATCTTTCCCTACAAATAACAGAGTTCCTTCAAATTGGTTGGTGGCGACATCTCGATTATAGCATGGACTTTGGCCGGATCGACTTCAATGCCCCTACGAGATACAGTGAAGGTAAGTAACTTTCCTGAGGTTACTCCAAACACACATTTTTTTGGATTGAGTCTGACTTATACTCCCACAATCTTTTAAATATCCTACGTAGCACTGTTAGATGGTCGGCCCTAATTTTGGATTTTTCTAATATGTCGTCGACATAGTCTTCAACAATATCATGCATCATATCGTGGAATATGACAGTCATGGCCCTTTGATAAGTAGGTCCAGCATTCGTAAGACCAAATGACATTACCTAATAACAAAATGTTCCCCATGGAGTGGTGAACGTTGTTTTATGTTGGTCTTCTAGTGTTATTCTGATCTGGTTGTATCCTAAAAATCCATCCATGAGTGAAAGCATTTTATAACCTACCGTGGAGTCGATGATCATGTCAATATTAGGCAATGGAAAGTCATCCTTATGATAAGCTTTGTTTATGTCTCGAAAATAAGTACAAATTCTGATTCCTTCATGGTTTTTGCTAACAAGTACAACATTAGATATCCATTATGAGTAGTCAATGGACCAGATACATCCTGCTTCCAAAAGTTTTTTCAACTCTTTCTTTACCAAGACATCAATGTGAGGATGCATCTTACACAACTTTTGTTTCACCAATTTGGCATCAGGATTGACCACAAGGTGGTGCAGAACCAAGGCAGGGTCCAAACCTGACGTGTCAAAATAAGTCCATGCAAAGATATCTATAAATTCTCTCAACGGAGCTGTAAAGACTTCACGTTCCTCCTTAGTGAGGGACGCACCTAATTTTATCCATTTTGGGTCCGATGGAATCTTGATGTTTACCTCTATTGTATCTTCGACTACAAAAGTTGAACCATCTTCTAGAATAGTAGGCAAAGACTTGAACGATTGAAATATATCAGGGTCCTTTGTTAGGACTTGCTCTTCAACGTCTCTTAGGCATAATGAATATGAGTCCCCCAATGGGAGATCTGACCATAGGACAAAAATAATAAAAAAATTATTGAAAATTTTGATCAAATATTTGTTGTTGCACAAAACTAAACTCGGATCCATAAGCAAGTTCATCATTGGTGGTCTCCTGGTCTAAATTAGAATAAGAATAAACACCCCCGTCTAACGGTGTCTGAAACAAATTTTCACCACTAGACTGGCCTTTATCTTTATTTTTTCTCTGGTCAAAAAATGCCTCAAAGAGGTTTTCCCTTGGGGACCTCAATGTTTTATTTATTTGTTTTTGGCTAAGAGTGTTCACTCGCTCTCCAAAATAAGCTTCAGGATCCAATGTAATTGAGAATCCTGATTTATGATCTCCCAACGGAACATTGTCTCTAAGGTCGAAAAAGTCACAGAATGCCTCATCATTTTGAAACTCATCAATAGGCAAATTATATTCTTGTTGGTCTTAATCTATCAGTTGGCGATAGTATAATGACAATGGGTTATGACAAATGATTGGGGTAAGAGTACATATGGTATTGTTATCGAACAGGTTAGTCTCAACTAGGGCATCAAAAGTGAGGTTATGATCAGACTCTGCTTTACTGTCGACATCATCATCACTAGCCACTAGTGATGGAACTCGAATAAGATATGTGAGGTCACCCTCAGGCAATTTAAATCCAAGTCCATAGGGTCTTTTGTACTTAGTCATGGAAATTGGCTCAATGGTTCCTTGTTGATTCGGTCTGAAGCCCCTTCCTTCATAATCTTGATGCTCCATGATCTTATTGGGAATAAGATACTTTACACTTTTATAACAATCAGCTTGGTTGTCATTGTACAACCATGATTCGTCCCCTTTAAGAGGCTCTGGTTCTAAGCCAGATGTTGGTACAAACATGACAGATCCCTTATCTTTGTTCTTTTGTTGCGAATGCATGTGTGGGGTATTTTTAGATCGCTCAAAGGTCTTTGGATTCTAAGGAAGATTGACAATATGAAAGGTATCATGGGTCACATACTCCCATGGGCCATTATCTGAAATGGTGAAATGATTGAAAGCTTTAGGAGATGGCATGTGGGAAAGAGACTCCAAGGTAGTAGGATCTATGCAATTATCCTGTGGAGGATCAATAAGTATGGCCTTTCCTTTATTATGTTTGGAACTTGGATTCATGTTGTATTGGTAATTATAGCTTTGAAACTCAGCCTCAAGATGTTTGTAGTGTTCATATGGGTGTAAATCCCCTAGAATATTCACTTTCATCCCTGAGTGGGAGAACTTGATATATTGGTGCAACGTTGACGGGACTGCATGAATCTCATGTAACCAAGGCTTATCTAGAAGCATATTATATGACAACTCAAGATCAAGCACATGACAAAGTGTATCACGAGTCAGAGGCCCCAATGATAACTGGTAAGCTAAAGGTGCCTTGTGATTCTCTTTCCTGATTATCATAGGTTTTGATAGTTATCATTTTTGACTAAAGATATGTCATTGTATACTCAAAAAGCTTGATGAGCTTTAGAGACACTATGTTGACGTCTAATCCATTGTCTATAAGTACACGTTTCACTTTATGCCGCTTTCTATAAACTTTTATGTACAATAGATTATTATGAAGCAGGTAAATGGAAGACATATCACTTTCGTTGAATGTGACTTGTTGGGCTAGAGTTAGGTGTCCAACCAAAGCTTGAAATTTATCAGGAGATATGTCACTGGCAACAGTGGATTGGGTTAAAAACTCATTCAAAATATTCATATGGATTGTTGATATTCACAACAAATCTAAAATAGAAATTTGTGTTGATGTCTTTTGCAATTGTTCCACAATATCAAACTTCTTGTCTTGGTCAATGGTGAATAGTTTATTTCAAGGCGAATGGTTGGTTAGATAACAGGGAAAGTGGCAGATGGTTGTGAACCTTGGATAATAATCTTTGACCTTTGAGTTGTGATTGCACAATCGAGATTAAATGCTAGACCATAATTGCTAACAAATGTTGGGAATGGTGTGGGACCAAATAGGACAAGTCTTGATTGCCGATGCATTTGTATGTGATCATGTGGCAAGAGTGAGTTATTGATATATGGTCCAAAAATGAGAGTATTGATTTGTTGGTTTGCCTATGTGCAGTCCCAGGTCAAAGAAGGATTATCCATATAATTTGGTTGAGTGGTATTGTTTAGCAATGGTCTAGATTGATTAGTGCTCAGTCTAGGAGTAATGGAGATGGTATTAACGTTGTCCCTTACAATATGACCTACAATCCTATTGTAGTCATGTGCAACTGCGTGATAGGTTTGTTGGTTGTTACCATTCTGACCTTAGTTTTATCCATTGTTCTAACGTTGTGGGTTCTGTTGTTGATTCTGTTGGTTCAATCTTTGATTTTGATACTGTTGATTTTGTTGTTGCACTGACTAGTGTAGTTATTATTGTTGTTGATTGTTATGTTACTGTTGTGTGTTATGTTAGGGAAGGGGTTTTGATAAATACCAAGAGTTTGATTGGAAGTGGAAGCACCATTATCCAATGTTATCTCCTCATTCTCCAACATATTCTCAATTAAATACTTGATTTGCACACATCTTCATAGATTATGTCCGTTGACTCGATGATATTCATAGAATTCATTTTCATGGTACCAATCAAGATAAGGAATGCCTTGTAGATAATGCTTTGATATAAACCAATTAATCTGATTAGCAATAGTAAGTTTGTGAAATATAGACTCAATAGGTTCTCCTAGGTCACTAAAGACACAATGTGTAGGCACAATTCTCCTTGGAAGAGGGATTTGTAGTGGTAAAGGTTGTTGCATTTGTTGCGTGGGTCTTGGTTGTTGTGCTTACGACATTGGTTGGAGAGGTTGTTGAGTAGGATTACGCTGAAAAGGTGGTGCAAATGATGTTTGCACTATTTGGACATGACATGACTCAGTTACTCCATTACCCACAACATTCCTATTGCGATTGAATTGCTTTGGTCTATCTTGGTTATTGGCATGTGCTGGTTGTGATACTTGCATTTGGATTGGATGTTGGGTTTGGCCACTTCCCTAATTGGTACCTTGATTTTGATTAGTTGATGTAAGCTTGATGATCCCTTTATTAATAAGGGCTCGCTCAATAAACAAGCCTTTGTCGATGATCTCCTTGAAAGTATGTGTACATTGTAGTTCCAAATGATAAGCTATCTCACTATGCAATTTTTTAGTAAACACAACAGCTAATTATTTATCTAATAAACTGTGGGTGAATCAACTTGTAAGGGCTCTCCATCACTGTAGATAACTTGCAAAACTCTCACCAGCGTTTTGTTTTGTTTGTGTTAAGTCAACCAATGAAATCTCATGTTTGAGATTATAGGAAAAGTGATTCACAAACTTATCAAAAAGATAATCAAAATCTATTACTGAATTCTTGGGCAACTTTAAAATCTACTCCAAGGCTTGCCCAGCCAATCTCTTTGGAAACAACAACAAAAGGTATATATTGTTATATGCCACTGGTTGACATGTAACAAAGAACTTGGTTAAATGGGCTTTAAGGTCACATTTCCATTTGTATTTGTCGAATTTCGGTAGTTTGTATCATGGAGGAAATGGTATCTGAAAGTACTCCATGTTGAATGGATAAGAACACATGTCATCCAACTTAAATTTTTTAGTCTGTTTCCTAGCCTGAATGACAGCAATTACATTCTTCATCTGTTGCAATTTTTGGGATCAGAAATTGGAAAGAACATTGGTTTGAGGGAGAATATTGGTTTGGGTAGATGGTTAGAAGGTCATAAGTGGAAAACTTTGACCAAGTTATGATAGAGATATCTGTTGGAATATATTGGTTTGGTTGGAAAATGGACCAAAAATATGCATATGTGGATTATGATGTACTTGAAATTGCACATTTGGTTGTGTGATATTCTGGTTTGAGTTGGCTATGAAGGTTTGACTTTGAGGATTTTGTGGTTGGGATGGAGGGATATAACTATAATATGCCTGTTGTGGTTGAAAAGGGACATACTATCGACTAATTGAACCTTGTTGTTAAGTGAGAACTTGTGGACCAAGACCCTGTCTTTGAACTTGTGGCACATTTTAAACCGATTGTTGTCTAGTAGGTACTTGAGAAACATGGGAGCCTCCTTGTTGCACGAATCCTTGTTAGAAAGTGAAAGCATGTTAAAGATTCGACATCTATTGTTGACCAATATTTACACGTTGGCTAGTCATCATTTGGTTTTGGATTGGTACACTGGTCTGCGACTGAGGAGGTATATTTGCCACTACTTGATGAGGTAGAACATTAGTTTCCCCTTGTTGAGGTGGCAATATATTCGACCTCTATTGTGGTGGTACACTAGATTGTGCATGATGTTGTGGAATGCTACTCGTCACTTGTTGAGGAGGAGTATGATTCATCACATTCGACTGTTGAGGCATGACATTAGTTGCTGGTTGACTACCTAATCCTATTGATTGCACACTTATTGAAGTAGCTGGTTGAAGTTGGGATGTAGAAACTCCTACTCCCTAATATGATGGTCCATTCATGGTATTAACTACAAGCACATGTTGTTGACTAGTTATTTGTGCATTAGTACCACTTTGATTTGGATTGGACATTGCTTGCACATTGTCCACTATATTTTGCTCATTATTCTACGTAGAAGCAAAAAACACTTCTTCAATAATGGGCATATGAAGCAAGTTGTTTATCGAAGTGTTTTGCATGAATGGGTCTGAACTTGGATTGTCTTGACCAGTTAACTCTATCAAAACTTCTATTGAAAGAACGAAGTCAATAAGAGGTTTGTTCACCATGGTCATCTGATTGAAATTACGTGCTAGATTCAGGTAGGTTTGATATGTCGTTTGCATTTGGCTAAAGTGGTCTTCCATGAGATTTTTGCCTTTATTAAGCATATTAGGGTTTATGATACATTGTTTGGACTAGAGCCAAAGGATTGTTAAAAGAAACCTGTTTATCGTAAATTATGTTGTGGGGCATTCTTACTAGGCTTGGTAAATTCTCATGAGGAAAGTTTGCTAGAAACTTGGCCCCTACCTCTATGGCTTGAACCAAAATCTCATCTTTGTTCTCCAACAAATGATGCTCAAACAAAAATGGATCATACGTGGAAAGCGTATTAGAAGAGTATGACTGTTGAGAAACTAGTTCGTCCGTTGTGAGTATTGTAGCTAGGTATTGTGGGTTTATTCTTGGTCTTGTTTTGAATAAGGTGGTGTGTTAACCAAATAGTTAACCAATGGATCTTGGCTTTATGCCCCTAATTGAGTATTATAAGAGGGATAAAGATCCATCTCATAAGCAATATTATCCACGTAGGGGTCTTGCACCATTTCTTCTTGCGCAACCACATTACTAATTCTCGGATTGTACATGAGTCCACTACGAGTGTAGGAATACATGTTGGGATCCATAGTCAATGCTTTGTGATAGAAAGGGAAGAGAGTTCTACAAACTCTAAAAGGACAATGTCTAAAAAGATGATGTTCAAACTTAGTTTAGATTTGTCAAAAGGATAAAAAAAATTATGCAAAGATTTATGATAACACAATCTAATGTTAAGTGTCTAACGTTACACGCCTTACACAAAAAGATTAAGTAAATGAACCAAAAATCGAAATGTCAAACGCTAAGGTCAAAGTGTTTCAAATCAGTCTAATCTAAGAAATTAAAAGTTGCTAGGTCTTTTGGCCAAACACAGCGTCAAAATCTAGGCTCAAACAAGACGTGCTAGGACTCTTGGCCAAACGGTGTCAAAAGCTAGACTTTGAAAATAGATGAAATTTTTAATCTAACATATTTGAAACACTTCTAACAAACATTAGGTATTTGATTCTTGGACATGGACTCGATCAAATAGGTATAAGGTATGAAACAAAATGCATTTTAGAGATAGTTTATTTTCTCACAAATAATGGTATAAAACTTGGTTCTTTTGACAAATAAGCTAGACAAAAGTGAACGGCGTAACTGTGCTAGACAAAGGTTCACAAAAGTATACTCGAATTGAATTGAAAATGTAGGAACAAATTTGAAATCTATGCAAGAGGGCCTATGAAACAATATATGAAATGTTTTGGGCAACGTAACAGTGCTAGACTACCCAAAAGATGTGACAAAATGTTTTTTTCAAAAACTCTCTAAGACAAAAATAATTTCTCACAAATTTGATAACATAACACTACCTTTCTTGACTCAAAATGTTGTGGTGCATAGACTCAAAGTGTAAGTGTTTAACACGAAATGACTTAAGTGTATCAAGTGGTGATAACAATCATGAGTCTTAAACGACCTTCAACCCAAATTGGAAATTGAACCTAAGTTCCCTCAAGTTTAGTGCAAATGGCGAACCCACTTAACACATCAACCGTATGAACTTATAAAGGTGCAATTTCGAATTTAGATTATAAATGGACTTAAACAACTTTGGCAAAGGTCTAGACTTAATTGAGTAGTATAACTACATCAAAGTGGATGATATGACTCGAAGTTTTGATGAACTTTGAATAAATCAAATTGATGATTTCATGTGAGAAACATAATGCCTCTTTGTTTAAAGCAAAATGAGGACCATGTGTTTGGTTTGCATCGTTTGTTTACACCAAGTTTTGAATCCAAACAAGACTTTAATCTAAGACAAAACCAACTAATTAATCACTCTTAGATCCTAAATTGACAAGGTTGCTTGGTATTATTAGAATCCGTCAATATACGTTATTTGAAAATATTTTAAGTGTTCATCCAAAAGTAAATGTGCATTATATAGTAGGGTTTTTACACCCCCTTCTTTCAAATGACAGTACTGCGACATGGACCTTGAGATGCACCTTGCACCAACAATACTTCCATGGCAAGGGATTTGTCTAAGATCTACAAGTTTTTGAACGTTCTAGGGGAATCAATTGCACAATGACTTTCAAATCAAACAATGCAAAAGAAAAACACAGATTTTGAGTCCGTATCACTTGACTTGTAAAAAGATCTAATCTTTTTTGCAACCACTACATCATGTTGTTCGCTTATTATAGTGCGATGTCCAAAGTGCCACTATGTCTCGTGTGCAACTGCAATATGGAGCCAAATGAAGTCAATGCCAGGAGGTGAAACCCCAGGTCAAAGCTTCTCTAAAGAACTCACAGGAGGTAATGACGTCCCCCTCGCAAGCCAAGTTTACATGAAATAAAGAAAGCATAAAATAAAAAGACTTTAGGGTCGTTGTCAAGGTCACCCAATACTTTTGTAAATTTTTGGGAAGTGCTTTAGATGACATTATTTCTATGCTTTGGACTAGACAATTTGCAAATAAAGAAAACACTTTCGATTCTAAAAGTTTTCTAAAGGGGACAAATAGAAGAGCATACACGCAACATCCTTGTATTTTGTGAAAACAAAGTGCTAATTGAAACAATGAAAACACAATTGACAAGTGTGTTCAATTTTAAGCTCAAATGAAAGATTTGGTGGTGTTCATTTGACCCCTTGATCTTAAAATTGTAAACTTTGAAAACTAATGTTAAAAACTTACTTAAGCACCAAAATAATGTTCCTAGTTCATTTTAAAGCATACAAAAGATGATTTAAATACATTTTAACAATTTTCCAAGTTGGACCTACAAGAAAAATGTTAGCGAGTGGTTTAGCTTTGAAGCATTTTTAAAGATGAAACAATTAACTTAAGAAAATAAACTCTTGGGTTGACACAGTCGAGTTGGGATCCGAGTCAGGGCGAGTTGGGTCGAGTTAGGCCGAGTTGGGATCCGAGTCGATGTGAGTTGGGATCCGAGTCGGGTGAGTTGGGTCAAGTCGGGTCGAGTTGGGATCCAAGTCAGGTCGAGTTAGGTCAAGTCGAGGTGAGTTGGGATCCAGGTCGGGGCGAGTTGGGATCCGAGTCGGGGCGAGGTAGGTCAAGTTGGGTCGAGTTGGGATCTGAGTTGGGGCGAGTTGGGTCAAGTTGGGCCAAGTTGAGATCCAAGTCGAGGTGAGTTGGGTCAAGTCAGGCTGAGTTGAGATCTGAAATTACACAGTCTTAAAAAAAAATCGTGAGCTCCAAAAAATAAGCTTTTTGCTCAAATCTTCACCTTTTTTGCTTCCACACTTCAAGACCTTGTATGACAATGGTTAGTATGTTACTTGTAGATGTTATTTGATCAAATTTGTGGAGACCAGACGTGCCATTATATGAACTAAGAATTTGACTCAAGAGAAGTGACTAGTATTGTGTTAGTCCAAAAATACAAATAAATTGATAAAAACACACTAATTAGCATACATCTATAAGCCTAGTTACTAGGGTGAGTTTAATAACAAAAATAAATGAAAAGCACAACTAAAAAGTAAAGCAAAATAAGAATTATTCACCTTCCTTGAATGCTCTAAATGCTTGTTGTAGTGGTTTGCTCAGCGTGTGCTCATGAAGTCTTCATCAAAGGAGGCTTGGCTATCTCCTCTTCTCCTTAGCACTTTGTGGCTTTGGCTTGGCTTGACTCAATATTTTGGCATAATAATTTTGGCATATGAGAGCTCTTAAAATCAATTTGACATGATAACTTTGCACAAATTAAGCTTAAAATTCAATAGACAAGGCCTTTTATTTATATATTTTTGAGATTGCTCAGAATCAATCTGAACTGTCTATTTTGAGATGATGTGTGGTTGAAGATTAATTCAATTTTTTGAAATTACATCTATAATTATCCTCATCATAACATTGAAAAAAAAGGTATTGAAGAGGCATGGAGGGTCATTATGAGTCGTGGGAGAACCATAATCTTAATATTTGTGGCATTTATGGCTTAGAGATGTCTTCCCAAAAAATGAGGTCCCCTGATGATGCAGTTATTGAATATTCATTTCCAAAAATAAGTATTCAACAAGTTTTCATGGAATTCTTAATCAGGCTCTAATTTGGTTTAATTAACTCTTAAACATGATTAAACACTTTGTGCACAAATTACTCAAATTGATCAGAATGTCTTGTTATTGGTCCAAAATTTGACTGAATTATGATTAGAAGTCAATGTTAGATGTGTTGGATCCGTTATCTCATTTAAGATGTTGCCAACACCAAATAACAAAGACACGCATCTCGTACAAGAAATTTAATAAAAAAGAGCAATCCAGAGCACCTAGGTGCAAAATTGGCATTTTGACTTGAAATGATATGATCAAAGTTAGCTGGCCTATAAATTATATTGCCCCATTTAGTGATACCCTAACCAAAATTGGCACTTGAATATGTCAATTTCAACTCATTTAATGTGATTTAGTGTTTTTATGTCAAATTATGCATTTTGATAAAAATTGGTCAAAACCTTGATTGGAGGTCATCGGTGCCCAGATTTAAGTGTACATTTATGAGGTTGTGACTGACATTTTCTTTGGATTTTAGGAATTAATAAAAAAAATTACTAATTCCCTTGACTTTGACCTCATCTTTATTAAAAAATTCTTTTTTTTAGAAAATATAATTCCCTAATTCAACTTAGAATTTTTACTTAAGCAGCTAACTGAAGTTTGTTTTTTAAATAATCATGCTTAAGATTTTTGACATTTAAGAATTGTTTTAATGTTTTGTATTAATAGATAAATAGGTCAAAAATGTCAATTTACTAGGTCACAAATTGACCGAGGTTGAATCCAAGATAGGTTATTGGTGCATATAGGCTAATACCGTAAATAAGCAAGCCTCAACACATTTCTGGGCAATTATATCCCTTATGCAAACAAAATTAGAAAATCCAATGACTTTTAAGCTTAAATTATGTCATTTGCTAGAAATCAATCTAGTCTTGATTTAGACATAAAAGTGGCCAAAATGAGTGTCCACAAATAAAGTTTCTAGAGTTCTATGAAGAAAAAAATATCTTGAAACCTAAACTCATTATTGATGGAAAAGTGAAGTTGCAAAAGGATCATCTCCTAATGTCTCATCAAGTGGATGATCCTACAAGAGGAAAACATACGAATATGCGAACTTTCTATAGAAACATAAAGAGCTCTTAAGCATTGAGAGCTAAAAAAAATTTAAAGGGGGAAGGCATGTAACACCCTTAATCATTATCTTGTCGTCAACGTAATTGTAGGGTTATGGAATGCCCAACATGTGAAGCATATAATTATTAACTAATGAATGGCAAATTCTAGAATCACTAATTTCTAGTTAGTCAACTCCATTAAGACCATGGGGATGCCCCAACATAATGGTAGCTATAAATAGAGGCTAAGTAGCTTATCATAAGGTTTCAATTCTCACTCTTTATTTACCTATTTGTTTTCAATGAGGTTGCCCATCAAAGCAACATTTCTTTCCTACTTGTGCCATTTGGTATTTTTGAACTTTCACCTTCACTTAAATATAAGATGTGATCTCTTTTACATTAATGTTCACACTTGGATTGGATTAACATTGTTCGTATGTGTTTGTGTTTATTCTTGAATGATATTGTTATTGATACATCAATTATATGCACAATTGAAATGAATTATTATTGTTATTTGGAGAACCTTTTCCTTTCACAACGTAGTATTTTCGCTAGAGAATTACATCATTAGCCATTTGTGAATGTGTCTTGTGTAATTCTATTTGAGAAAGTTGATAATTTTTTAATAACTTAATTATAATTTATATGGTTGTTCTTAATTATGTATGCAAAACCATTAATTGTAGTATTAATTCATCGAAGGTATATAATTAAGTCTTTGTTTTATTTTCTTAATTTTCTTTCTTTCTATACCAATGATAGATAATTAAAGAAAATTTTGAGTGTGACTTGTCTTTCAAATTAGAATGTGACTCACCGCAATGAAATTCAACCCCTGACTTAAGGATTTAAAATTTGTTTAATTGGAATTAGGTCTCACTACACCCAACCATGATGGCCATTTTTTTACAATTTTGGAGGAGTCATTTAGATGTTTTAAATATATATTAATGTTTGCTAGCCAAATTGGTTTATAGGACCATTCAAATGCACGTTTACTTTCTAAAATATAGTTTAGTTTTAGAATAAAATGTTTTGTTTTGGTTCGTTGTCCTTTTTTCAAATGTAATAAGTTAGGTTACAATTGCAAACGTATATATTATGCCTAGTATAGTTATATAGTGGTGTGTGAGAAGAAAAAGAATTTTTATCAAGATGCACACCTTAAATGTTGTGTTTCTTAGAGTGGGTAGGTAGGATGCATTGTTTAAGGTTGTTATTTTCATAATCCCAAAATATCAGAAAAATTATATTAATGTCCACGAGCATCCAAAATATATCAATGTGACTCGAGAGTAGATCCAAGTAAGATAACCAAGTGAGACAAGAATAAAGTTTAGGGTTCTTATCTATGTAACAAACAACATTATATTGCTCCTTAAAAGGGAAATTTATTTTGAAACTAAGAATACTCCTTGTGTAGTTTCAAAAAATAGAGCTTGAAAGTCCTTAATTACATTATTGCAATAAGTCTAATAAAATGCAATGAAAACCCTCTACAAACAAAGTGACATCTTGTTGAAGGTTTAATTTCAATGTAATATTTAATTATTTTATTCCCCTTTTACACACCATCACAACTACAAGTGTTATTGCTAGTATAACATTGATTATGTGCTAGGGGGTTCCTCCAATTATTGCAACATTGTAGATTGTTTTTTGATAGTTGTAATAAGTAATGCTATTTGTGTTTTCATTAAATTAAATGTTTTTCACATAAATGATATTGCACCTTGAATCACAAAATAATCAATCGAAAACATTCTCAAGAATAAGGATAGATTGAGGCAATTCATGGACCATTAATGGACATGCAATTTGGTTAAGTAATTGGCGTCCAAGGTGGATGATGCAATGTTCATTTGAGGTACTTATTGGGCTGTTTATAGTATCTATTAATTAGATAAAGGTAACTTATGTCCCCAATGATCAATGTGACATTGAGCTGAAGAAACTTGTCTTAACAACTTCTATAAGAGGTAAAAGGTAAAGGTTGTTGTAGGTTTTTAGGTCACCACCAAGCGAGACCAATTTAGAAGTGGTGTATAAGACCCGTCTTATGGAAGTAAGACTTAGTGGAAGTAACTAATAGGCCATTGATGGAATCCAATTTCAGTTGAGGTAATTCTTATACTATCAATTTAAGAAAGGTTTTAAGTAAAGGTAATTGTTTTCCCCAATGATCAATGCAAGAATTAGTTGAGGTGACCAACGGCTTAATAATGAATATATGATTTTGGTTGTAAGGAACTCATAGAGCATTGAGGCAAACTATATACTTAGTATGATAAAAGACTCGATTGAGTTATAACTACTCCCCTGCATTGATTTGTAATCCTTAGTTGCTATAACCCATCGTGACTTTCAAGTGTTTATTGAATTCAATTCCAATTAAATCATGGCATTATTTATGTGAAGGATAGATAGAGAAGACAAAGTTGATAGGGATACAAAAATATTTCACAATGGTGAACGTTGAGGAGTACTTGTATGTGGATGTGTTAGTTTGATGATGATCTTCATTTCCCTTATATACCTATTAATTTTTTGTTTTGTACGATTTATGTGCACTTGCTGTTGTGGTCAAGAATTGTAATTTACAATTCTTTGTTATGCAGAGGTATCTAGGTGGGATACTCCATAACATGAAATAACTCATGAGATAAGATTCTTACATTGCATTGAAACAACATCAAACAGTACTATTTATTATTGAATAAATGTTAATCATGATCAAACATTTCTGATTATCAAACGGACGTTCTCATGTTTTGTTGTTCCTTGTTGAAGGTGTAAAGTACTAGCTACAAGTTACAATGCCAGTGATACCCCAATAGTCAATATAAAGGGATCAATGGGCCTAAACTAGAGAGATCAACGTTTAAATGATATAACAATATAGAAAAGTGAAGTTTTAAGCAGAAGGATTAAATGGAAATTGCAATGGGATAAAAAAGTGAATAGAATAAATCATTCCATGATGGAGCAATAAGCATGACGAACTAAAAGAGGGGACCTTGCATATAAAAATAAATAAATAACAATAACAATATAAACCAGCCACTTCCTATGATTGACTGCTGCATTTTAAAAATTCAATAATTATTTGTTACTTGAGATCTCATTGTCCCTCCAACCATAAACTATTAAACACCGATCAGCATGATTAAAATTTTATTCTTGGATCTGTAGCCAGCATTTTATGAACCTTCAGTGCCGAAAATTCTGCAGTTGTTAAAGATGCCCTTCACTGCGAGTCCTTTAGCAATCTACATACCTTCCATCTCAGAAATGTCTCGGAAGAACAGTCAGATTTGGAATTCCACTTGATATTCCATGTACCTTTGGGGAAATGTTCCCTTGGTGTTGCATGTAATGAAATAAATGCACGTATCTTATTGTATTGACATAAACAAAAGACTATGTCCAAGAACATATTGTACACAAAAGCAACAATAGAATCCTAAGGACCTACAGGCAAGTGATATATATTGAGCATACTGTTTTAACTGTAAGTGGAAAAGTCCTAGACTGATTTATCAATAGCTTCTCCATAAAGACTATTGATGGTGGTGAAGATGAAACAAATAACCACCTAAAGATCCAATAAATGCCCATTCCTATGCAATGGCAAACCCAAACAGAGAAATTCAGACATGAGCAGAACTGACAGGATTGAAATACATGATCTAAAGACATATGACAGACAAATAGTATTACATCTGTTATCAGGACTCTAAAGAGAAGAAATCATAAAAGCAAATTCTCTACTCCAAAGAAAAGGAAGAAAAGTCAGATTTGGAATTTCACTTGAATTATGTATATGCAAACCCTTTAATATAATAAATTTTATTCTAACGAAATAAATATTTCATACATCTACAATGTTTCAGAAAGGATAATATAGATACACTTTACCCTTGTTAAAGGAGAATCCAATTGATAATCCCATGACACCATAGGCCTATAAAAATGCAATAAATGCTTATGAGGGACGAGTGACTTGTAGCTTCCAGATATCAAGATGAATTCACCTTCAAAAGCTCTTGCAATTCTCCGTTCTTGTATGCCTCTGTTTCAAGAACATAGAATTGGCTCTTGAGTGAGAGCATATGAAGAGAGAAAACTCAATGCAAAAACTTGTAAACCAGCAATTTTTAATTTTCAATTCTTTCTTTAAAACACAGATTTTTCAGAATAAATTGTAAGTACCTATAGAAAATTTGAATAAAAATGACTACTGTAATAATCTTGGAATCTGATACATGGCAAGATTATCTAGAACTTACTGTGGACGAATTAGCTGAGGCAAACGACATATACACATTGCTACAGGAATTTAAAAACCTACCCTGAACTAGCCTAAGAGCCTACATAAACCAGCTTATTAACACAGCTCCAATACAGTGGAACAAAGGCCCTCTAAACAATAACCTTGCCTACTGAAATTGTAAATTTCGATGTGTCTTGTAATTGAATATGACCATACCTACAGATCATAAAAAAACATCTTCCTGTTACATAGGGAAGTGGCAACATAAATGCTATGGATGTGGAAAATGGAGACATACAAATATCCATTGTTCTGTCCTAGCATCCAATAAACACAATATTTATCATGTTTTTATAATCTCTTACAGTTATAAATCAAGCATATGAGAATGGTTGTATATTAATGCACGTATTATGTTATTTCAATTTTGAATTTCAATAATTTTACAGAAATAGATGTGCAGCTACTAGCAGTTATGTCGATGTTACATAAATATTAGCTTACAGTTATGGGTTTCTCAATCAAAAAGAAATATCTGCTTTTATGTCTAAGAGATTTTAGAACCTAAGTACTGGTTTGGGAACGTTCAGATATATAGCATGGAAATAAAGGGTAATAAACAAAATTGCTCCCTATCAATCCACTCATACTCTTGAGTCTCTGCAATAAATCAGACTATTAGTTTAAGATATACTCTGCAAATGTTCACTTAATAGCTTAAGGTTCTCTTCAGAATGAGAAGTGTCTTTTGCGATAATATGATTACCCTCTGTTGTTGGGCAGTCGGCAATTTCACCCTCATAATTTATACAATAGATCAGATGACTATTGCTTTAAATTACAGTCTGCAAGTATCCACTTAATAGCTTAAGCTCTTCAGAAAGAGAAAAAACTTTTGCGATATTATGATTAGCCTCTGTTTTGGCTACCTTGATTATATATATGTTAAACATTAGAGAGAGAATAAAACTGACAGGAAACTTACTTGTCATTGCTAATGTTCACTGCAAGTACATTTTTTAAAAACATAGAAAGTCAAGGATGCTAGATAATATATTAAAAGATAAAAGCCGTCCATCTCTAAGAAAATTCAGTTGGAAATGTTTTTATCATTGTTGTTGCCCAAGCATTTACCACAGAAGATAATATGCCAATATGGAAAAGCATATAACTCGATCAAATAATTGTTAACCATTATCAAGACTTAAAAAAATCGAAGCCTTAACTTTTCAAATTGTCACTTGAATATAGCTAAAACTAGGAGGCCAATACGAATAGAATTACTGGGAGAGTGAACAAGTTTGCTTCAAATAGCTCACTGGGAAAACAGATTTCAGATAATTCAAATCTTGGGGAATTGCACAGTCAAACTAGTTTCCATCAACCCATTTCTACACATCATATCGGGTTTGAAGGTTTTGTGTGAATGGATGTCAAATGTTTAGAAATTTTTTTTAAGGGTAAAGCTGTTACTTAAAAAGGTAACTCTGAATCAACTGGATTATGCATAACTTGGACATAGAGGACCCAGTCACATGTTCATTTCCAACAAAGTTTTGTCTCTTATTTACTTACCTTAACCCTGCAAAATCCACCTTTGTGACCCTCAACAGAATTGCAACTAACTTTTGATCAAGTCAATTCGCATTTTGTACCCTTGCAAATTTTACATTCTTGTAGCTCAATAGAAATTATAGCATGATTGATTGATGAAATAATACCCCATTATGTCACGTAAACAATTTGAATTCTTGTAAATTTTCAAAGAACAAAAACATTGTTGCACTCTACTTTGATAAGAAGTCAACTTAAGTTAGGGAGATGAAGTGTAAACGCTCCATTATATGTGGGATGCACCTATGCATATAGAAATGTGTCTCGAATCAACACTTAATGTAAGTACTAGAAGACCACTGATTAAAGATAAATGGTTGTATTGCTTTGGGACTGATGCAAGTTGGAAATGACATTAAGCTAACCATTAGTTGGTGCGAGGAAAGTTAAGTAGTTGTTAGAGACTACCTAAACCTTCCAAGTATGTTAAAGTATTGAGAAGGTGATTACATAAATCTGATGCTTGATCTCAGGCAATCCCATGTTGAGGACCATCATCTTCTTTCTAACTCGGGCAACCAGATGTGAAAATCTCTCATTCACGTCCATCAGTTTTTCTACCATATGTTGAACACCTTAAGATATAAAACTTTCTTTTAACACCACTTCATCAATACTCTTATGTTCATGCAACATTTAGAAAACCTGCACAATGAAAGAATCTAGGAGGTTGTTACAGATTGCCTAAGAGCCTTATAATAATATTTCAGTTGGTAATATATTGCACTTGTGTGTAAACCTAACTTATTGGGCCCCTCGAGATACTGACTTGTGGTATTCTTGGGTGTATTGCTTGGGGACCCAATGAATTACTATGTTGAGATATCCTTGGGTTATGCAACCACGTAAGCCCATATGAAATCATAGGAGGTATCATTGGGATATAGGACAGGTAGGCCAACCTATCTTTGTATTATTAAGGTTTGGCAATTATCATATGCATACTTGGGGTGTATACCTCGTTTGGCATTCAGTATAATGCATTCCTTTCATTATTCACTATAGCAAGTTGCTTTGTGTGTTGTACAGGTTATGTTATCCTCAAGATCTACTTAACACCACAAGCAATACAAAAAAACAGAATATGGATCGTAGACACAATGCACCAAATATCACCTTGACTCTTTAATAATGAAAGATAGATACACCAATATTTCCATCTATTCATAGGCACGTGATTGCCTAAACCTTGGGTAGCTATCATGGCAGCCTCCTAGTATACAATGGCAGGTCTCCATTGAATATACCAAATCATGAGGTAGGCCCAATTCATTATGGAGTACATAAAGCTTGTACATGATTTGAAACACTATAATACAACCCAAGGAGAATCACACATTAGAGTCTCGTAGGGATAATAAAACCAACCCTAAGAGTATCTCAAGAATCACCAACATGATCAAGCAAAAAACAAGGCAGGGTTACATAACCCGCAAATACACACTAATGTATTTGCAGGTTAATTTGATAATGGAACCAGTTACTAAGTTTTAATATCATATGAGAAATGATGCAGGATTATATAACCTGCAATTACACACTAACGTCGGGTAACTATTGTTACCATCATATCTTGGTGTTCTCTTGTAATCTTTCTTTGCTTGAGTGGAGCTTGTTAATTTGATAATGGAATCAATTACTAAGTTATAATATCATATGAGAAACGAGGCAGGATTGTATAGCCTGCAACTACACACTAACGCCGGGTACCTATTGGTACCATCATATCTTGGTGTCATCTTGTGTTCTTTCTTTGCTTGAGTAGAGCTTGTTAATTTGATAATGGAACCAGTTACCAAGTTCTAATATCGTATGAGAAACTAGGTAATAGCTCTCCAGGATTTTATCTTAGCTCACACAAGGTTAGAGGGGGTTTGGTAATCACTACAAGGTTGGGACGGTGATTTTGTACCTCTTGTCTAAAGGAGTGTGACTTGGGTTCTAAGCCTTGACAGTGTCCCAAAAGTATTTGCCAATTTCTTCCCCACCTTGCGGTTACAGCCAGATCTATTTGTGTGGGTGATTGGTACAGGCATGAAAACATTGTGGGGAGAACAACGGACCTCAAATCTTCTTCTTTCCAAGGTTATTGCCAAATTAGGTTTTTTCATAAAATCCTAATATCTTGTGAATTCTATGAAAAATTCCATATTTGTTTTTTATTATTATTATCCTATTAAAGATGATTCAAACACATTTGTTCGATGGATTTTGATGCCAAATTGTCCCAATATATGCTTTGGAAGCTTAGGGATTTCAGGGATTCTTTTATGGAATGCGAAAATTTGATTACAAATTTTCCAAACTTCATTTCACCTTTGTTTAGCTTATCTCAAGGATTCAGGTATTCTATCATGAAATGCGGAATAAATTATTACAAATTTTCCAAGTTTTATTTCGCCGCTATTTAGCTCATCTCAAGAACTTTCCAGGATGTATTTTTTGGAGAAATTTCAAATTTGGATGAAGAATTTGTAAGCAAAAAAGGGTTTCTCCGAGGTAACTACTAAAATCAGCTATATTTTGATTTTTCTGCATTTTTCACATGAAAAGCAAAAAATGATATCTAAAAACATAATTAGCTCACAAAGTATTAAAAGGTCCTTAGAACCCCGGTCAGGAACTGCAAATGCCTAGAGTCAAGGATTTTCAGTTTTTTTTCATTTTGTGGGAAGGACGGCAGATTCGGCCTATATAAGAAAAAGGGTATCTAGAAATATATATTTATTTGCAAAGTGTTACAAGATTCCCGAAACTCTATCAGGTCCTACAAATTGCATACAATGTCTTTTTCAGCAAATTTTTTTGGCAGAATTTTCATATTTGGTAGCCTCTAATCCATCTTTACGAGTCTCCAAGTATGGCTATTGTCTCAAATTTTAATGCTCAATGGGGACGGTTACAATGTTTGAATGTACAAAACCAAGAAAAACTTGCAAGGTCAGAAGCCATTGGATTTCATCACTGATGATGAGGAGGAACATATGGAGTGGTGGTTAAGGGAAGGCTAGCATCATAGAATGGACACGAACGTTTCTAGACTCATCATGTTGTCTGATATCCTTTGACATACATCCTACGTTTCGAGTACATTATGTGTACTCATCCTTACGGAAAAGGTGAACATGAAACTTGTTCGAAGAAAACTTGCAACAGTTTAATCTCCTTTAAAAGTCATCAATAGCTTCAACTGGAGAGAAACCTACGTGGTTGGCTTCCTTATTTCCTATCTTCCAGTGTTAAAATTAATTATTTGAATAATAATCCAAAAATTAACCTCCTCAAGTTAATTTTATAAACTAATTACTTAATTAATTAATCGTAGAGTTTAAAACTTGCATTTAAGCTAGTATTGTCTCTCCTCTTAATATGATTTAAAATTGGTCTCCAGGAGTGTCCTACGCTGAGGCCATTGTCTTTGTTAAGGTTTATCGGTCTCTTTTCTATTTCAATGGTTTCCTTTACTTTCCTCCACCAATAATGATCCTCATTAACAATCAATCTTTCCTTTTCTATACAAACATGGTGTTTTGCAAAGTGAGTGCACTGCTAGCACTAATTCTTCAAGACATGAGCTATTGATATCTCTGGTATGCTCTCTAAGTCTGGTTTGTAGAGACCTCTCCATCTCACCTATGTACAACTTACCACAAGAACATGGGACTAAGCAAACCCATTTTTGTAACCTTGGATCCAATGTATCTCTAGCAGAGTCTAAAGTATTGTCAAAGGTGTTATGTGGTCTAAAGGCTCGTTGTATTCCTCCTTTCCTCATAATCCTTGCCAATTTTCCCGAAGGTCCTTGTACAATGGGAATCGTAATTATAGGTCCCTCATCCCCATCATTTATGCTCCTCCATCTCATATTTTCTCTTTGGAATGCCCTTTCAATGTCTATACTCATGTATCCATTTGACATCAATACCTTTTGGAGGTGAGCATTCTCTTGTTTGAAATGTTGTGGGTCTGATATTCTGAAAGCATGCATAGCTAATGTATTAAGTACTGCAGCTTTTTGGCAAGGGTGATGGTGAAAATCCAACTCTAGATATAGATTTGTATGAGTCTTCTTCCTACTGTTGTCAATCAAACCCTGCACCCTTGTGAAGGTAGTTTTAAGCCTTCACGGTCTGCTAGAACATGGAAACAATCCAAGGTTGTGGGTGACCTGCTAAGTGGACTGAGTCTCTAAATTATGAAAGCTAGCTCCCTTAGGTGTATCAATGAAGATCTCTACTCTGTGTTGCGGACTACCATGGAAAAGGGAGAAAGAAACTTGAAGGGGAAATCCTACCTAATGACGGTGATACACCAGAATGTTGATCCACCCTACTTGGAACCTTGAACACTGAACAAACAAGGGAAAACTATGGAAAGAGGTCTGATACAAGACACTTTGCAGCCACCTAACATCCACTTACAACTTCAGCAAAAGACATAAAACACTGAACATGACCTGCATAACATGATAAGCTAGCAATTAGGTACAAATCTGAATTTGAGAAGGGAGAAAAATCTACCACGTATGCAAATTGTTAAATGAATGTACACTATGCCAACACTTAAAATCTGAAAGTACAGTCTTTTTATTGATTAAAGAGGTTACATAACTCATCAATGACAAAGTCTGGTCTTACAAAAAGAGGGATCCATTTTACAACGCTGAAAAGCCATTAATATAAAAAATTACAAAAACCCAAAAAATTGGCGTTGGAAAATAGAAAGTAAACTCAAACTAACTAGGCCTTTACAAAAGTCTATTTTGTCTTGCATGAAAATTCCTTGTGTTGAAAAAGAAGAAAACAAGCTTCGGATGCATGAAATCTACGAATAGATGTCTTGACTTGAAAACCAGTTAACTCCAAAACAAGAGTAGTCAAATCCACTCGACTGCTGGAACATTTGAAAGTCTCCCATTTGCATGAAATCAATGCAAATGCCAAATTAAGCATTATGTTTGAACCGCCGAAACGTTTCAAGCTTTGAGAAAAATGAGAGTGCATGCATGGAATTTCTTGCTATTTGAAACGTTCAACACTTTGTCCGTTCATCATGCAAGACAACTCTATTTTCAGAACCGAAGCGTGCTTGTTTTCTTAAACGTGTTCACTTCATTAAAGTCACTCACGTTAGTCTGTGCATGATCTTTGTTCATCCTACCTTTGTCTTTATTTTGCATTTGTTTTATTCACTGTTCATGCTTATGCCCATGTTCAGTTCTGCTTCAGTCTTTGCTCATGCCTCTATTTCTGCATTTGTCTTACTTCTTGTTCAGTTCTGGTTCAGTCTTGTTTGTGCTTACGTCTCTGTTCATGCTATTGATCATGCTCAATTCACTTCGTGTTTTCTCTGGGTTTCCCTGTATTCTGCTTTAATTCGGGATTTGGGCTTTATTTTGGTCGGGCCTCTATTTATATTTTCTTGTGCTTGGCATTTTCTTTTCTCCTTTTTGGCCTTTGCTTACGCTTTAGCCTTCGGGCTTTTCTATCAGGTTTTTTGTCCCTCCCAAATTCCTTCAGACAAAAAAAAGTCCGAAGGAATTCGTCTCCTTTGGCTATCTTTCCCCAAAGGGCAAGTGCCCTTCGGGAACTTTGTTTTTGTCCTTCGCTTTATGAAGGTGCCCTCCGCAAGGGCTTTTGCTTCCCAAAAATGCCCTTCGGACTTTTTGATTTGGTCATGTCTTTGGCTTTGGTGCCCCCCACAAGGGTATGTTCTTCCAGAAGTGCCCTTCAGAAGAATTGTAAAGGTCCACTTCACTGCAAAGTGTCCTCCACAAGGGCTATTCGTCCTCAAAAGTGCCTTTTGGAACTTTTGAAAGGGTCCTTCCACCAACCAAGTGCCCTTCGCAAGCGCAGGTGTCCTTCGAAACTTTTGCCAAGGTCTTCTTCATGCTTGAAGTGTCCCCCATGTTGTCCCCAAAAATGTCACTCATTTTTCAGACAACATATGAACTATTTTGGTCCTACAAACCAAAATTATCTCTTCCCTTCTCAAAAATTTGTTTTGAGCATTCAAATTCTGCATTTTTCAAGCTTTTTCAGTTAAGGGATTAGCAGGTTCAACATGTTCAAAGGCTTCAACAAGTGAATTCTCTCAAAGGAACAAGTTTCTAGCACTTAGACATTTTCAGGATTGGTTCAACGCCTTGGTTCAAATCAAAAATGTTCATCGGCAAGCTTCAAAAGAAGGATTGAACCCAAAGGTTCAACGGGTTCAAAGGTTCAACATCGTCGGCAAGAGTTAAGCGCTTTGTCAAAAGTTCATCAAGTTCAACCGCTTCAAGGTTCAACGGCTTCGAAACACATAGCGAAAAGAAGAAGGCTTGAACCATTGAACCGTTGAACCTTGAACCATTTTTGGTTCAAAGGTTCAACGGTTCAACAGGTTCAACACGCGGTTGGTTCAAGCGGTCAAAAGACTTATCCGAAACAAAGAGATTGAACCGATTGAACCATTGAACCGTTGAATCAAAGTTGGTTCAATCGGTCGGTTCAATCAACAAGTTCAAGGGACTGCCCCAAAGCCGAAGGAACAAATGCCCTTGCGGATGGCAGTGAACTAGAGACAAGTGCCCTTGCGGAGGGCAGAGAACATTGGTTCAAGGGTCAAAGAGAAGGCAGAAAAGATGGAATTCTTTCGGATTTGTTCAAAGGCCGAAAGGGAACATTTCCTTCGGACTTTTTGTCCGAGGAAATTACTAAGTGAAAGAGCCGTTAGATTTCCTTCGGGAAGATTTTCCTCGAAAAAATGGTTAAGGCAAAGGCGAATTCTTTTGGACAAAATATCCTAAGGAATTCCTTCGGACTTTTGTCCGAAGGAAAAGAACCGACGAAGGTCGCCCGAAGAAATTAAAGCCCGAAGGCCGCCCGATTGATCCCAAAGGGTAGGTACCCTTGCGGGGGGCACTCGACACTCAGAGAAAGACCTTTTCCAAAGACCCGAAGGGACACCTTCCCTTCGGGTTGTTCCAAAGGCTTGATAAAGACGAAGGAAAAGCTTCAAAAAGAATTAGACGAAAAGGAGACTTCAATGAACAAGGATTGAACCGTTGAACCTTGAACCAAATGGTTCAACAGGTTCAAGGGCTCAAACGGTTCAAAGGCAACGCCAAGCAAATAAAAGAAACAACAAATGGAAGATTCTAGAAACGGTTCAAAGGGATGGTTCAAGCAAAGAACAAGGAAGCGATTGAACCAAGAAACCAAAGAAAATAACCTGAACCGTTGAACCATTGAACTTTCACAGGTTCAAAGATTCATGGTTCAACATGGTTCAAACAGCCAGCCACCATTGACAGCCCCGCGGACGTCAAATTTAAGGTAATGGAATATCCGTTAATTTTTTAATATGCCGCGGAATTTGAAAAATAAGCCAAGTGACCAGCTAAAGAATGAGCCCGAGAGTTCAAATTGCTACAGGGAGGAAAGAACAATATCAAAAGATCAGAAATATCTACATGAGAGTTATTTCTAGTAGGTGAAATAGTTCACCAAGTAGCCATCTAAGCACACCAAATCAAGGACGCGGCCTATTTTTTTCCAGGAAGTAAAGGCAAAGTAGACAACTGCGCAGACATCAGATCAAGGACCAAACAACTCATGCTAAGGAGGAGACATAAAATGATTGGGCACGCCATAGTTAAGGCAATGCACTGTTCTCAGCATGGCCCTTTAGACAAAACTGAAAACGCATTGAAGGCATCGACCGTAGGATGGGTCGTTTCATGGAAAGAAGCGCCAAGTCTTCCTTGGTAGCGATATATTGTAATCTCTTGTCTTATGCAAGGGGACTTTTTTATTTTTACAGAAGCGAAACTCTGCCCAAATTGAGAGGCGAATACTGAGACTTTGAGCACAGATTGTTGATCATTTTACTTTATCTGAATGAGAAAGCAAGTTACTTTAAGACTTGGTGATGTTATAGCTTGTGTTGTTTTAGGAGATTGTTCTTATGTCTGTCTTCTGAATGTGTTCTTGTCCAGTTAATGAAATAAGTAGAGCTAGTAGAAGTAATCAGGAAGATGCCCTGAAGCCAACTGTGAGAAGACTTTGTGCTGTCTGCGATTGCCTTTAGTGTGTTTGTCTATTTTTTTGTTTCTGTGTGAAGGATTTTGGGACGACTTTGTACCCCCATTATCTTTTGTTTTTCACTCTTTGGGCAGTTGAGGTGTAGACTTTGTGTTACACTTCAGTCTGCTAGATACTACGCACTTTGTTACTAATCACTTGTTGTCACTGCCTGAAAGAACTCCTATGCATCACTGCTTCTTGGAAGATCACTTCTGAAAGAAGAGAAGTGCCTTCAATTTTATCACCAAGTTTTTTCCTCCTTCTGTGAACATTATCTCTGAAAAAAGAGAGATGGATGGTGTTATCCTACCCCTGAGTGTTATTTTCTGCTTATACATATAGTTTATAGCTCCTCATATTTAATAGGGAACCTCCCCTTGATGAGATGAGAGATTCGTCCCCTTTGGATGTGGTAAACCTGCAACTCTGGCTGACCAATCTCCCTTGCTGTGGTTGATAAGACCTATTTTGCTCATCAGTTAGCTGACTGACAAAATATTCACCCAACAATTTGATCAGGTAAATTTAAGCACCAAAGAAGATCCCAAGATGGTGAACATTGGAAAATGTTGCACTCCTGAGGAAAGATTCAAGTTCACTACTCTGCTCAGCGAATACATGGATGTTTTAGCATACTCATCTGATGATCTGAAGTCACTCAGACCTGAAAAAATTTGCCATGACATTCCTCTCAAGAGTGATTCAGCGCCCTACAGGCAAAAATCCAGACTGTACAATCCGAAAATATCGAGTACTATTCTGTCTGAAATACAGAGAATGTTGAATGCTAGGATAATCTTCCCAATCCATCATTCCACACGGATTGCCAACATAGTCCCCGTGAGAAAGAAGAATGGCAAAATTTGCCTTTGTGTGGATTTCAAGAACTTGAATCAATCATCCTTAAAGGATAACTATCATTTGCCCATCATGGATCAAATTCTTCAGACAGTGACCAGTTCCGAGATGTTATCAATGCTAGACGGCATCTCAGGATACAATCAAGTTGAAGTTGGTGAAGCAAACTAGCGTAAGACTACCTTCACCACGCCTTGGGGCACATTTGCATAACGATGAATGCCATTTGCCCTGATAAATGTTGGCGCAACGTTTCAAAGAGCAATGGACCTTGCTTTCAAAGATGAAATGGGTAAGTTCATTGTAGTTTATTTTGATGATTTAACAGTGTTTTTTAAGCATCACCCAGATCATGTGCGCCACTTGCAACAAGTGCTGGAACGTTGCCACCAGAATGACATTTCTTTAAATCCCAAGAAGTCTATTTTTGGGATAACAGAAGGGAAGCTTCTCGGACACATTGTGTCCCGAAAAGACATAAAAATTGATTCAGATAGAGTCAAGTCCATCTAGGAACTTACTCTGCCCACAAGTAAGACTGCAATTCACTCTTTCTTTGAAAAAGTGAACTTTTTACAAAGATTCATTTCTGAGTTCGCTGAGAAGACTCGCCATATTGTAAATATGATGAAGGAAAAAGCCACCTTTAGCTGGACTGAAGAAGGCAAATTGGTGTTTCAAAATATTAAGACAGCGATTGCCCACGCTCCAATTCTGGTTTGTCCAAATTATACTAAAGATTTTACAATGTATAGTTATGCTTTTGAACACACTTTCAGCGATTTTGGTTCAACAGAACCAAAAAAGTGTGGAATCTCCCATTTTTTTCATGTGTTGTCCTCTCAAAGCTCATGCGCTGAAATACTCAAACATGGAGAAGCATGCTTACGCAGTGGTAAATGCAGTCAAGCATTTCCGCTTTTACATCCTAAATTCACACGTTATTGCCCTGGTACCTGATACCACAGTTAAATCCATATTAACTCAGCAAGAGTTTGGAACCAAAATAGGGAATTGGATTGCTAAAATCCAAGAGTTTGATCTAATCATCAAACCAATGACGCTGGTGCGTGGAAAAGGGCTATGCCAATTGATCGCTGACAACAGACCAAAAGAAGCAGGGCATGAAAAAACAGAAGTGGAAGACACGCCAACAATCCTCTTTGTATCCACCACAAATGAATGGTATTCAAATATTGCTCATTTCCTCACTTATGGTGAGTGTCTTGTTCACCTATCTCGTAAAGAAAAGACTGTTAAATTGAACGCTGCCAATTTTGTTCTCTAGGACAACGCCCTGTATAAGAGAAGCCTTGACGGAGTGTTCCTTCGCTGCGTGGATAAAGAGCAGCAGAATCAACTTTTGAGATTCTTCTATAATCTGCCCTGTGGAGGCCATTTCTCTGCCTCTGTGACTGCCCATAATAAATCTGCAAGCCAAGAATTACTGGCCAACCCTCTTTCAAGATGCATACAAATGGGTAAGAAGGTGTGAACTATGCCAACAGTTCGTTGGAAGACCATAATTCGCTGCTCTGCCTCTTAATCCAATGTTGATAGAAGAGCCATTCCAGGAATGAGAATTGATTTCATTGGTGCTGTAAACCCATCTTCAAGTGTTGGACATGATTATGTCCTCACAGCCATAGATTACTTCACCAAGTGGGTGGAAGCTATTCCAACCAAGCAGGCCACTTCAGAAGTAGCGTGCAATTTCTTTAAGGAGAACATCATTTTCAAGTTTGGGGTCCCAACCAAGATTGTCACAGACAACGCAACTTGTTTCACTTCTCAGGAGATTACTCAATTCTGTTTTTACTATGGGATTACCCTCTCCCACTCTTCTGATTATTTCCCACAAAGGAATGGCTAAGCTGAATCAAGCAACAAGAACCTAGTGGCTATCATCAGAAAGCTGGTGGATGACAACCAACGGACATGGCATAAAGCATTGGTTGATGCTTTGTGCGCAGACAGGATCAAATCCAAGAGGGCAATTGGTATGTCACCTTTCCAAATTTATGGTCTAAATGCTAAGATACCAATCACCCTGAAATTGCCAGCATTGAAATTGGCTAAGGGAATTGAAGATCAAACATATGAAAGCTCCATTGATAAAAGGATCATGTGCTTGACTGAGTTGGATGAGCAACGACTATGGTGGTGGACTGAATTGCTGCCCATCAAAGTCTGGTGAAGAAGCTCTTCGACCAGAGAGCTAAAGACCGTGATTTCCAGATTGGAGATCAAGCCCTGTTGTGGGACAAAATGAGAGAACCAAAGGGAATGCATGAAAAATTTGATTCCCTTTGGAGAGGCCCATTTATCATCCATCAGCTCCATGGTAAAAACAACTTCCTGTTGAAGTATCAAGATGGCACGCTCTTTTTTCTGCCTCACAATGGGCAACATCTGAAGCACTTCAATTCTTGAAGTATCAGATAAGTTTCCCTGTACATATGTATATTTGTATAGTCTTTAGTTTTGTTTTGTTTTGTGCATTTCGTTTTCGTTTTTTGCGCCTTTCTTTTTTGGGTAGCATGACTCCATAGCCCAATGGCATGCTTCAAGGCACTGGAGATTTTGGTTTCTACTCCCCTCAGCTATTCCAAGTTTTCAACTGAAGGAAGTTCCCCAACTGCAGCCAGCTGTTGTCCCCAAAAATGTCACTCATTTTTCAGACAACATATGAACTATTTTGGTCCTACAGACCAAAATTATCTCTTCCCTTCTCAAAAATTTGTTCTGAGCATTCAAATTCTGCATTTTTCAAGTTTTTTCAGTTAAGGGATTAGCAGGTTCAACAGGTTCAAAGGCTTCAACAGGGGAATTCTCTCAAAGGAACAAGTTTTCAGCACTTTGGCATTTTTAGGATTGGTTCAACGCCTTAGTTCAAATCAAAATGTTCATCGACAAGCTTCAAAAGAAGGACTGAACCCAAAAGTTCAATGGTTCAACGGGTTCAAAGGTTCAATGTCGTCGGCAAGAGTTAAACGCTTTGTCAAAAGTTCATCAAGTTCAACCGCTTCAAGGTTCAACGGCTTCGAAACACTTAGCGAAAAGAAGGCTTGAACCATTGAACCGTTGAACCTTGAACCATTTTGGTTCAAAGGTTCAACGAGTTCAACGGTTCAACATGTTCAACACACGGTTGGTTCAAGCGGTCAAAAGACTTAGCCAAAACAAAGAGATTGAACCGATTGAACCATTGAACCAAAGTTGGTTCAATCAGTCGGTTCAATCAACAGGTTCAAGGGACTGCCCTGAAGCCGAAGGAACAAATGCCCTTACGGAGGGTAGTGAACTAAAGACAAGTGCCCTTGCAGAGGGCAGGGAACATTGGTTCAAGGGTCAAAGAGAAGGTAGAAAAGATGGAATTCTTTCGGATTTGTTCAAAGGCCGAAAGGGAACATTTCCTTCGGACTTTTTGTCCGAGGAAATTACTAAGTGAAAGAGCCGTTAGATTTCCTTCGGGAAGATTTTCCTCGAAAAAATGGTTAAGGCAAAGGCGAATTCTTTCGGACAAAATGTCCGAAGGAAAAGCCCGAAAGCAAAAGCCCGACGGAAAAAGACGAAGCCAAGGAAGATTTCCTTCGGACATTTTGTCCGAAGGAAAAGAACCGACGAAGGCCGCCCAGTTGATCCCGAAGGGTAGGTACCCTTGCGGGGGGCACTCGACACTCAGAAAATGACCTTTTCCAAAGACCCGAAGGGACACCTTCCCTTCGGGGTGTTCCAAAGGCTTGATAAAGACGAAGGAAAAGCTTCAAAAAGACTTAGACGAAAAGGAGACTTCAATGAACAAGGATTGAACCTTGAACCAAATGGTTCAACGGGTTCAAGGGCTCAAACGGTTCAAAGGCAGCCCCAAGCAAAGGAAGCAGCAAATGGAAGATTCCAGAAACGGTTCAAAGGGATGGTTCAAGCAAAGAACAAGGAAGCGATTGAATCTGGAAACCAAAAAAAATCACCTGAACCGATGAACCATTAAACCAATGAACTTTCACAAGTTCAAAGGTTCATGGTTCAACATGGTTCAAACAGCGAGCCACCATTGACGGCCCCACGAACGTCAAATTTAAAGTAATGGAATATCCATTAATTTTTTAATATGGCACAGAATTTGAAAAATAAGCCAAGCGACCAGCTGAAAAATGAGCCCGAGAGCTCAAATTGCTACAGGGAGGAAAAAACAATATCAAAAGATCAGAAATATCTACATGAGAGTTATTTTCAGTAGGTGAAACAGTTCACCAAGTAGCCATCTAAGCACACCAAATCAAGGACGCGACCTGTTTTTCTTCTAGGAAGTAAAGGCAAAGTAGACCGCTGCGTAGACATCAGGTCAAGGACCAGACAACTCATGCTAAGGAGACATAAGATGAATGGGCACGCCATAGTTTAGGCAATGCACTGTTCCTAGCATGGCCCCCTAGATAGAACTGAAAATGCATTTAAGGCATTGACCGCAGGATAGGTCGTTTCATAGAAAGAAGCGCCAAGTCTTCCTTGGTAGCGATATATTGTAATCTCTTGTCTTATGCAAGGGGACTTTTTCATTTTTACAGAAGCAAAACTCTGCCTAAATTGAGAGGCGAATACTGAGACTTTAAGCTCAGATTGTTGATCATTTTACTTTATCTGAATGAGAAAGCAAGTTACTTTAAGACTTGGTGCTGTTATAGCTTGTGTTGTTTTAGAAGATTGTTCTTATGTCTGTCTTCTGAATGTGTTCTTGTCCAGTTAATGAAATAAGCAGAGCTAGTACAAGTAATCAAGGTGTCCTGAAGCCAACTGTGTGAAGACTTTGTGTTGTCTACAATTGTCTTTAGTGTGTTTGTCTATTTTTCTGTTTCTGTGTGAAGGATCTTGGGACGACTTTGTACCCTGATTATCTTTTGTTTTTCACTCTTTGGGCAGTTGAGGTGTAGACTTTGTGTTACACTTCAGTCTGCTTGATACTGCACACTTTGTTACTAATCACTTGTTGTCACTGCCTGAAAGAACCCCTGTGCCTCGCTGCTTCTTGGAAGATCACTTCTGAAAGAAGAGAAGTGCCTTCAGTTTTATCACCAAGTTTTTTCCTTCTGTGAACATTATCTCTGAAAAAAAAGAGATGAATGGTGTTATCCTACCCCTGAGTGCTATTTTCTGCTTATACATATAGTTTATAGCTCCTCATATTTAATAAGGAACCTCCCCTTAATGAGATGAGACATTTGTCCCCTTTGAATGTGGTAAACTTGCAACTCTGGCCGACCAATCTCCCTTGCTGTGGTTGATAAGACCTATTTTGCTCATCAGTTAGCTGACTAACAAAATATTCACCCAATAGTTTGATCAGGTAAATTTAAGCACCAAGGAAGATCCCAAGATGGTGAACATTGGAAAATGCTGCACTCCTGAGGAAATATTCAAGTTCACTACTCTGCTCAGCCAATACATGGATGTTTTAAAATACTCATGATGATCTGAAGTCACTCAGACCTGAAAAAATTCGCCATGACATTCCTCTCAAGAGTGATTCAGCGCCCTACAAGCAAAAATCAGACTGTACAATCCGAAAATATCGAGTACTATTCTGTCTGAAATACAGAAAATGTTGAATGCTAGGATAATCTTCCCAATCCATCATTCCACACGGATTGCCAACATAGTCCCCGTGAGAAAGAAAAATGGCGAAATTCGCCTTTGTGTGGATTTCAGGAACTTGAATCAATCATCCTTAAAGGATAACTATCATTTGCCCATCATGGATCAAGTTCTTCAGACAGTGACCAGTTCCAAGATGTTATCAATGCTAGACGGCTTCTCAGGATACAATCAAGTTGAAGTTGGTGAAGCAAACCAGCGTAAGACTGCCTTCACCATGCCTTGGGGCACGTTTGCATACCGATGAATGCCATTTGGCCTGATAAATGTTGGCGCCCCGTCTCAAAGAGCAATGGACCTTGCTTTCAAAAATGAAATGGGTAAGTTCACTGTAGTTTATCTTGATGATTTAACAGTGTTTTTTAAGCATCACCCAGATCATGTGCGCCACTTGCAACAAGTGCCGGAACGCTGCCGCCAAAATGGCATTTCTTTAAATCCCAAGTCTATTTTTGGGATAACAGAAGGGAAGCTTCTCGGATACATTGTGTCCCGAAAAGGCATAAAGATTGATTCAGATAGAGTCAAGTCCATCCAGGAACTTACTCTGCCCACAAGTAAGACTGCAATTCACTCTTGTTTTGAAAAAGTGAACTTTTTACAAAGATTCATCTCTGAGTTCGCTGAGAAGACTTGCCATATTGTAAATATGATGAAGGAAAAAGCCACCTTCAGCTGGACTGAATAAGGCAAATTGGCATTTCAAAATATTAAGACAGCTATTGCCCATGCTCCAATTCTGGTTTGTCCAAATTATACTAAAAATTTTACAATGTATAGTTATGTTTCTGAACACACACTTTCAGCGATTTTGGTTCAACAGAACCAAAAAAGTGTGGAATCTCCCATTTTTTTATGCGTTGTCTTCTCAAAGCTCATGAGCTAAAATACTCAAACATGGAGAAGCATGCTTACGCAGTGGTAAAGGCAGTCAAGAATTTCCGCTTTTACATCCTAAATTCACACGTTATTGCCTTGGTACCTGATACCATAGTTAAATCCATATTAACTCAGCAAGAGTTTGGAACCAAAAGAGGGAATTGGATTGCTAAAATCCAAGAGTTTGATCTAATCATCAAACCAACGACGCTGGTGTGTGAAAAATGGCTATGCCAGTTGATTGCTGACAACAGACTAAAAGAAGCAGGGCATGAAAAAACAGAAGTGAAAGACACGCCAACAATCCTCTTTGTATCCACCACAAATGAATGGTATTCAAATATTGCTCATTTTCTTACTTATGGTGAGTGTCCCGCTCACCTATTTCGTAAAGAAAAGACTGTTAAATTGAAAGCTGCCAATTTTGTCCTCTGGGACAACGGCGTGTATAAGAGGAGCCTTGACGGAGTGTTCTTTCGTTGCGTGGATAAAGAACAGCAGAATCAACTTTTGAGATCCTTCCATAATCTGCCCTGTGGAGGCCATTTCTCTGCCCTTGTGACTGCCCATAATATTCTGCGAGCCAGGGATTACTGGCCAACCCTCTTTTAAGATGCATACAAATGGGTAAGAAGGTGTGAACTGTGCCAACAGTTCGTTGGAAGACCCAAATTCGCTGCTCTGCCTCTTAATCCAGTGGTGATAGAAGAGCCATTCCAGGAATGGAGAATTGATTTCATTGGTGCTGTAAACCCATCTTCAAGTGCTGGACATGATTATGTCCTCACAGCGACATATTACTTCACCAAGTGGGTGGAAGCTATTCCAACCAAGCAGGCCACTTCAAAAGTAGTGTGCAATTTTTTCAAGGAGAACATCATTTTCAAGTTTGGGGTCCCAACCAAGATTGTCACAGACAACGCAACTTGTTTCATTTCTCAGGGGATTACTCAGTTCTGTTTTTACTATGGGATTACCCTCCCACTCTTCTAATTATTTCCCACAAAGGAATGGCCAAGCTGAATCAAGCAACAAGAACCTGGTGGTTATCATCAGAAAGCTGGTGGATGACAACCAACGGACATGGCATGAAGCATTGGTTGATGCTTTGTGGGCAAACAGGATCACACCCAAGAGGGCAATTGGTATGTCACCTTTCCAACTTCTTTATGGTCTAAATGCTGAGGTACCAATCACCCTGAAATTGCCAGCATTGAAATTGGCTAAGGCAATTGAAGATCAAACATATGAAAGCTCCATTGATAAAAAGATCATGTGTTTCACTGAGCTGGATGAGCAGCGAACTATGGTGGTGAACCGAATTGCTGCCCATCAAAGTCTAGTGAAGAAGCTCTTCGACTAGAAAGCTAAAGACCGTGATTTCCAGATTGGAGATCAAGCCCTGTTGTGGGACAAAAAGAGAGAACCAAAGGGAATGCATGAAAATTTTGATTCCCTTTGGAGAGGCCCATTTATCATCCATCAGCGCCATGGTAAAAACAGCTTCTTGTTGAAGTATCAAGATGGCACGCTCTTTTCTCTGCCTCACAATGGGCAGCATTTGAAGCACTTCAATTCTTGAAGTATCAGATAAGTTCCCCTGTACATATGTATATTTGTAGTTTTTAGTTTTGTTTTGTGCATTTCGTTTTCGTTTTTGGAGCCTTTTTTTTTTTGCGTAGCATGACTCCATAGCCCAATGGCATGCTTCAAGGCACTGGAGATTCTGGTTTCTACTCCCCTCAGCTATTCCAAGTTTTCAACTGAAGGAAGTTCCCCAACTGCAGCCAGCTATTGTCCCCAAAAATATCACTCATTTTTTAGACAACATATGAACTATTTTGGTCCTACAGACCAAAATTATCTCTTCCCTTCTCAAAAATTTGTTCTGAGCATTCAAATTCTGCATTTTTCAAGTTTTTTCAGTTAAGGGATTAGCAGGTTCAACAGGGTCAAAGGCTTCAACAGGTGAATTCTCTCAAAGGAACAAGTTTTCAGCACTTAGGCATTTTCAGGTTTGGTTCAACACCTTGGTTCAAATCAAAAATGTTCATCGGCAAGCTTCAAAGGAAGGATTGAACCCAAAGGTTCAACGGTTCAAAGGGTTCAGAGGTTCAACATCGTCGGCAAGAGTTAAATGCTTTGTCAAAAGTTCATCAAGTTCAACCGCTTCAAAGTTCAACGGCTTTGAAACACTTAGCGAAAAGAAGAAGGCTTGAACCATTGAACCGTTGAAACTTGAACCATTTTGGTTCAAAGGTTCAACGGGTTCAACGATTCAACAGGTTCAACGCGCGGTTGGTTCAAGCGGTCAAAAGACTTAGCCAAAACAAAGAGATTGAACCGATTGAACCATTGAACCGTTGAACCAAATTTGGTTCAATCGGTCGGTTCAATCAACAGGTTCAAGGGACTGCCCTGAAGCCGAAGGAACAAATGCCCTTACGGAGGGCAGTGAACTAGAGACAAGTGCCCTTGCGGAGGGCAGGGAACATTGGTTCAAGGGTCAAAGAGAAGGCAGAAAAGATGGAATTCTTTCGGATTTGTTCAAAGGCCGAAAGGGAACATTTCCTTCGGACTTTTTGTCCGAAGAAATTACTAAGTGAAAGAGCCGTTAGATTTCCTTTGGAAGATTTTCCTCGAAAAAATGGTTAAGGCAAAGGCGAATTCTTTCAAACAAAATGTCCGAAGGAAAAGCCCGAAAGCAAAAGCCCAACGAAAAAAGACGAAGCGAAGGAAGATTTCCTTCGGACAAATTGTCCAAAGGAATTCCTTCGAACATTTTGTCCGAAAGAAAAGAACCGATGAAAGCCGCCTAAAGAAATTAAAGCCCGAAGGCTGCCCAGTTGATCCCGAAGGGTAGGTACCCTTGTAGGGGGCACTCGACACTCAGAAAAGGACCTTTTCCAAAGACCCGAAGGGACACCTTCCCTTCGGGGTGTTCCAAAGGCTTGATAAAGACGAAGGAAAAGCTTCAAAAAGACTTAGACGAAAAGGAGACTTCAATGAACAAGGATTGAACCTTGAACCAAATGGTTCAACGGGTTCAAGGGCTCAAACGGTTCAAAGGCAGCCCCAAGCAAAGGAAGCAGCAAATGGAAGATTCCAAAAATGGTTCAAAGGGATGGTTCAAGCAAAGAACAAGGAAGCGATTGAACCTGGAAACCAAAGAAAATCCCCTGAACCGTTGAACCATTAAACCAATGAACTTTCACAGGTTCAAAGGTTCATGGTTCAACATGGTTCAAACAGCTAGCCACCATTGACGGCCCCGCAGACGTCAAATTTAAAGTAATGGAATATCCATTAATTTTTTAATATGGCACGGAATTTGAAAAATAAGCCAAGCGACCAGCTGAAGAATGAGCCCGAGAGCTCAAATTGCTACAGGGAGGCAAAAACAATATCAAAAGATCAGAAATATATACATGGGAGTTATTTCCAGTAGGTGAAACAATTCACCAAGTAACCATCTACGCACACCAAATCAAGGACGCGACCTGTTTTTCTTCTAGGAAGTAAAGGCAAAGTAGACAGCGGCGTAGACATCAGGTCAAGGACCAGACAACTCATGCTAAGGAGACATAAGATGAATGGGCACGCCATAGTTAAGGCAATGCACTGTTCCTAGCATGGCCCCCTAGACAGAACTGAAAATGCATTGAAGGCATTGACCGCAGGATGGGTCGTTTCATGGAAAGAAGCGCCAAGTCTTCCTTGGTAGCGATATATTGTAATCTCTTGTCTTATGCAAGGGGACTTTTTCATTTTTACAGAAGCGAAACTCTGCCTAAATTGAGAGTCGAATATTGAGACTTTGAGCTCAGATTGTTGATCATTTTACTTTATCTGAATGAGAAAGCAAGTTACTTTAAGACTTGGTGTTGTTATAGCTTGTGTTGTTTTAGGAGATTGTTCTTATGTCTATCTTCTGAATGTGTTCTTGTCCAGTTAATGAAATAAGCAGAGCTAGTAGAAGTAATCAGGAAGGTGTCCTGAAGCCAACTGTGGGAAGACTTTGTGTTGTCTGCAATTGCCTTTAGTGTGTTTGTCTATTTTTCTGTTTCTGTGTGAAGGATCTTGGGATGACTTTGTACCCCCATTATCTTTTGTTTTTCACTCTTTGGGCAGTTGAGGTGTAGACTTTATGTTACACTTCAGTCTGCTCGATATTGCGCACTTTGTTACTAATCACTTGTTGTCACTACCTGAAAGAACAACTGTGCCTTGCTGCTTCTTGGAAGATCACTTATGAAAGAAGAGAAGTGCCTTCAGTTTTATCACCAGGTTTTCTCCTCCTTCTGTGAACATCATCTCTGAAAAAAGAGAGATGAATTGGTGTTATCCTACACCTGAGTGTTATTTTCTGCTTATACATATAGTTTATAGCTCCTCATATTTAATAGGGAACCTCCCCTTGATGAGAGGAGAGATTCATCCCCTTTGGATGTGGTAAACTTGCAACTCTGGCCGACCAATCTCCCTTGTGGTTGATAAGACCTATTTTGCTCATCAGTTAGCTAACTGACAAAATATTCACCCAACACCCCGCAATGGCACATACCCTTCAAGGAAATTGTAAACGTCCCTACGCAACGCCCAGATGTCCTCTGCAAGGGCTATTCTCCTTAAAACATACATTTCGGAAGAATTGTAAAGGCCACCTCGCTGCATAAGTGCCCCCCGCAAGGGTAGTTGCCCTTAAGGGTTTTTGAAGGGTACATGGACTTTTTGAAATTGTCCTTCGGATGAATTGTCTTGACTTGAAAACCATAAAGTGAACCAACCCGAAGGGTACATACCCTTCGGGACTTTTGAATTGGACCTTCCCAAAGGGCAGGTGCCCTTCAGGGCTTCTCAACTGTGCTTTTCCCTTTTTCTTTTGGACAAAAAGTCCGAAAAAAATAAACTTTGAACGACTGCCACTTAGTCATTTTTTTGGACTTTTACACAGTCCTTTGAGAGCGCTTTCTCTCGAACAAAATGTCCGAAAAATGTCCACCTCTTATAGCCCAAAAAAATCTTTGGGAAGACAAAATAAATAAACTTACAGCGTGTATGTCTTGGCTGTATTTGCACATTTCGCTGTAATCAAGCAAGCTCCTTGGAACCTCTGAATGACTAAAATTCACCTGTCTGTAGATGGCCACTTGGGTGGCTATAAATGCTCATTTAAGGACCCCAAAACTGATTCACAAGACAAAATTGGCACCATAGCAAAGCTCTGAACAGTAGGGGTGACAATTTGCCCTGTGGGGGGCTAAATTGTCAACATATACCTCATGTGATAAGGTTCCATCTGATCACTTTGACACAACGACATCTAGGAAAGGTAGGCGGTTCTCTTCTTCTTTATTCATAGTAAATTGGATTTGTTCCATTCTCCCATTTAGGTAATTGAGAAATTCTTCAATATTTTCACTACAATGGGACCACTTGGAATTGGTGTCATCAACAAACCTATCCCACCATTCAGGGTTCAACAGATAGGAATCTAAAGCTTTCCTCTCAAAATCCTACATAAATAGGTTTGCAACAAGTGTCCCTTAAACATAAAGAAGGTGGATCACAAGCATAATTCCACCAATTGAGTAGAGTTTTTGGATTCGTAATATCTTATCCATAGTTTTTGGTGCGCGAGTTTTTGTCACTTATACTCACAAGTCTTAGAAGCCGAGTTTCAGTGAGTTTGTGCTCAATACTCGTCATGAGTACGGACTCGCCGACGCGGTCACAACACAGTCTAACCCAAAAATGTGGAAAAAACAAAGATTCTCTTTTTTAAGCACGCACACCCACTCTCTCATCACATACAATTTGAGCATCCTTTGAGTGAATAGGAAGGAGTTTTTAGCGGATTTGTGGAGCAAACAAATTTGAAGAAGTTCGATTTTCAGGTTAGTTTTTTTTTTTTTTCCCAGCACGTAAATTCTTTCTAAAATGTTAATATTATGTATTTAGACATGTTTTACAAATTTACATGCATTTCATTCAATTCCCATAATTTGTATTCATGATTTATGCTAGTTTTTCATTATTTATAAACAAAATTGTTGATTTTTCTCCTGTACACAAAGTTTAATTTTACCAATCTATGGTTTAGGTTTTTTTTAGTTGTTTTTAAAAAAAAATGCATTTTGTACATAGAGTTTACATTTACAACTTTACAGTTTAAGTTTTCTTTTTACATAATGTTTTTAAAAATATATATATTTAAACATGTAGTTAGTTAGCATACAATGCCATTTAGCGTCATATCAGGGTCAACATCAAGTGGAATCCGCCCCGCTAAAATTTGTACTACCACTTGGAAGTATGGCATAGCTGGACCATCCAAGGACAGTGATTTGTACATTCTACTCAAAGGAGGTTTTTGTAGGCATCAATCGCCTCAAGTACCAAATCGCATGCATTCCTTGCTAGGACATCACGTTGTGTCCCAATACACCATGGAAGAAACAAAATGAGAGATGAAAATAGAGCTTGCATTGTTGGATAAGAAGAAACTAGAGAGGGCAAGGGTAAAAACAGTTGTAGTAGCAGTCCTTATGAATCGACAGTGGAAATTGAGGTAGATATGACAAAGATTATGGACTCTAGTCATGATCCACGCATACGAAGCACATCCACATCATCCAGTTCGAGCAAAGGCCAGTCGCATAGCTTTTTTGTACCTAGAAATACACCCGAGGCACAACCTTCGCTACAAGTTATAGGGTGGAAAAAAGAGATGCATGTGGAAGCAAATAAGTCATATGTAAAGTTTTGGGATTACAACCACCTTCCCTTCAACATGGTGAAGGGCTCGTACTTGGAGTATTTGATGACGACATTGACAATTGCAGAAAAAGAGTACAAGGCATCCTCTCCAAGAGACTTAAGTGGGAGGTTGCTCCAGAATATTGTTGAAAATGCAAAGTCAATTTTGGAAGAATAAAAGAAGCAGTGGCAAAAGTTCGGATGCACCATTCATTTAGCTAGGTGGATGGATAGAAGGATCTGCACCCTCATCAAATTTTTGATGGCTTCAAACGCTGAGATGGATTTTTTTAAGTCAATTGATGCCTCTAACAAAGTAAAGAATGCAGAGACTTTGACCTTGATGTTGGAAGAGGTTATCTTAGAGGGGGGCATCAAGAATGTTGTGCAAGTTGTCACTAAAAATGTATCAACATATGTGGCTGTTGGAAGACTGTTTCAGGAGAGGCATCGACCACACTTTTGGACCCCTTGTGTAGCCCATTGCCTTGACCTTATTTTGGAGGACATGGAAAAAATTTATTGGGTGAAACCGGTTGTAGAAGAGGCCAGAAACATCACCAAATACATTTATAATCACCCTTGGGTTCTTAGGTGGTTGAGAGATCACACCAAGGGGAAAGAGCTTGTGAGAGTGGGTGTCACAAAGTATGGAACCAGCGTCCTAATGTTGCAAAGTATTTGTAGTTTATTGACACCATTGAAGCAGATCTTTGTGAGTCAAGTGTAATATTCCAAATAGGAATATTTTACATTAATTTGATTTTCTCGGAATTCCTTTTTAAAATAATATTTTATAACATAATAATTTAAATAATAATAAAGTCAAATTAGATTAATTGTTTATTTCTGAATATGGATTTTGAATATTACAAAATTATACCACGAGGGATTTCGTCCTTGGGTTCGATAAGGGTTTTTGTCCTTGAGATCACGTTTGCAATTAAGGGTTTTGCGTCCTTAAGAGCCTTGTTGATGCTTGTACAAAATTACATGTTTGAATGAATATGATTAGATGCCTTTCCTTCTCGCCAAATGTTGAATATAAATACCTTCATAGTGCTCCACCAAATGACATGTCTTCTCCAAGGATTGTGACCTTCCGTCAAACGACATGTCTTCTCCCAAAAGTGGTGACTCTCCCAAATGTGGCAAATTTTTCAATCGTTGTTATTAATTAATGAATATTATAATGACCTAAATACTTAATGATGATAATTAATAATTAATAATTAATAATTAATATTGTTTTAATAACTTGTCATTAATTCCAGTGACAGTCTTTCCTTAATTCCAGCGCTCTCTTCATTTAAGGCCAATGATCTCTTTATCTTTATTGGTAATAAGACATACCTCCCTTCCTCAAATTGCTTGTCCTCAAGCAATTGTAAATTGAGATGTTCAAGAATTATTGGTCCTTTTTCAGCATCAGTTGTAACATTTCCATCTAGGGAACTTTTATTAATTTCCCCATCTTCAGCATTAGTTGTAACTCTATCCCCACAAGTATTATTATTCCCATCTACAACACTCACCTTTCGTTTAGATGTTCTACTCTCATTTCAAATCCACTTAATAGGAACTGGAGTAAGCAAAGAGTTAATACAACCATGGTTTGCTGGTTCGACTAGTCTCTTAAGATCCTAGTGCATGCGAATGCCTAGTGACATGGTCAAGAACAACTGATCCATTCAGTGGAGCCTGCAATAGGCTAAGCAAACCCTGATGATACATCTGCAGAGCCACTGATGGTCTAGCGATCTGACGATTGTGACAAACCATATTAGCCTTAATAACATGTTTACAAAGATTGCCTAACATAGACCAAGAACATTCACAAAGAGCAAACTCTGAACCAGGATTCCAGACAATGTACGTCCTAGTACGATCACTATGGCTAACAACCTTTGTAAAGTGATCTTTCTCATTGAAAATAACATCACTCTCTGCAATAAAGAGTGCCTTGTGCCATGATGTGGAACATAATTTTCATCTCTGATATATCCACAAATCATTTTCTAGTGAAAACTGGTCAACCCAAAAGTAAGCATGCACCTCAGTAGTCAATTTGTGTACCAACCAATCAGCTCATTGATTTGTGTCAGCTCATTGATTTGTGCCCATGTCCAGTGCATTTAACAACATGGATTTAAGTCTAGAATGGTATGCTTCACTAGCTCCACATGCCTTCTAACTTGCAAGAGGTAGAATCCTCATTGCAGTCACCCACATCTTTATTCTCTGCATCCATCTTGCCTTAAAGTATTCCAAGAAAGGCACTGTGATCTATAAAATCTTCTATGGCGTCGACAACATTTGACTCACTCCATGTATTATACATGATGTGCGCATGGCGCTTCAACATCTTGTGATGCATCTCAACATTGGCACACTTCTTTATAATATTTCTATGCCATACACAATGTACACACCAAAGGCATAACGGAATTGTGCACTGACACACATCCCTCATTGTAGCAATTTCTGTTGATGCGTCATCCACAATGAAGCCATTCAATTTCCATGTAGAATCCTTTGCACGAACTCTATCATGAAGTGCCCCCATACATTTGCAAACATCGTGACTTTGTAGACTTGCAACAATTGTCCATGCTATGGGAATTGCAATTTGGTTTGAATCGAAAGCAAGAAGTGTGTAAACCAGATACTTAAAACTTTTTAGTTCCAAAACTAGAATCAACTGCTATAAGACTATTGTTTCCGAAATGAATCATTTGCTACAACTGCCACTTTGTTTGAACCGTCACCTGATTTTGATGACTTTCAATCCATGATTTAATGCTCAATGCATCATCTTAGTCCAATTCATGAGTAGATCGTCTACTATCCCTCTCCAGTGTACAGACATAACGGGGAGAGAGAAAAGCGTCACGATTGCATGGGCCACCTTGCCTCTCCACAATTTTTGTATGATTTTGTATTATCCTCTCAATAGAAAATCCAGCATATAGCAATGATGTTATTTGTTGTCGAAGTTCTTCTGAGATGTAAGGAGCATACATTGCCAGTGTTCCAATGGCTTTGGTATCAAGTGGTCCATGGCAAGGGGAACCCTTCTTATCAACATGCTTGTGTTGGTTGTATATAATAAGAGCAACAGATGGCTGGGCATACAAACGTTTCACAATAAAATGACACATGCAACCTCTCTTCGTATGTGATCACCCAGCACTGCTTTTTTTCATATAGAATATACTCCAGATAACCATCTACCCTTGGCTTATATGAACTGCAATCTGGTTTTTTCCTTCTTGCCTCAACACGGAACTTTGTGGGATATTCAAAACTAGAGGATTCTCCCTTCACAAAGTCATCAACTCTAGAGAAAGGAATGCAAGCAACATCATCAACATTCTAACACCAACCCTCCACCTTGACCCAAACAAGGTCAGAAGAGGAAAACTCAATGGTGGGTGGCTCTTTCACAGGTAGTGTCAGAATATCATCCCATCTTGCCATATTTTAATACATGATAAAGCCTCATGAGGATTGTCATGTCTGTTCAAAAAGACCTAACTCTTCTTTTTGTCGTTAATTCAATCGTACTGCAGCGCTATAAGACTCCTTCAACCACTCAAGTGCCAGTGTTGATAGCTTAGTATCATGCTTATATGACAAAGGTGAAAAGGAAAGGGATAAAACTTTCTTAATTCTAGCCACTACCCTGAAATGGTATAGATAGCCATAGCTTCCTCTGGTGTCACATATGGACCATCTTTCATGTAATTATGTTGTTCCTTTCTATTTTCAAATGGGTATTCTTTTTCTCTCTCAAAGTTTAAGGAGCTCCCCTAAAGTACAGATACTGTTCAAGTGGCACAGGTCTCTACGTTGTTTCTGTGACATTTTTTTCTTTTGAGTTCATCCAATCCAATCTGCAAACTCTAATGTGTTTGGTACACTTGCAGGGAAAAGTACGATATTGATATATCTTGAAAGCATTATAATAAGCTCCTTCCAAACAATTCCTCACCCAACATCATTTACATAATGCACTTTATCAAATATAACCCATTCAATGTTACGGATAATGTTTGCTCCTTTGAAGGCATAAACCTTAAATTTTCTGTTGTCATAACAAGGTAAGAGACTTCTGGTCTCGAGCTCATATCACCAGTCAAAAGACCAACATCAAACTTTTTATTCCAGGGATATGGATATTTGAATCAGAACAAAATGGCATGGGTACTTGTATTCCCGGTGAGTCTTTTGATCCGTTTATTTCATTTGCAATTATTGGTGCCATGTTACATGCGTCAAGGTTTCTTTTTCTCGAGGTTGTCCCGACACTATCAGAGTCTCTAGTGTTAATATAACTAGCATCATTTGGTTCTGTTAGAGGTAACTCCTTGTCAGCGTCTTTGTCAAGGAACTTGTCACAAGTTTCCCCTGAGTTCTTTCCAAGAGAAAGGGTCTTCTCTTCATCTTTTGAGCATGAAGCACCTGGAATCTCCAAGGATTTTTCACTTTGCTTAATTGTACTAGTTACCTGTAATTCTGTTTTTTGTCCATAATTTGAATGATATTCATCATAGTTTATTTCTTCTAAGACCTCTGGAAAATTGAATTTCTCTTCATATTCCGAGCTGCCATAACCATGATTCATGAACTCGTCTTCCTCATAGTGTATGTTTTCAATCCATGAGTCTTTCAACTCCAATAGTCTAAAAAAAGAGATTTTTTTTTTAATCTATGTTGAAAGGACGTACGAATCAAAACTGTCAATAATTTCCTTATGTAGTGACTCCATGGTTCACAAGCTGGCAAGAAAAACAGTTCTGATACCACTGTAATATTCCAAATCAGAATATTTTACATTAATTTGATTTTCTCGAAATTTCTTTTTAAAATAATATTTTTTAATGTAGTAATTGAAATAATAATAAAGTCAAATTGGATTAATGGTTTATCTCTGAATATGGATTTTGAATATTATAAAGTTATACCACAAGGGATTTCATCTTTGGGTTCGATAACAAGGGTTTTCATCCTTGAGATCACATTTGCAATAAAGGGATTACGTCCTTAAGAGCCTTGTTGATGCTTGTAAAAAATTACATGCTTGAATGAATATGATTGGATGTCTTTCCTTCTCACCAAATGCTGAATATAAATACCTTCATAGTGTTCCACTAAATGACATGTCTTCTCCAAGGATTGTGACCTTCGTCAAACGACATGTCTTCTCCCAAAAGTGGCGACTCTCCCAAATGTGGCGATTTTTCCAATCGTTGTTATTAATTAATGAATATTATAATGACCTAAATACTTAATGATGATAATTATTAATTAATATTGTTTTAATAACAACTTGTCATTAATTCCAGTGACAGTCTTTCCTTAATTCCAACGCTCTCTTCATTTAAGGCCAATGATCTCTTTATCTTTATTGGGAATATGACATCAAGCATGGTTGGACTCAACATATTCAAAAAAAGTTGATGGAGAGAGGACCGAAAAGACATTTTTTTATGATGCCTTTGCAAAGAGAGTTGCAGAGATAATCAAGGTAATTTCAAACTTCTATTTAAATTTCAAGTCGATTCCTTTATTTTCAATTTTTTAAAGTTTTTACTTTTATTGTAAATAATTTGTTTGTAACTTTGTAGGTGTCAGAGGCTTTGGTAAGGGTTTTGCGCTTGGTGGATAGGGAGCAAAACCAATGGAATACATTTATGATGGCATGATTAAAGCCAAAGACACCATCCAAAGCTTTTACAGGAGGGATAGAGAAAAATTTATTCTCATTTGGAAGATAATTGATCGAAGGTGGAACAATCAACCCCACCAACCTATCCATGCAGTGGGGTACTACCTCAACCCCAAGTTTTTCTACGCCGATGGCTTCACAAATGTTAATGGAGAGGTTATGGAGGACCATTGAAATGGTGACACTTGAGGTTTAGGAGAGGGACCTCATTATTTTAGAGTTACATAATTACAAGCCGGCTAGGGGAAAGCTCTTTTCTTCACCACTGGCCATATGAATAAGATCCACCTAGAAACTAGGTAACAAAAATTGATGTCTTATATCTTACAAGTTTCAAATTTAAAATTATTAATTACTTACAAACTTTTGAATTTCTTGTTTGCAAGTTCTTGGTGGGAAGATTGGGGGCGAAATACCCCAAATCTTCAAAAGCTACCCATCCAAATTTTATTTCAACCTTGTAATGCAACCAGAGTTTGTTTGAGGCCATTCACATGAAGGAGTGCAATGAGTTGACTCAACGATGCCTCAATGACCTAGTTTTTGTGCAATCAACCTTCGGCTTTGCACAAGGTGGATGACAAATCACAGGAGCCTATTGATTTGGATGAGAGTGATCCCTATAGTGATTGGATTGCATAGGATGACAGACCCCCTTGTTCACAGAGGGCGAAATTGTTGAAATCGAGAGGCAAGCTATGGAGGGTGTAGGTAGTGGTACAACAGAAACAAGAAAAATTGGATTGGATGAAATCTAGTTCCAGGATGGAGCCACAAGCGTAGCCTTCTAGGCAGAGCAAGGAGTTGGAACAGAGTGCGAGGAATAAACCCTCTCCGTCTTCCCTATTTTTTCACTAGAACAAGAGGAAATTGTAAATTCTTGAAATTTGTAACTTGCATTGATATGTAATTTATGATGATAATTTTCAATGACAATCATCATAAATTCATAAGTTATAACAATTATCAGTTGGTGGTTGTATTCGCATGATGATGCGATTTTGTAATCTATTGTATTCAAATATAAAAGAAAACACTTCCCCAAAGTTTTATAAACTCATTTGATACATTTTATAATTGTAATTTGTATAAAATTTATGTTTTTTAAGAACTTTAAGTATTTTTTTAAGTTGTCAAGTATATGCCAAGTCAAAAAAATTTGGTTTGCCAAGTCCGAGTATGTGAACTATCATCCTATCTATTGTTTATTGTCTCTCATGAGCTACACTTCCACATTTGGCATTTAGATTTTCCTAATGATATTTGAGAGACTCTTGAAAAGCTATTCAATAAACCAAGTGGGTACATCCAACCTAAAAGGGGTGAGGATGAAGAGGATGATGTAAAGAATTATGATGAGGATAAAGGGGTATACAATGTCAAGCGTCATTTTGAGACAACATTTCTTCGTCAACAAATGATTGAGTAGGATAAGTTCATCCAAAACTTGCAACTTCTTAATCAAGCCCTTTTAAGGAAAATTGTTGATATAAAGGATTGTCTTGATGTCAAGCTTATTGTTCTTTGTGACAAGAATGATAAGCACATTGGTAATTTGAACCAAAGCACTGGTGATATGGATAAGACAATTGATAGAGTCTCCATAATGTCATGCATCAATTTTTTGAGAAGGAAGAATTACTTGAACAATTAGCAAAAGGATCCTCTTCTTCATCACAAGATTGCATTGTTTATTTTGAAGATAATGCTTCTAATGTTGACATCATTTCTAATGATGGTTATGTTGATGCTTTTGATGATATTACTTTCGATGTTAAGACACCTAGTGGTGGTTTTTCCAATGATGATGCATTCCTTCATGATATTCCTATGCATCAAAGGTCATTTGCTTGCACGACTAAGATGGGTGAGGACAATTATTCTCATTGTGGTGATTCTCATGTTGATAATGATACTACTTATGTTCATGATGTCATGAGGAGGATTCACTTGATGGATTTGAGAAGCGCGCTAGGAGCATTGATTTAAAATTGTTCCATAAAGTGGGGTATACAGGACACAAACTTGGCAAATATGGAAAAGATATTGTTGATCCTATTAAGCTTATCATCAAAGTTTTAAACCCAAGGGCCTAGGTTATCCTTAAATGATCTCTATGGAGGATGGGAATCCCTCTACTTTTGAGGAGTAGCACTTTGAGCATACATCGATGCATGATTCCTCTTAACGAAAGGAATCAACTTATGGACCTTCATCGGACTTCTCTCCTTGTAAAGAGAAACTAGTGTAGTGTAGGCACAAATGAGATGAAGCAACAACTAAAGTATGGACCATCCACAACTAAGCCATGACAACATCTAAATTTCACAAAGAGAAGGCACTCTATGCCTCAAAGTAGGTCCCATTTTTCAAAGAGGCGACACTCTACGCCTCAACCTAGGTCCAAACTTTCATATTTTTAGACTATTGGCCGCATTAGGAGACAAAATTGGTGAAATCTTGGATGATCGTGTTCTAGAGTTTATTGTCGATTGAACGAAGTTGACATTTGGAGATATGCATGCTCATGTTTGAGGATTTCATATAGATTAGTTTCCTCAAGAGCAAAGCCTCTTGGCTCTCACCATTGATCTTCCAAATGGCCTTTTGTTGGTTTGGGTTATCCTATGAAGGTAGGATCAACCTCATCAAGGTTATATGTCGTCAATGGAGAGATGGAAATATTGTTTGCATGGAGGGTTCTTTGTGTGGGGTGCCTCTATGATGATATGGTTACTAATGATTTTGTTTGAATGCTCTATGATCAATTTGGATTATGTCGAGTTTTTTATCCTTAGTTCTTGTTAGGCATGAGATTGTTTGGATATAGTTGATGAGGATGGGCTTCATAGCTTTGGAAGCCTTGATTGTGAGTTCTATGCATCTTGTGGCATGTCCTCAGATCATGTTTTGTTATGGATTATTTGCACCTTGACCTTGACTATGAGTTCTTTACTTCCTATGGCACATCCTTAGATCTTGCTCTTTTGTGGAGAGTTTGCGCCTTATTTTATTGATTGATTATTAAGCATGTGGGAGTATTTACAAACATCTACATTGGATTGGTTCCAACTTTAACACAATCACATATGGAGATGGTTTTATCTACATTTGATGAATTGAGATCGTTTGTGGGCCTCTTTGCCTACTAATGAGAATGATGTATCTACATTCTAGATAATCTTATGCTGCGATCTTGATGGTTATGGGATTTTGTAGGGCTCTTCACTAATTAAAATGGTTTCAAGCTTGGAGAGCTTAAACTAGTGAGTGTGGCTTGAGGGGAATGTTGTGGGCAATCGACATTCCACGCTTGTGGACATTACTTCTATGGATTGGTACATCTTGTGTCATGACTTTACTTCTATGCATTGATATAGCTTCTATACTTTGGTGCACCTTGGCTTAGCATCTTGGATATTTTCTATGGATTGGCTCATCTTCCATTGATTGAAGAATATATGATTAAGTGAGTTTCAACAGACAGAGGTTGGCGATGGGTGGATGTGGATCCCATAGATCAAGTATGCCATTTTACATTTGAGTGTGTGTGGTCGTCAACTTCGTTGAATTGTGACTTATCTTAGAGATGTTCATGTATAACTTGGCTTTTGATGGCATGTGTTGCTTCTTGTAGCATGAGCTCATCATGGGAAGTCCATTCTTGAGAGTGTGTTGTTATGGAGCACATACATTGGAGTGTTTCTTGATTCATGGCTCCTTTTGGTTGAACACTCTTCACGGACCTACTGGCTTCGAGGTTTACATGGATATCGGTTAATATTTGGCTCTTTGTGAATGAATGTTTTACATAGATCTTGAAGGCCTTGGAATTTGTTGATCTCATTGTTAATTGAGTGTTTTATGGATTGTTGGCTTTAGCTTTGGAGATATTTGTGCCAAAACTAGTCCCAGAAGTGACTTCTTGCAACAAAGATAGTGAAAGATGTTGACTCTTCACTTGGGCTTCAAGAAGTTGGCATTAAGGGGGAATGGTGGCTAATGTCATCACCTCTATTCTCCTCAAGCCATGTTTAAGGGGGAGATGTTAATGCAAGTATTGCCCTTGTGTGTAAATCCAACTTATCGAGCCCACTCAAGACACCGACTTATGGTTTCTTGGGGATATTGCGTGAGGACCCAATAAATTATCAATTTATCATGTTGCAAGATCCTTGTGTTATTATAACACACAAGCCCATATGACACCATACGAGGTATCATTATTATCTGAATTATGTTGGCTGACCTATCTTTGTATTGTTGAGGTTTGGGAATTGTCATCTATATAATTTGTTGTGGATACCTCATTTCAAATTCAATATAATACATTCATTTCATTAATCTCTATAGCAGGTTGCTTTGGGTACCTACTAGTACTATCATATCTTGGTGTTCTCTTATGTTTTTTCTTAACTCGATTGGATCTTGTTAATTTGAAAATGGAACCTATTACTATGTTCTACCAATTTAGAGAGGATTAATCCCTAGATTTGATAGTTGCTATAATTCACTAATAAACTAAGCTTATTGAGAAGAAATAGACTCTCCCATTGAAGCCCTTCGTGTGATAATTGCCAACCAAGGTAATCTTTATTGGATTTGAATATATTTTTAGTTTTGACAATCTTCTAAGCTTTGTACGTTGTGAGACTTGCCAAACAACCTACAGCCCCTTGTCATATCCTTGTCCCACCTTGGCAGATACTACCTTTTGTTAATATTGTCTAACAGTGAACAGAAATCATCCCCTTAGCAATCTTAGGACTCCTTTGTATTAGCAATTAAAAATTGGGCAAGGCCCTACTCTTGTTTTCCAATCTACTTTTTCTATTTGGTATTCATTTTATTTTAACTTTTAAACTCGCATTTTCATTGATCTGTAAACTGAAAATACAAGTGTAGTACATTCGAAAATCACTTGTTCATGTTTAAGAAATCTTTCAAATTCTCACTTTCTTGTGTTTAATTTTGCATAAAAAAATTAAAATCAGAATTAAAATGAAGATCAGAATGCAATAATAATCAGAGAAAATCAAAGATAACACCAGCAAATTGATAACGGAGTTCGGCTTCAATAGCCTACATCTCCGGGTTCGTTCAAAGTGAGGACCGTTCTATTAAATTGGTGCAACAAATGGCTTCAAAAACCTTTTCAAGTCTTCAATTCGCCTTCTTTGATCTCTATTTGCATGCAAATATTTCTCTTAGACCTGAAAACAAAAGCCCAAGGCCATACAAGGCAAAAACAAGGCTCTAATCTTCTTAATTCTCTTTACACAGTTGGATTTCCATGTCAATACAAGTAAAACTTACTCCCTTTTATAGCATTTCAACCACCGTGGCTGAAGCGGTCAAGACCTTAGCCTTTTAGACGCCAGGTCTCAAGTTCCAAACTCTCCTCCATTCTAGGCACCTAGGGAAGTGGGCAAGGGCGTCCTTCCTCCAAAAGCGCACTTTGACCAAGGAATTAGTCCCACATTTGCTGGGAGTGGTTGTTTTAATGCTTTAAATAGAAAGTTTGTTGAAGTTTTCAAATGAGAAAGATTTGGGCGCCAACTTTGGACGCCACCTAGCCTATTCAAACGCCTAGGAATGAGGGATGCGCTTAGTGTTTGTGGCGTGGAGGTTTGGCGCCTATTTTGATTTGAAAATGTCAAATATCATGTGCATCAAATAAAACACCTAACAATTTTTTTGCCCCCTAATTATTTGCCATGTGTCAAATGGAGATTGGTCCACTTGGCATTCCTCAACTGTGCCACGTCACTTTTGAAATCCCTGTCGCATGATTTCTTCAACTGGCTAAATCTTGAGCATTCGGACTCCGTTTTTCAAACCGCGAAAAGCGCTAGAAAGCTCTCAATGAATACTACAATGTGCAAATGATTTGAACTGAATTTGAAGACTTTGAAAAATAGAACGGTACATGGAGTAATTTTTACTTGTATTGACACGGAAATCCGACTGTGTATAGAGAATTAAGAGGATTAGAGCCTTGTTTTTGCCTTGTACAGCCTTGGGCTTTTGTTTTCATATCTAAGAGAGATATTTGCAGGCAAATAGAGATCAAAGAAGGCGAATTGAAGACTTGAAAAGTAGAACGGTACATGGATCCACCTGGATCATTCATGGTTTGTTCTTTTAAAATGAAAATTAATCTTATGGATTTTATTTTTATTTTCAAGTGTTGTGTGAGAGCTATTCTAGTATGGAAAGATCATTCAATCCAATTACAAATTAGTTTTCAATTTGAAATAAGTTCTCGAGTGGCTCCTGAATCGAATCCCCACGAGTGAAAAGTCTAAGACCTAAACGAGGCACCATCAAATACTTTCAAATTATTACAATTATAGAGTTCATGTTGTTGCAGAGTTGTTTTAAAAAGGGTGTTAGGAACCTTCCTACACAGAGATTAATCTAACAACACAAATATTAAAAATATGCACTGTGACTGAAAGAAGATGGAAATATTGTATTGAAATAATAAAAGTGCACTGCACTACAAAGTATTGTGGATCTCTTCAAGTGGGCAGCCTCCTTTGGGCACGGCTCAATACTAAATATTCAATGGATAGTCTTTGCTCTTACACAAGCTCTCTATTTAAACTAATCTACTAAGGACAACTACTACTTCGCATACATGTGGGTTAATTACAAATAGTTAATGGGACGACTTACAAAGCATATGCGTCCAAGCTTTTATTAATAACACCTAATACAAACGAAAAGAAATAGGACACAGAGGTCCTAACATGCCCTACCCCTTAAAAAAGCTTTGCCCTCAAAGCTTGAGATGAGGGAACTGCTACTGTAATTGGAGTAAGGGTTCCTATGTTGCATCTTCCGATTATGTGTCATGCCATTGTACCAAAAGCTTTGTGATAGTGCTAGGGCAGAGATTGTTGATCACCAATCTAGGATAGACTCAGGTCCAAGATGATAGAGCATTCAGTGTTGAGCTCAAGTGATGTAGTCTAGGCTCAAACATGTTAACTAATGACCTTCTTCAAACAAGGTACATGAAAAACAAGATGGATCTTGGAAGAAGAGGGAAGCTCCAAATTCTAAGTCATAGGGCTGATCTTCTGGAAGACTTTATAAGGACCATAAAACTTGGGTGTTAGTTTTTGATGACCCTTCATCTTTAAGGAGGATTGCTTATAAGGTTGTAGCCAGAGAAAAACCATGTCCCCTGTGTCAAATGCATGTTTAGAGTGGTGTTGATCAGCTTGTTGCTTAATGTGGTTTTGTGCTAGATGGAGTTTATCCTTGAGAGTTTGAAGGACATGTTCACGCGAGTTGAGTGTGGAATCCATTACCTGTGCCTTGGAACTGCCTAGAAGGTAAGTCTAAAGCGACAGCAATGGCCGACCATAGACGGCTTCATATGGTGTCATCTTTGGGGGCAATGTGGTATGTGGAGTTGTACCACCATTTCGCAAATGGTAACTATTTGACCCAATGATGTTTACCTGAGGCTAAGCACCGCCAATAGATCTCCAAGCATTTGTTGACAATTTTTGTTTGACCATTTGTTTGCAAATGGTAAGCAGAGCTCATTTTAAGTTGGGTGCCATAGCAGTGGAAAAGTTCCTGCCAAAAGTTACTAGCAAAAATGGAATCGCAGTCACAAACAATGGAAGTCGGTATCCCATGGAGCCGAAAGATCTGATCAAGAAAGGTTTTGGCGACAGTGAAGGATGTAAAAGGATGGGCAAGGGCACAAAAGTGGGCATACTTGGAGAGGCGATCCACCACCACCAGAAGAGCTGATTTCCCTCCTAGCTTCAGTAGCCCTTCAATGAATTCCATGGAAATGTTGGTCCATAGCCTAATGGAAATAAGTGATTGTTGGAGTGTGCCTAGGAAAGCAACCATTTCACCTTTTTTGCACTAACAAGTCTCACATTTTGCCACAAACTATTTGATGTCATTTTTAATGCCCTCCCAAAAAAATCCCTGCAGACCTTCTCATATGTTTTTTAAAACCTTGAGTGGCCAACTGACAGCGATGCATGCAATTTGAGCAAACAAAATTCTCTTAGTGCCAATTTGGGCACTAGTACAAGACGACCTTTGTGTTGCAAATAGTGACCATCCCAAGAGTTATTTGGCCAAGATGGGGGATTAGTGATCACTTGTTGGATGAGTCGTTGAATTTGGGTGTCTTGGAGGCATTCTTGTTGGACCTTGTGAAACCACTCTGGAATGGGGAATGACAATGTGCACAAAGTTGTTTGTTCCTTGTACTTGTGAGACAACGCATTTGCGACAACATTGTCTTTAACTTTCTTGTAGGTAATCTCATAGTCATAGCCCATCAACTTGGTTACACACTTTTGTTTCTCGAGAGAAGAGACTCTTTGCTCCAAGAAGTACTTAAGACTATGATGATTTGTTTTGATGAAGAAACATCTCCCAGTCAGGTATGGGCACCACTTGTCTACGGCATGAAGGATGGCTAGCATTTCCTTCTCATATGATGAGTGGCTGAATTTTTTAACTGTGCCTTACTAGTGAACGTGAGGGATCTACCTTCTTGCATTAGGACAGCTCCAATTCCACTTCCCGAGGCATCACTTTCAATGACTAAGTGTTTGAAGAAGTCAGTCATAACATGAACTAGAGTAGTACACATGGCCTACTTGAAAAGTTTGAAGGTTGTTTCCGACACCTCCAACCAATGAGAGGAATCCATTTTAAACATGGTTGTTAGTGGAGCTGCAATTTTCACGTAATCCTTAACGAACTTGCGATAATATCCCAAGGCCCAAAATTCCGCAAAGGCCCTTGAGAGTTTTGGGTTTAAGCTAATTTTTCATAGCCTCAATTTTTTTTTGATCCACTTTGACGCCTTCCTTAAAGATGATGTGCCCTAGATACTCAATTGCTTTTTGGCCAAAGGAGCAATTTGATCGTTTGGCAAATAACTGGTTCTTAGAAAGGATTTGGAAGGTTTGTTCCAAATGCTCCTCCCATGTTCGGCTATACACAAGGATGTCATCAAAGACGAGGATGAACCTAAGAAATGGCTGAAAGACATTGTTCATTAAGCCGTAGAATGTTGAGAGAGCATTGGCAAGGCCGAATGGCATCACTAGAAATTCGTAATGACCATCATGAATTTGGTAGGCTATCTTAGGAATATCTTCTTCCTTTATGCGGATCTAATGACAGCTAAACCTCAAGTCAAGCTTCAAGAAGAAGTTGGCTCCATGCAATTTGTCCAAGAGCTCATCAATCACGGGGATGGGAAACTTGTCCTTGATGTTGAGTCTATTCAGTGCTCGAAAATCGATTCAAAGGCATCGGGTCCCATCCTTTTTCCTTACCAATAATGTTGGCGAAGAGTAAGGATTGATGCTTGGTCTAATAACTCCCGCCTTCAACAATTCTTGCACCATTTTTTCAATTTCAGACTTCTATAGAAATGGCTATTGATAAGGATGAATGTTTGGAGGTACACTGCAAGGAACACGATGGATGACATGATCTTTTGGTCGTTGTGTAGGTAGCCTTTTAGGCTCCTCAATGACAGTTGTATGCTTAGACAGTGGTTCCTATAAGTCCACCAGCTGGTTTGAGTCAAATGATTCATGAACTAGATGGTGCAAAGTTGAGCGACAATCCCACGAGATCCCTTTTTAAGCAACTTCTGCATCCATTGAGAGTTAATGATGTTTGTTGATCTCGAAGTTTGTCCTTTTAAGGTGTGTTGTTGATCCATATCAGTGAATGACATCCATATTTCAGAAAAGACCCATAGTATAGGTCCCAATGTCTAAAGCCACTATGCTCCCAAAACTATGTTGCAACCTCCTAAAGGTAGAAAAAACATGTCTGATTTCAAATTATAATCCCCCACTGAGATTCAAACATTGAGGCATTTTCCTTTACAAGATTCGGTTCCCCCATTTTCTATCATGACTTCAAAACTTGAACAGGGATACACATAACAATCGGCTTGTTTGGCTAGTCGAGGGTTGTTGAAGTTGTGTGCTACGAAAATGAATGAATGTTTTTTAAATTACCCCTTCACCTTCATTGCTTGAGGAGTGGTAACGCCAGCCAACACATGCACCGAAATTTCTAGTGCTAGGTCCTCTCTGATGTCATGTTCTTCTTTCTTTTCTTCCTCTTGGGTTTATTGTGCATCTTCCCATTCGTTAGACTCTAGAGGAGACTCCACATCAAGTAGGTACAGTTTATGTTCCACATATCGGGGACCTCTTGTGAATTTATCATTGCAATTGAAACATAACCTTTTTCCTAATGGGCCCGCATCTCAGCTTTTCTTTGGTATTTGATGGGTGTAGTTATAGGGCTTGGGAATATTATTGTTCTTGGTGGCATAGAATTCCTGAATGGGTGTGATTTGGATGACTTGTGTTGAGCTATGAACTTATCTTCGGCCAACTTTGATAACCCAATGGCTGCCATTATACCCTAAGGTCTGAACATTTTGCCCTTGGCTCTAACATCCTCTTTTAGGCCACTAATGAAACAACTTTTGAAGAAAAATCTGTCAACCCTTTCATTTTATTGGCTACTTTTTCAAATTTTGTTTGATACTCCCAAACAGAACCAATTTGTCGCAATTTAGTTAATGCTCCAGTGAAATCCTCATATGCACTTGGGCCAAATCAGACCAACAAGACTTTGCAATATCTTGTCCATGTTGACATATTATTATATTTTTCATACCAAATTCAACAGCCATTCAAGGCATTCCTAGGATGTGATAAGATTTTCAAGAATAAATCTATGATTAATGAACCTAGCTTGCTCTCTTTGGCGTTCCGAAGAACAAGCATTTTGATTTTCTTGGTAAGAACTTTTGAGAGTGTAATAGGTTGTCATCCTCCTACTATTTCTCTCTTGGAGCCTTTAGGAATGACTTAAATGCCACCTATATTGTATGACTCGCCCGTGTTTCTAGATTTAATAGCTTCCCAACACATGATTATATAAGGTGGCCCAATCACAAGCCACGATTTCTTATAGATTTCCACCAAAAGACCATTTGGACCTAGAAATTTCTCATTCTTCAATTCTTTCAAAGTTGCAACCAACCCCTCCAACTCTATCTTCCCAAACAAATAAGACTCGTAACTATACAACAAAGCATAAAGCTTAGTTGTGGTAGTTCCAGCCTTTTCTCTGAGGCATTCTCCTGTTCCCAGAAAGAAATAATCTCAAATAACCTCGCACCCTTGGATGAAAGCTGTTAATTCCTGCGTCACATCTTGAATTGAAGGCTCAAAAGCTAGAAAATTCAATTTCCCAGTTCTACACTCCCTTGTTTGATTTCTCATACTCAAGTTCAGTATCCAATTGAGAAAAAAAAATGTTCCAACTACTTCCTAGGAAAAGAGGGAGGATACACATGAATTCAAAATTTGGTAGTAACAAGAATGGTAAGTTTCTGTACAAACCACTGATCTCCTGAAGAAATGCTACAAAGACTCTTATGTTTTCCTAAAGCATGTCAGGTGTGCAATTTTATAGCATATTTAAGTTACCAAGCTTCTGTTCGTTAAAATTTGTAACCATCCTCCCTATGCAAGTTTTCTCCATTTCATTTATTCGTGAGACGGATAACAATAGTTGGTCCTATACATCCTACATAATGCAACGCTGCTATGCTCGGCAAAAAAATCAATTTCCACCTTTTGTTCACAAGAGGACTAGCCAAAAAACGCCTCTGGTATAACTTCCTTTCTCATCAATGTATGAAAATTACTGCCTTCTCAACATTTAGATGGGGACTAAAAACACTTTACTACGGCCATTATTTCCATTTTTCAGGAGTATGCAATAAATATCAAAATATAAAGCTAGAAACTGTAACTGGAAAAACAAGAAATTCAATGACAAACACACATAAATGTGCAATTACAATTCAGAAGATATTTCATATAAATACTATATAATTGCATGAATAACTGGAAACTTTGAAAGAATGTTACTGTAACTCACCAACAGTGATATCACATCCACCAAAGAACTGGCCATCAATATAGAGCTGTGGGAATGTGGGCCAGCTAGAGTATTCCTTAAGTCCCTGGCGCAATGCATCATTCTCAAGTATGTTGACTGTTTCATACTGTGCATTTAAGGTGTTCAAAATCTGTACAAGAGAGTTGGAAAACCCACACTGTGGGAAGTCTTTGGTTCCTTTCATAAAAAGAACCACCTTGTGTGAGGAAATGAATGTGTCCAAAGCTTGCTTCAATTCTGGATTCAACGCTGCAAGAATACTAGGTTTAATGTCAAACTTGCATACGCTGATATACTTTGATCAAACCTTAAACCTCGACTACAAAGAATTGTGAAAAACTAAAGTAAAATATATATCACTGGTCAACCATATTTCTCTCACACTTAGCAGCAAAATAAATAGTACACACAACTGTAAATCTACAATCTTCTTCGCAGAAGCAGTGAAATTCTCACAGAAATTCAACAAATATAGCAAAAAACTGGTTCCATACTGTTGCATAATTGACCAATCTATGATGGAGACAATTCCTCAAACAGATTTTTACAAGTGCATGTTGCTGATCCCAATGTGTTCATGACCCAACAACAGACTACACTACTGAAAATCAGAAGTATTTACAATGATGCACATGTTCCCATATCAGAAATACATGTACCTACAGATGCTCTTTCTCAAAGCTACTATATACAAGGTTGCAATGCTTACATTTATAGCTATGCATGAACAACGTCCTATGCACTATTTACAACTTATTTAGTGCTTAAACATCTATTTAAGCCATATAATCAATTGGAAATAGGGGATGTTAGAATAATTAATTAGATCATAGTCTAAATAAGCATTGGTGAAAATATTAAATGTAATAAGTGATGGTGCAAATATTAGATGTGCACTTGTGGGATGGTTACATGTGTCACCACCTTTTGTCCTGTGGCCAATACTAAAAGAAGGGATAGCTCTTGTTTTAGTTATATATACCCTCATCTCTATGTACTTTTGTTACTACGTTGAATATAAGAAATTATATTTTTGCTATCATTTGGTTTCAAAGCAAGAACAAGAAGATTAGGGAAAAGTGAAACTTTTATTGAGTCTCAAGGACTCAAAGTTCTTGTAATTGAAAGAAGAACGAACAATTTCTATCTTCTTCGTATTTTTTTTCTAGATCTATATCTGCTTTGTTTAAATATTTTTTTGGAAGAGCTCCAAAGCATTCCAAAAATTACTTTAGAGGATAGAAAGCCATCAAAGACATACAAAGGAGGAAAGATTAATTCTAATTGCAAAAAGCACAAGTTTTCTTGTGGAAATATTTAGAGCTAAATTGATTGGGAAATAGATCAAAGGAAGAGTGAAAAGAAAAGAAAGAGGAGCACCATTGCACTTGATTTCTTCTTATTCACGTGTGCAAGCTGCAAACGGCACAATAATTTTATTATTTTCCTTCTTTTCTTTCTTTCCTAAGACAAGATCTGAAAAATAGACAAAATTACTTTTTTGCCCCCCAACAAAGTGGGGAATTTTTTGGAGATATTGCAGAGATTTTTTTTCCAGAAATCCATGAGTACCTTGCAGAAAGTGTTTCTCATCACATAGGGGTCTGATTCAAACAGTTCATGGCTGGAAAGAGGACTTCATGAGCTTTTTGAAAAGTGGTCACACTAAGAATTCTAAGTACTATCAAGGGAGATATTGCAATCTGAAGCTGACTTTGTGACCCTGATATTTGACTATTTTTTTATGCACGACCTATGAAAAAAATCATATCTTTTATTCCAAGTGAGAAAATCAAGTGCTATTTTGTATAGTTAAAAATTTAAAAAAAACTACTTAATTTTATTTTTTCAGATTTGTGACAAAGCAAGCAAATCAATAAACTTTTTAAACTCTACAAAACTATGCACTTTGCACATATGCAGTGTTCGATATATGCGGTGCCTCTAGTTCACGTTTACAAGTAAAATTGTCATGTTGAACTACTGAATCCAACACCTAACATTTCTACAACAACAGCGTTTGTAGCATCGTCCTTTTAAATCGCTAGGAAAAAAATAAGGATCCCAATTTCATTTTTACTTTTCCCTCCATTACCCATTTGTCACTATCGTTAGACGTAAATCTTGAAAGATTAAAATTCTGAGTATATTGGGAAGTTACGCCCGCATATAAGGATTTCTCTCAAAGCATGTGTCATTAATAGAACAAATCATTTTCACATATTGTCTGGTACCACGTGCCACTCTGCTCTCACATGCTTTAATGTCACTTTCACGTACCACCGAGTATATAGAAAGGATGAAATTATTCTACATAGCACCGGGAATATAGAAAAGTTGAGCATACCGAGAAGTTTAATATATCACTCTGATGGTATATAGAAAGTGAGACCTATTGGAGTAATAAGGAACCAATCCATCTCCCATAGATAGCTTTGTTCAAATCGCTAGAAATGGTCCCATATTTGTCTTGTTAGATTCACAACTTCTTCGTGGTGATAACTATGTTGCATGAAATACCAAGGTGAAAACTCACCTGGAATTTGAGGATATTTGGCTGATGTTGACGACACATACACCCAACATGCCACATACACTAACGAGTAGCATAAGTTTGATAAAACAAACCGGAAGTCAAAGTTGATCATAATGTTTAGCCATCTGAAATGCTACTTCAGAAAACACATCTAGGACAAACTCAACACCGTCTATGAGATTAAAAACCAAAATACCATTGTTCATCTACAAAGCCAGCTTCCCTATTTCAAGTTGAAGACAAGTGAAAAAGTTGAAAGGTTTTCATTGCGGGCCTTGCTCCAAGGTTCGGGCAAAGAAGAGTCAAATGTATCCCTAGTACCTATCATCCTAAGAGCACTACCCCCCACCTAAAAGATCTTTGTGACTACTCTGGATATTTCAAAGACAAAACCGAGTTTTCAAAAATTGGTTAATATGTTGCAACAAGAAGAATCAATGCACACAGCATAATCCAATGAAGAAGAACATGCATTTGCATCATGACAGAAGGGGAAAGGCCTAGGAAGGCTTCAAAACAATCCCCTAAAAATAACAATCAACAACACCAACAAGAGAGCAAACCTCATTCACAAAAGGTCTGTTTAATCTGAGAAAAGACAAGTCATGAACTGAAGAATTGTTGGTACAATGCATTTACACAGAGCTCATCCAACAACAAAAATTCCACACAACAGCTATCCACTCAAGGACATAAGCAACAACAACCACAATCCACACACATTTGGAAACAAAAGCATTCCTCATAGCATCATCATGTGAACATTGTAGAATATAATGATTCCTCGGATGAGGATTTTGTCTACACTACACAGACAACTGAGGAGATCCCTCCTCCAAATTCAATCTAGTATATGGATTCTGGTGCCACAAGGCACATAACTGAGCAAAAAGACTGGTTCACCACTTTGAGCCATTCATCATATTGTGATAATGTATCTCTTGGAGAGGACACATCATATAGTGTCCAAGGTACAGGTGACATTCCTTATCACTTGGTAATCATGGATGTCCAGTTACTAAGTCATATATGTTCCAGGCCTAACCAAAAATCTATTGTTTGTAAATCAAATGCTCAAGCACAACCTTTCAATTGAGTTTTAACAGAAAAATAATTATAAATTGTCTCATTCGAGACAAGTCTTGAAGCTTGAAAATTGTTACAAGAGCTTCTAGTGTAGCCATAAAGTTTCAGCTTGATGTTGTCCACAAAGACAATCAAACTCTAGTTGTCAAAGATGCAAACTCAACCAATCTATGGCACAGGAGATATGGACATTTGAGCTTTGGGTCCATGATTGCATTAAGCAAACACAACATGGTGCGAGGCCTTCCCTTAATTAAGAAGACCACTGAACTTTGCTCTAATTGTTTAGCTGAAAAAAACATAGAGCTCCATTTGGCACAAGCAAATATCAGGTAACTGGTCCATTGGCTCTAGTAGACACCCATTTTTACGGATATTTAACTCCTAGTGTCAGTGGATTTAAATATTTTCAGCTCTTTGTTGATGATTAATCACGCAAAATGTCGGTCCACTGCTCAAGGACCAAGGATCAAGCCTTCCAAGTATTCAAATAGTTCAAAACTCTAGTTGATCGACAATTTGATGGTCACATACATATCATTTGCTTATATCGTGAGGGGGAATACACCAACAATGAATTCTCTATATTTTTGAAGACCCATGGCGAATGCCATCAGCTAACTATTCCTTATACGCTCCAACAAAATGTTGTTGTTGAGTGATGCAATCATACCATTATTGAAATGATGCAATGCATGTTGAAAGATGCCCACATGGCACGTCCATATTGGACAGAAGTAGTTCACACAATAGTTTACTTATTGAATCGTGCACCCACCAAAGCTCTCGATGGGGTCACTCCAACAGAAGGATGCTCAGGGAATAAGCCTTCTCTCTCTCATCTTTGTGGTTGCAAAGCACATATGCACATTTCAAAGAATAAGAGGAAAAAGTTGGATGAAAAATCTTTAGAATGTATATTCCTTGGGTACAGTGAAGATTCGAAGGCCTACCAACTCATGGATCCTAAGACCAAGAAGTTATATATCAGCAAAGATGATGTATTTGATGAGAAAGGTGAGTCCAATCCACTCTCCAAACAAGAACCCGATACATGCATTAGTCATGTAAACATTTTTAATTTTGATGGTGATAGTGAGGATGAGGACAATAATGATGGTCAACATGTCCTCCAATTCCAACACCCACTAATATTGTTCAACAGATGCCCAAGTGGTATACAAGTACAATTCGAGATGCAAAATTGGATGGAGTTTCAGACACTTCCACTTCAGGGCCGAGGACTCATAGCATGGCTCATGAAGAGGTGAATTTGGCCCTTAGAGCACAGTTTCAGAATCATTTGAGCCATCAACGGTTTGTGCAGCTCAAGAGTCAAAACCTTGGAAAGAAACCATGGATGCATAGTATCAGTCACTGATGAAGAACAATACATGGCAGCGTGTTGATCTTCCAACAAGGAGAAACCTATTGGTTGCAAGTGGGTCTTTAAGACCAAACACAAAGTAGATAGTAGCATTGACAAGTACAAGGCAAGACTTGTAGCAGAGGGCTACACACAAAAAGAAGGCACTAACTATAAGGAGACTTTTGCTCCCACAACCAAGATAAAGACTATTAGAATGGTCTTTGCTATAGCTACTCAATTTGGATGGAAAGTCCATCAAATGGATGTAAAAAGTGTCTTCTTGAATGGAGATCTGCAAGAAGTCTACATGACCCAACCAAAGTATTTTGACACACTTGGTCAACAACAAAAGATATGTAGACTCATCAAGTCACTGTATGGTCTCAAGCAAGGTCCCCAAGCCTAGTATATCAAGATTGATGAGCGTCTCGTTCAGCATGGATTCCAACGGAGTCCATATCCTCCAAACCTCTACCTAAATGATCAAGGGGGGAGGTTGTGATTATAATTGTATATGTCGACGATCTAGTCATCACTGGTAGCTCAATGAAGATGATTGATGCAACAAAGAATGATCTTAAGCGATCATCTGACATGAAAAATCTTCGGATACTGCACTATTGTCTTGGTTTGGAGGTATGGCAAAAGGGACATCATGTATTTATATCTCAAAAGAAATATGCCAAGACAATGCTCGAGAAATTCCAAATAATGGATTATAAACCTATTGCAACACCCATACAAACAAGACATAAGTTGTTTCCTTCAAATCCATCACCACTAATAAATGCCACTCTCTATCGTCAATTGATTGGGAGCCTCATTTAATTAATTTACACTAGCCCAGATATCAACTATGTTGTCATTTATCTTTCAATATTCATGCTGGAACCAAAGGTGACTCATTGGAAAGCAGCAAAGCGAATATTGAGATATATTCAAGGTAGTTTGGAGCATGGCCTAGAATACAAGAAGAATGATAAGTTCTTGATAGGGTACACGGACACATATAATGTAGGCTCTAATGACAAAAAACTCACATCTACATTTGTTTTCTTTTTGGGATTTGGTCTTATCTCATGGGGGAGCAAGAAGCAGAACTTTGTTTTTCGATCTTCCACTGAGGCAAAATATCATGTAGCGACAGGGGTTGTCTGCAAAGCGACATGACTACATTGCATACTTGTAGGACTAGAAGCACCACAGATACATCCAATGATTTTATATTGTGAAAATAAAGGTGTTTGACAACTTGTTTGCAAACCAATGTTTCATGAGCGCATGAAGCACAACCAAGTTCAAATCCATTTCATATGCGAGCATGTTCAGCAACACATCACTTGAAATCAGTGTGCAGATGTCTTTATCAGGGCACTTACACGTGAGAAGTTTGTGGCATTCAAAATTTCTCTCTTGTACTCTTAAGACTATAATGAATTAATGGGGGAATGTTAGAATAACTAATTAGATCATAGTATAAATGAGTGTTGATGAAAATATTAAATTTAAAAAGTGTTGGTGAAAATATTAAATTTAAAAAGTGATGGTGCAAATATTAAATATGCACCTATAGGATAGACACGTGTCAAAAAAAATTTGTAAATGCCACCATTAGTGTGACCAATAAGAAAATGGGGGATAGCTCTTGTTTTAGCTATATACCCTCATCTCTATGTATTTTTTGTTATTATGTTGAATATACGAAACTATATTTTTGCTATCATTTTGGACTCCAACATTACAAAATCCAAGGTTTGGACATCCTGGAAGATGCCTGGGTTCCAAGACCTAGTTTGACACTTCACAACCTTGAGAAGCATGCCACAAAGGAAAAAGAATGACAATTCCAGACCTGAATTGTTTTTTCATGTTTAGGTGAACCAAACAGATGGATTTCAGTATGTTTTTGGATGTGAGTGGACTATGATGTCCAAATGCTATAGATCAAGTTTGAGCCCATTCAAACATCATATGGCCAAATTATAACAAAAAAAGTCGACTGAATCCTGTGCATTTGAGGGGTCAAACAAACGAATTTTGACATGAAACTTGGTGGGTACCTTGAGGACTGTGTTCGGATGTTGCATATCAAGTTTCAGTCCAATCTAGTATCATATGACTCAGTGATAGCCAAAATGGACTCTTTTCCCCATGTATTTGGGGGATCAAACAGATGAATGTTGAACTGAAACTTGGTGCGCAGGTGGGCTGGGGTGTCAAGGAGCTCTTTGTCCATTTTATAGCCATGTGACAAATTTATGGCTTCTGCACTCCTACCCCCTATTTTTTCCATTCTAGCTGTTACTTCGAGTTTCTTGGTCATTCTTGGATAGATCTTCTTAGAACTCAGCGGAATGGTTCCTTGACATGCAATAGCCCTGTGCATCAAACTCCATGGTCCCGTGATATTGTATGACTATGAAATATCCATAAAATGGTTTCTATACATGTAACATCCCTTTTTTCAAAATTAGAATAGTATTGTTATTAAAATAAAAGGTATTTTTAAATACTTAAAATTAATATTATTATGTCTTAGAATAATCTAGCCTAGAAACTACAGATTTCCTTCCAAAGTGGGTCACCACCCTAGGATAAACCCCTCAAGTGGGTCAATGACTTAGAAGGATTTTTTTCAATGTAGTTTGCCACTCTCCAAAGGGTCTTGAACAACCACGTCTCCCTCTTTGAACCTTGCAAACTATTGCACACCACTTGATGATGCCCTAAAAAACCACCAACTACTCAAATCTATCCTTTGCAACTTCTAAAATGAAGCTACCCAAATGAGGTTAAGGGTTTCCGTCCTCAACTTATGTTTCTAGTGAAAGTTGTCGTCTTCAATGGAGATAAGCCAAGCATTTTGTACTCAAACTCAAAATTCAATTCATCAAACATGGTACCCAAATGAACCTCATTTCCTTCTTTTATATCTTCTCTCCAAAAATCAATTCCATTACTTTCTAAATTAAGGGCCGACTTACATCGAATTAGAGGAGTCCCCTTCTTTATTACAAATCAATTTAGAAAGAAGTTTCCGACATGTTATTTTTTGACAACTAAGACATAAAACTACTTTATTTGAAGTATTTAAAAATACTTCTTATTTTAATAATAATAATATTCTAATTTTGAAAAAGGGAACATTACAGTCCACCCTTCCCAAATTTGCTTGCCCTCAAGCAAATTCAAGCTCCATTCTTCACTCCTTGTACCTTTCTGCAAATACCAAGATTCCAAATCAACCTCAAGGATTCTTTAGAGTGTGGGCAAACTTTAGCAACCTCTTCCACCCTTGCTGCAACAGCATACCCTTCATCCTTTGCTTGGGTTGAAAACAAAATCAGCTACTCCCACTCATGCTTGTCACGTGCCATGATCATTGTAACTTCCTTGGACATGTGCAAACTATGCACTATTTTACTCATAAGAGTCTTTTTATCAACACTCATATGGATTATTCCTATTTTTAAACCTGCACATAGAACATACATGTCAATGAAATCAAGAGCTCCATGTCCCACTCCTTCAACCGCTTCATCATGCCTAAAAAGCATGTTGCTCAACTCTCCTCCGATGTCATTCCGAAAATCAATCAATGGCTCATCCTGAAAAAGTTCGAAGGATGGTGCATGCTCCTCCACTTTGAGGTCTTCATATTCAACAAGTGAAGTCATGTTCGCCTTGGTTCCATCCATATTTTGTTGACAAATGCATGGAGCATTTCCCTGGTTCTTGCCAGAGTCACAAACACCATCAACTAGCTTCTTATTGATTGTTGTTCTAGAAATTCCAACAAGTTGAACATTAACATTACCATCCAGCAATTGGGCTTTAACCACAAAATTCTCTCCCCAATCTTGTAATTCTGACTTTCCTTCTTCCTTGGGCTCCTTTGTAGGGTTTTGGAATTCAAACCTTAACTTTTTCATTTTTTTTTCTTCCACCTAAACATTTTGTACATTCGAATCTATATCTCTCCCTTTGGAGGGCTCTTCATTTGCAATTTGCATGGTGGATTCCTCTATGGGCAGGTTGATCTTTTGTGGTGATGAAGTGTTCATCACTTATGTTGATCATTTTCCTTTTTCTATGAGAGACTCTAGAGGTTTAGGGCTTAACCCTACAAACTTCATCCATGCCTTGGGACCCATTGCCCTTCGTTCCCTCTGAGATTCTTGCATAGCTTGCAACATCTCTTCCATAGCTTCCAGTGTTGTCTTCATCTTTCTATCATTGTTTGACATGAAGCCAACTCAAATCTGAAAACACAAAAAAACTTGAAACTTTGACTAAAACCCTAGTTGTAAAAGGTACAGCCACTGATCTAGAGCTATATGGACTGAATCTGCCACATCCAATAGGATATGATTATCATACGGACATGCAATTTTTTTTATATATAAATTTATTTTATTCCTCCACAAGCTGTCAAAATCGTGGCTCTTATACCATTGTAATGTCCCTCCAAGGGCAAAAATTAGAACAAATAGAGTTTCCCAACAAAAACTAACAATAAATGCAATTTTCTGATTCTTATATCAAATTCTAACAAAAATTCAGAATCCTGAAAATACACATTTATGGCACCAATTGCAATATTTTATTATCAAAATACTTGCCAACAATTCCAAAATAATTACAACTCATAAAACACCTTCAAATCTGATTTTTGCATACAAGTGTAGGGCTCAAAAATCACAAATAAATACCAGATGATTATTTGACTGTAATTAAATCAAAATCTCCAATAATCTGCCCTAGAAACTGCATATTTTCTTCCCAAAGTGAGTCGCCACCCTAGGATAGACCCCTCAAGTGTGTCGTTGACCTAAAACGGTCTTGCAATGTAGTTCACCACCCTCCAAAGGGTCTTCAACAGCCACATCTCCCTATCTAAACCTTGCAAACTGTTGCACACCACTAGATGATGCCCTAGAAACCCAACAACTGCTCAAATCTGCCCTTTGCAAACCTCTAAAATGAAGCTGCCGAAATGAGGTTAAGGGTTTTTGTCCTTAATTTCTGGTTTCCAGCAAAGGTTGTCGTCTTCAATGGAGATAAGCCAAGCGTTTCATGCTCAAACTCAAAATTCAATTCATCAAACATGGTACCCAAAATGAACCTCATTTTCTTATTACTTTCTAAATTATGCACCGACTTACATCAAATTAGAGGAGTCTGCTTCTTTATTACAAATCAATTTGTAACAAAGTTGTCGACATGTTACTTTTTGGCAACTAAGACATTGTATTATTTTACTTTAAATATTTAAAAATACTTTTTATTTTAATAATATTGCAATTTGTGCCATAAATGTGTATTTCTAGAATTCTAAATTTTTGTTAGGGTTTGATATAAAACTCGGAAAAATTGCATTTATTGTTGGGGTTTGTTGGGAAACCCTATTTGTTCTAATTCTTCCCTAGGAGGGGCATTACAATGCACTGCTTGGCAACTAGTTGTTTTCCACTGTTTCTTGTCGTTTCCTCTAAAAGAGTATTTCAAATGACTGATACAAAAATTAAAATACAATGATTCAACAAAAACAAGATAGGTGCACAATATCCTTGTGAAGCATTTGCAAATTGTAGTAGCTACAATGCTCTAGCATTTACTAACAGAATATGATTATAATCCTAGGGTAACCTTTATAGGTAGCTACAAGAAAGTGATATGCCATGCTACACAACACAGTCATGTCAGCCTGTAGGTAGCAGGGGGAAAATATTCTCAACACTGAGGCTAAAAGCTAGTAGCCATTTTACTAAAAAATGAATAACGATGGGACAAAAAGGGAAAAAATGTCATGTATACAAAAAAAAACCAGGAAGAAGGGGATAAAACCAACATTACAATTTTTCTAAGGATCAAATGGATATCTAAGAGTATGCAGCACAACAATGGCTATCCCAAAATTATAGATATATGGTTGTGTCTCAGACACTATCATGAAATTAATATGGGTGCAGTAATCATAGAGATTCAATCACTCAAATCAATCTCAAGTAAATTATGTTAAGTGATTTGAACCAATGGGCCACTGCTGGAACCATTTAATTAAAATAAAATAGAACTTAAGGTTTTAGGGCCAGTTTTTGAATTAAGTACATTTTATAAAAATTGGGGACCTGCGGTCAAGAGTTGAACATACCATTCAATACGTGTTCCATTTAATTGTATAGCCCCAAAACAACATATAAATTTGATTTTTCTGCCTCCCCTGTCAATTGTTGCAAATATAGCTAAATATTTAAATGACAAAACTTTGGATTGGTTGTTGAAATCAATAATCTTATTGACAACATAGCTCAGTTGGAGAAAAAGGTAATTCAGTTGGAAAAAGAAACGCTTAAGATTAAAAAAGGTCTCCAACATCTCGTTCAGATGAGTAAATCAACCATCACGAATTATGTTTCAAACATCAATTTCCTCAAAGAAGCCTTCCAGGCAACGAAAGACGAACAGGCAGCTTTAAGAACGAGTAAAATACTGAAAAGTCGGGACAAAGGAAAGAAGTCTGAAATGGAGATAATAGGTCTGGACAACATGGAGAAGCACATCATCAACATGGCTGACAAATGGGAAGTGGTTCAAGCTCATATTGGCAAATAGTCCTCATCCTTGCTGTCTCCTTGTTGTGTTTCTTTGATCGCTGTTGATTTGTTGTAGTTTCTTTGTTTGTTGTCGGTTTGCTGTTGATCAACAGTGTTTTGCCAGTTTTTTATGCTTAGGTTTGTGGATAGCCTCTTTGTTTTTGGCAGGGCTTGTTGATGCCTATCTTTTGATAGATCCTTGTATAAGGGAAGGGACCCTTTCAAAACGCTCCTTTTACCTTTATCAACAAAAAAAAAAAAAAAATTGGATTGGTTGCACATAGGATCACTCTAATAATACACTGTAAATTATCAAAGAGTTCCATAATATTTTGCATTTTTGGTTTCATCCATATCATTCCAGCATTAGTATTGCAAGACAAATCATTAATTGCACCAACATAGTCCAGTTTGTAATTTAAATATTAGTGGTTTGTTAAATTTTCTATAATTTTAAAAATCCCTAACCTTGCATTTTCCTTCCCCACATTTATTTTCTTTATGGAATAATAGAAGATTGAGCAGAAAGAAAAACTCTGAGATTGAGACTACAAAGAATAAATAAATATATTTATATATGCGCACACACGCAAACATGTATGAAATTAAAACTGTGTTTAAGTTTTTGACCGACGTTTCGGTTCACAATCCATGAACCATCATCAGCGTAAGAGAATAAAAAATGCTTACCCTGATGATGGTTCATGGAATGTGAACCAAAACATCGGTCAAAAACTTAAACACAGTTTAATCCAGAAAAACTCTCTACTCTAATTCATGGACTGTGGAAATACTATTGCTTTAACATAAATGAAGTAGAATCAATATTAAATTCATTGATTGCTCTACACAAAATCTACAACATACTATTGTGTGCATCAACTAAATCTAAATAATTGACATCTAATCCACTGCTGAAATTTCGCACAATACAACATCTACGTAAAGAGTTGCATGACAACATACAACTACCCTGGCTGATCACAAGCTTTGTCCATGTCTCAAAAGCAAATCTTTTGGGATATTCTCAATGGTCGAAAGATTTTAGAAACTAATCAAGAAGACAAGCTTTATTGGGGTCATTTTTCCTTGGCAGAATATTCAGTGAATAAGGGATACTTAAAGGCTATTCAAATTCCCCCAGGAATAGTGTCTTCCATTCATTAGAATCACAACATATGAACCAATATTGTGTGGCCACAAATCTCTATATTTCAATGGATTATTATCCACCAAAACAAACAATTGACACAAGATAACCTTATTAAAAGAGCTATGTATGGCCCTTCTCAACATCCATTATGCTTTAATCACAATGAAGATGGCCTCCAACTATTCTTTCAGTGTCAATATTCTCAACGATTATGGGATGCTTGGCGAATTGTCATGTGGAAAACAGCTTCTTGGTATCCTTCAATTGAAGAAACTATAATCATTGGCAATGGCAACAGTTCAAATCAGTTACACTCAATGGATTATGGAGGAAGGGTTCCATTCATATTGCTTGGGCAATATGGAATGAACGAAACAATCATCTTTTTTAGAATAGATATCTACTTGTCAAAAGGCTATGGAAGGCAATTATACAAATGATTGAAGAGGATATGATAGGTAACCAAAAGTCCTGCCTAAAGATGAGAATTCCAAATGAAGAGATTAATATTATTAAAGACTACTTCCCCTTGCTTTGGCATGTAATTCAAGAATGTGAAGGTATACCCCTCTAAATTTTTGCAGTTATAACCTGATCAGTGTAGTCTTCACGCTGATGGAACCTCTAGAAGCAATCCAGGAGTAGCTAGATATGGTGGAATTATTCCAAATAGTAAAAAAAAAACTCTAAAAGTTTTTGGCCAAACTATTTGTTAGGTTTATGATCCAATTAGATTTATTGTTTAGTCTTATTTTAGTTTGTTTGTACGGGTTAGTTATACCCGTTAGTTGGTTGCCTTGAACCAACTTCCCATAAGCTTCTTTTAAAAGCTTCCCTGTGTACAAAAAATAAAACAAGTTTTTATAATAAATATTTTCGACCTTATTTTCAGCGTAGGATTAAAGGAGGAAAGAGAATTATTTTTATGTGCTTCAATTGAACCCTGTATAGCGTTGATGCAGAGAGAGGGAGGCTAGAAGTCGTGGGTGAATACCACCTTGGAGAATTTGTTAATCACTTCAAGAATGGTTCTCTAGTTATGCGTCTACTTGATTCAGATTCAGTTCAGATTAGTACAGTTATATTTCGAACAGTGATTGATGATGATTGATTGAACGAAGGAAGTCTCTGATGGATTACATAGGCTTGAGTTAAAATTTATAAGTCGCCTGCCATACAGATCTATAGGCCGTTGTGTGATACACCACTGAATGAACGACCGGTGACTGCATGAATGTTTATATATATATATATATATATATTCATTCAATGGTTTCAAGGGGGGACAAGAACAATGCCCAGAACACTGTTACCCGCTCTACCTCAAATCAAATAGAGAGTGCAGCCTAAACGACTCATGACCGACCTAACCTAATCAAGCATTTGCATCCATTGGCATTGGATCGAGCATCTCAAGTTGTTCAACTCAGCAAACATGACGTCCATAGTGAATGGATCCTACTTGCTTTGGCGTACAATGAAACGACAAAGGAAAAAGAGCCGATAAATGAAGATGCTATGTGGTTTTCTTTAACCTAAAATCAGTGGGCCCAACGAATGACAAAGGTGAACTATATATTTAATTTTCTTTTAAATATTCATCGAAACAATCAAAGTCAAATAACATTTGTTGCCAATTAAATAATTAAATTTGTTGAAGACAAGTTGGTCAATGATTTCTTTGTTAAATCCTTGTACATTTTAGTCAATTCTTTGGCTTTGTAGAAGGTGATAAAGGTTTCAGAGAATCTTTGTAATGGAAGCTATTTTTAAAGGTAAAGGCAAAACCTCAAATAGCATTCATTTTTCTTGATTTGTTCTTTTAGCATCATGGCTAAAATTGTTGGTCTCATATCTGAAAACAGAAAATTGTCACCTAAAAACTATAAAGAATGGAGTAGAAACACATAGAACACCCTCATATTTAATGATTTGTGAAAAATTACTAAGCAAGAGACCACACCAACTAAAACGACGAAACTGGTTGAATATCAAAAACATGATAAGCGTGCACTCACCTTAAAATCATTTTGCACTAAACAAGTTATCAATCATATTGAGGCAGTTAAAATTGATGCATGCAAAGCATTGTTGTCAATCAGACTTGCACACCTGTGAAGGTAGTTTTAGTTCTTCACAGTCTACTGAGACATGAAAACAATTTACATTGTGGATGACCTAATCAGTAGATTGAATCTCTAGATTCTAAAGGCTAGCTCCCTTTGGTGTATCAATTAGGATCTTTGCTCTACGCTACAAACTACCGAGAAAAGAGAGAAACTTGAACGAAAATCCTACCTAATGAAGGTGATATACCTGTATTTTTTTATTGATCCACTCAATTTGAGCTCCTAAGAACACTGATTTAGACAAAAAAAGCGCTGAACTTTCAACTCCAATTGACCAATATGCATAAGTATTTCACGAAAAGGTTTTATCTGGTGATCCAAGCTTGAGGAAAATGAAAGAATAGGCCTAATTTAAGGCACTAACCAGCGACTTATATCCACTGTAAACTTAGCCAAGAGACATCAAATACAGAACATGACCTGCATAAACTGATCAACTATGATGCTAGATAAGAATCAAGACTTGACAAAGAAGAGAAATTCTATCACTTATGCAAATCACTGATATGAATACACTATATCAGCATTCTGAAAAATAAAAATAGTCCTATTAATCTGAAAAAAAGTTACAAACTCAGTCTTTGACAGAATTTGATCTTGCCAAAAGAGGGATACCATTCAAGGCTGAAAAGTTGACTTATATAGAAAAATATACAACCAAGAGGTTAGCGTTGAAAATAGAAGAGGACAACTCCCACTTCAGCGCAAGTCCAATTTGTGTTATCACAGCATTCTAAATTTGTCGTTTTCTTTCCATGAAAACTCTTTTGCGTTGAAAAATGGATGGTGAGCTCAAGCTTGGGCTGTTCTTTTTCGTGCATGAAATCTACGCCAACTTTGGATGTCTTGACTTAAGCTTGAACTGATTTGAAGCTGAGTTGGAACATTTGAAAGGCTTTCCTTTGCATGAAATCAACGAGTAGATGTGGCACTTGATAACCAATCAACTCTATAAATTAAGAAAAGTCAACTCCACATCCGAAATTGAACTCTGCTTGAACTGCTAGAACGTTTGAAAGGCTCGGATTAACAAGAGTGCATGCATGAAATTTATGTTAAGCTCTCCAACATTAAGCTCCTTGAGTCCATGCAAACAAATCTCTGTTTTTAGAACTGAAAGTGTCGTGTTTGAAACGGTTACACGTCTTGGACGTGTCTAATCCTGTTTGGACCACTTTGCATGATGTAGAATGCGTTAATCTGTTTATTGGTTGTTGAAATCTCTTGCATTTTGTTTCTGTTCTTCATTTTTTTGTATTACCTGTTGTTTGTTTTTTGTCTTCGGACAAATTGTCCCTATCTATTTCCTTGATCCAATATTTCTCTCGAACATTTCTCTTTGTGCGTTTTCCTGCGGACATTTTCCTTTGGCTTGTCTTTCGGACCTTGCTTCTGTTCTTTCCCTTCGGGCTTATTACCCGTAGCTTTTCCCTTGGCAAACATTTTGAAGGAATTCTTTCGGACAATTTGTTCGAAAGAATTCTTTCGGACTTTTTTGCCGTTTGAATTGTTTCGGGCACATCTCCTTGTTTATTCCCTCGGACAAAAAGTCCGAAAGAATTAGGTCTTCAGCTTTTCCTTTGTCATTTTCTCTTTCCGACTTTTTCGCCATTTGAATTGTTTTGGGCCCATCTCCTTGTTTATTCCCTCGGATCGGCTTTTCCTTTGTCATTTTCTCATGGACAAATTGTCCACGGGAATTGTCTCTCGAGCTTTTCTTTTGGCCTTCCCAAATTACCCTTCGCACTTTTGAAATTGCCCTTCGGGCTTTTTGACAAGCCCTTCGGGACTGTTGTAAATGGTCCTTTGACAAGAAAAAGATCCTTTCAGCAAAATTGTATGGTCCACTTGCCCTTCGAATTTTCGAAATTGCCCTTCTGGCTTTTTTGAAACGTCCTTTTCCGAAGAATGAACCCTTTCATATTTTCTGTTTTGAACTTTCCCGAAGGGCAAATACCCTTCGGGATTTTTGAATGAACCTTCCCGAAGGGCACATACCCTTTGGGATTCTTGCAAATGAACTTTCCCAAAGGGAAAGTGACCCTTCGGGTTTTTGTCTTTATCTCTTTCCCGCGGACAAATTGTCCGTGGGGATCCAAATCTTCGAACTTTCTTTCGCGAGTCTTTTTGTCCATTTCCTTCTGTCGAGCCCTTCCTCTCAGACAAAAAGTCCGAAGGAATTAGGTCATTGGGCTTTTGTCACTATCCGAAGGAATTCTATGTCAGGCTCTTCCTCTCAGACAATTCCTTCGGACAAAAAATCTGAAGGAATTAGGTCCTCGGGCTATTGTCACTGCCCTTCGGGCTTTTGAATTTCGCAATGGACCCTTTTCTTTGAAAATGCCGTTCGGGCTTATGAAATGGTCCCTTCGGAAATATTGAAGCAGTCCTTCGGCCCTCTGAATTGCCCTTTTTCGAAGGGCATATACCCTTCGACAAAGTTGGAAAGGAACTTCGGGAAAATGAACAAGCCCTTCGGAATTTTGCCAATGCCCTTCCGACTTTTGCCAATGGTCCTTTGCTGACGAAAAGAACCCCTCGGAAAGGAAAGAACCCTTCGGCAAAATGAAATGAACTTCGGGCTTTCCTTCTATCCCTTCAGACAAATTGACAAGCCCTTCGGATAAATTGACACGGTCCACCTTGCCAATATGTACCCTTTAGGAAAATTGTTGAAAATAGGCCCTTTTTTGAAAGGAAGGAGCCCTTCAGAAAAACTGCAAAAAAACCAATTTCTGCCACTGCTTCAAAAAAGGCATGTTTATGCAAAGTTCCGAATAAGAGAGGTGACAATTTGACCTGCAGGGTCAAAATTGTCAACATTTTGGTGACTCAACTGGTATTCACAATTGGATCAATCCCTGCAATGACAAGGATTCAGAAAAGGGTGTGCAGACAACAATCTGTACTTTAAATCAGAAGGTAAGCATATGCTAATTATAGTTGTCTATGTAGATGATATTATCTTTAGAGGTGGCAATAGTAACATGTGCAAAGAATTTGCCACACAAATGCAAAATGAATTTGAAATGTCTATGCTGGAAGAACTCTCTTTCTTTCTTAGACTACAGATTTCACAAACTAGTGATGGGATATTCATATCTCAAACCAAGTATGTGAAGGAGATGCTTAAGAAATTTGGCATGGAGGACAGCAGACTAGTTAGTACTCCTATGATAACTAGATGCAAGTTGAGCAAAGAAGATGAGTCCCCTGATGTGAACAATACATTGTATAGATCAATGATAGGCAGCTTGTTGTACTTAACAGCATCAAGACCGAACATCATGCAGGCCGTGTGCATGGTTGCAAGATTTCAAGCAGCCCCCAAGGAATCACATGTCAATGCTGTGAAAAGAATTTTCAGATACATCAAAAGCACAGTTGACTATGGTCTATGGTACCCTACAAGTGAAGATTTCAAATTGATTGCATATGCAAATGCTAATTGGGCAGGAAGTGTGGATCACAGGGGAAGCACTAGTGGTGGTGCATTCTTCCTTGGAAACAGACTTGTGTCATCGCTGAGCAAAAAGCAAGAATCAATTACACTTTCTACAGCAGAATCAGAGTATGTCATAGCAACAGCGTGTTGCACCCAAGTCTTATGGATGAAGCAAACTCTCAGAGACATCAAAGTAGAGTACAAAGAACCTATCTCTATCTTCTGCGATAACTCAAGTGCCATAAACATATCCGAGAATCCAGTGATGCACTCCAAAACCAAGCATATATCCATCAAATATCACTTTCTAAAAGAAAAGGTTGCTGAACAAGAGGTCAAAATTGAGTATGTTCCGACAAAGGACCAAATTGCAGACATATTTACCAAGCCTCTTCCCAAGGAGCAATTTGAGTATCTAAGAGAGAAGTTTAGAGTAGTGGCTCCCACACCACATCACTAACTTTTAGTGATAGGGCATGAATCCAAGGGAAGTATTTAAGGAACATTATTAACTCTGGGATTAAGAGAAAACGCAGTTTGGTGAGAAAACTGTAGTTCCTTTGCAATTTGATGACAAAGGTATGTTGGCTCTAGCTTATTATCCCTGTCTATACAGAGATGTCAATTCTTGATTGGTCTTTTAGACCAATGCTATATACATGCTCATCTAAAGAATCATGGAGTCAAAAGAGCTACATCTGAAGAGCTTGTGTAGAAACTTAGGTAGATATGCCATTGCCTAAGGGGGAGTCCTTCACAAAGTGCTCTAACCAGCCAAGTCCGAGGATCAGAACAGCCAAACTAACAGTGAATGTTATGGCAAGGACTCTTTGTCATTAATGTCAAAGGGGGAGAAAGAAGCAGAATGAAAGGAGGAGCAAGCAGAATGGAGATAAGAAGAGTTGAGGCATTCTGATAATGTTTTGCCATCAATGACAAAGGGGAAGATTGTTGAAAATAGTCATTAATGTTTGTGATATTGTCATTGATGTCAAAGGAAGCAGGTGTTATTCTGCATTAATGCCAAAGGATGAGTTGAACAGACTTGCAGTGTTAATTGGATTTCTCCAATGCCTTTACTTCACAATCTTGTCAAGTCAAGTTGGATGAAAAGTCCGAATGGGTCAAGCCAAGCAATGAAAATTGGAGTTTCGACATAACTTAACTTCCCTTTATTTCTCAAGTCAAGCAATGGGAAAAGTCTGAAATGGTCTAAAGAAGAAGTAACAGGGGTTTCGGGAGCATCTTACTTCTCTTATGATTATAAGCTAAGCAATGTGGGAAACCCGAAAGGGTCCAGTGAAGAGGTGATCGGGGATTTACAAGCATGTTACTTCTTTATGTTGATAAGCTAAGGTAAAAACCCAAAAGGGTCTAGATTAAGTAATCGGGATTTTGAAGAGGGACTACTTCTCTCAAGTTGATAAGTCAAGTAATGTCAAAAACCCGAAAGGGTCTAGAAGAGGCAATCGGGATTTCTAAGTGGCTTTACTTCTCGTACGTACATAAGTCAAGAAGGATGGAAAACCCGAAATAGTCTTGAAGAATTCTTTCAAAAAAAGTGGCAAGGACAATTCTTTCGGAAAAATTGTCAAGTCCTTTTCGAAAAATTGTCCCTTAACAAAAATCCGAAGGGTACATTCAAAACGCTGAAGGACACCTTGAAGAAAGCCGAAGGGTATGTGAACCCTTTGAAGAAGGCTGAAGGACACTTTGAGGAAAGCCGAAGGGTAAGTCGAAAAGTCCAAAGGGTATATGAACCCTTCCAAAGTCCCCAAAGGGCACCTTTCAGAAAACCCGAAGGCAAGAGGACCTTCGGAAGAAAAGCTGAAGGGTAGTTTTGAAAGAGCCCGAAGGGCAAGTGCACCGTTGTAAAAAACCCGAAGGGTAACTTTGGAGAAAGGTCCTAAGAGAAAAGACTCAGACAAAAAGTCCAAAGAAATGTCTCGAACAAAAAATCCGAAGAAATTCAGAAAACGAGCCCAAAGACCCAAAAGAGAGACGGGCAAAAAGTCCAAAGAAAAGAAAGCTCGAAGGAGAGAGATAAGCTCGGGAAAATAGCCCGAGAAAGAGAAGAGGCCGAGAAAGAAGATGAAGAAGATGAGCTTGATAGAAAGACCCTGAATAGAAAAAGCCAAAAGGAGAGAAAGCTCGAATAGAAAGGAGCAAAAGCAAACCAAGAGAATATCGAGACACGAGATAAAAATCGATGGTTCCTGAACAGGGAAAACAACGGACAACTCAAAATAGATGGTGACTGGCGCTAAAGACAAAATGAGTAAATCCTCGATTAAAGACAAGACCAGGCAAACGGTGAGCTCAAAAAGGTCTACACGGGGCTTGAGACTGATCGATTCAACCAATCAATCTTCGATTGGGGAAGCTGTGCATTTATGAGATAAACTAAGCAATCGTCAAATGAACAAAAGGGATTTGACCATTGCAAAGTGACGCATAAACTGAGGCACGAGAAACATGCAAGTAGAAGCCATCTTTAATGAGAACCGGTTCAATGCAGCTGGGTGTAAACGCAAGGAGAAGATGAAAAACCCTAAAAGGTCGTTGAATATAAACGACTTCAAGAGGACTTTGTGGTTTGTTGTCACTATTGCTACTGCGTTTTTAAGTGTGAGAAAAAATGATAAAAGGAAATATGCAGACAGAGTAAAACACAGAGAAGAAGGGGAATGAAGTTATCTAAATAAAGCATAACCAGATGTATGCAGATACAGAGTGAGAGACATGCAGACATAGATTAAGCAAGCAGGGAAATAAAGCACACAGACAATGAGAAAGTGAGCAGTTACAGATTAAACTTGTAACAAAGAACATTGAACTGGATTCACTTGTGAATCCATCTTGTACACTGGAGTTATAGCTCCATAGTTCAAGTAGGTTGGTGCCTACATACAAACTGGGTTGGTGCTTAGTAAGGAGATTGATGTCTCCTAAGGATTGGTGTCCGTGAATGTAACTAGTGAGGTTTGTCAGTAAGGCATTTTATTATGAAGTTGGATTAGAATAGTAGATTCTAGCAGCTAATTCTCACTGTGGTTTTTTCCTTTGGATTTTCCACGTAAAATCTGATGTTATGTGTTTCTGTGTGTGTGATTTCTGCATTTGTTCTTTGATTTACACATGAATTTACATTTTCTGTAAAAGGTTCTAAACGGACTAGTTTTAGATCATCTACTGATTCACCCCCCCTCAGTAGATAGGTGTGTTCAACACCCGACTTGTCATGTTCTGCCGACAGACTTGTTCCTATCACGTCATCGATTTCCGACATACCTTGAAACGTCGACGTTGTGTAAAAAAAAAGTAAATGAAAGATCACAACAGAATGCGAAGGGTCACATCAGAATACGAAGGATCAAATGACGAAAGGTCAGAACGTGAAGGGTCAATCCAATCCCTCCTATCTCTTTCAATAGGAAAATGGCATTTGTACAAGAAGTTTTTTAGGGGAGGCATGTTAAAGAGGAGAAGAACAGGGAAATTGTTTTAGTCCAGGAGGGGCCATATGAGGGCCTAGATCTTCTTCATGTATGGTAATAAGCATGTACAAGCATGAGTGAGAGTGTGAATGTGAGTGCATTTTGCTCTTTGTAACACGTCATTGAAAGCAATACAAATGGTGAGTTGAAATGTGTCAAGTCTATATAGTGTGATTATGTGTGTATCCATGTTGGAGTGTAAAAAACTAGCAACACAAGGGTAAAAGGTTGTTCTTAAGTGGATACCTTGCCTTGTGCTTGCACCAATTGGTATCAGGGCAAGGTCTTTCGTTGTTGGGTTGAGTGTGTGAGGCTCTTGTGTGAGTCAATTACAGGCTGTAAAAAAGAAGTTTGCTTGAGGTAGCTACAAGTTGGGAAAAAGAAGCTTGCATAGCAGTAAAGATGAGTTTGTTGCAGGTGTAAAATAAGTCCTGCAAGCGTTGGGGAAATGTGGGGCTCTTGTTTTTCAGTCTATTGCAGGGTGTTAAAGAGAAGTTTGCTTGTTGAAGAGATAGAGCAAACAAAGGAGGAAGAGCACCAAAGGTGGAAGACTTGACAAAGATGTTGAAAGAATTCCAAGCAAGATTGGAAATGATGGAGATTGCACAAAGTGGAGATGTTGCCGCTGTAAGTGAAGATAATGAAGAAGAGATGATGACAGGATGGTTGTCGCTATAAGCAAGGTTGGATGCTTTAGAGAAAGTCCAAGCAAGCAAAAGAAGAGATTTCAACCAAGAAAAGAGACCAACAAAGGTCATGGTGAAGGAAAGGGGTAAGCCCACTAAAAATGTTATTTTGTTATGTGGTAAAGAGAGCCTTGATAAGCTCATAAAATGGGTAGTTGAGTTAGAGAATTTATTTGTAGAGGATAATATTGAAGACCTCATGAGGGTAAACGCTGTAAGTAAGAGACTATGTGGACATGCAGTTGTATATTGGAGAGATCTCCAAGCAAGGAGACGAAAGGAAAGCAGAAAGTGAATAGTTGGGAACATATGGTGTCCAAACTGACGGGTCGTTTTGTGCACCCAAAATTGCAAAAAGAGTGGATGATGAAGCTTCATATCTTGAGGCTTGAAAGAGAAGATAAGAAGAAAAAGATTGCCATGAAAGGCAAAATGAGAGGGAAGTTTCCATGTGAGCAGCTCAAGTCTACTTTGAGAAGTAGAAAGGAGAAACATATGAATGAGGAGAAGAAGGTTGTCTTGAAAGACAACAAGAGAGTGAGGCTTCCATGTGAGAAGACCAAATCTGATTTTCAAAACAGCAAGGAGAAAGAAGTTTGTAAGCAGCCCATAGGGGAAGAAGTCCTCATGAAGAAGGATGTAGATATGATAGTAGTTGAACTGGAATAAGGAGACCAATTTTTGAAGATGGTAAGAAGTTTGTGGTATCCCATAAGTGGTAAGAGGCAGAATCATCCTTGGTGAATGAAGATAATGCGTTTGTCTTTTCTATTTTGGAGGGAAGAAGGGTTGAGGACAACTAGAAAGCTACAAGATTCCATAAAGGAAACAATAGAGGTGAAAAAAAAGAGCAGATGTGAAGAGTTGCAGGTATCCATGAAGGAAACAATAGAGATGGTTAATGTGCAAGTTAATGCACATAAGGAGAGTGTGGCTAAAGACCAACCATGTGAAAGAAAAGAAAATGGAAAGAAGAATAAGAAGAGAACAGTCATAGAGGTTGTTGAAAATCGGCCTTTATGAGTCTATCTTGAGGGACAAATTTGCGAGGAGAATGTGAGTAGTATAGACAAATTGGACAGCATGTCCTTGAGGTGTGATGAAGAGCTGGAAAAAATGATTGTGGGAACTCTTGATTCCCTTAATATGCTTGTTCAATGTGCTGGTCCAACAAAGAAGAATATGAAGATAGTGGACATTGTTCTACTAAGAAGATTGAAGGATGCTAATAGCGTGGCACGCGTGGAAGCAAACCACATAGATGTTGGAGAAAAGACTCTTATAAATCAAGATATGCATTGTTCTCATACAGACAAGGAGTGTGCAAGGTTCTTTGCACATGGCATGGAAGTGGCTAAGGAAGGAGAAATCAATCAGCGTAGTGCTAATATAAAGAATTTGAGAAATGAAGAAGGAAAAGAGCAAATGGTTTATGAATCAACTAATAGAAGTGAAGAAGAGTTGTCAAAAGGTTAGCTGAGCACTGTTCTGAGGAGAAAGCAGAGTGGAAGAGGCTTTGAGGAGACCCAGCTTGGTGGAAATCAAGCTAATAGTATGAAGATGAAGGAAGCACCTATGGGGACTGTTAAGTCTCATGTTTTTAAACTAATTTGTGACTATAACCAATATGCAATTGTAGAGAAAGAAAGAAAGAAAGAAGGCATTCAAAGAGACCATCCAAGGTGAAGTGAGTGAACCGCTTGAGTTCACAAAATATGAAGAGAAGCAATTGATTTGTATATCAACCAAAACATGTGAAAAAGAAGTGAAGGAAGAAAAAGAGTCTTTTAAGACTTATAAATGAGGGAGCCACAAGCAAGATGATGGTGGCAAAAGAGGTGATGGCAGCCATGAGAGAAGAGGAGCTGCAAATAGCGAAGAGTGATCGAAAGAAGAATCCAACGGCAAGTCAGATAGTGACTGAACAATGCCAAGAAGGCTTTTGGAAGAGGTGGTCAATCATTGGTGGGTTTAAGCCCACAAGGGAGAGTAAGACACAAGAACAAGCATCTTCATGTAGGTGGTTGGATGAAGGTGGGTTTCAGCCCACCAGAGGATGGCAAGAAAAGATAAGCCTTTGGCGGAGGAGGACGAATTATGGTGGGTCTATTCTCACAAAGAGGGAAAGAAAGAGCAAAGATAAGGAGAGGACAAAATTGAAACCAGCAAGAGGGAGTTGTAAGTGGAAGAGAAAAAGAGAAAAACAACTTAAGTACTTGGTGTGCTAGAAGGGAATGCCATGGCCATCATGCTTCATGGTCGAAATATTGGTTTTACCACTTATTCCATCGATGTGAGCAGGAACTCACATTTTAAAAAACCTTAGATGTCTAATGCAAGAGCATCCAAGGGTTCGTACAATCTTGCATCAACCAAAAACAGAGTGGTGTGTTTGTGTGTTTTTCTTGTTTGTTTGGTGGTTTTTTTTACTTAAAGAAGTTGTTGAATGTTAGATCATAGCACAAGCACTTGTCCATTGTGTAGACCAAGTCGAAGCGATGAACTTTCATATTTAACACTTAGCCCAAAAAGTTCATCTTGAGTCTCATAAATCAAGTTCTCGAAACCATGTCGAATGTCGACGTTCCTCATGGAATCAAACTGACCAATTGACTTGTTCCCGAAACCCTGTCGGATGCCGACGTCCTCATGGAACCAAATCAATCGATTGACATGTTCCCAGACCGCTTTGGTTCCCGACTCGCCCTGTTTTGCTGACTCAGCCAACAAACTTGTTCCTTGCACAATTGCGATTCCCGACTTGTCCTATTCCACCGACTTAGCTAACAAACTTGTTCCTATCATGTTGTTGGTTTCCAACATGCCTTAAAACGTCGACGTTGTGCAAAAAACAAAGGATGAATGGTCACAACAAAATGTGAAGGGTCACAACAGAATACAAAGGATTAGAAGATGAAGGGTCAAAATGTGAAGGGTCAGTCCATACCCTCCTATCTCTTTAAATAGAAAATTGGCATTTGTACAAGGGAGTTTTTTTAGGAGGGGTGAGTTAGAGAGGACCATAACTCTTCAAAATCATAACAGAAAATTGTTTCAGTCCAAGAGGGATTGTATGAGGGTCTAGATCTTCATGTATGGTAATAAGCCTATATGGGCATGTGTGCGAGTGTGAATGTGAGTCTTCATTCTATTCTTTGTGAGTTGAAATGTATCAAGACTAAATAGTGTGCTCATGTGTGTGTCCATGGTGGAATCTAAAAACCTAGCAACACAGGCGTCAAAGGTTGTCCTTCAATGGATACCCTACCTTGTGCTTGCACTAGTACACCCGTACATATATGGGCATTTTTAGAAATCTAAGAAAAATTGATAAGCGAACTCTTGGAAGCCGATATCATCATCCGTAGTAAAAGCCCATGTGTTGCTCCAATGGTCCTAACTAGGAAGAAGGATGAGTCATATATCCGATGGGGTTGGCTATGATCCGTTGCTAGCTAACCATTCCCCTTTCCAATCAACAAGAGTTGCTTTGAGCCTTAGTCAAGTGAAAGAGGAGTTACAGACAGATTGATTGCCTTGATATGCCTAATGGAGCATAAATGGGAGGTATAGACTTTGTATTGATCATAGGGCCTTGAACAAAATCACAGTTAAAAATAAATTTCCTATGCCAAGAATTGATGATATGCTTGATGAGTTGTATGGGGTAAAGTATTTCTAAGAGATAGATCTCAGGTCTAGATACTATCAAATACCAATTCAGATTCAAAACCCAAAGAAGACTACATTCATAACTCATTAGGGGCACTACCAATTTAGGGTCATGCCTTTTGGTCTTACCAATGATCTAGCTACGTTTCAAGCACTAATGAAGAAGGTATTCAATAAATTCCTACGTAAGTTTGTCCTTGTATTTTTCAATGATATTCTTGTTTACAGCAATTCATTGGGGTCTCATATTTAGCATCTAGACATTGTGTTGGATATCTTAGCTACAGAGAAATTGTATGCCAAGGCCTCTAAGTGTGAATTTGTTAAGGCATTTTTGGAATATCTTGGTCATATTATTTCTGCTGAGGGGTTGCACACTAACCCTACAACAATCATGGCCATATGTGATTGCCTTGTGCCCAAGACTTTTGAAAAACTTCATGGTTTATTAGGCTTTGTAGGATTCTAAAGCTGGTTTGTAAGGAGCTTCTCCACAATCACCCATCTTTCGTTGCACCCTACCAAGAAGGATGCCTTCAAGTGGTCCCTGAGGCACAAAAATCGTTTGAGGATCTCAAACAAGCTCTTGTCTCTACTCTAGTTTTAGCAACTCTGGATTTCTCTAAGTCCTTTGTCATTGAATGTGATGCTTATGGATCTAGACTTGGTTCAATGCTTTCTCAGGACGACCATCCCATTGCATTTGAAAGTAGGAAATTGAATGATAGGGTAACGTTGGATGTCAACATATAGCAAGGAGATGTTAGCCATCCTACACGAAGTAGACAAATGGTGTCAGTTTCTCATGTGGGCAATTTTTTACTAAAACTCACCATCTCAACATTAAGCACTTCTTGACTCAGAACCATAACCAAGGATCAAAAGAAGTGAATTGATAGCCTAAAAGCCTATGACTTTGACAGCTTTTATAAGGAAGGGAAGGAGAATGTGGTGGTGGATGCACTATCACGCATAGAGAAATCCCCTGTCTTTCATGCCATCTCCATCAGTCAACCTGCTTGGATACAAGATCTACTACAAGACTACTCAACTCACCCTGTCGCAATCAAGCTCATACAAGACATTAAAGAGGGGAAAAAGGTAAAGCTTGGTCTATGGGGAATGGCATCAGATTTTTTAAAGGACACATTTACTTGAGGAAGGAATCCCCCCTCGTTCAGAAGGCATTTGAGCATGAACATGAATCTCCATCTATAGACAATGTTGGATTCCCAAAAACATCACCTCTAGTTTTTTCTATCAAAACATGAAGGCAAACATTCTGCAAATTTTAGCTACGTGCAACACATGCCAACGGAATAAGATCAAGTGAAATATCCCCAAATGGGAATATTGCTAAATACCAACTTTTATGACAAGATCACTTTCTAAATGAACCTAGGACACTAAAATTTCAGATTTCCACACTTATGATCGACTTAACCACATACTAGACTCCCACAAATAAAATTGTTACTCTTAACACCTATTGGAATACACTCATACAAGAGTTGTATGTCACTGATTACAACACCAAGATATAACTGAAATATTAATTAAAACCAAGGGGTTGATTACAATGAATACACTTGAAGGATACATAAGACTAGAACAATTACTCCTGATAACTCCTTACAATAATACATTGAACAGCTCATAACAACCCATACATTAATAGATACCACAACTCATGACCACTCCTACAACAATAAATAACACCAATATCTGACACATATTATATTGAACAATACATATAAGTTGAATACAATAATTCCTTACAACCAACGTAATTCCTGCAGAAGTAGCAACTCTGTTGAAGCTCCAATGTGGTTCTTGAATGCAACCACCATCAACCAGCTAGGGAGGATCTCACACCACCAAAACTAACAATTTTGGATATGCTATAAAGCCCAATTGTGATCCCTGAGTGAAATCACCATCAACCAACTAGGGAGCATATCTCACCACCGAAACCAACCATCAACACTCCATGGATTTAATCCTAGGAGAGGAAGAATTGAACACAAGTTCAAATTCTGAAAATAAGGGGGGTTTTATGATTTTCAAAAAATGCATTTACAAATGAGAAGCTTCATACTTATAGAAATCAAAAATGAGTAAGAGAGATGGAAGAATGAAAGAGAGCGAAAATGGGGCGTAGCATTTCACATGGAGGGACAAATTGCCAATGATGACAAGCTTGTCACCATGTGCAAGAGACAAAATCATCTCCTCCTCCCATGCCTTCATAATGGCACCTATCTCTCCCATGTGAAAGAGAATAAATTATGGGAACTTGCCATCATTCACTCATGTGCCCACATGCCTTCAAGAGGGTCCCCAACCTCCTTTTGACTTCTCCACACACACATCATGAAGTCCACAAGAAAATGCGCCATGTTTCTCCTTTTGTCTTTTTCCTCCAAGGACAAAATCATGTGGTCAATAAAGTAATTTGACTTGTCCCCTTAGTGGAGTGGTACGCCCCACTCCATGCACATGCACTTGACCCCATGTGAGGGCCCCCATGGGCCATGCCACCTCATCCACAAGCCACCTCACTTGCTACATCATCAATTGCATCACTTACCACATCACCATGAATAGTGATAATGAATAGAGACACATGAATAGTAAATAGTGATAGCGAGTAGTGTTGAAAAAATATTGGAATTGGCCAATTTTTTCACAACATCAAATTTATTGAAAAGGGGGCATGACAAATCCTCCCTTCCCAAAATTGTTTGCCCTCAAGCAATTGCAAATCAGAAGTTTCCAGGATCATCATGCCAAAGTGATGAATCATATTGTAATGCCCATATAACCTGGATCTTGTACCTGTCAAGTGAGACAATTTCTGCCAAAAACCACTGCAAGATACTCTCCTTGACATCCAAAACATCCTTGTGCAACCCATGTAATTTGATCACCTCTTTGAAAAATAGCTTGCCCTCATGATAATAAATATCAAATAAATGTACATAACTCTCAACATCATAAATGCAAACCTTCAGAAGATCCATGATGCGATGCATGACTATACTTTACCTCTTTAAATTGGATCAAGCAATGAAAATGTAATGGTGCTAACTCCTCTCCTCTGAATGTTACCAAGATCCCAAGCAAAACTCAAGATCTCTTCACCGTGCTTCTGTTGTACCACTCTAATTTGCACAAGAACCTTCTCCCATAAGAATCTCTCTGTAGACCATTTATAAGCCTGGATGTCCCCCTAGTGGTGCATCATGTAAAGCTCCCAAAATATTCTCATTTACTTTGGATTCACAAACAAGGAAAATTATGTTTTTACCCATTACTGCAAATCTATTGTTTCCCACATTCTCATCAAGGAGGTTAGTAAAAAACGTGTTTTTAACATATCCCTCCATAATAGAGACCTCCAATTGGTATAAATAACCAAAGAATATAGAGTATGCATCCTAGAAAGAACATCACCTACTTCATTCCATTTCCAATTAATGTACTCTATGTCAAACTCATAATCTTGGAGCTTACTCACCCAAAACTTCAAACTATTATGAGATGTCTTCTCCCCAACTCTTCCACAAACTAAGCATTGTCGGCACTTGGTCAAGGCATGCATGATGACCAGCATTACTTTGCCTGATTCTTCCAACTTCCACCCTTCAAATGCTATGGGATGCCCCTTCTGAACCACTCTAAGTCCCACTTATAAAACATCACAATCTACAATAAATGGAGGTGCGAAATTTGAAATAACATGTACAGGCCACAAAATTATTACCTCCCTAAGCTTATCAATAAAAAATTGCTCAATTTGTGTCCATGCAAAAGCTCTCATCTCTGTTACATCAGTCAAGGGTGTTGCTAGACATGAAGATCCTTTAACAAATGCTCTATAATAACTGCAAAGGCCAGAGAATCTACTCAAATGTGCCAGTGCAGTGGGAGGAGGCCAATCCAAGATAGCTTGGATCTTCTGTTGATGTCTGAGCATATTGAACACTAGTTACATGACTCAAGTACAACATCTCTGTCACCTCAAACTCACATTCAAATTCTTTTGCAAATAGAGCCTATTGCTCTAGAATTTGAAGGACTACATACAAATGCTCCAAATGATCTTCCCAAGTCAAATTGTAGACCAAAATGTCATCCAAAAAAATCAAAAAATATTTTCTTAAATGATTTCCAAATACCTGATTCATGCATGACTGGAAGGTAGCTGGCGTGTTTGCCAAACTGAAAGGCATGACCAAGAGCTCATCGATCCTGGGAATGGGATTTCTATCTTTGATGGTCTTCTTGATCTCTTCTTTGTAACTCCTTGGGTGGTAGTAAGGTGCAACCATGATAGACTTAGGGCCCAATCCCCATTCTATGATGTGCTTGAATCTTCCATCAAGTAGTAATCCTGGAGGTGAGTCGTTAAACACCACAATATGCTAATAAAAAACGTTGTGAATACATTTCTTACCCATGGATGAATTGGTATGCATCACCACAAAACTTGTAACCACTTGCAGAGCTCCATTTATTATTTCTTCCAGAACTACCTCCTTCCAATCAGACCTGAATTTGAGTCCCATAAATAGCCCCAAATAATGGAGCCACTGCACACCCAAAACCACATCAAAATCTCTTAAACCAACAATATCAAAACCATCACAAACCTCTAGGTCTCCAATGGCTAGGCCAAGATTCTGAATCTTCTTCTTGCATGGTATATCATATCCATCAGCTACAATGACATGGAAGCCATATTGTGGAATCTTATCCTTCTTGAAAACTCCTCGACCCATCTAAGGATAGCAAACTTGTAAGTAGCTTGATCCCAAGAACACCTTGCTATATTTAGTCATGATACAAGGAACAACAAAATGACATATATTTTTCTTACCCCCATCTAGCATCAAGCTTCTCATAGGGATTATCTCTATTTGTCCATCACTTGTGATCTTGTCTTCAATTGCGGTAGTTGGCTCCCACAAGTGATCTATAAACTTTGAGCATTGATCCTTCACAATGTAGTTAGAAAACACAACAAACTCTAAGTGATTCCTCATGGACTTCCCTTCATTCCAAATGCAACATATGGAGAAGTCAATAGTAATATTAATGCCTCTATCTACTTTTACCCCCAAGATATTACTTGGATCCCATTTAAAAAAACAATGTGGAATGTAAAACAAGGAGTACAATGCCCTATACTGCAAGTTGTGCGCCTCAATCTATCACCCTTTTGTGCATTCTTTCCATGAAGAAAATTTTGCAATGGCATAAGAGGAAACAATAAATCTGAAATATGATCATTATTTTCATACATTAGGCTGCCAATAATGAGCTCATCCACCTTTGATAAGGTAGGAATTGTTGAGCTACCCTCAACATCTCTATCCTTGCAACTCAAAATATCTCCTTCAAATGCATATCCATTTGCCATGCTATTCTGATAACCAACCATTATTTCACCCGTTGAAAGTTTGGAGGTTAGTGCATGTTCCTCCATCTTGAATCCTTTGCATCTATCAAGTAAATCCTCTTCTTCTTTGAATACATCACCATTTGATTGACACATGCAATCATTAGAAGCCAACAAAACATCTTCTAATACCAAAGAAGGTTTACCTTTAATCTATACGTTGGATTTGGCCAAAACACCCAAATCCCACACTGTTAAGTATGAGACATCTTGATGTTGAGCGGAAGGATCTCCCTTCCACTTTGCACCCTTCCTCTTTTCAATATTGTTAGGATACTTCTCATCATCACATAAATATTGTAATGACATCATATGAAAATGATGCAACAGATCCTTGCTCCTACCAACATCCTTATTTCTCAAGTTGCAATCAAAGAAGCAATCAAAATGTTTACCTTTATTAGCTGAATTGAAAATCTCTGAGGGCCTTGCAGTAGTAGCACCACCCTTCTCACCATCAATAAAATAAGTCTCAAGTGGGGCATCCTTCCTGAAATCATGCTCATCAACATGGCTATTTGGTAGGCCACTCTCATACAATCTTCGCCCTTCCTTAACTTCTTCAAGACAAAAATTATGTGTAAATTCAACCTTAGAAGTTAATGAATATTTTTAAAAGCATTGTCTTCCATCTGTATGGCGAGTTCTTCTCTGATTTGCTTTCTTTCATCTTCTTGTAAAATTGTTTTCTCTTCTTTAACAAGCTCTTGAAGCTCTGGTACTACCTTTTCTTCTTATTATGTGTAAATTCAACCTTAGAAGTTAATGAAATATTTTCAAAATCATTGTCTTCCATCTGTATGGCGAGTTCTTTGATTTGCTTTCATTCATCTTCTTGTAAGATTGTTTTCTCTTCTTTAACAATCTCTTGAAGCTCTGGTTCTACCTGTTCTTCTTTCTTCAGGAATGCTTCTTCTTCTAGAATGATCCCTGCCACTACTAAATAATCATGAAAAGGCATGGCTGCCTTAATTTCTTTAGATAATGATATTCTTTATACAAACTATTAAACTTAGAACTCATGGGATCTATTTCTCTTTTTTCTTCTAGCACAAACTTGGGTTGTGTAAGCCCAAGAAACTTCAAAGAATCCTCCCATGTTTCACCCTACAAGCTGGCAAAATCACCAACTATGATACCACTGAAATATCCCCAAATGGGAATATTGCTAAATACCAACTTTTATGACAAGATCACTTTCTAAATGAACCTAAGACACTATAAAATTTCAGATTTCCGCACTTATGATCAACTTAACATACTAGACTCCCACAAATAAAATTGTTACTCTTAACACCTATTGGAATACACTCACACAAGAGTTGTATGCCACTAATTACGACACCAAGATATAACTGAAATATTAATTAAAACCAAGGCGCTGATTACAATGAATACAGTAGAAGGATGCATAAGACTAGAACAACTACTCCTAATAACTCCTTGCAATAATACATTAAACAACTCATAACAACCCTTACATTAATAGATAGCACAACTCATGACCACTCCTACAACAATAAATAACACCAATACCTGACACATTATATTGAACAATACATATAAATTGAATACAATAATTCCTTACAACAACACCAATGTAATTCCTGCAGAAGTAGCAACTTTGTTGAAGCTCCAATGTGGTTCCTGAGTGCAACCACCATCAACTAGCTAGGGAGGATCTCATACCACCGAAACTAGCAATTTTGGATCTACTATAAAGCCCAATTGTGATTCCTGAGTGAAATCACCATCAACCAGCTAGAGAGGATATCTCACCACCAAAACCAACAATCAACACTCCATGGATTTAATCCTAGGAGAGGAAGAATTGAACACAAGTTCAAGTTCTAAAAATAAGAGGGGTTTAATGATTTTCAAAAGATGCATTTACAAATGAGAAGCTTCATACTTATAGATATTACAAATAAGAGAGATGGAAGAATGAAAGAGGGAAAATGGGGCATAACATTTCACATGGGGGGGCAAATTGCCAATGATGACAAGCTTGTCACCATGTGCAAGAGACAAAATCATCTCCTCCTCCCATGCCTTCATAATGGCGCCTATCTCTCCCATGTGAAAGAGAATCAATTATGTGAACTTGCCATCATTCACCCATGTGCCCACATGCCTCCAAGGGTCCCAACCTCCTTTTGACTTCTCCACACACCCACATCATGAAGCCCACAAGAAAATGTGCCATGCTTCTCCTTTTGCCTTTTTCCAAGGACCAAATCATGCGATCAATAAATTAATTTGACTTGCGCCTTTAGTGGAGTGGTACGCCCCATTCCATGCACATGCACCTCATCCACAAGCCACCTCACTTGCTGCATCATCAACTACATCCCCTGCCACGTCACCATGAATAATGATAGTGAATAGTGACCTATGAATAGTGTTAGTCAATAGTAACTAGTGAATAGTGCTTGTGAATAATTGTGGAAAAATATTGGAATTGACTAATTTTCCCACAACATCAAATTTATTGAAAAGGGGACATAACATCAAAAGTGTTCCTTCTCTGGGACTTTTGCAACCAAATGTTGTACCAAATCAAAATTAGAAAATTGTGTGAATGGACGTTATCTCCGGTCTTCCCAACTTGAGGACAATTTTTTATCGTGGTAGATCGACTAACTAAGACCATTTCATTCCCACAAGACTAGGTAAGAAACAATGGCCCCAAGGTTCATAAATTGTATTTCCAATGTGTTTAAGCTACATGGTATGCCAAAAAAGATCATTTACAAATGGGATCGGATATTTCAAAGACAGTTTTGAGAAGAACTGTTTGAGAAGAACTGTTTTGGAAATGCAGGGGTTATATTTAACATGAACACTACCTACCATCTCTAAATCGATGATCAAACAGAGGTGGATAAGTGTCTGGAAGGGTATCTAAGAATGTATGCAGGAGATAAGCAGAGCAAGTGGGTGAAATGGTTACATTTTGTTGAGTATGGGTACAACACCACATATCACTCCGCCATCAAAATGACACCCTTTAAGGCTCTATACGAGTACGAGCCACCATCACTAGTGGATTGGGTAATTCAAAGGGGCAAGGTACGGATGGCAAAGGAAGCATTGGAAGAGAGGCGAAACACGCAACAAATTATGAGGGACAACCAGGCAATAAGTGCCAATAGGATAGAGTAACATGCAGATCAACCAATGACAAAGGACATTTGAAATTGGGGATATGATATTGTTTGGCTATAGCCATATAAACAGGCCATGTTGAAGCATGTAGTAAAGCAAAAGTTACAACCAAAATATTTTGGCCCATACATAGTAAGAGCGAAGGTGGCCAAAGTTGCACATGCACTGGACATACCAAACAAGGGAAGACTGCATGATGTCTTCCATGTATCAAGTTTGAAGAAGATAGTAATGCATATTGTGCCACAAACAAAACTTCCTATCACTAATGAAGGAAGCTAGTGTTGGAACCAAAGTGCATTGTCGGGGAAGAGGTTAGAAAGTTGTGGAATCGAGTTGTGTGAATGTTCAAGGTCAAGTAGAAGGAGCCACAAGTTGAAGATGCAACCCTAGAAACATAGGATTTTGTAGGCAAGCATCCAAACTTGTGACATTGCTAATTAAAAAAAATGTAAAAAAAAAATTGAAAACAAAATTAAATAAGAGGACCTATATACCATTTGAAAATAGGGTTTTCAAGGCAAGCATCAAAAAACATCCACATTTTTGAAAAACGTGCCTAAAAATGTAAGAGGGGCTTGAGGAGTTTTTAAAAAACTCATTCTCATTCATATATTTGGTTAATTAGTATTTTAGGGTGTGTGAATTAGAGGTTCCTTTTATGATGTAGTAGCCTTGCATTCCATCCCCCATGCATCTTTCTCATGTATTAAAACCTATAATGCAAAATTTTGTACCTAGGAAGTTCTCAACAGGGCACCCATCCTGGTACTACTCTAGGTTGAACATGCTTAACTTCGAAGTTTTTACTAGCTTTGAGGACAAAACTCCTTAAGGGGATGGGAATGTTGTTTACCTAGAGACAACATATGCTATAGGATGTTGTCCCTTTTAGTCTTAGCATTATTATCAAGTTATGTTATATTTCAGATGCCTATAATTAGTGAAGGGTTAGGTCAAGATTTCTTGTAGGTTTCAAATAAAGGGTGGAAAAACCCTAAAGAATATAACTTTTTACTATTTCAAATTCTAATGCAAACAAAGAACTGCCATTGTGTGAGAACTCTTGTGTTATAGATGGATTTTTAGGTGCAATCCACTCTCAGGGGAGCAGGTGTCTCCATTTTTCCATTTTATTATTTATTCTACTTATTTGCAATTTCATTTTCTGTTGTTATTTGGAACGCAGCATTGAGACTTGCAAAAGATCATTTCAATTTCCTTATTTTGCACTTCATTTGTCATGCAGTGGTGATAAACCTCAATGTGCTTTAGCCCTGACATGGAGCACAAGATTCCCTCTGAGTTGGACAGCACTTTGTCTATCAAGAAAGAGGGGTGGCCTGAATTTGTTTTAGGTTCAAATCACCAATATCCCTTAGATTCAGCGAATGTACTAATCTCTGCTCTGTTGTTTGCTTCAATGGACAGCAATGCAACGGTTGGTTTCTTTTTGCTACCCCATGAAACTGCCCTTAATTCCATCATGAGCATAATATGTTGTAGATTTGCTTTCATCTATGCTAGCTACCCAATCTAAACCTGTTTTAACAATCAGCTAAATATATCGTTATGGCCAGTGGACTATACAGTGTTTCATCCACTGGCTTCGAGCATTCATGAGCATATAGCCTTATAAGAGTTGTTGGAGATTTACCCTCAATCATGTTAAATCTCTGCAGTATCTTGTGTCTGTAGTCTGGGTCCTAGGATATAAGTATGCTCTCAAATTTTCTACCATATTGCACTTCCTAGCAATAATGAACAATAATCAATCTGCAATTTCCAACACTTCATACAACTTAGCTTTTAATTCTTTAATCATCAATGTCATTCCCTGTAATAGTGAGGTCATCAACATATAACATTACAATCACCAAAAAAAGATTATATTTTTGTATATTCAATAGTTCATCATCATAGATGTAATGTCCTTGAGTGTTGCATCCACAATCTGTTCTGCATATGCAAAGGATGAATATTCTGACAGAAACAAAAAAATTCGATATCTCCACATCTTTCTTGCAAACTGCTTCAGCTTCTGATTATTAATGACTTTCCAAAAACTTCACCTAACCTGATTGCGGATGAGATCATTGTTGTTGGAATTTTTAAATAGTTACCATAATGGTTGCATTGCAGGCTTTAAAAAAAAATATCCTTTTACAATTTTTTTTTTAAATTGTTCATACAACCATTCTCCTTGCCTCTTACAACTCAAGACCTTATTGAGCTTGTGTTCACTACGCTACATGCCACCTGTATTCCCAAGCAATATTTATGCAAACCATAATTTGCCCATCTTGTATTTTCTGATAATAACCTACATGACCAATTTCAAAGAATTGATAGGCTCTCTTCTTCCCTAACTCTGACTTAGAGGCTTTGTCGTTGCATAAGGCAGCCTAAAAATAGGTCACCGCTATCAAAACCTACATAAATTTTTGGCAACATTATGATGTTATAATAATTGATATCTATGGCTGAATTTTCATGTATAAGACAGTACCATGCACACTGCATACCATGATCAAATTTACATACCCAAAAAATTGTAGGTGCGTCAATTTCCTAAGCTGGCATCCACAATTTTGCACATATTGAGGTGGAGCCAATAGAATGCTTTCTCCCTCAAGTTGCTTGTCTTCCTGCATTGCTTATGAATTGTTATTCACTGATTGCAAAACTACTCATCATGCTCTAGTCATCAAATTTGCTTCCCAATTTACATCTTTTGTTTCCTCTGTTGCTAACTCTAAATGCCCTATTAAGTCAACATCTTCTGATTCATCTTCAAAAATGTGGGGATTGCAGACATAATATTCAGTGTCTCTGGAAAGGTCTAAAAACTTAAAAACATTGTATTAAAAAATGCAGGGACCCACAAAACCGGCCAAAAACCGCAGTTTTTTTAGAGCGGTTACCTGCCGAAAACCGTGGTTTTTGGCCTAGTAACCAACCAATAACCTAAATAATATAACAAAAGTGCAAAAAAAATTGTGATTCATTCTCTACCATCGTTTTTTTGCTGCTGTGTGTTGTGCTATGTGTCGGCCATAGGTCAGGCCCTTGGGTCTAAGGAAATTGTTGTGCTGTGCTTCGGCCATTTGGTATAGATTCTACTGGCATTTAGTACTGAATACCCGTAGGTTTGAGGCCCTACACTGAGTCAACTCCATTCACAATTTCACATTGTAAACTCAGAAGTTTTACTTTTATTATTTGATTTTAGCATCTGACAATCACAAAATTATTAAAAAGAAAGAAGGTGACTCAAGTGCAGCATATTGGCAGTGGATTTGTTGTCTCCTACATGCAAATGGTGATGCATTTGTTTTTTAATTTGTAGCAAATGCAAAATATAATCTTCTGCCTGTAATATGTATGCAAAAGGTCTCTATGTCCATGGTCCACCATTTTGTAGTAATGTAACATTCCATTGTGTTTTTATTGCAGATATGGCTCTTTGTTGCCTCTGCCTTAACACAAACCCTTTTCCATTGATCCTAGAAAAGTTTAAAAGTTTAAATGCTAAGCATAACTCTAATAAAAATGAATGTGAAGTATTGGCTGAGGGAAAACTAACACGAGTGCAGTCCTCTTTGTTGCGTATGATATGGAATCCCATAGTTCCCTCTCGATGTTTTTGGTTTACCCATGGCCACCACCTGTCTTGCTCATCACTATAGTCTGTAATTATTGAAATTAAAACTGTTTATTGCTTTTATAATTTCTTTAAAAATTTTGTGATTGTCTAAGACTGGTCAGTGATAAATGATAATGATCTATGATTGAAATTTGAGCTTGTCCTCCATTGCCGATGCACAACACAGCACACAGCAAGTGCAAGTTTGCAACAATAGTAAATAATAAAATGATTATCAGACTGTTATAAAACATGTTTATAACTCTAAGTTATGTGTTATCTAAATCTCTACGATCATTTCTCTACATTCATTTCATTTTCTTATATATTTCAGTGTATTTTAAGAATTTATATATTTTTTTAAAGTAGCGATAAAAGTGCCGAGTAATTGCTAAGTCCCGAGTATGGGTCACAATTTTTGGCTGCCGAGTAACTGCGGTTCCCAAGTTTTCCTACTATGCTTAAAAATCTGTGGTGGTGCTTTGAATGTAAGAGATTACAAGATAATAGGAATTTCACTTTCCCTGTCAGCTTACTCCTTGGAAACCTATCTTCATGGTAAGGCAATCAACTTATTTCGCTAACTATTCATTGGATTGGCCCTATTTCTATCTAGTAATGAAGCTAATTAAACTCTTCTATGCCTCTTGTAGCCAATGCCATAGAGGGTTAAACATATTCATTAGTTCCTAACTTCCTACACATAAAATAGTATTACACATGCAGACAGTCATCTTGCTTTGTAGTTTCAGATCCCCGTATACAATAAGAAATTGTATGCATACAATATGACCCAGAGCTTGGCTTTAAAACTCCAACCAGATTATTAGTCTCGCATTCATAAGAAAAACAAATAAAACTCATTAATCCACCAATCTCCATAAATATTTTTTGATGAAACAAAACTCACTATAAAATTTATAAAAATAGGCATTGCATCTAGTAGCTATAAAATTGTTCAGTTTGACGGTATGCTCTCTGGTAGATACTTATCAATCAACTAGCATGTAAATGATCAACCCATACTACTGTCTTAAAATGAATTTTTAGTGTCATGTTCTTCCTGTCTCGGCTCCTCTAAATGAGCGCTAATGCAAAAACTAACCATAGGAAAGCAAAATATGACAAACTGTCTCAAATACCAGTGCTGCATTGCTCGGATGTACAAGCTATTCAGGATTGCTCATCATTGTGATGGTGGCTCAAAATTATTTTCATGGGTTAATAGATGACAGCCACAAATCTTGAAATGGACAGTGCTCAACATCATTACCTTAATTGCCCAATGCATTCAAGCTGATGCTTTTCTTTTTTTAACTCTATACATACTTGAACCTAAACCTCAATCCTCAAATACCACCTCACCACCTCACTCAAGCTTTAAGTATTTACAAGAGCCCTTCCCCTAATCACCTAAAGATTTTTGAAGCTCTCAGCAACCCATGAATTCTCCAATAAAAATTAACAAAAAATCATATTTGCTTGTGATCAACCCTCTGATTTGATAAAATGTCAATGTTCAACCAACCCTACTTATTAAGCATTGCAGTGCACAGCACAGCAGCAAAGATGAGAAACAAGCATGAGTTTTCTTGTGAATTTCTGTCACTGACGAGCATTCCATCAATGGCCACTAACATCATGTGAGGACTAGGGAGGAGTAGGTATTACTAAGGAACTAAATCCATCACAAGCACAATTTCACCTGGTAAGTCAAGACTCAGAAAACTTGTAATTAAGACATATGACAAAGACAACAACCACAAGGCAAGGGGATCCACAAAGCACACGCATGCACCATTACACGAATGTTAGAACCAGAGAAGAGAAGGCCTAGATACTCTCACCCTGATGCTCGCTTCAGAGAACTCTATTGTTAAACCGCCTTTGTGGGTAAGATATTTCAAACACTGTGATACTAATCCACCACATTGTCTACGACAAATCCCCTGAGCTTCTGGCCCACTTTGGCAGACCTAAAAGAATCTCTTGAACTGGGTAGTGTATGCTAGTCAATTGAAGGTAGGGGGCCTCATTAAAACAGGATTAATTTATCTCCAATATTTTCATCCCCCTGTATCTATACAAGCCAAAATCACGATTCCATGACATTGACAAAGAGGACAAACTAACTACAACCAAACTTCACATCTCATTTGCAGACCTGAATTTGACATCTTGTTAGCAGACCCAAATTCGACATCTTAGCAGCAGACCCAACTGCATCTTGTGTCTAATTTAACCACCACAAACCACATAACCATTTTTAGTATTATGTTCGAAATTCCCATAAACATTTTTGGTATTATCTTTAAAATAACTACATCCAAGCTTCATGTCTCATTTGCAGACCCGAAATTGACATCTTATTAGCAGACCCACCTGTATCTTTTATCTAATTTAACCACCACAGCCCACATACCCATTTTGGGTATTATGTTCAAAATTCCCTCAAGGCAAAGCGCTGGTCTTTCAAATTTAGACAATATTAAATACCCAACTGTAATTCTGTTTAAAATGGCCATCAGAGCTTACAATCTCAATTATATACTATACCAACAAATGATGGGGAATGCAGTGCTATGCTCTTACCTCCTGTGCTTCCAGGGGTGCCATAACTAGCACTACAATGTTGTTTCCTTGATCTGCATCTGGCAAGCTTTAGTTTTATTGCTGTCTTGTTGTTTAGAGTTGCCAATTTGGGGGAAAATAAGTGTGATTTTAGGGCAGATTGCAGCCTTGAATGCCCCACACGAATTGGGTTAGTGCAGGGTAAAGACCCAGACAAAATGGATGCAGACACCGCCATACTGTAACTTATCCCCCACAACTGGAAGTCCTTTTGTCTTAAATGGAAAATAATAACCAGCTGTTTGAGTGATTGCCCTTCAAACGAGATTATGTGTCGGGTGCCTTCCCATATATTTTGATTCCATTTTTTTGTTTTGGTTCAGCTTTTGTTTTTTGGTTTTTTGGGTTCAGCTTTAAGGTTTGTAGGCAAAGCATTTTTATATTAAATCAACTAAATAAAGATCGTAATTAATATTTTTTAATAAGGAAAATATTTTAGAAAAAATATAAGTGTTTAAATTTAATTTAATTTTAATTAAATATGGGTGGGTGTGCTTAACATAACTACTCCTTGTATAATCAATAATCTTATTTTATTAAGTTTTTTTTTATATTGAATGTAAGTGTATTTATTTCACTTTTACATTACAACTCAAAGGATATATAGTCAAATTTTTAATATTTTTTAAATTATGAATGGTTAAATTTAAGAAAAATAAATTTAAAAGAGAAGTCTTCAATAATTTTAAGTGGATAAATGGATTATAACAAAATTGTGACACAAATATCCAATTACAATTATCTAAGCCAAATAATATGTGCAACACACAAATAAGAGTATGATTATTTATTTCTATTTTAAAAGTAGCCAAACATATAGGGTTTAGAAGTGCATTTTGAAGAACATGAGATTAGGTGATAGTTGTTAGGATTAGAACACAAAAATGTACACCTAGTGGTGATAGTGACCTTACCTAGAAAATTGATAGCAATCAAAGAAAACTCCCAAGACTCTGATTCACATTCTGGGGAGAGTGAGTGGCATTTTTGGGCAATAGCACATAGGGAAACACTTATTTGACAACTTCACTCGACTTGTCTGGATCTTCAAATACTTATCTTTATTTTATATGTTGTGATATATGTAACTTGCAAAACATATTACTTCTCTCTATCTTTGTTTTAAGTGGAGGGCATACAAATATTCAAAACACTATACTAACCACAATAAAATGAGGGTAAGGTACATATGTTTATATAGTAAATAAATACCTACCTTAGTGCATATGTGTGAATGAATGAAAGCACCTAAAACAATTGATAATTGACAAGGAGGTTTAGATGCACATGCCTGATTTTTAACTCCCCTGAGTTATGATAAATGCTAAAAGTATTGAAAAAGAAGCTGTGGAATAGTGTACAAGAGCACCATAAAGCATATAGTCACCATAATCATAGTATTCCAACAATGACATGAGTAGTATCGGACCCCTCTGATAGAGACAATCCTCCCAATGGTGACATTCCCATTCAAAAAGTCATTATGCAGATCCAATTACTTTGAAGCTCTTTAAAGCCCTTCATCAATAGATGATGCCCAAAAACCTCTCTTTGATAAGCAAATTGATGCCGGCAAAGACCACAATTCTTTCTCTTTCGCTTGAGCTAAAGTCCATACTTGCTAAGACAAAAAAAATTGGGTTATTATTCAAGGGGCTTACCTCAATCATCCCCCTACTTGCATGAGGGCAAATTTTATTTTCAAGACTGGCAATCAACACTTATGCATGTCAATATGAAGTCCTGTATATATGATAATATCATCATTTATCCATATGATATGAGATGGAAGATGCAACTACGACTAGATCAATTTGTTATTTTACTAAAGCAATATCCTTCTTTTGGTACAAGTATGCAACAACAAGCCTTCTACAGATAGAGATTGTAATAAAGGAAAAGTTTTGATCAAAGTGTGAGCTCCTTGACCAAACTTGTTTTTCATTGTATCATGGTCCATATATATAAATAGGCAATTTAAATTTAAGTTAGAACCTTATTCGCATGCAAAGTGATATTATGCAAGCAATAAATTTGATAATCATGGCATAAAGAAACATGGCAAAGTGGGGATAAGGACCCACAACTAACATGACCAATATTAGAGTGTTATGACCACTATAGGATTGCTCTAATTTGAGTTTGTATGCAAGTGAAACTAGACATATCTATAACTTATCCTACTCAATAATATTCAAGCTCAGAGAAGGTAATCAACTAACAAGTTCACTTGGCAATGCATTTATATCGAGGTCATGAACAATAATGGATCCACTAAACCTACACTAAGGGATCTCTTATCACACAAATGTAAATGAGAGATTTTTAAGGCCTCTAATCAAATGTTATTTTGTGATAACCCCAGCTAGGTCTTATGATTATAATAATAACAAACAAGCTAATCTACTAAATAACATGCAAACTAATCTATTAAATGAATATGCAAGTTAATCTAGTGCTCACCAAAGCTTGTGACACAAATAAGGAAGATAATAAATATGCAAAGATAATTATATATAACATAGAAATGATCTAAGTAGGGTAAGATACAATTCAATCGATTAGTTCTACAAGATCTACTTATCGAAATATGAGGGGCTAGGAATATACTTACCTTGTCAAAGTGAACTTGTCATGCCTCAATATCTCCCTTGGTCAATGGTGTTTTGTAAGAGGAGGTTGTGGGCTTGTAAGGGTCACAAAGACAAATTAACTCTAAGTTATAAGACTTCTCATATGCATCCAGGATATCCACAAGATAAGTGTTACTTTTCCAAGGCAAAACCTAAGTAATGAAACTTCCTATTGATTATATAAGTAGACTTGCGAGTAATAATGATGTGTAATTGAATGATCCTCAATTTAGAAATGAAATTTAAAGGGTATTTATAGTAATGGATTGGCCCTAATCCTCCCAAAAAATTAGTCGATGCAGTCAGACTGGTTGACTTTGTTAGGCAGGAAATAGAGTCGTTACATCTTGAACTACGTCAGTTTGGGTCAATAGAGTTCTATAACATATGTTAAACTCAAAACAAGGTTGATCGATCAATGTAGTAGGTAAAGTGGTAAAAAGGAGTTTTTGCTTAGGTAATTGGATAGGAGTAGTTTGTATTGGTTTTAGGTGGTGGTATAAGGGCCAATAATCCTACAAAGCACCAAAGTTTTTCAAATCCCTTTCCCAGTGCATGGTGTGTACTCAGAGAGATTAAGATTTGATGGGTTCTTGCTAGAGAGAAAACATCATTAATTGATAAAATTTAAGAATATTATGTGTATACATGTATATGCCCCACTCAAATCTCATCACATGTCAGATAGATGTAACAAGGGATGGTGCTTTGGGAAAAAAAAAACAACACACAATGTTGAGCTAATAAATTATAGTAAAAAATATAAATGACAATAAAGAAATAACTAAAATAATTAAAAGTATCATATATGTATCTTGGCTTACCTTTATCACTGAGTAGTTACCTATTGAATTTGTAGTTTTGATCATGAAGGGTGTAGTACTTGCACTGGACAAACTATAAGGACATAAAGCTAAATAATCTTGATCATGGAGGGTGTAGTACCTGCATTGGACAAACCCTAAGGATGCAAGACTAAATAATCTTAATTGTGGAGGGCACAATACCGGCATTGGGCAAGCCCTAATGATATAAGGCCAAATAATCTTGATCAAGGAAGGGGCAATACATACATTGGACAAACCCTATTGATACAAGGCTAAATAACAAAGACAAACAATCGCATGAGACTCAAGATAAGACAAACAAAGGCAAATGCACCTTTAGTAAGAAAAGTAACAAACTATATCAAACCAAGGATACATGAAACCAAGATAATAAAATTCAACATCAGTGTAAAAGAAGTAATAAACCATACTTTAAACAAAAATGGAAAAAAAACATAAATTAAAACAACATTGATGAGTGAGAAGTAACAATCCAAACTCACTCAGTAATGGAAAAAGTGAAATAGAGAAATGAAACAAGTTGTATGCAAAAAGATAAATAAACAATTTTAAGAAATTTTAAAAGAAAATAAGGAAATGAATGTAGAACACACTAAATCATGTTGGGAAGCATGTACAACATAAAAATTAAATGAATGTAGAACACATTAAATCACGTTGGGAAGCATGTAAAACATTTATAAGTAAATGAAATATCAATGCAAGAAAACTCTAACAAAGATATGTAAGTGAGTGAAAAGTAATCTCATGTCAGATAAGCATTTCAAATCAAACATAAAGAAATCAATAAATGACTAGAAATGAAATGTAAGTCAAGAAGTAAGATAAGCATGTTGATTCATACATAAAGAGAAACATGTAAGAGTGTAAAATGTCCTATGTAAGATAAGTGAAGTCCACAAAAATCAAATAAGAACATGATGTATAGATGGAAATCAATATCTCTAAAGGATGACAACTCACACTTAGTGTTTATTCTAAAATGTGATGTAAGAAAACACAACCACCTAATGACATGGCTATTATGATAATAAGATGGTGTGGTGAGAAAAATGTGAAGGGATGTCTATAAAGAAAACCTGGTCCTATCCAAAGTATTATAATACAACTCATAGACAATAAACCAAGAGGTGTAAGGAGGCAGATGTGATCAAGGATGTGATCAACTTAAATCATACTCATAAAAGGAAATATCAGGAAAATATGGTGTGAATAAGGGAATGTGAGGTACCACATGGGTGATGTGAACATCCTTAGAAAGAATAAGACAAACTGGGCAAGTGATCAAGGCTAGAAACTATCAACAACAAGGACTTATAACATGTTGACTAATGAACACAAAACTTGAGCTAACGAGTGAAGTGCATAGATCATCCCATAAAGGCTATATACACAAAAATTAAAATGGATCTATCTTCTCATAATGTGTTCCCCACTCCTCAAGACCCCTTACAGAGTCGTCGGTCTATTACAAAGATTATGTACTTGTGTGAGAAAGTAGGTGGTACTAGATAGTATATGATATAACGAGACCTACCTCAGTCTACTAGCCTACCACACCCCAATGGACCTTGGCTCTATCATGAGGCCAACTGTGGAGTTTGAGCTTTGACTAAGATAGGAGATGTGTCAAATATAGATCACATCTCTTGATGTGATCTAACTTTTAATATTATTTTTTCTTTTTGATCATTGCCTTTTTTTTCTTTTATGATTTGGATTTTAACTCTTTTGGCTTTTTCTATTCCTCTTCCATATGGATTCAAAGAACCAATCATGATTTAAATAGGTGACTAAATCAAGGGAGCTTACACTTGGTCATTAGAGAAAAGGACCTAAAGGCTATGGTGTCTAAAGACTCCTAGACTTGTCCATAAGTAAGTGTGCAATCTCAAAATTGATATATGTGTACCTTGAATGAAAGGAAGTAGGGGAAAGATGAGGATCATGAGAGATCCATCCATGTAATAAGTGATACAATGATGATATGCTTGTAGCTGATCACAAGGAGGTAAAATAGTTCTATGAAAGGGATGGGGATATGCTAAGATATTCATGTCAATAGAGAAGCCATACTAACCTACAAGGTATCTAACACAAGCACTAAAGAAATTAGTAGTCATCCCAAAAAGAAGGGGAATGTAAATGATCATCCCAAGAAAGGAAGAAAATAAATAAGGGTCAAATAATTATAAAGATATGAAGGCAAAGAATGACATAAAAAGATGACAAATGATTATAATGAAAGAGATATCTAAGAACCAAAATGAAAATAAATATTGAAAGTGTGTTTGTGAATAAAACTAAGGAACCAAAGAGGAAACAATGGTGCTAGCAAAGTGAAACTAAATGAAATAAAGTGCACACAAAAAATAAAGAAATGTGAGACAAACATAACAAGCAAAAGTTATGCTAACGTTTATATCAAATATGAACACGTGAAATATAATCCTATGTGTCTTGGAAGGTTTCTTGAACCTGAATTTGTTTGTTATTATGCAGTGTAGAAAAAAATTAGGCATCATAGGATGCTCCAGAGGGTAATTTTATGTAAGGATGTGCATCACAAGATGACCCAAAGTCTAAAGTGATATGTGGATGGGCATCACAAGATGCCCTAACATGTAAAGGTTTAAGGTAGTCTTGGTAAGGTTGTTTTGTAATAATATCAATACTGGATTGTGGACCAAACAAGAAGGTAAGGAAGAATCGGTGAAGATCATGATACATCTCATGAGAGTGACTTCTTGTAGTATGCCACCAACAAAACTTATTGGGATTGTACCATCTTGGAGGAGGTTTGAAAAGATTAAATCTCATGTATTTAGAGGGTGGCAATTTCTTCTTAAGTTCTTCTAAACTTAAGGGAGAGTGGGTTGGGTTGAAATTATTTGAATTAGATGCTCTTATTTGATGTCGGGGAGACTTAGATGAATGAATGTTAGGATAAAATGATTGGAAATTTTCCTTATTAGTTGATTGAGGTGATTCTAATTGAGGATTGGTGGATGGGGTAATTGATTTGGAAGGAGTGAGGTTTTGATCTAAATCCTTGATTATGAAATATTTTTGACTAATTAGATGCTAAAAAGAAGACATAATTATGAATTTAATATGTTATTGAGCTGGGTCAGCTACCTACTAAACTAAGTTAGTCAGTACCTATAGAATTGACTAGGTCAATCTAGTTGATTTATGAATGAGAAGTCGGAACAATGAAAAGGAACTAAGTTAGCCAAGTGAGACAAAATTGAATTGGTTTCTCTAGAAAGTAAAATAGTCTGAAAATGAACTAAGTCAACCAGATGATACATAATCAAGTTGGTTGATCTAGTTGGAAAAATAGACAAATAGAGCAGGCTATAACTAGGAAGAAAAATAAATTAAAAAAAGGTCAAGTTGGTCAACCAAGACACACAAACAAAATAAAATAGAGTTGAGTTAATTGACTTAGTTAGTTGGAAGACAGGCTAGAATGAATGTTATCACATAAGTCAACTTAGTTTTCTAGATAGAAAGCAAATACAAAACTAAGTTGAGTTGGTTGACTTGGTGGACTATAAAGGTACAATTTTATAAAACTAAAAAAAATGGTAAAGATAGTACTAGAATTTAAAATTTGAAAAAGAGCAGGAAAATAGATTTACTTAAAAGTTGACAAAGAAGAATTATTGATCTGGTTAGAGTGAACCTAGCAGATAATACATAGTCAACTAAGTCGATGTAGTAGCTTTCTTGAGAAAGTTGAATTATTGTTTTAAACTATGTTTTTTAGGTGGAAATTTGAACATATAGAAGTAAAAAATAAAATATTTAGATAGAATCAAGCTAGTCCACTTAGTCCAAATAAAACTGGTAAATGATAGAAAAATAGAACTATGTCAATGTGATCGACCTAGTTATTAAATTAAAAAAGTAAAAAAATAAAAGAATTGAGTAGATCGATTCAGTTAATGTTAGAGTTAAAAAAATAAACTAGGTTTATTGGATCGATCTAGTTTTTTAATACTAGAATTTCATATGTAGAAGGCCGAACAAGTTCGACATGGTTGCCTCAATTGGAAAACCTACAAAAATATGCCCTAACTAGGTTGATCGAGTCGATGAAGCTATAAAAGCCTACACACATAACTAAATTAGGTCAATGAGATTGATAGAGTATGAAAACTTACACAAAAAAGTGTTAAACTAGGTCAACAGGGTCGATCTAGTTGTTTGTAAAGAAAAATTGAAAATTTACAAGTCTCAAATTCACTTCGGATTCACCAGAATGTATGCAAGTGAAACTAGACATGTCTATAACTTATCCTACTCAATAATATTCAAGCTGAGAGAAGGTAATCAACTAACAAGTTCACTTGGAAATACCTTTTTATCGAGCTCATGATCAATAACAGATCCATTACACCCACACCGAGGGATCTCTTATCACACAATGGCAAAGGAGAGGTTTCCAAGGCCTCTAGTCAAATGCCATTTTGTGATAACCCTATCTAGGTCTTATTATTGTAATAATAATAAGCAATGTAATATACTAAATAACATGCAAGCTAATCTATTAAATGAATATGTAAGCTAATCTAATGCTCATCAAAGCTTGTGGTACAAATGAGTAAGATAATAAACATGCAAAGATAATTTTATATATCATATAAATGATCTAATCATGGAGAGATCCAGCTCAATTTATTAGTCGTACAACATCTACTTATCGAAATATGATGGGCTAGGAATATGCTTACCTTGTTGAAGTGAACCCGTTCTGACTCAATCTCTCCCTTGGCTAATGGTGTTTTGCAAGAGGTTGTTGTGGACTTGTAAGGATCAAAAGGACAAATCAACTCTAGGTTATAAGAGTTATCCTATGGATCCAAGACCTCCATAAGACAAGTGATACTTCTCCAAGGCAAAAACCTAAGCAATTAAACCTCCTATTAATTGTATAAGCAAATTTATGAGCAACAATGATGCACAATTGAATGATTCTCTATTTAAAAATGAGATTAAGGGGGTATTTATAGCCATAGATTGACTCTAAACCCTCTCAAGAATTTAGCCAATGCAGTCAGCCCGGTCGACTTTGTTAGGGGATTAATATAGTCATTAGGTCTCAAACTATGTTGGCTTGGGCTGATAGAGTTTCATAACATGAGTTAAACCTATAATGGGGTCGATGTAGTAAGTAAAGTGGTAAAAAGGGGTTTTTGATTAGGTAATTAGATAGTAGTAGCTTGTATTGGTTTTAGGTGGTGGTATAGGGGCCAACAATCATAATAAGCACTAAAGGTCTACTAAGCTCTTTCTCGATGCACCCTTTAAGGTATGCAAATCATGTTATCATATCTAAAAAAGCATAAACTTTTAATGGGCCTCAATTTCCCCAACCATGTGGTGAAACCTCTAAACCTAGATCCTATTGACCCTGCCAAGTGACAAAATATGCTTCTCAACTGAAGAATCAATCATTTAGAACCTCTATGTAACCATTTGACATAACTTTGTAACCTCTTGATATCTCGTAACCACTTAAAATTTGTAACTAAATATAAAATAAGTCGATTGCATGCCCCCCTTTTGAACTGAGGAATATTCTTACATATCACTCATCTCATTGGAAAATGATTACACATACCATGTATAACATAGATAAAAGTAACATTTGTAATAATCTTGAAAATAAATTTATAAACACATGTATATAATCATAAATATATGTCATCAACAAAGTTAATCAATAACCCACTACTAATATGCCAAAGCAGAAATAATATAAGGGAATGGAAAGGAAGGGGCAAGTGATATGTCATGATGTAACGGGGAAGAAGGGGCAAGTGATATACCTTGATGCAATAGACAAGAAGGGAAAATTAATATTATACATCATAGTAAGCAAATGATATGCCCCAATAAGGTAATATATATCAATGAAACTCAACAATAATATGCTCCAATATATGCATGATAAAAACCATGGCAATGTAAGCATTAACCATAGTATATCAAAAGTAATAATATGCATGATATAGATCATGGCACTAAATATATAGTAGCACATAATATAGTCAACCAATGTAAACATACACAATTATGTAACCATGTAGAGTAAGTGAATTTATTTATAAAAACAAAGTGATCAAAAGTAATCAAACCAATCAATCATGCATAAATGACATTGCATATATAAATAGAGGATCCTCTATATAGACAACAAGTACGACATGCCAAGTAACACACATAAACATGAACAAACACAAGAAATCCAAGTAGTCACGGGGGAAGCAAGTGAACATGCAATGTACCGAGCATGTGAAGTAACACAATGTATCCACATAACAAAACACACAAGATATCAACTAGAGTAAGATATGTATACTTAAATATAAAGCTTAATATGATAATGGAAAATATGAAATATATAACCTAAAACACCTTTAAAAATACCTATGTTGTAAGGATGCCCTCAATGTCGGCATGTTAAAGCTACTAAGCAAATGTAAGTCCATAATCATATGTAACATGTATATCCTGCAACTAACTCAATGATACCATCAACAACACGTGTAACAATGTATATGTAAACCTCTAGTCATAGTTAGATAAACATGATATGCAACAATGTGTGACTATGTGACCAATAAATATAAAGGGAAAAATATATATTTATTTTAGCATTTTTAGGATAAATTAAATAAGCAGGGAAATAAGTCAAGCGGCAAAATCAAGAAGAAGAAGTAAGGTAAAGAACAATCAAGCAAGACACAAATCAAGGGGAAAAAGTGAGAAGAAAGAATAAGATGAGAATCCATACTAACCTACAACTTCCCTCATAACTCAGTGTGCACTGAGGTGTAAGGCCTTGATATATATGTGTTTTCATTATTGGGAATTTTATGCAGTATTTTATAATGGGAAACAACAATCAAAGTTAAACGCCAAAGAAACAATGAAATTAACATAAACCAAAGGGCTAAAAGTATGACATATCAATCCAAAACATGAAAGAAGAAGGTAACTTCAAAATTCAAACTAGAAGAATTAAAAAATAGTAAACAAATCAAGATAAAATAGTAATGAAAGGTTATAAATAAGAACGATGAACCCAAAATCCATACACGACACTAGAGATAGAAACCAAGAATTAAATATATACACAAAATAGACAAGAATATAAAAATAAGTTATATACAATACATTCTTCCATCAAAGCACATGATATTAGCAAGAAATGCCAACCAATAATCCCATCTAGATGGCCATGCGACACATAATAAGTTTCCAACTTATCTTCATGATCAAGGTCCACAAATCACATGGACCATGAATATAAGGAGTCAGATGTGTCATTTGTGTCTTCAAAAAATAATCACGAGTCGTATAGTAATTATAATCATCATCACCAATAGTGTAATAACTATCGTTGTGTTAGATTCTAGAGATATTTTATCCTCTTGTAAGAAATCATTATTCTTGAATAATGTATTTGAAACCTTGACAGGTTTTTTCACTTGAGGTTACAATTTTTTTTGTTTAGGCAATGCAGTGGGCAGTAACTCATGTTGAATTTGGATTGTTAACTCATAAAGAGTGCCTTGAATAGTTGTCACTTTGTTACCATGCCAAAATTTTAAGAATTTATGTAATGTGTATGGGGTTTATCTCATTTTATTAAACCAATGATGTCTAAGTAACATATCATATGTCTCATTATCTAGAAATACACAAAATGACACTAAAATAGTCTTAGGACCTATGGTGATAGGTAATGTGATACCCCATAAAGATGTCTGAATAAGACCATCATATCCTTTAATAATAGTTGTTCTACCATTTGAATCCTTTTGAGTATATCCTTGACTAGTGATAAATTGTATAGTGCATATATTTAGTCTTGAGTCATTATTAACCTTAAAGCCTTTTTTTTAATCAGAGTGTTAATCTATGAAAGATATATGAATAATAGTCCTTTCTTAGAATCATCTATTGGAATATAATGGTCATGAAAATTAATAAAAGGAATATCTTTACATGCATATGTGACTACACTTATGAAACCATCTAATATATTATCATTGGAGATTGATGGAGGTTGTTTAGGACGTACGATGTGAACACTATCTTGATTTTTAGTATTTTGACTAGCATGATTTGGAAGAGAATTGGTAAAGACTTTCAAATGTTGATTTGGGTGAGTAAACTGTAGACACTATAAAATTGCACACTTACAGTTTTCGATGACTAAATGCCTCAGGACCCCCTAAAGACCCCCTAAACCTTTTTAACCCTTAACCAACCTCTCTTAACCTAACCAAATCATTGTATTTCTATTCACATAGTACTATTCAAAACTATTATTTGAAAGTACTATTCACTATGGGACCCACTATCACTATTCATGATGACATGGTAAGTACATGACAAGTGACATGGAAGGTGATTTGGGAAGTGACATGGCTTAGAAGTGAGGTGGCTTGATGTGGGACATCATATCCCACCTGGGACCCTTTCCCAAGGTGCTTAATGAATTCATTTAAGCATCACAAGGGTCCCCCCTTGAAATATGGAAAATTTCCCCTTAAGGGGTCATCATTTAACGTGTATTTTGTCTTCACACATCAAAGTGGCCTTAAAAATGGGATACTCATCTCTTTAGTGCTTTGGAAAAGACAAAAGACACTATATCCACCCATTTTTGACTTTTTAACCCAAACAGGAGATTCATGATCAAGGTGGGAATTCCACCACCCTCATATTTTGACTCATTCATGCACCCACATGGAAAATGGCACAACATGTTGTGGGGCATCTCTTTAAGTGCTTGGATGAAAACAAGAAAGGGTGGTGAAAAGTTTTTTAGCCTCATTTATGCCCATGTGCATAATTCCCATTCAAAATTGGACTCATGTGTAAGGTGGGAGACATACCAACCCAAATGGAAGACCCACGATCAAGGTGGGAATCCCATCACCCTCATATTTTGACTCATTCATGCACCCACATGGAAAATGGTGCCACATTTTGTGGGGCATCTCTTTAAGTGTTTGGATGAAGACAAGTAAGGGTGGTGAAAAGTCTTTTGGCCTCATTTAGACCCATGCATATGATTCCCATTCAAAATTGGACTCATGTGCAAGGTGGGAGACACACCGACCCAAATAAGAGACCCATGATCAAGGTGAGAATCCCACCACCCTCATATTTTGACTCATTTATGCACCACATAGGAAATGGCACCATAATTCTATTGTTCCCTCTTTTGGCATGGTTATTGACAACAAATGCTATAAATACCCCCTCTCTCCTTCACCCAAAGTTAAGTTGGAAGTTAGTATTTGGTTATTAACATCTTGTTGTAGGTCTTTAAAGGAGGTCATAATTTTTGAGGTCATCCACATCTTGGAGGAAATGAAATCAAAGCAATGAATCTCTACCGAAATTGCCACGAGATTCCTTCATCACATCATCAACAACATCAACCACATCAACAAGCCTCACGATAACCTTATTTGTTTTTTTTATTTCAGTTATTTACTTAATTCCTTCCTTTTATTACCTTGACCTTTACCCCTTAATCCACTTTCCATATTAATCCATTGACCTCCCTTACCACCTTTGCCATTGTAATTCCATTTACCTCCTTTGCCCTCTTTGTACCTTTGCCACCTTCACCCTCTTTGCTCCCTCATTATTTTGCTACCTTAGTTACTTATTGTTTTATATTTTTCAACCATCCATCCCTCTCATTTTATTATCTTAATCAACCTCAACCAAACCATTCTTTTGACCCTTATCAAATTACCAAACCTAAAACCACAACCTTGCCTTAACCAATTTTCATCATTAGTATAATCAAGCTCGTTACTTCATTTTGGTTAAGTTAGCAAAGAATATAATTTTATAAATTAATTTACTATTATTTGTTGTATTTTATTTTAGTTTTATAGTTATTCAAGGCAAATATATTTCTTTTATCATTTCCACTTAAGTGTTTTAAAGAAGGTGGATTGACAACCTCTTAGAAAGCTTTCACTTCTAGGATCTAGCTCACACTAGGCAATCCACCCATCTACTTGTCTAAAAAACAAGTTTATTTTAGTGTTTCTTATTTTTAGGTCATCCTCCTAGGCCAAAGAGGAGCTCTCTAGATTCACTTAGATTCAATGCATGCATATTCAACAGGTATTCTTCCACACCCTTATTAACTAGTTTCTTCTTTTTACACTTAAGAAAATGAAAAAATTAGATAGAAACACAAACACTTTTTTCAAATCACTATTGTGTCCTTCCACTTGTATGAAATTACTAACAAAGCCTTTAATCTTATGTTTTAATTAAAAACATTTATTGGTAGTATGAACCAAATATCTATGATAACCACAATATGCATTTGCATCATAATTGTTACGTAAAGGTTGCAATGAGTCAAATTCACATTGAGGAGGTAAAATATCATATTGCACTCAAGAAATCATTTAAGCACTTGGTGAGGAATCTCAACTAAACATGTAAATTGTCTTTATTCTTGAGGTCGAAAGACAAGCCTGTCATGTAGTTGAGATATTGCACTAACTACATTCTTTGTCTCATTCTTAGTTTGAAAAGTAGTAGTATCATTAGTCTTAGCTTTGAAAGTTGTTTTGCCTTAATATTTAGCTCCATTATAGGTAGGGGCACTAGTCTCATATTTAAGCATATTAGCCTCTATAAACTTGATCTCATAATTCCTAAATGTATGACAGATTTTATTAGAAGATTGATATGTGTCAAACATCACTTTGTGCTTAATAGGTTGAAGTAAACTTTTATAGAAAATACTTTGTAATTCACTATCGTGTAATTGATGAGACATCTTTATAAGCACTATTTTAAATTTAAGCATGTACTCACTAATATGCTCAGTAGGTACTTGTTTAAGTTATGTTAGGTATGAAAACATGACCTTTTGGTTGATATGGATTGAAAAATGAGCTCATAAACTATTGGACAAAGAATTGAAGCAATACAAGAACCTTGATGATAGGGTGTAAAACCAATCCAAGGCATAATCCTCAACACTTATAAGAAAGTGTTTAGTCAACAATTTATCATTTTACGTAAATTCAAGACATGAAGCATAGAAAGATTTGATATGATGTGAAGGACCACCCTTGTTATTAAATAATTAAATTTTAGGTACTATAAAATTGATAGGAAAAGGGTATAAAAGGACCTCATGAGCCAACATATTGAATAGTAAATCATGAGAATTAACCATGTGATTATATTTTTGCGATCCTTTGGAAAGTTGTTAAATTTGTTCTTGCAAGTTTTGAATAGTTTTTTGGAAGGAGTACGTCTTTAAAAGTAGGAGAAGAAACATGTGTGGGGATATACACTTTTTTGTTTTGAAAATAACACAACCAAAAGATATAGATTGAAAAAGGTCTAAAAGTAGGCGACACAAAAGAAACATAAAGACCAAACTGTGAAATAATAAACATAATAACCATATGAGGAATAGGTAGAGGCATAATAGTAGAAGTAATATTAGTAATAATCTCATTACCTAATGTAAAAGGATAACCTCTAGTAGGTGGAATAGAATCATTCGAAGATTTATTTGTGACATTAATTCCTCTAATACAAATTTATTAATTATTTTAGTCTTATTTTGTTCCTCCCTAGCAATATAATTCTCTGCATCAATTTCTATAGTAAATAATCAAAGATAATTTTAAATACAAATTATCTCATGTGCACACATAATGGTAATGTTTTTAGCCTTACCATTCATATCATTGTCATCAAAAACATTGACATCATAAGTATCTACATTTTCGTCATTTATATTTATACCATTTACATTATCATATACATGTGTATCAATAGAAAGAGCATGAATTTCATTAACAACTATCATTTATTTTTCAAAGAAGCACAAGCACCAAGAAAAGGAATTTGAACCAAACCATTATTTCTACCATTCAATGTATGGTTTTCCTTGTGGGTGTCTTACATCTAACTTTATTAATTGGCATAAGAGAGAAATACAAGAATAAGTACGAATATGCATCTAATGATATTGCAATAAGGAATCATAACCCTAGACAAATCAAATCTAAAAACTAGTCAAAAGGTTCTAGAGGGGATAAGAGAAATAAACCCCAAGTTTTGATTGTTCAATATAAATACGTTCATAAAAATGTTTTATGTGGAGGGTGTAAAAGTGTTCAAAACACTACACCAACCACAATAAAATTGGGGTAAGGTAGATATGATCTAAATATAATAAATAAATACCTACCTTAGTGCATATGTGTGAGTGAATGAAAACACCTATAATTATTGATAATTGACAAGGGATTTTAGAATCACATACCTAAATTTTAAATCACCTAAGCTTTAACAAGAGTTGAAAACACTGAAAAAGAGACTCTTGAACAATGCAAAGTAGCATCCAAAAAGTAGAAAATGAAATGAGATAGTGACTATAATCAGATTGCTTCGATAGTGACAAAACTAATATCAGACCCCTCCAATAATGACAATCCTTCCAATAGTGATAGTCCTATTCTGACAGTGGTTATGCAAATATAATTACTCTAAAATTTTCTAAAACCCTTCATCTACAAATTATGCCCAAAAACCTCTCTTCGACGAGCCAATTGATGTGCACAAATGTCATAATTATTTCTCCTTCACTTGAGATCAAGTCCACACTTAGAAAGACATACAAAATTGGGTTGTTGTTCAAAGGGCCTGCCTCAATTAGCCCTTGCCTACATTGGGACAAGTTTTGTTTTCAAGATTAGAGATCAACAATCATGCATGTCAACATTTAATCCCATTTATATGATAATCCGATCCCTTATCTCTATGATATAATATGAAATATGTAACTAGGGTGAGATTTATATGCTCTTTCACTAATGCAATATCCTTCTTTTGGCAAGATTGCAACACCAATCTTTTAATATACAAATTATGTAATATGGTTAGAGTGTAAGATATGATTAATGTGAGAGCTCCTTGATTAGTCTTATTATTAAATATATTGTGGTACATGTGTATATATATATGCAATTAAAATTCAATTTAGGACGTCATTCATGCACAAGCCAACAATGTGAAAGCAATAAATTTGACAATCATGGCACAAGGAAACACGTTGAAAGGGGGTGAAGAACCCATTGTTTAACCTTTGTTGTAATTAAGGGTTGAGGAAATAGCCTAATCAATCATGAAATAAGCTATTCTAATTGCAAGCCAATTAAATAATTTATATTTACAATATTGTGATATGTATATTGTATTTGAGAATATGTTAAATATATAATAGTACAATTCCAAATAATATTTTGAAAGTAGCAACACGGAAGAGAAATAATGATTAGCTTATGTAATGATGTGCAGGAAGATCTAACATGCATAGGTGTGGAATAATATAGTGTAATGACTCAATTTGTCAAATTTTATAAAATAGCTTTATGTCTACTGGGACACTAGTGTCAAAATGTAGACACTAGCGTCAATGTTTTTGTCTTGATTTCAACACTTTTATCTTGATTTTGATGCTTTTATCCAGCTCAACATATAGATCCTTTTCTAGAATAATTAGTTTTAGATGTTAGGGTTCACTATCACCTTGAAGTTTATCAGTTTAGATTACGCACACAGGTTCTCAAAATCAATCTTTTGCTCAAAACATTAGCTCCTCCAATTAGGACATGTCACCTTGAAAAATAGGTGTCAGTGGATTCAAGTGAAGTTGAGTTGACCTCAAATACCCCTACATTAATGAGTTCTACCTACATAACCATATATTAGAAAGAGGGCCTCAAATTGATGTAGTTCTCCCCTTTAGGTGGGCTTGTGTGTTAATAATTGTGTAATATGCTAGATGTGAGTACATCTATTGATTTAGCTTATAATTTGACATCTATTACTCATGGGCTACTCTTTTGAATGTTTAAGCCTATAAGAATATTGCTCCTATGATTGATTTGAAAATATAAAGATTAAGGTAGTATAGCTCAGTTGTGCAAATGATTTTTAGTAGTGTAATGTGAGCTTGAAAAGGCAGGGACACTAGCATCAACGTTGATGTCTTAATATGGATGATAGTGTCCCATAGGGTAAAAAGCTCTTTGGGATCTATAACTATTTGTTTAGGATGGAAATCAAGTTTTATGTAGAATGTAGGCTATAGGTGATTTGTGTTATTATAATGTTAGGGTCAGTCTATAGTATAAATAATTTGACACAATGAGATGGAGAATGTGAGACTTTCGCTAGTGGTAAGGTCATAAACTGAAGGTTTGAGCCACAGTTAGTATTTTTCAAGTGTATAAGACTAATATGTTATATAAAATTAGATTTTAGTATCTACAATCTCCCCCCTACATTTAATCTAATAATCCACAAAGTTGAAATTACTAGGCTAAAGGAAATAAATGCATACCTTGGTGTGTATAACACACCTTGGTTTTGCTTGAGCCCGTTTAAGCTTTTTGTTTGTGTATTACCTTCAACCAAGAGTATGTTATAGTGTAATTAATGCATATAATCTAAAAATTGAATAATTTAAATGCTTAAAAGTAAAGATAGTAAGGAAGGAATACACATGTGTGTTGATGCGACCATGTTTCCCATTGGTACTTTGTATTGGTGATGATGCTTCCTTGTTGCAACATTGAAGAGAGAGGTTCAAAACTAAACCTTGAAAATGTGAAAGGGGGAATTATAAAGTTATTATGCTCCTAATCTAGTATAATGGCCAGTTATGCCAAGGCCATTGATAACATTGACCATCAATCACACAACTCAAACATAATCATAATCTAGCCAATCTAGTCAAGGTCAAGTGGTGTAATCATCTCAACCTAAAAAGGGGAGGAGTGCCAAGGCCATCGAGGGAATTGAATCTTGACTGCGCTACTCAGGGAACCAACTATTATAGACATGTATAATCTCAATTGATGTATCTTGAAAAGGTCAGTGCATCAATGTCTAGTGAGAAAGGAATAAACCCTATTCATGCCCCCTCATTAAATCTTGTAAATGGTGTATCATATGAATACGTATCTATTATTTGGTGAATTTTCATGAAAATACACCTCTAATGTATCTTGAACTAAATTATATGTTAAAATATAACCTCTACTCTTTAAACTATACATAATATCTATCTCAAATATGAAAAACTTTGTCCTAAATTTGTGAAAATTGGTGCCAAATGCATAAGATTTTATTCCAAGTGTATATTTAAATCATGTAAAATGTATAAAATTTTGAAAATATTTCCAAATTTATATGTGTGGACTCATGCCTCTATGACATGCCCCCACTAATATGCCCCCTCCTATTTAATGTGAGGGGAATGCAACTTGGTAGTCACCTTATCTCAAAAGTATAAGATAACTATGTCATATATGTATCAATCATGTAGTAATCAATCATATAGTGGTGTCAGGTCTAAGTAGACATATCAATGAAGCTCATAATATCCAATCATAAGAAGCCCTAAGATGCATGATATGGATCATGGAAATGCCTAATAGTAACAAACACAATCTTAGCAAACAATCAAGTACACACATAAGAGAAATAAATGTCACTCAAAATGGGTATAAGGAGACTACAAACAAGGGGCATGTACAGATGTTGTATACTCAAGGGGAGGACATGTTTAAATGCCCACACACCAAAGAAATAACACTTAGTGGCACTGTCACCAACAAATAAAGAACATGTTCAAATGTTCCACAATCAAAATAAAGTATCAAAAAATAAGTACACTCAAGTAATCCATGTGATAATATTATCAAAAATTTGATCATGTTTATCATCCAACTCAGTTGGTAGAACAAGCAACTATCAGATATGAGTAATCTGTAAAAATGTTGAGACCTAGAAAATGCTAGTTTATGTTGTACAGGATAAAATAATATGTTTTGTTTCAAAAGTTATTTTTAATTACATATTTGGATTCCTCTCAAAAATTTATACAAGTTAAAAAAATTCATGTTATTTCGAGGTCATATGCAAAATTTATAACCGTTTGAAGTTGGTAGACTTGTTTTCTAATCGATATCGAGAGCTAATTGTTCACCTCCAAAAATAGTGATTGTTGACCTCTAAAGCTAGGCTGGTGACCTCTAGAGCCATGTGGATTGAAGCATTTTTTATGTTTAACCTTAATTTTGTGGATTTGGAGGCTTAGGTAAGGTTAAATACAAGTCTTAGAAGGCAAATTACATGAGAATAAAGGGGGAGAATGATCATAAAAAGACCAAAAGGGCAACAAAGCATTAAATATTATAATTCAAGTGGATGCAATTTAGGAATGCATTAATTTATTGCTTCATCAGCTCATTATTCCATGAGAGTGAATGAGTTGAAGATTACACAATTGAAATAGACGAGTTTAATAGATTTTATTGCTTGAGAGGCAAGTCCTCCACCAAATATTGTAAAGGTCAGTATGAGTATGGGAGCCATAAGAGTAAGGAATGTCTAGTCCCCTAATGGTTGAGGAAAGACCTCAATATACAAGTTTGGGATATGTTATTGTCAAAGAAGTAGTTGGGGAATTCTCCAAGATAATTGAAGTAAGTAAAACTTCAAAAAATAAAGATCCCAAGCCACTGACTCTACAAAATCAACCCATGCAAGGTAATGGCATCATTTATTTTGTCAAATATAATGAGGAGTTTGATTCTCAAAATAATGGGAAGGTATCTCATGAAGAGGAAGGTAGCATTGAGCCACCTCAAAATTCCAATAAAGAGTCTCTAAGAAGAGGATAACAACTCCGAAAAGAAGTACATAACACATTGTCACTCCATGTGAGTGAATGCAAATTAGAATTAAGAAACAAACTACCTTTAAATAATGTGAAGAACATCAATGAAAAATTCAAAGCATCTCAAAAGAGAGGTGAACACACTAAAAAAGAAGGTAATGCATTACAAATTCATCATGTTTGCATAAAGGGCAACCCAATAAGGCACAAAAATAATAAATATTCCATTACTTGCTTCAAATGTAAGAAAAATGGACATATAATATATAATTTTTGGTATATATATCCATATTATTTTTTTGGAATGAATAACAATTATGTGTCCATGTGTTGGAAGAGGAAATCCATCCAAAAGAATCCCATGTCATTCAAAAGGAATGATGCAAATTGTAAAGACCACTTTCTAAATCAAAATGTAGAGAAGGGTAAGAAAGAGCATGTTGTCTAGGGGAATGGGAAAGAATAATTGCACTCATTGCAACATGAGTGGGAATTGGCATGTAAGATACCAGGAGCTTCATCTACAACTTCACCTGAAGAAGTGCAAGGAGCATTCCAATAAGGAGTAGGCATCTACAAGTATGAGGGAAGTTGTTCATGCACTTGCAAAGCAAGAGGTAGCAAAGGAAGAAGCTTCTCAATCATCTCCAATAGAAGAGATAAAAACTAAATAATCCAACCTATCTAAGAATCTAAGAGGGAGTATCCCATTGAGAAACACACATCACCATTTTTCAAAGGTAAACATGATAAGAGATCAATCCTTAGAAGAATAGTTGTAAAACTTGAATTTTGATTTTACATCTAAAAGCTATCTAAGATAGAATCCATCAAGAGGTAGAAACTCATAGAGGAGTCATCAACACCATTTCAAGTGGGTAATGGTAAGCTTTTGGTTCCATGGATATATTATTTACATAGTTGAGATATTTTTTGGCATACATATGTAAGCACTTCTAGATTGCTTGTTATGTTCCATTGTTGAAAGAAGCAAGCTAACCTATTCTATATGAGAAAATTGAGGAATTTCACTCATTAAGGGTGAATATGGAGCAACCAAAAAATTAGTTTTGAGAAGTATTTTTATGAGCAACCCATTACATCAAAGAGGTTGTATCATTTCTTAGCATTCTCACATTCATGTTGATTGGAAAGTTAACAAGTTTTCATTCTCAAGTTCTCTAGCATGTGACAAGATGGGTAGAAGAGACACTTTATGCCGAGATAAAGTTCCAAGCATAGGTTTAAGGCCAAGGTATCATAATTATGACAACATAATGGTTTTCATTTCCTCTCCATTCAAATTCAAAGTTACATCATGTGTTGCATGTCTAGTTGTTTGTCAATGTTGCAGCATGCATTTTAAGAATTCACACGACTATCACATGGAGATAGAGGCTAATTTCTATAAATAAGAACTATTTTAGCATGCCTATTATGGTTATAGTTTGAGCATAAAAGTTTTAGAAAATTTATAGCATGAAGTTTTTGAATGTTTTATTAAAAAAGGTTGTAGCTAGTTGTTCATCTTTGGATCCATGTTTATGTAGATCTTCAAAACTCGATCATCTCTTGAGGTAGTTTTGTATGCATACTCTAAAGCTGATTCAAATTACTACTGAGATGATACTTTCATGGAGGGAGAAACAATGGCATGACAATAGGTCATCACACATGGTGAAAAGTGTGTCCATAGTGAGTACACTCCATAAGAAGACTATCAGTTTTCATGGATGTATGTTGTGGCATACATTTTACTTCATTGAATATGTTTCCTTTAATGTATATTACATTGTTTTTTATGCAAAATTTTAGTTGAAAGATATGAACAACTTTGTAAATGGATTTATATGTTTCCAATCCATGTATATTGCATTTTATGTAAGACCCAATATACAAACAAATTGTAAGCATGGTGAATTGTTATAACACCATCTATATAATGAAATATGTTTTATTCACATGTTGAAATCATTATGAACAATAAGGAGTGTGTTTTATGAGCATCTCTTCATGGAGAGCTTCACCCTAGCCTACAAGCACATGCATTCTAGTAGATGGGAGATGAGGAATAACCATACATAAGACTAAGACAATGAATAGTGCATGAAGGTCATTTGAAATAAATTGGAACCTAAATAAGTCATTTTCCAAGAGTTAATCAGGTTGGAGCCTAAACCAAGGTGTTGTCTAAAAGATGATTAGATTGGAACCTGAAAAGGTACTATCTAAGAGGATGATAAGTTGGTTTCTCACTTGGGAAGATAGGAGGTAAACATTTATTTTCATATAGATCTTATGGGACATAAAATCATTTAAAATTTGTGCTTGTGATTATAAATTTTATCATGTTTATCATCCAACTCAGTTGGTAGGACAATCAACTGTCAAATATGAGTAATCTGGAAAAATGTTGAGACCTAGAAAATGATAGTTTATGTTGTACAAGATAAAAAAACATATATTTAGTTTAAAAATTAAGTTTTGATTACATATTTGGATTCATCTCAAAACATTAGATAAATTCAAAATAAATGGCATGTCATTTTGAGGTCATATGTAAAAGTTATAGCCATTTGAAGTTGACAAACTTATTTTCTAGTTGATCTTGAGAGCCGATTGTTGACCTCCAGAGCTAGAAACTATTGAGCTCTAGAGCTACACTAGTGACCTCTGAAACCATGTGGATTGAAGCATTCTTTATGTTTAAACTTCAATTTAGAGATTAAGAGGCTCAAGTAAGGCTAAATATAAGTCTTAAAAGGTGAATTATAGTAGAATAAAGGAGGAGAAGAATCAAAGAAATATCAAAAGGGCAAAAAAACATTAAATCATGTTATGTTGTGGAGCCTATTTACACATTACAATGTATTTCAAATACTGTACATTAAAATATAATGTACACTCTTAATATATTTCAAATAATGTACATTAAAAAAATTTTAGACCCCCTTTAATGGGGAACCATTATGGGTTGACTTGGCCCATGGTTTTGGTGCAAATTATTTTGTAAAACTGCAATGCATTATCTATTGATGTATTATAGATGGACATATAGTAGGTAATACATCAAGATGATCTATGTTTGAGAATGAAGAATAGAGTGTGTGAATTTGGGAGAGTTTATTGAGTGCAGCTCCAAAAAATATTTGTGCATTTTAATTGTGAGAAGACTGTTTTGAGAATGGATTGTACCCTTATTGTCTTGTAATAAAATCTGAGCAAGTGTTTCTTGGTGGATGTAGCCCACATTGGGTGAACCATGATAAATCTTATCTTTTTGATATGCATTTTAATTTTGGTTCTTTATGTATCTCTATTTATAGCTTTTGTTATTACATTTATATGAAATTATTCTACATTTATTTCTGATTTATTCCTAACAAATCATAGCATTCAAGTGGATGCAATTGAGGAATGCATTAATTTATTCCTTTATTAGCTCATTTTTTCTATGTGAGTGAATGAGTTGAAGACTACATAGCTGAAATAGCTAACATCAGTAGTTTTTCTTGATTGAGAGCCAAGTCCTCCACCAAATATCATAAAGGTCATTACGGGTATGGGAGCGATAAGGTTGGTTTTTCCTTGTAAGCCCAATAAGGAAAAAGCTTGTAAACTATAGAATATAGTGGAGATGAAGAAGCATGGCTTCACTCTTGCTAGAGTTTTCTCATATTAAGTTTCTCCAAAATGTCTTATGTTATCTATATTTGTTGATGTGTTTGCTTCTTTTGTATGCATGTTTTTTCTTTGCAACTAGGCTAATACACAAAACACTTAAGAGACCTTAAAACTCATTCCTAAAAAGTATAATACTTATTTCATAAAGGTTGAATAACTTCACATTTTGTATTGCACTTTTATGCAAGCATTTTAATTATAGTCATGTATGGAGTAGTAGCATGTTTAGAGTGTGAAGGAGTGTATGCAATAAATGTAGCATATGGATATTACATGTGAAGGGATACATATTGTTTTGTATGTTGTATATGAAAATAATTAGAGATGGAATTCATCATAAAATAAGATTTATAGTGTTGTTGTATGGCATAAAACTTGAGATCAACACCTTTTTTTGAAAGAGTTCATATTATTGAAGCTTAGAGTGGAATATCCACCTAGTTTACATATTAAATTGATATTAGCGCGGGTTTTGTTTTTTCCTTAAAAGGGTTTCCTAACACATTTACAAATTATGTTATATATTCTTACATGTTTGTTTTTTGACAAGTGCAGGTTTCTTGGTTGCAAAATTTTAACCATGGGCAAAGCTTTGAAGTGAGAAAGGTTTCAAGAGCTTCAAGATATAAACTAACAAATTCAAAGGGAAAAATCTAAGTTAATAAAGTTGTGGTAGAACTTGGAAGATGAGAATGAAGTGCTGCAAGATAGAATGATCAACCATGAAGAATTTCTCATGGTATCATAAAAGAGTTGCAACATGAGCTGCAAACTAAGGAAGAGATGTTGGCAAAGTTCCATGATGGTAAAGGAGTGAAGGAGAGAAAAGAGTCTACAATGCAAAGGAGACAATCCTATAACAAAGATGAAAAAACCATGATAGAGGTATGTAAAGTAAGCACTCCACCATATTATCTTTCTTTCCATCAAGATCAAGATGCTTTCTTTGGTAAATTTGAGAAGCATGCCAAGGGTTTTGGGTCCAAGTTGCCAACCAAGCTGGGTTATGATGGAAAAGGCCTTAACATCAATGTCCAAGGAATGACTAATCCCATAATGGTCGAGGAAAGGCCTTAATATGCAATTTTAGCATATGTTAGTGGTAGAGAAGCAATTAGATAATGCTCCAAGACAACCAAAATAAGGAAAACTTCAAAAAATAAATGAACCAAGACACTAGCTCTATAAAAACAACCCATGCAAGGTAATGAATTCATTTATTTATTTCAAATATAACAAGGAGTTTGATTCTCAAAATCATGGGCAGGTCTCTTAGGAAGAGGAAGGTAGCATTGAGCCACCTCAAATTCTCCAAGAAGTGGACAACAACTCTATGAAGAAAGAGATAACACATTATCACTTTATGTGAGTGAATGCAAGCTAGAATTAGGAAAGGGAAAACCTTTAAATAATGGTAAGAGCATCAATGAAGATTCAAATCATCTCCAAATAGAGGTAAACATCCCAAAGAACTAGGTAACAAATTACCACTTCATCATGCTTGCACAAAAGGCAACCCAAGAAGGTGTGGAAAGAACAAATCTTCCATTATTTGCTTCAAATGTTAGAAGAATGGTCATATAACACATAATTGTTGTCATACATATCCATGTTATTTTTATGGAATGAATAACCATTATGTGGATATTTTAAATGTTTAGGACTTAAACATGTAAATCCTTGGTTGTTAAAGGGGTTGGGTACAAAGGGTAAATTCAAACAAATATTACAAATAGATATATCAAACTAATTTACCTGAGACATATGCACAATGAGAAAATTAACTTATCTAGAGTGAAACAAGCATTATCAGATGTCAGGAAGGCTAGAACAATATTGGAGATTAGTTATGAGTCCTTTATTCTAGAACTGGGGTTGAAAACTACCTTCGAACAGTAGTGCAATTAGGAGGATAATAATGCACTGTGCTAGTGTCCTTCTATGGATAAAATGATCAAGAATTTTAGGGATTCTAGGGGAGGGTTTTAAGGACCTGGAGGTGAGTTTTGAGCTTATGGTCATTCATTTGTGTCACTATTTTATTGATTTTTTTTCAAAACATAATGAACACCTGTACACTTATACATATGAAATAATAACAATATCAAATGCAAAAAGAAAAGAAAAAATGGGATGTGGGATGTTATGATCATGTGATACATAACCCCTATTGTCTTGACTATTGCCTATGTTGACCCTAGATAGGGGTCTCAAATTACATGTAGTTCTTCCTTAGGAAACGTGTAGAATCAACACTCATGGTATGTTAGAATGACTTTTATTTAGGCCCTTTTTTGATTATGTATATCTAGGTGTGATCCTTGAGTAATATGTAGTGTGTTGAGTTATACTATTTATTAACTTTATAATTATGTGCCAAAATAATAAGTACTCACTATAAAATGCCTTGTGAGGCTCTTTATATAAAAAGAACTTTGATTTGAATGTAAGACCCTTGTTCACTGGCTGACAAGATGCAAAAGAAAGATAAAATCATAAGATAAGGCTCAAGGAAGGATTAGGACCCAAAACATGTTGAAAAAGTGACCATTGGACAATAACACTAAACTGGACATCAGTGCATTGCACTAGTGTTCAAAACATAAATTTGGGTGATGACTATGGAAAACAGGACAGGGGGGGCTATGATTTGGATGGGATGACAAGAGACCACTAAGGGTGTAATAAACATGGAAAATAAGTCATAATAAAGATTAAAAGACCTAAAATGACCATGCAAATAAGACTGATATTTATCACTAGAACTTCTTGTGAAATAACAACAAAATACATAGTACTTGTGGTTGATTAACCAAATTAGGGTGTGTACATTTACCCCCCTTTGTGTGATCAATCCATGTGGGAGATGGATGTGCTCTAGGCCTGGCCCACTTTTTGGCCAGAGAAGTGGATAGGAGCTAGAATGTTGTTTATGAAGAGGAAATCCACAATATGGATGCCTTTATATTAAATCTAAATGATGAACTAAATTATGAGGAATAGAAATTTGTTTTGTCACCACCTTTATATGTGAACTGAGTCATGAGAGTTATCTAAAAGTGTGGAGAAACAAGCCCTACTTGTCCCCACTTTGGTATGTGAGATGAATCAGAGAAGTGATCTGTAAATGTGGAGAAATAAACATTGCTTGCCCCCACTCTGGTATGTGAACTAAATTTGAGAAGTATTTGTAAATGTGGAGAAACAAGACTTGTTTTCCACCACTATGGTATGTGAACTGAGTTTGAAAAGTAATCTACTCGAAGGTTAAGACCATTTCTCAACCTTCGTAATTTAGGTCTGGTGACAATCTATGGATCAACATTTGTAGTCGACTATATGACCCAAACCTAGTAAAATCCTAGGGACATCCTGGTGATAATCTGAGTGTAATCAGGTAATTTGAATATAGATAATGGTATAATTTTTCCATTCTGTTTGTATAACCTAATGAAATCATGTAGGATCAAGGACATAGGCGCTACATCATACCCCCCAAACTTGATATATGAGTAATGCAACTGTGTACTCTATGCATAAAATTATGTCCATGTAGGTGTGGTGTACCTTTTACATGCACTCATAGTCATAATTTGAGTTTGGAACTATGTCAAAACCCCATGTAAAGTCTAAGAATCTAAAATAATGTTTGAAAATATCATGGAACCCAGTCAATCTAGGTCAACTTGTGTATTTGAACATCTAATCCAACTTGTATATCTGAACATCTTTGTCAACTTGTGTATCTGAATATTTAAGGCAACATATATATTTGGACATATGTGTCAACTTTTGTATTTGAACATTTGTGTCAACTTATGTATCTAAACATTTGAGTCAATCTAAGTTAATCTATGTGTTTAAACAAATCTATGTATCTGAATCATTGTATATCTGGGTATATGAATCACTATATATCTAGGTATCTGAATCAAGAAATTGAGGTGTATGAATCAGTGTGAATAGTGCATATATGGCCCCCTTTTGGTGAGAGAGCCAAGAATGTGGTAAGGGTGTCGAACCAAAATTGATGTCAGTAAACATGTTAGTGATAGTTAGTGTTACTAATATGAGTATAAGATTGATTATTTATATGTTTGTAACATAAGTGTTTTTAGAAACTGGGGCCAATATAGGCTTGTGGTTTATAGTGAGTTTGGTAAATAAGAATAGGTTTTATCACTTTGTGGAGTCAATTTTACTAGAATATTAGTGTAACTATAATAGTGTGGGGGGCATCATGATCAAGTCCCACACACAATAAATAGATTGAAAATTGGAGCTACAGTCCCTGAGATATCATGTTTAGAAGAATCTGATATTAGTTGGTGAAATCTGCATGCAAGGTCAACCTTAGGCAGGTTGCATTTTTAAAGCATGGCTCAAATAGGTTAGTTTATTGGTTTGAGAATCATTTGAATCAATTGACTTGGGAGAAATTATTTATATGAGCTTAAAAATATGTTGAGGAGATGAGGAGCAAACATGACCTGCTACGAGGAGGTGGAGGCACTCATCCAGGCCAGGGAGGAGGTTACCCTGGTAAGGAACTTGTCATTTTCCCTTTTTTTTTAATAAATTTTTAAATTTCAATCATTTTTAGCCTAATTTTATGAGTTTAGGGCCCTATTTAGGAGGATCGTACTAGTGTACCCAAGATTTCACTGGTGTCTTGGGATACCACACTACCATCCTAGGTATAGTGTTATTGTCCAACACAATTATCTTGGAAGCAACACTAGTATCCACTCGAGCCAATTTTTCCAATTTTGCTTTTGTTTTATGTTTAATGACTACTACTACATGTTTATTTTTCATTCAAATATGTTAATGTCAGATTTGGATGTGTTTTGTAGGCAAATTCATGTATGAGGGAGTTTTCGAGTGGCGAAATGATGGAGTGTTTACATAGATTGCCCTTGATAGATGATGAAAGGGTAGTGATTGATAGAGCTGGTTTCAGCCATATGACATCACTTGCTTTGATGCCCTAGGACTATATGTTAATGTTGTATGAGAGGTAGAACGTCGATACTTGTACATTCTAGTTGCCCACTAGGGAGATTACTATTACGTTTAGAGGATATCTATAGGATATTGAGGTTGCACATTTCTGGTTAACATGCATTGTTACATGAGGCTACTCAATACAAAACTATAGAGAAGGTCATGAGGTACTTTACAACTATGCCCATGGGTACCCATTAGCTAGGGAGTTGCAGTGATGTGTTGTCTAATTTTTCTGACTAATGTTCTATGATTACATAATTTTTTGTGATGCTACTAGATTCTTTTGTTATTATGGATGGGAGTGGCATATCTATCTCATACATGATGCATGGTATAATGCAAGATAAAGAGGAGTACATGATCGTATATGTTAGGTTGTGGAGCTAAAAGCTTCTCTGATGCAGACATGGAGGAGGTTGCTGAGTTGCAGAGCAACCGACGTCGGTCTGATCAGCCGACGTCAGTCATATACAGTGAGAAGAGCAACCGACGTCGGTCATGGATCGGCTAGCGTCGGTCACCTCCAGGCAGACAGGGACCGACGTCGATCACTTGTGCGGTTCCAAAACTGCCAGTTCACAGACAGTTAGTTAACAAACTGGTTGTTTGCATGTAGAAGGCCAATTATAGACTTGAAGCTACGGATCTAATTATTGTAATTAGGTGTCTAATTATTGTTTGCATGAGATTTATATAATAGACTCATGGGCTGTATTGTAAAGGTGTGCTAGAGAGTAAGAGATCAAATATTAGCTCCTTCAGAGTGAAGAGAGCATGGTGTGTTCCTTTTAGTGCCACAGTGCCAAGTGTGGGTGCTGGTTTGGAGAATCAGAAGTATTCTTCATGTATGTAGGATCTTGGTCGACAGGTGTGCAAGGCCACGTTTGGAGATCTACATGGTAAGTAAGATCATTGATTTGCAGGTGTATGTGTGTGCATGGTCTAGGTTTGCAGGTGTGCAGAA